>JAQQAC010020109.1:0-26596 GCA_029783875.1 Phataginus tricuspis | reverse complement strand
GAGAGAGAGAGAGAGAGAGAGAGAGAGAGAGAGAGAGAGAGTGTGGGAGAAGTGCCAAAAACCTGCTGGCGTGGGGAAGAGGAACCAGGGAAGGCAGCCCCAAGGAAAGGGGCCATCGGGGTCATCAGGTGGAACAGGGCAGGGTGTGCAGGCAGGCGGGGGCCTCCGTGTGTGCTAACACTTGCATCACTGCCGGCCTTCAAATAGACTCTCCAGGGAGGATTTCAACACTGCTGGGAGCAGAGAGGTCAGGGCCCATGGGGACAGAGAGTCAGAAACAGTAAAGGTAAAGCCTTTTTATGAGAAACAAAGGAAAAGGGACACCGTGAGGTGCAGACAGTACTTGTTAATGTTGTGTCCAGGTCCTGCTCAAGATATGGAGGCCTGTGTGTGTGGGTGTGTGTGCGTCTGTGTGGGGGAGGGCAGTGACCAAAAGCCTGAAACCCATTGTGTGTGTGTGTCAGGAATCCGAGAATCAGTTACCAGAGTCAATTTATGCTAAGAAGGAAAAAAAATTAAGTATTCTTTCCATTTTTCTATATTTTTAAGTCTTTTCATTATAAAATGTTGGGGGGGAAGTACCTAAAGTTGAAGATTTTTCATATAGTTCTTTTCAAAATCAACAATTCTTAGAGTGCTCAGACTGAACATCTTGATTTTTACAATGACATGAATCAAGAGGACTTGGAGGTGCTAAACGGCGTGTGTCAGGAGCTCCCCTGGAGGCGGAAGAGAGTCTCACCTGAGTCTTAAGAGTCAGGCCTCAGCCAGGGCAGGACGCCGGCACGCCGCAGGTCTGCCATCTGGGCGTTGAGTCTATGAGCGAGGATGATGGTGAGCGGCATGCACTCTTCGGTCTCATCGGTGGCATAGCCGAACATCAAGCCCTGTGGCAGGAGAGGGCTGACTGAGCAACACCCACTCCAGACAACAGGGCAAAGGCTTCCTTCAAGCCTAGCACTTCTCAAGCATTCCAATGTGTGTGCATGCTTGTGTGTGCAACATTTGCACTGGGCACCTGTGGAGAGGACAACTTGGTCCCTGTCCCCCAGTGCTCTAGGAGTGGGAGACCAGCCTAACTCAGGCATGAGGGACCGCAGCCTTCCACAACCTGCTGTACCCACCAGTCACTGCCCTGAGGCATGTGCCTACCAGCACTCAGGCTAGGATGAGGGCTCCATCCCACACTCTGCTTAACCCATCCCACGTGAACTTCCCCAGCCGGCTCCTCACCATTGCTCAGGAGGCAGCACCTGTGTGCAGCAGCCAGTTACCTGATCCCCAGCACCAACATCCTCTTCATTTCTGTCTAGATGGACACACTGGGCTATATCTGGAGACTGCTGCTCCAAAGTCACCAGCACATTGCAAGTCTTGAAGTCAAAGCCTAAGAAGAAGGGAATGCAGGCTTGAACACACGCCAGACAGGGTGGCTGTGATTCCTGGTGGACTGCTCACATCCTGACATGGCATTTAGTGTCAGGGTGGGTGGTCTCTAACTAGCTGGGGTCTGTCTGGGCCCAGAGCTGAGGCCCAGGATGGGGAAGGCTATGTACCCTTCCCATACTATTGCATGGAGCGCTAGTCAAAGAAAATCCTCCATGGATTTTGCTATGTTTGCTACATTAAATTATACCTTGATCAAAATATATATCCTGCACAGAACTGCAGTATAAAATCCAGATAATAGCCACAGCTGCTCTGGCTGAAGAGCAGGTGGGTGACTCATGGCCCTGCCAACTCCTCAGTCTCTCCCAAGGGCACCCGCAGGACCCAGGTTAAAAATCACTGCAGAGTGAAAATCAAGGGCCCTCCAACACTGCATTTCAGAAGCCCAGGTATATGTCTAATCAAAGTACTAAATATCCTGAATAAATACAGTGCTCATGAACTTTCCAGAGAGACTTCCAGAGCCAGAGTCTTCTGATCCAAAGATGAGCACAGGGCCTGATGCAAAAGAGAAGGCCCACCTCTGTAGGCTGAGGCACCATCTGCCCATCCCTGAAGTTCAGCACAGAGACAAAGGCTGGCCCTCCCAGGCCAGGTGCAGCAGGCTGGGAACTGGCTCAAGAGGTCTTGGCTAGGAAGAGCCCAGTCCAAGCGGCCCACGAGGAAGCCGCTGTGCACAGACAGCACCCTCTTCTCCCTGCTAGGACTCACAGCCTTGCTGGGCTCAGCTATGGGGACCATGTGAATTATAAGTTAAAATGTGCAGAGACCCCACCACAAGATCAACTATTAGTGACAAACTGATTAACTGTCACCTTTCCAGTCTATTCTATCCAGGCTGCCAGAATGGGCTTATTAAAACAAACAAACAAATCTAGAGCCAATTCATTATTTCTGCACATGCTTCAAGTGAGGACCTACTGCCAAATGAAGTAAAACTGAAATGCCCTAGTCCCTCCCCGCTGGACTCTGAACCAACAGTAACTTGGGGGTAGCTTTAAATATGACTTTTCCACCCCACGAGGTCTCCCTGCCTAGATGCTCCTCCTCAACCCATCCCCACACCCCCAAATCTGACTAGCTGTCAGTAAATGTCCCTGGACCCTCCTGCACCTGCCTTCCATTCCCCCTGTGCCCCTGACTCACCACTGGACACCTCATACTGCAGCATTAATGCCAGGCAACATCCCCGCTCTGGGACCATCACATCACCTTTGTCTTCTGCAGCTTCCTGTTCCCAGTAAATGTTTTATTAAAAATCATCTTTACATTCAGCAAAAACCAGTGAACAATCTTTTGAGAGCTGCCAAGGACTCACCAATTCTGAATGAAACATTTCACACTATACCTATACCTAATTACTGTCTAAATAATAAACCCAGCGCTGAAAATAAATCAGGTTCCAAGTGATTTGGAACACTGGAGTTTAGGGGGCAAGGGGAGGGCTTGGATAGGGCAGTAAGCCTGGCACCTCCGTGGCGAGGGGCAGTGAGGATGGTCAGCCACAGGCCTGGCTGCTGCCCCCGTGGCGTCACGCGCTGTCCACCTGGCGCAGGCCGGCGAACAGGCAGCCCACAGCACAGCTGGGCTCTCTCACTTCTCCCTTTCTAGCAGGCATTACCTCCTGGGAAATTCCTTTCTACCTAATGCAGAACAGGTTTGCTGTTGAGGAAGGTCTATATGTATGTAAACAATCAGCTTTCCTGGGAGAACTGGGTGAAGGGTCTGTGTGGTGACATGTCAGGAAGCCGCCGCTCCGGGACAATGTTTCCTCTATGAACAGCCCTGTGCACTGACCGGGGGAAGCAACCTGTGCTCACTGGTGAGGATTTCGGGCAAGTCAGAGGTTGGTGGCCCTGAGTTTCTGGGAGTCTGTGCCCTCATGCAATGAGTGACTCTGACTTATAAAGGCTCAGCGCATCATCCAGCTGCCCCGATCCACAGGGATGCCGCATGTCACCCTGACGACCAGTAAATGGGAGGTCAGGGTACGCAGCCCTCAGCAGCTGGCCCCTGTGTGCTGTCTGATACCCCTCCAGACTGGGCCCCTCCGTGGCCCACATAGTCTTAGGTGTGGGGGTCTGCCTTGGGGCCCTCGGCGCTCACCCCACCTGATCACAGGGCCCGTCCCCACTTTTCAGCTCCCACATGGGAGCCTCCCTCAGCCAGTCTGTCTCCTTCACTTGCTGTGAGAACAAGAGTTCTGGACTGTCATCTCTTTGTCTGTGATGGGAAGCAGCATAGTTTACCCACTGTGCTGACTTACATAAATCACTTACATCCCTAAGCTCTGTCTCCTCAGCTGCACGGGAAGCACGGCAGGGCTCCTCAAGCAAGTAAGAGGCTGCATATGAGGAAGCCGGCACCCGCGCCTGGCAGAGAACAGGTCCCCCCAAAGTGCAGCCCCTTTTACTTGGTGCTTGCTTCTCTTTCAAAGCCTTTGGCAGCACCAAGAAGGCAGGACCTTAACCAAGACCAGAGTCAATAACGGATGGAGATATGAAATGGATTCTGACCCCTGGACCCTGGCAGGCAGGCCCAGGAATGTTTTTCGTCTGTCCTTGTAGAATTTGCACTTCCAGAAGACAGAGAGCCTCAGATGTGACTTAGCCTCGGGGCCTCTCTCAGCAGAGACCCACCCATATTTCACACCCAGGGTCCCCGCCCTCACCCTTGGCCGAGTCGTCATAGCCAATGTGCTTGATGGTGTCTCTCACCACCCGCTGGTAGTCCACCATGGCCACGGAGGTGATCTCTCCGCACAGCAGCACCATGCCTGTCTTGCACACTGTCTCTGTCAGGGAAGAGAGAAGTCAGTGGCCACATGCCAGCAAAAGGAAGCTTAATTGGCCACGCCTGTATTTTCATAGCAATCACCTCCTGCTTGTGCACTTAAACAACTTATTTGGCCTCTCTATTTCCTCAACTAATAGATGAAGAATAAGACTGTGGTGTGGATTAAAATGAGACAGTGGCTCTATGCAGTTATCATAAAGAATGCAGTCAACATATGTGAGGCTTCTCCTGTCCCCTTATTGCTAAAACTTCACCACAGGCTTTACAGAGTAGGATTCTGAACATAGAATCAAGGCAGGCCAACCTCTCTTCAGCTATTTACAAAGATCTCAGTGTGAAGTCTACCCTCAGAGGGGCACAGGACCCTCTAGTGCTTAACCCAGGGGCTGGGGTGGTGCCATTCTGTGCGGCAGACAAGACAGGGTGCTGACAGTGAGGAGAGCGGTGCTCTGAGCTCCTTGCTGGGCATCCCTAACCTGTGACCTTGCCAAGACCCTGATTTGGCTGCACCCATGATCCCCTCAGTAAAGTGAGAGTCAGACACAGTCAGCTCTGGGGTCTCCCAGGTTCTGGAGTCTCTGACTCTCTGCTGGCTAAGGGCCTCAACATACACAAAGGTTTCAAGCCCTGGCCACTTAGGTTTCCAGCAGGAGGGGACTGGGTGTTCCTTACCACAGGCCACCTTGGCATTGGGGTCCTGCTTGAGATGGGCATCCAGGACTGCATCACTGATCTGGTCACAGATCTTATCTGGACAAGCATGAGCATGTGTAGGAATCACAGAAATATTAGGTATAACAAAACTGAAATGTTAAAATCATTAGATATTTGTTAGTTTATGTATCAAACCCACCTACCTTAGAAGATACTTTTCAAATATAAAAAAATAGAAATATTTTGAAATTTTTATTTCTATTATTTCTGCCTGATTTTGGATGATGTATATTATATAAAGCATTCCCTGTGAACTACATTCCAAAATCCATTCTAACACAATGAAGCAATTCACATATACACACACATATTCCAGTTATTAAGAAGTCTCTCATTTCTCAACATATTTCCTTTAAGTCTAACATCTAGAAAAGTCCTAGAAATAGAAGTTAGAATAGCTAATAAAGTCAGTAAGGTTAGGTGCCAAGATGTAAAACCAGGTGGGACAGATGCATTGCACTACAGGCTCCCCGAGACACAGCGCGCTGTGTATAAAACACCATGCCCGGGTCAATGACTCCCTTGGTAAGGTCTGTAGAGACCCTCTACGCATCATTGCTGTGGTGTAAAACATTTCCATAAACGGCTCTCAGATCTGCCCCACAGTCCCTCAGGCTCCTGTTCCAGCAGTGGGTTTGACCCCCTCAGTCAAGGTGGGACTGACAAAACTTCAATGTGAGCTGTGATTTGATCTTATTCGTCTACTCTTTGCCTTAAAGACTACATGGTTGAGTATGTGGGCCACTAAAAGGCACCATGGAAAAACCCACTGTTGCTTTGAGATTATGGGATCTTTCAATGTTCACAAATTCATAAATAAAAGTGACATCTATTTATATATATTGATCTCATTTAGTGTTCAAAATAACCCTGGAGTCTGCCTTTACTAGATTAATAAGGCTTTTTTTCCAGCTTTATTGTGGTATAATTGGTATGCAAAACATCTGCATGAATTAAAGCATGCAATTCAGTGAGTTTGAACATATGTATACACTTATACTACCATCACCACAATCAAGGTAATAAACATATCCATCACCAACAAAAGTTTCTTTGTGTCCCTCTGTTGTTTTGGTTTAGGGAGTTTTTATTTTTTGGGGGTGGTGGTGGTGTTTTAGTTTTTAAATTAAGAATCCAGATCCAGAATCAAGTAGTTTATCTCTCAAAAGTGCATTGTTTAAAACATTAATGTAATTTAAATGTTAGTCTGCCATTAAAGGTGAATTCTCTAATCCTTCCTTCAGAAACTGCCACTAAATACATGTTTGAGGTCTTCTATCCATTCTCCTGCCAGCGGCAGAGCCTGGTTGAAAATCTAGGTTTATCTGAGTCCATAACCTCTGCACGCCCTTACCAATGAGGGCCTGCTGTGCTAACATATCCACTTCAGGCTTACCCATTAAGGACTCCTAGGGGCTGCTCACAAGCTGGCCATGGATGACTCTGCTTGTTTAAAGGACAAAGGTCACATGTTCCCAATCCACACAGGAAAAACAGGATTAGGGATATAAGGGGTAAAACTAGAGTTGAGCAAGGGTATTAAGATAGTTCCACAGACTGAGATAATACCCAAGGAGGCTCTTTCTAAACAGTTTCTTTAGGCTTTCAAAATTTCTGTCAATATCACTTAGGAGCTTTAAGATAGCCAATGCTTGGTTTTCTTGGAAGTTGAAAGAGAAGCATTAATTTTATCCTTCAGGTGGAAAGGAATCCAGCACTGGAATGACAGGCAGGAAGTCACCAAGCCTTAGAAGAAACTGACTTATTTGGACAGTTCATTTATAGCAGCAAGTGAAAGGAGAATCAGACAAATGAAGGGCTGTCATTAAGTAAACAAGACCACCAACTGATTGGAATTTTCCGTCTCTGTCCATGGAGCACACAGTGTATATGATGGGCCCACTGGCCAAAATACCCACTTCCTCCAGGTGGAGCAAATCCTTCTCCTAACCTATAAATGTCCTTCATAAACCATGGACCTGTGCAGAATGGGTCATAGTAATGAATCTTAGATTATGAGTACAGTAAACTGAGAAACTTTATAAAGTTAAATGCACAATGAAAGTGGCCATTTAAATTGAATTGAGCTAAGTCACATACAAAACTCAGCATAAGCCAAGGTTTCTCAAGAACAGCACTGTTTACAGTTGGGACTGGAAATTTCTTTGTTGTGGGGGGATGGTCTTGTGTATTCAGGATGTTTAGAAGCATGCCTGGCCACTATGGACTGAGATGCCAATATTACTCCCCAGCCCCTGCAGAGTTGTAGCAACCAAAAATGTTTCCAGACATTACAAAATGCCCTTGGGGGAGAAGGATAGAATTACCCCCAGTTGAGAACCACTGACTAAAGCATATGGAAGGAGTAGTGAGTGCACTGATTATCTAAAGCTGAGTTATAAGATGAAAGTTCAATCTTTTTGAGAAAGAATAAAGATGAGGAAGATGAAGAAGAGGTAGATTTGGTGACTAGTTGCCAAAAACATTAAATATTCAAATGAATTTTGAAGAAGTGCTTAACTACGTAAATCAGTGTGTCTAGCCCCAGGCTTCTCCTAGAACAGTGGTTCTCCTGGGAACTTACTAATAATGCAAATTCTGGAGCCTCACCCAAGACCTACTAAATCAGAAACTCTGGGAGTGGGGCTCAAGACCCTGGTTTGCACGAGCCCCCTCTGTGATGCTGATGCCCTGAAGTTTGAGAACCACTATCTGAGAACCTGAGGCTCTGATCATGGTCCTCACCGTTGCCAGGGAAGCCTCTGTCACTTTCCCACATCACCGTCCACCTCCTCTTCAGGGACCAAAACAAATGCTTGAATTTTCTTCCTCTTGACGAAGTCATCTCTACTTCTCTTAGATAATATACCTGGAACTTCCAGGGCCTAGAGCTCTATCTCAGCACTTAGTAGTATGTGCCACTCTTCATTTCTGAACTGCACAATCTTTTACATGCAAAACTTAGTGACCCACAGTCTTGTTCTAGGGAACATTCTCTGTTGATGTAAGTTGCTCATTAATAATATATAAAATATATATATATAACACATTTATATTTGATGATACGTTTTG
This sequence comes from Phataginus tricuspis, assembly GCA_029783875.1. NCBI lineage: Eukaryota > Metazoa > Chordata > Mammalia > Pholidota > Manidae > Phataginus > Phataginus tricuspis. The sequence goes on along the minus strand of JAQQAC010020109.1, from coordinate 18,565 downwards.
TATGTATACCATGTTTAGCCAACATAATTTCTGTTGCAGCCCCCTCATGCTGAGATGCTGATGGCAGCAAGGACCCTCAGCTTCATTAACATAGTTTATCACCTGTGTAAGTGACTGCTTTACAAAACTACAAAGTAATATAATAAAAATTACTTCATCTTACTCCTCCAGAGAACCCTTGCAGTAACGAACAAATGGTTTTTAAGACCTCTAGTAAAAGTGACTCCCTTGTACAGGTTGCCATTGGCCCAGGGCAACCTCCTTACCTGGGTGTCCCTCTCCTACAGATTCCGATGTGAACATGAAGGCTCTTTCTTCACTTAGAGAATGGTCACACAAGCCATCCACAGGTCCGTTCATCTTTCCACACTTCTCCACTCAGCTTCTTCAAGGCAACGACTTTAATGCTGTGACTTTGCCTGAGTTTGTGTTTTGTTTTTGTTTTTTTCCTTTAAATCCACAGGGCTTGTCTTTGGCGGAGCCACAAGGCTCACTTCTGCCTAACTGCCTGCAAACACGTGAGAGTAAGGTGAGGATGGGTGAGAAGGGAGGGACTGAGGACGGATGTGTCACTCCCTCCGACTGGTTGGAGCTTGCTCCTGAGTGACTCCTATATATGGAAAAGTGAAAGTGCCTGAATAATCATGTGAGAAAATTGGAGAAGTCCATTTCCTGGGAGGGAGGGGTCTCCTTACCTTGAGGAAGTTCAGTCCTGAGCTCTGATTTCCCAAGCCCTAAGCATCTGGCCAATGCTTGGTAAAGAAGGCTGTATAGACTCTGCAGAACTGAAGCTCCTCTGGGACTCTGCCTCAGTTCTGCTACTGATCTCCATGCCTCTCCCAGGCCAACATCCCATGGTGGAAACCGGGGCTCTGGGTTCACTCAGGGATCCCACAGGCAGCGAGCCCCTCTCTCCCAGAGGTAAGGTTTGGGCTGAGATGGCAGCAGAGGGCGGCCTTTGCTGTTGGTCCCCCCTCTCCACACCTTGTCTAGATTGGGTTCTTCCCCTGCCTCTCCCTTCTCAGAGGAAGAGCACGCATCTATCCTGAGTCAGCTTGGATGTTACACAAGATTCATAGAGAGGAAAAGCTTTTGAGCTCACATTTTTCTGCTAATAGCAAGCACCTAAACTATCAGCTTCTCTAAGGGGCTGGCAGTTGTATTAACAAACAAGGTATTAAAAAAGCATCTGGACAAGTTATAGAAACCAGTGTTTTTTAGAAAAAACTCTTGAGAGACAGATTCATTACAGGGAAATTATCAGAGTGCAGTAACCCAAAGCTTCCATATCATAAATCAAACATCTATATATTCAGTCCTATATACTTAATAAACATCCTGCTCACGAAACTCCTGCATTTTTTTGTTGCTTTGACCAAGAAAAGTAGATAGGATTATATCTTTAACCAATTCATGCACTAAATGACAGCATCTCTCATTTCATTCTCTCCCATTCTCAGATCTAGCTGCATCCTCAAGCCTAAGGAACAATAGGGAATTGAGATCACAGAGAATGAGAATGGGTGGAGAAAACAGTCCCCACCGAATACAATAAAAAGTAGCCCATCAAAATCTCACGCATCAGACAGTGGACTGGGGGAAGCAAAAGGTAGGATGCAATAGCCCCAACTAACAATTCTGGTGACCAAATCCCATCTGTACTTACGAGCATTTAACATTTTTTCTAGTGCTCCAAATCTTGAATTTTGCCAGCTGGTGAGCAGTGGTAGCACTATCCCTCCAGGGAATTAAAACTATATTAAAGTGACTTCTTCTGGGATAAAGTAAGAGATTTTACATATACATATATAACCAGAGCATTTAGCAAAGAGTGAACTGAATACTCGGGCATAAGACTGCTTGAAGTGCAGACAGGGAAAGACCACGGGAAGGGATGGGAAAATGAGGAATCAAACAGGGACTTTAGAGGACACAACCTTGTCCTTGTCAGCACACAGGAATCCTCCTGTTTACACTTAAAATATTTCAACATCTCTGTCCCTTTGTAAATTTCTTCTGGGTACATTTATTTCAAACCCAGAGCTAATGTTTAATGTGAACTGTAGACCCAGGTTACGCTAGCAGTCAGAACTACAGCCGTTATGTTCTGAAAGGGCAAGATGAAGCTGAGGTATCAAGTGCTCTTCAACATCCCGACAGCTAGCAAGAGGTCACCCAACAACAGCCCAACTGTCCTCTGAATTCCAAAAAGAATAATAGCATCATGGGGCAGAGATGCTTAGGGACGGGGGGATGTCCTGTAGTGGGAAGTGGCACTTTCAGAACACATGCAGGAGGCTTCTGCAGCCTGGACACAAATTCACGGAAGGATCTGAAAGGCACCTAATTCATTACCCAGCTCATGTGTGAGTTTCATATGATATCCCTACTTAAATACTAGACCACCTTACATTCTTTCCGCAGATAAATGTTAAGAAGAGGCACACACAACACAGTGGCTGGGAGTGTAGGCTTCAGGGCTGGAGTCCTGTTTGGCCTCTAATCTACTCTGTACCCTGGGGCAGGCTTCCTAACCTCTGTAAGCTGCTGACTCCTCATCTGTAAAGCAGGTTAAATAATTGCCTATCTTACAGCGTTGTTGGGAGAACTAAATGAGATCATTAGGTATGATGAGTGTTGAACATAGTGCTGGTACACAGTAAGAGCTTAATAAAACATTGCCTAATCATCTTCCATGTGCACGTACATGATTTTCTTCTGAACAAAAATAGATCAAATATATGTTATTCTGTGTCATTTCTTTTCACAATACACTATAATCCTCCTTTTACATTTCCACATAATGATAGGTGTTATTTTTTAGCACTTGAATGATATCCCACAATGAGGATGTACCATAAAATTATTGTTCATTCCCCAAGAGCTGAACATTTTCAATTTCTCTAATTGTTTGATATCACTATAATGCTGCAGTAAAGATATTTATTCATTAGTATGTTTTTGTAAAAAGATAAAATGCTTCCATAAAAAGGTAAAATATAAATATTTATTTACAAAAATATATTTTTTGTAAAAAGATAAAATGCAAAAAAAGATAAAATGTACCATAAAAAGATACAAATGATTTTGTAATAAGATAAAAGATTTTTATCCTTGCATTTTTTGGCTGAAATCTAGCCAAAAGATTTCCCTTTTGTAATAAATTTTACCAGTTAAACAAAAAAAAAGTAGCATTTCAACTATGAGTTAAAATAGTAGCTTCAATCTGCCCCCTTCGGAGAGAATTGGCAGATCTTGGTAAAGATGTAATTACTAAGAGAGCTTAATCTACAAGGACTTCGTAGCCCTGATTTGCCATCTTAAACTCAAATTAAAGCCTCCCTTACTCAGTGACTGCCCCCTCCTCCCTTACGCATGAATTGTCCTAATGCCCACCCCCTCCCACTGCGCCCCAGCCTCGTGGATTACCTAGGTCCAATCCAACATGCCAAAGGCTCACAGTGCATCTCACTTCCTTGCAGCAACCTTCAACTCTGAAGCTTTGCCAACAAGCCTCTGGAGAAACTTGACAATGAAAATCACTTTCAGTTAAACATGAAATACCAAATGGAGGACGATATTTCCAACAAGCAGTGTATGTAAGGCATACTGACCAGTCTCACAAAGGAGCTTTAAAGGCACCTGATCCCATAACACCATGAGGAAGCAGAACTGATAGAAAGGACCTGGCCAGATGATGCCCTTCGCAGGCCCCTGCACTGCCATGCCTGGGCGCTATGCCACAGACAGGAAAAAGAACAGTTTTGATGACCTAAAACACTGGACCCACCCTTGCAACGCTGTTTAGGTGCCAACATTTCTAAACTTCAGTGAGAAAGTCCCCTAACTTAATCCTAACTTAAATGGCATAATAACCACATGGAATATTTTCAATATTTACTTCTTTTGCCCTCATTAATTTAATTGAATCACAAACTTTCTCCACATATGTCATCCTGGAGTATGAGTAACTTATTTATGAAAGAAAGATAAAATCGATTCAGACCATACGTTTTTAAATTTTTAGATAATTTCGGCAATATGGTGACCTTCATTCAGTAAAAAGTCCAACCCAAATACAATAGTTATTCTGAAAAGGAAGAAAGAAATGTGGAAAGACTTCCTGGATAAAACAAAACCTGAGACGGAGAATTATAGGATTTTAAAAGGCAACAGGGAGACAGAGAGGCTCTGGGGATGGGAGGGTGGCAGGACTTCACTAGCCAAAAAATCACAACAGAAGTGGTGCAGAGGAGCATTGTGCCAACTCCATCTGGGGGACTGGAAAATAACTGGGCAGAAAGGTAGACGGCTGAGAAGCCAGGCAAGCCAGGAGCTGCAACTCAGAGTAGTTAAGTAGGCAATAAAATGGGAGTTTCGGTCAGACAGGAAAATGCATGCTAGATTAGAGGGAGAAGATTCCAAAATCAGAGAGAAGAGTTAAAACTCCTGCCTTGATCCAGGAGTAACCTGAAGAGGAACAGACTCAGAGACATTCATATAATATAATGCAAAACTGTCTGTGCACTGCTATTTTTCAAAACTCTATTGCTTTTCTTATCAGAATCATTCTTTCCTCAAACACATACACCCTAACTGCTGATGCTTGAAATCCTGAGAGGTTATTTCAAGTTCTGCTCCTTTACCATCCATATTCAATTTCCCACAAAGCCTGCATCAACTCTTTCTTAATGGTGCCTTGGAATTCTTACCTTCTATTTCCATGTCCACAGACAGTCACTTCTGCAGTCATCCCTGTCATGTCACATCTGAGTTAGGCACCAGCTGGGCCCACCATCCCACATCAACACACCCTTCACAGGTTGGTACTGAGCTGTATATACTAGGTGCCTGAAAAGTGCCTGTTGATTGATACTTAGAAAAATGAACAATCTCTTATGCTAACAAACCCTCAGTTAATGCAAGCAAACTAAATATTTACACAGGGAAAGTTAAATCAATTTCCCAGAAATACCCCTACTCTGGAATACCATTCAGCATTCAAAACATTAACCATATTAGCATACACAATGGTATGGATGAAAACGAAAAAAAAAATATATAATACCCTTTTATAAAGGTAAAACCAAGATTTTTTAAAATTTACTTTTTTAGGAATATATAAAAAGTCAATAAAGAATACAAAAAGGGAAAAAGGAAGTAATTCAATAAAGGATACAAAAGAAAAAGAACAAAGTGAAAATGGTAGAGTAGAAAACTCCAGGGTTCTGTTCTGTCCCTCCAAAAACATCAACTAATAACCTGGAAAAAAACCATAACTAAATCAACTTTTCCAGAACTCTGGAATTCACTGGAGAATTAATAGGAACTAATGAATAAGGAAGCTGTCATATTACAGTAAAAGGGCCCTGTTGCATTTTAAACTGCCCACCTTGTCCCTTATTTCCCAGATCAATGGCAGCCAGGAAGATGGTAACCCACACTACTGATGCAGTTGCTATTGCCAGAGGGAGCAAAACAAAGCTTATTCTCAAAGAATTGTAGTTAGTTTTTTGACCTGTCTGGCAGCTCCCTGAAGGACTGGTTTAAGGGCCTGCCTCTGTTTTGACCAACTCAGAGCATCCCCAGGGCTGTGGCAGCATCTCAGGTGGCATTTGCAGAAAGTGTTTCAAAACAAAAGCACTGGCAACAGCAAACTGAGGCAAAAGATGATACTTGGGATAAGCAATGAATAGACCCAAAAACCCTGAGAGGAAGAGGTTGGGAAAAGAGATACATGAAAAAATAAGGGATTTTTAAAGCTATCATATATACCAGGGAATCATGAAGCCCAGGCACATGACCAGGGCTGGACAAATGCTTAGAAAAGACCTCACCTGTGGCTGAACCAGTCTCCCAGTAACAGGAGTGCAGGGTAAGGCAATGCTGTAAATGGCCCAGCTGAGAACTGAAGAATGCCCCAGCAAGGAAGCGATCTGCAAAGACTGGAAGAGTTTTTTTCTTTTTCTTATTCTTTTTCTTTTCTTGGCTCCAGATGTTTAAGGGAACTCTATCAAACCACTAGCTAACCACTAAGCTAATGGAAAACAGGCTTCATTGGCCACACAGAATATAAAATAGCCCCCAAAAGTGTTAAACAAGCAACAATGAACCACAACGATAGCAACAACAAACACGAGGGAGGGGAATCTGATGTTCAGAGCTGCTATGTAAATATTTAAAATGTCAAATTTTCAACAACAACAAAAATTACCAGGCATACAAAGAAACAAAAAAGATAGCTTATTTGTAGGTGAGAAACTAATAGAAACTATCCTGAGGAAGCCCAGGCACTGGACTTACTAGACAAGACCTGCATCAGCTGCTTTATATATTCTCAGAGATATAAAGAAAATCATGGCAGCGGAAAAAACTAAATGAAAGCAGGAGAATGTTTTATCACAAAATAGAGAATAACAGTAAACAGATAAAAAATTCCACCTAGAAATTCTGGAGCTGAGAAGTATAACAGAAATGAAAATTAATTAGAGGATTTCAACAGCAGATGCAGGCAGGCAAGAGAATCAGTGAATATGAAGACAGGCCAGTTGAAATTATTCAGTCTGAGGGCAGAAACAGGAAAGAATAAAGAAAAATGACCAGAGCTGAAGAGACATATGGGATACCATCAACTTTAACAATATGTTCATAATGGGAATCCCAGAGGGGCAGGAAAGAGAGAAAAGAGAATACTTGAAGAAACAATACCTAAATGCTTCACAAATGCAATCACATTAAGTTTACACATTCAAGGTGCTAAACAAACTGCAAGAAGAATAAGTTAAAGAGATACATACTGCGACACACTTTAGTCAGACTGTTGAAAGACAAACAGAGAATCTTGAAAAAAGCAATAGGGAAGCATCTCATCCCATACAAGGAATCCTCCATGATATTAACAGCCAATGCCTCTTCAGAAATTGTGGAAGAAGCCAGAAGCCAATGGGATGACATATTTAAAGTAATTAAAGGTGAAAAAATAACCTGTCAACCAAGAACTCTATATCCAACAAAGCTATTCTTCAAAAATGAGGGAGAAATTAAAGCATTCACAGATAATATAAAAACTTAGACAGTTTGTCACAGTAGACATGCCCTATAAGGAATGCTAAAGAGAGGCCTTCAGGCTGAAATAAAAGGACACTAGACAGTAACTCAGTCATACACAGAAAGAACAATGGTACATACATAGGCACATAGGTAAATATAAAAGGCAGTATTATTGCATTTTTCATACATAACTCTTTTTTATTTAAAAGACAAATGCATAAAGCAATTATGAATCTTTGTTAATAGACACACTATATAAAATTTATAATTTGGTGCAATAACAACATGATGGAGGATAACGAGCTCTAAAGGAGTAGTGTCCTTGTATACTACTGAAACTATATTGGTATTAATTCCAACTTGATTGTTATGAATTTAAGATGTTAATTATAATCCAAAGGGTAACCACTAAGAAAAAAATACATATATATTCAGAAAACGAAACAAGAATCAAAATGATTTAATGGGGGAGGGGAATCAATCACAAAAAAGGCAGTAATAGAAAATAGAGGAACAAAAGATATGACATTTATAAAGCGAATAGAAAAATGGCAGAATCCTTTCTCATCCACAATTATTTTAAGTGTCACTGGCTTAAACATTCTAATTAAAAGGCAGAGTGAATTAAAAATAAAACATGATCCACCTATACTATTTACAAGAGACTTACTTTGGGTCCAAACATACCAATAGTTGAAAGTGAAAGGATGGGAAAAGATATTCCACACAAAAAGTAACCAGAAGAAAGCTAGGGTGGCTAACTCTAATAACTGATGGAATAGAATTTAAGTCAAAAGTTGTTAAAAGATACAAATAAGTACTTTATATGTTGATAAAAGGATCAGTCAATTGAGAATATATAACCATTATAAACATATACACACCTAACAATAGAGTACCAAAATATATAAAGCAGAAACTAACAGAATTGAAGGTAGAAATAGTTGGAGATTTCAATATCCCATTTCCAATAATGTATAGAACAAATATGCAGATGATAAGGAAACAAAGGATTTGAACACCTCTGTAAACCAGCTAGACCTTACTAATGTATATGGACTCCACCCAACAACACAATATACATTCTTCTCAAATGGACATGGAACATTCTCTAGAACAAACCATATATGAGGTGACAAAACTCAATAAATCTGAAAATATTGAAATCATATAAAGTATCTTCTTTGACCACAATGGAATGAAGTTGGAAACCAGTAAGAGAAGGAAAACTAGAAAATTTACATACATAAAGATTAACTTACATAGGCTTGGCCAAAAATGGGTCAGAAACAAATTGCAATGAAATTAGAAAATACTTTCATGAAGGAAAATTAAAACACAGCATATCGAAACTTATAGTCTGCAGCAAAAGCAGTGTTCAGAAAGAAATTTGTAGCTGAAAACCTTATATTTTTTTAAAAAGAAAGGTAAAATCAATAACTTAATTTTACACCTTAAAAATCTAGAAGAACATGTTAAATCCAAAACTAAAAGAGGGAGGAAATAACAAAGATTAGAGTAGATGTAAATGAAATAGAGATTAGAAAAACAAAAGAATCAACAAGGTAAAAAGTTGTTTCTTTGAAAAAAAACAACAAAACTGATAAATGTTTAGCTCAATGGGCCAAAAGAAAACAAAGAGACAAGACTTAAATTACTGACATCAGAAATAAAGGTAATGACACTACCACAGACATTACAGAAATAAAAAGAATTATAAGAGAATAATATGGACAATTGTATCTAGTTAGGTAACCTAGATGAAATGAAAAAATGTCTACAGACTGCAAACACTGACTCAAGAAGAAATATAACGTCTGAGAAGAACCATAACAAGTCAAGATATTGAATCAGCAATGAAAAACTTTCCAACAAAGAAAATCCCAGGATCAGATGGCTTCAGTGGTGAATTCCCCCAAATACTTAAAGAAGAATTAACACCAATCCTTCTTAAACTCCTCCAAAAAATAAAAGAGGAGGCAACTCTTCCTAACTCATTCTATTTGGCCAGCATTACACTGATACGAAACTTAAATAAAGACATCAGAAGAGAACTACAGACCAATATCCCTTATGAACGTAGATCAAAGATTCCTCAACAAAATACTAGCAAATGAATTCCAGCAACATATTAAGAAGGTTAGACACTGTGACCAAAGAGTATTTTTTCCAGGAATGAAAGGGTGGTTAAAACTGTGAAAATCAATGTAATGTACCATAGTGATAGAATAAGAGGAAAAAAGCACCATCATCTCGTATGAAAAATCCAACTCTCTTGCATGGTAAAAACATTCCACAAACTTGGACTAGAGAGGAACTTCCTAAACATGATAAAGGACATTTACGAAAAACCTACAGCTAACAATATACCCAATGGTGAATAACTGAAAGCTTTCCCGTTAAGACTAGGAACAAGACAAGGATGCCCACTTCTACCAATTCTAATCAATATTGTACTGAAAGTTTTTAGCAAGAGCAAACTGGCAAGAAAAAGATGTAAAAGTCACCAAAATTGGAAAGGAAGAAGTAAAATTGTCCCTATTTGCAGATAACATGTCCTTTTATATAGAAAATCCTAGCGATTCATGCAAAAATAAATGATTAAAGCTTATACATTAATTCAGCAAGGTTTCAGGTTATATAATCAACATATAAAAATCAGTTGTATTTCAATACATTATCAATGAACAATTTGAAAAGGAAATTAAGAAAACAATTCCATTTTAAACAGTATCAGAAAGAATAAAATACTTAGGAAAAGTTTAACTAAGGATATTCAAGACTTGTATATTGGAAACTACAAAACATTGCTGAAATAAAGCCTAAGTAAATGAAAAGATATCCCATGTTCATGGATTGGAAGACAGTTTTGTTAAAATGGTAATACTACCAAAAGCAATTTACATATTCAGTGCGATCTCTTATCAAAATCCCAGTGGCCTCTTTTGCAGAAATATAAGAGCTTATCCTACAATTAATATGGAATTGCAAAGGATCTCCAAATAGCCAAAACAATCTTGAAAAAGAGAAAGTTGAAAGACTCGCATTTTCCAATTTCAAAACTTACTAAAAAGCTACAGTAATCAAAAGAGTATATGATATTAGCATAAGCAAAATGTTTCCAAAACTGGAAAACAATACAGCATCATATAACCCCTGGGCTTTGTTAGGCTGGTTTCTCATATAGAAATAAAAGCAAAGTGCTTTATACAAAGTGCTTGCTGTGAGCTTCTAACTACAACAGTCAATTGTATTAGGCTTCTTTCAAAAAATAACATTTATTGAGTTTTATTCTGGTTTAATTTATGGTAACTGTGAGAAAAATATAGAAAGTACAGAAAAATAATATATCATCCTTCCATTCATAGATTGATAAGAATAATTAATGTGCTCAAAGTATTTTATTTTTAAGAAACTATATCTATATGTCTACATAGGTATAGTCCCCAAGTATTAGATAAAAATTTAAAAGTTAATTAAACATGTAGAGTTCTAGTTCCAAGAGAAATGGGATAGAACAATAAGCAAATTCCACTCTGTCACTTCCATTGAATGCAGCTATAAAATCTGGCCAGAATGCATGGAGTAGCTATTTGAGGACTCTGAAAAGTAAATAGCAGTAGGCAAATAGGGGAAGATCAAAATGCAAAATACCATTGAAAAGGCAATGAGGTTCCCATATTTTTTGTCTTTTATCCTGGACCCAAGACAGTGCAAAACTCAGAAGTGGGCACCTGGGTGCACACAGAGAAAGCTCCAGAAGAGGCCCTATTATTCTGAATCAAGAGCAAGAAAGGGGATTTCTAATACTGTCAGACACTGAGGGGAAATACTCTGTATTTTTCTTTTTTCCATTCTCTAGAGCCCAGACAATTACACAGTGACAAAATTGGCAGTGGGGGCCTGCAGGTACCTAAAATTCTGAGGGAGGAAAAACTCTCTGATTGGAAGAGCTGTGATCCCAAGAAAGCAGAGAAAATCCCTGTTGCTTTCCTTCTTTTTAATTAATGTACAATTACATGAGCAATATTATGGTTACTAGACTCCCCCTATTATCAAGTCCCCACCACATACCCCATTACAGTCACTGTTCATCAGCGTAGTAAGATGTTACAGAATCACTACTTGTTTTCTCTGTGTTATACTGCCTTCCCCATATCCCTCCCCCCACTACATTATGTGTGCTAATCGTAGTACCCCTTTTCCCCCTTATCCCTCCCTTCCCACCCATCTTCCCCAGTTCCTTTCCCTTTGGTAACTGTTAGTCCATTCTTGGGTTCTATGAGTCTGCTGCTGTTTTCTTCCTTCAGTTTTTAATTTGTTCTTATACTCCACAGATGAGTGAAGGCATTTGATAATTGTCTTTCTCCACCTGGCTTATTTCACTGAGCATAATATCCTCTAGCTCCATCCATGTTGTTGCAAATGCTAGGATTTGTTTTCTTTTTATGGCTGAATAATATTCCACTGTGTATATGTACCACATCTTCTTTATCCATTCATCTACTGATGGACACTTAGGTTGCTTCTATTTCTTGGCTATTGTAAATAGTGCTGTGATAAACATAGGAGTGCATATGTCTTTTTAAAACTGGGCTGCTGCATTCTTAGGGTAAATTCCTAGGAGTGGAATTCCTGGGTCAAATGGTATTTCTACTTTGAGTTTTTTGAGGAACCTCCATACTGCTTTCCACAATGGTTGAACTAATTTACATTCCCACCAGCAGTGTAGGAGGGTTCCCCTTCCTCCACATCCTCACCAACATTTGTTATTGTTTGTGTTTTGGATGTTGGCCATCCTCACTGGTATGAGGTGATATCTCATTGTGGTTTTAATTTGCATTTCCCTGATGATTAGTGATGTGGAGCATCTTTTCATGTGCCCATTGGCCACCTGAATTTCTTCTTTGGAGAAGTGTCTGTTCAGCTCCTCTGCTCATTTTATAATTGGCTTATTTGTTTTTTGTTTGTTGAGGTGTGTGAGCTCTTTATATAATTTGGATGACAACCCTTTATCAGATATGTCATTTATGAATATATTCTCCCATACTGTAGGATGTCTTTTTGTTCTATTAATGGTGGCCTTTGATGTACAGAAGCATTATAGTTTGATATAGTCCACATGTTCATTTTTGCTTTTGTTTTCCTTGCCCAGAAGGTATATTCATGAAGAAGTTGCTCATGTTTATGTGCAAGAGATTTTTGCCTATGTTTTCTTCTAAGAGTTTTATTGTTTCATGACTTACATTCAGGTCTTTGATCCATTTTGAGTTTACTTTTGTGTATGGGGTTAGACAATAATCCAGTTTAATTCTCTTACATGTAGCTGTCCAGTTTTGCCAACACGAGCTGTTGAAGAGGCTGTCATTTCCCCATTGTATATCCATGGCTACTTTATCATATATTAAGTAATCATATATGCTTGGATTTATATCTGGGCTCTCTAATCTGTTCCATGGGTCTATGGGACTGTTCTTCCCCCACTTTATTCTCCCTTCTCAGGATTGCTTTGGCTATTTGGGATCTTATGTGGTTCCATATGAATTTTAGAACTATTTGCTCTAGTTCATTAAAGAATGCTATTGGAATTTTGATAAGGATTGCACTGAAACTGTAGACTGCTTTAGGCAGGATGGCCATTTTGACAATATTAATTCTTCCTATCCATGAGCACGGATGTGTTTCCATTTATTGGTATCTTCTTTAATTTCTCTCATGAGTGTCTTGTAGTTTTCAGAGTATAAGTCTTTCACTTCCTTGGTTTGGTTTATTCCTAGGTATTTTATTCTTTCGGATGCAATTGTGAATGGAATTGTTTTCCTGATTTCTCTTTCTGCTAGTTCACCGTTAGTGTATAGAAATGTAACAGATTTCTGAGTATTAATTTAGTATCCCATGACTTTACAGAATTCAGATATTAGATCTAGTAGTTTTGGAATGGATTCCTTAGGGTTTTTTATGTACAATATCATGTCATCTGCAAACAGGGACAGTTTGAGTTCTTCCTTGCCAATCTGGATGCCTTTTATTTCTTTGTATTGTCTGATTGCCGTGTCCAGGACCTCCAGAACTATGTTGAATAAAAGTGGGGAGAGTGGGCATCCTTGTCTTGTTCCTGATCTTAAAGGAAAAGCTTTCTTCTTCTTGCTGTTAAGTATAATGTTGGCTGTGGGTTTGTCATATATGACCTTTATTATGTTGAGGTACTTGCCCTCTATACTCACTTTGTTGAGTTTTTATCATGAGTGGATGTTGAATTTTGTCAAATGCTTTTTCAGCATCTATGGAGATGATCATGTGGTTTTTGTCCTTTTTGTTTATGTAGTGGATGATGTTGATGGATTTTCGAATGTTGCACCATCCTTGCATCCCTGGGATGCATCCCACTTGATCATGATGGATGATCTTTTTGATGTATTTTTGAATTCGGTTTGCTAATATTTTGTTGAGTATTTTTGCATCTATGTTCATCAGGGATATTGGTCTGTAATTTTCTTTTTTTGTGGTGTCTTTGCCTGATTTTGTATTAGAGTGATGCTGTCCTCATAGAATGAGTTTGGGTGTATTCCCTCCTCTTCTACTTTTTGGAAAACTTTGAGGAGGATAGGTATTAGCTCTTCGCTAAATGTTTGGTAAAATTCAGCAGTGAAACCATCTGGTCCAGGTGTTTTGTTCTTAGGTAATTTTTTGATTACCGATTATATTTCCTTGCTGGTAATTGATCTCTTCAGATTTTCTGTGTCTTCCTGGGACAGCCTTGGAAGGTTGTATTTTTCTGGAAAGTTGTCCATTTCTTCTAGGTTATCCAGTTTTTTACCATATAATTTTTCATAGTATTCTCTCATAATTCTTTGTATTTCTGTGGTGTCTGTAGTGATTTTTTCCTTTCTCATTTCTGATTCTGTTTATGTGTGTAGACTCTCTTTTTTTCTTGATAAGTCTGGCTAGAGTTTTATCTATTTTGTTTATTTTCTAGAAGAACCAGCTCCTGCTTTCATCAATTCTTTCTATTGCTTTATTCTTCTCAATTTTATTTATTTCTGCTTTAATCTTTATTATGTCCCTACTTCTACTGACTTTGGGCCTCATTTGTTCTTCCTTTTCTAGTTTCATTAATTATGAGTTTAGACTGTTCATTTGGGATTGTTCTTTCCTGAGGTAGGCCTGTATTGCAATATATTTCCCTCTTAGCACAGCCTTCGCTGCATCCCACAGATTTTGTGGTGTTGAATTATTGTTGTCATTTGTCTCCATATATTGCTTGATTTCTGTTTTTATTTGGTCATTGATCTATTGATTATTTAGGAGCATGTTATTAAGCCTCCATGTGTTTGTGGGCTTTTTCATTTTCTTTGAGTAATTTATTTCTAGTTTTATAACTTTGTGATCTGAGAAGCTAGTTGATACAATTTCAATATTTTTGAATTTACTGAGGTTCTTTTGTGGCCTAGTATATGATCTATTCTTGAAAATGTTTTATGTGCACTTGAGAAGAATGTGTATCCTGTTGCTTTTGGATGGAGCGTTCTTTGGCTATCTGTTAGGTCAATCTGTTCTAATATGTTGTTCAGTGCCTCTGTCTCTTTATTTATTTTCTGTCTGGTTAATCTGTCCTTTGGAGTGGGTGGTGTGTTGAAGTCTCCCAAAATGAATGCATTGCCTTCTATTTCCCCCTTTAATTCTGTTAGTATTTGTTTCACATATGTAGGTGCTCCTGTGTTGGGTGCATAGATATTTAAAATGATTATATCATCTTGATGGACTGATCCCTGTAACATTATGTAATGTCCTTCTTTCTCTCTTGTGACTTTCTTTGTTTTCAGGTCTATTTTGTCTGATATAAGTACAGCAACTCCTACTTTTTTCTCCCCATTAGTTGCATGAAATATCTTTTCTTTCCCTTCACCTTCATTCTGTGTATCTCTTTTTGTTTGAAGTGAGTCTCTTGTAGGCAGCATATAGATGGGTCTTGTTTTTTAATCCATTCTGTGACTCTACGTCTTTTGATTGGTGCATTCAGACCATTTACATTTAGGGTGATTATCAATAGGTATGTACTTATTGCCATTGCAGGCTTTAGATTTGTGGTTACCAAAGATTCAAGGGTAATTCCCTTACTATCTGTCTAATTTAACTTTGTATGCTATTCCAAACACAACATAAAGATTCTTTTTTTTTTCTCCTTTTTCTTCCTCCTCCATTCTTTGTATGTTATGAATCATTCTGTACTCTTTGTCTATCCCTTGGGTGATCTATTTAGTCTTAGGAATACTTCCATCTGTAGGAGTCCCTCCAAAATGCACTGTAGAGGTGGTTTGTGGGAGGTAAATTCTCTTAGCTCTTCCTATCTGAAAATTGTTTAATCTGTCCTTCAAATTTAAATGATAACCTTGTGGGTAGAGTATTCTTGGTTCGAGGCCCTTCTGCTTCATTGCATTAAATATGTCATGACACTCCCTTCTGGCCTGTAAGGTTTCTGTTGAGAAGTCTGATAATAGCTTGATGGGTTTTCCTTTGTATGTGATCTTCTTTCTCTATCTAGCTGCTTTTAAAAGTCTGCCTTTATCTTTGATCTTTGCCATTTTAATTATTACATGTCTTGATATTGTCTTCCTTGGGTCCCTTGTGTTGGGAGATCCATGCACCTCCATGGCTTGAGAGACTATCTCCTTCCCCATATTGGGGAAGTTTTCAGCAATTACCTCCTCAATGACATTTTCTATCCCTTTTTCTCTCTTCTTCTTCTTCTGGTACCCCTATTATGCAAATATTGTTCCGTTTGGATTCCTCACACAGTTCTCTCAATATTCTTACATTCTTAGAGATTCTTTTTTTTTTCTCTGTGCCTCAGCTTCTTTGTATTCCTCTTCTCTAATTTCTATTCCATTTACTGTATGTTTTACTACATCTGATCTGCTTTGAAGTCCCTCTATTGTATGTTTCATTTCAGATATGGAATTTCTTAATGATTGAATCTCTGTCTTAAATTCGTTCCTGAGTTCTTGAATATTTTTCTGTACCTCCATAAGCATGTTTATGATTTTTATTTTGAATTCTCTTTCAGGAAGATTGGTGAGTTCAGTTTCATTTGGTCCTTTTTCTGTGGTTTGTGAGATTTTGTTCTGAACCATATTCTTTTGACGTTTCATATTTCTGTGTGGTGCCCTCTGTTGCCCAGAAGCTCCAGTCTCTGGAGCTGCTCAGCCCCTAGAGTGAGGTTGGGGGTCATAGGGGAGTGGAGCTGGTGCCTGGGGGAGGAAAGATCTGTTTCCTGATTCCCGTCTGCCCTGCCTGTCTCCTGTATCAGAGCCAGTGGACTGAGCACACAGGAGTAAGCCTCTGTGATTGGCATCTCTAGCTGTTGTAGGTGGGGCCTCCCTCTGTCTGGCCTGATGCCAGTGCAGTGACTGCCGGTTTGCGAGCTGGTGCTGTCAGGCCAGGAGGAAGGCTCAGCAGGTTGTGTATCACAGTGGGGGGTCTCGGAGCTGAGTAGCCAGCCAGGGGTTGGAGCGCCTGCTGCTCCCTGAAGTTCCCAATCTGCTGGGCAGAGTGCACCCAACCTTGTCCCCCTATCCCTTCTCCCACACAGCAAGCTCTGTGCAAACCCTGCCCCTTCAGCAGCCCTCTTGCTGCTAGGAAGCCTGTCAGAATGCCTAGCTTTCACTTGTCCCAGAGAAGCCTGGTGTGGATTCCATCCTCCACAAACAGCCGGAATCTGTCTCTCAAGCACTCCCCCTGTCCCAGCTCCCCATCCTCCAGAGCACTACACAATGTAGGTTTCTGCTCACGAAGCAGATCTCCAGGGCTAGGTGTTCAGCAGTCCCAGGCTTCCACGCCCTCCCCTGCTCCATTTCTCTTCCTCCAGCCAGTGAGCTAGGGTGGGGGAAGGGCTCGGGTTCCGCCGGATTAAGGATTTGTACGATACCCTGTTTTGTGAGGTCTGCTCTGTTCGTGAGGTCTGTATGTGGTCTAATACAGCCTTCTTTCCTGTTGCTGTTTTAGCGTTAGTTGTATTAACTATATTTTCACACTATTTGTGGTTTGGGGAGGAGTTCTCCATGTCACCTCTCACGCCACCATCTTGAATCTCCTCCACTGTTGCTTTCTTTGTGTGTCTTCTACCACTTGGCTTCAGATACAGCAATAGTGGTGGAAAGTTTAAAGCAGAATGGGGCAACTGAAACCCAACTCTCTGGACAAAGGACTAAAAAGTAGAGGTCCAGGGTGGGGAAAAAAAATGGGAAGATCACAAAGAAGGAAGAACTCTGAAAAGAGATACCATAATGTTACATCATACTAATGCAAGATGATAATAATAGGGGAAACTGGGTTCAGGATATACAGAAACTCTGTATACTATCTATGCAATAACTCTGTAAATCTAAAACTATTCTAAATTAAAAAAAATGATTTTCCTTGGCTCATTAATTCCTATATTCATTCACATTATTTACTGAATTATTTGCTCAGCACCTACATGTGCCAGGCACTGCTATAGTCTCTGGAGATACAAACAGCAAATAAAACCCACATGATTCTTGTCATTAAGGAGCTTACAATGCAGTGGAAAATTAAACTAATAACACTGATTGTTAAACCATAGAAGGAAGAAGTCACTACTTTCAAAATTAAAAATTATCTTCTTGAATCTTTATTATAGAAGAAAAATCTTTGAGAAGTTGAAGACCTAGGCTGAAGACCATACAATCTGGCAGTTTGACAACCAAGGAACAGAATTTCCAAAGAGGAGTAAAAGGAAGCACTGGAGTCAGATATGGCAAACCCCTAGCAGGAGGCTCAGCCTCTGCACCTAGTTGGAACAATTATTCTGAGTCTAAGCTTACATCAGAGGGCGGGTGAGCTGCTGGCTCGGTGCTGGGGGACAAGAGGCAGGTAGGAAGCATGCCTTTCTGGGTTGCAGGCTCAGCAGTGGCTGTGTAGGCAGAAAGATACATGGGCAACAAGACTGGGACAGGCTCCACACGGGGATCCATGAATCCACCATCCATGAATCCACCATCCTCCCATTCTCACATGCCACTCATTCATTCACTGAACATGAACCCAACACCCACTACAGGGCTACAAATGCCCTCCACAGTAAAGACAAACACAGGCATGCCAGTTGACACTGGGAGAAAATGTTCCAGGCAAAGGAAAGAACATTTACTAAAGCCCACAAGCTGAAGAGAGCATGAAACCTTCATCACATTTCAGTTGGTTCAGTGAGGCATGGAGTGTGGGCTGGGGACAGCAAGACAGAAGACTGGAGGTGGCGGCAGAGACCAGATCATGAAGGGTTCTGGGGGTCCTATAAGGAATTTAGACTTTTTTACTGATCCAAACAGAAGTCAAGAAAGGGTTTTAAAAAAAGATGTGCCTGGATACGGCACAAGATCAGATGTAGACTTTTCTAGAAACCATTTTGCTAGCTGCTGCCTTTATTGGGTGGAGACTAGACTAGACAGAGCTACCCTGGAGGCAGGGAGATTACATGGCATAGCCAAAGTAGAAA
>JAQQAC010020108.1:0-26640 GCA_029783875.1 Phataginus tricuspis | reverse complement strand
TTTCTACTTTGGCTATGCCATGTAATCTCCCTGCCTCCAGGGTAGCTCTGTCTAGTCTAGTCTCCACCCAATAAAGGCAGCAGCTAGCAAAATGGTTTCTAGAAAAGTCTACATCTGATCTTGTGCCGTATCCAGGCACATCTTTTTTTAAAACCCTTTCTTGACTTCTGTTTGGATCAGTAAAAAAGTCTAAATTCCTTATAGGACCCCCAGAACCCTTCATGATCTGGTCTCTGCCGCCACCTCCAGTCTTCTGTCTTGCTGTCCCCAGCCCACACTCCATGCCTCACTGAACCAACTGAAATGTGATGAAGGTTTCATGCTCTCTTCAGCTTGTGGGCTTTAGTAAATGTTCTTTCCTTTGCCTGGAACATTTTCTCCCAGTGTCAACTGGCATGCCTGTGTTTGTCTTTACTGTGGAGGGCATTTGTAGCCCTGTAGTGGGTGTTGGGTTCATGTTCAGTGAATGAATGAGTGGCATGTGAGAATGGGAGGATGGTGGATTCATGGATGGTGGATTCATGGATCCCCGTGTGGAGCCTGTCCCAGTCTTGTTGCCCATGTATCTTTCTGCCTACACAGCCACTGCTGAGCCTGCAACCCAGAAAGGCATGCTTCCTACCTGCCTCTTGTCCCCCAGCACCGAGCCAGCAGCTCACCCGCCCTCTGATGTAAGCTTAGACTCAGAATAATTGTTCCAACTAGGTGCAGAGGCTGAGCCTCCTGCTAGGGGTTTGCCATATCTGACTCCAGTGCTTCCTTTTACTCCTCTTTGGAAATTCTGTTCCTTGGTTGTCAAACTGCCAGATTGTATGGTCTTCAGCCTAGGTCTTCAACTTCTCAAAGATTTTTCTTCTATAATAAAGATTCAAGAAGATAATTTTTAATTTTGAAAGTAGTGACTTCTTCCTTCTATGGTTTAACAATCAGTGTTATTAGTTTAATTTTCCACTGCATTGTAAGCTCCTTAATGACAAGAATCATGTGGGTTTTATTTGCTGTTTGTATCTCCAGAGACTATAGCAGTGCCTGGCACATGTAGGTGCTGAGCAAATAATTCAGTAAATAATGTGAATGAATATAGGAATTAATGAGCCAAGGAAAATCAGTTTTTTTAATTTAGAATAGTTTTAGATTTACAGAGTTATTGCATAGATAGTATACAGAGTTTCTGTATATCCTGAACCCAGTTTCCCCTATTATTATCATCTTGCATTAGTATGATGTAATATTATGGGATCTCTTTTCAGAGTTCTTCCTTCTTTGTGATCTTCCCATTTTTTTTCCCACCCTGGACCTCTACTTTTTAGTCCTTTGTCCAGAGAGTTGGGTTTCAGTTGCCCCATTCTGCTTTAAACTTTCCACCACTATTGCTGTATCTGAAGCCAAGTGGTAGAAGACACACAAAGAAAGCAACAGTGGAGGAGATTCAAGATGGTGGCGTGAGAGGTGACATGGAGAACTCCTCCCCAAACCACAAATAGTGTGAAAATATAGTTAATACAACTAACGCTAAAACAGCAACAGGAAAGAAGGCTGTATTAGACCGCATACAGACCTCACGAACAGAGCAGACCTCACAAAACAGGGTATCGTACAAATCCTTGATCCGGCGGAACCCGAGCCCTTCCCCCACCCCAGCTCACCAGCTGGAGGAAGAGAAATGGAGCAGGGGAGGGCGTGGAAACCTGGGACTGCTGAACACCTAGCCCTGGAGATCTGCTTCGTGAGCAGAAACCTACATTGTGTAGTGCTCTGGAGGATGGGGAGCTGGGACAGGGGGAGTGCTTGAGAGACAGATTCCGGCTGTTTGTGGAGGATGGAATCCACACCGGGCTGCTCTGGGACAAGGGAAAGCTAGGCAGTCTGACAAGCTTCCTAGCAGCAAGAGGGCTGCTGAAGGGGCAGGGTTTGCACAGAGCTTGCTGTGTGGGAGAAGGGATAGGGGGACAAGGTTGGGTGCACTCTGCCCAGCAGATTGGGAACTTCAGGGAGCAGCAGGTGCTCCAACCCCTGGCTGGCTACTCAGCTCCGAGACCCCCCACTGTGATACACAACCTGCTGAGCCTTCCTCCTGGCCTGACAGCACCAGCTCGCAAACCGGCAGTCACTGCACTGGCATCAGGCCAGACAGAGGGAGGCTCCACCTACAACGGCTAGAGATGCCAATCACAGAGGCTTACACCTGTGTGCTCAGTCCACTGGCTCTGATACAGGAGACAGGCAGGGCAGACGGGAATCAGGAAACAGATCTTTCCTCCCCCAGGCACCAGCTCCGCTCCCCTATGACCCCCAACCTCACTCTAGGGGCTGAGCAGCTCCAGAGACTGGAGCTTCTGGGCAACAGAGGGCACCACACAGAAATATGAAACGTCAAAAGAATATGGTTCAGAACAAAATCTCACAAACCACAGAAAAAGGACCAAATGAAACTGAACTCACCAATCTTCCTGAAAGAGAATTCAAAATAAAAATCATAAACATGCTTATGGAGGTACAGAAAAATATTCAAGAACTCAGGAACGAATTTAAGACAGAGATTCAATCATTAAGAAATTCCATATCTGAAATGAAACATATAATAGAGGGACTTCAAAGCAGATCAGATGTAGTAAAACATACAGTAAATGGAATAGAAATTAGAGAAGAGGAATACAAAGAAGCTGAGGCACAGAGAAAAAAAAAAGAATCTCTAAGAATGTAAGAATATTGAGAGAACTGTGTGAGGAATCCAAACGGAACAATATTTGCATAATAAGGGTACCAGAAGAAGAAGAAGAGAGAAAAAGGGATAGAAAATGTCATTGAGGAGGTAATTGCTGTAAACTTCCCCAATATGGGGAAGGAGATAGTCTCTCAAGCCATGGAGGTGCACGGATCTCCCAACACAAGGGACCCAAGGAAGACAATATCAAGACATGTAATAATTAAAATGACAAAGATCAAGGATAAAGGCAGACTTTTAAAAGCAGCTAGATAGAGAAAGAAGATCACATACAAAGGAAAACCCATCAGGCTATTATCAGACTTCTCAACAGAAACCTTACAGGCCAGAAGGGAGTGTCATGACATATTTAATGCAATGAAGCAGAAGGACCTCGAACCAAGAATACTCTACCCACAAGGTTATCATTTAAATTTGAAGGACAGATTAAACAATTTTCAGATAGGAAGAGCTAAGAGAATTTACCTCCCACAAACCACCTCTACAGTGCATTTTGGAGGGACTCCTACAGATGGAAGTATTCATAAGACTAAATAGATCACCCAAGGGATAGACAAAGAGTACAGAATATGATTCATAACATACAAAGAATGGAGGAGGAAGAAAAAGGAGGAAAAAAAAAAGAATCTTTAGGTTGTGTTTGGAATAGCATACAAAGTTAAATTAGACAGATAGTAAGGGAATTACCCTTGAATCTTTGGTAACCACAAATCTAAAGCCTGCAATGGCAATAAGTACATACCTATTGATAATCACCCTAAATGTAAATGGTCTGAATGCACCAATCAAAAGACGTAGAGTCACAGAATGGATTAAAAAACAAGACCCATCTATATGCTGCCTACAAGAGACTCACTTCAAACAAAAAGAGATACACAGAATGAAGGTGAAGGGAAAGAAAAGATATTTCATGCAACTAATGGGGAGAAAAAAGTAGGAGTTGCTGTACTTATATCAGACAAAATAGACCTGAAAACAAAGAAAGTCACAAGAGAGAAAGAAGGACATTACATAATGTTACAGGGATCAGTCCATCAAGATGATATAATCATTTTAAATATCTATGCACCCAACACAGGAGCACCTACATATGTGAAACAAATACTAACAGAATTAAAGGGGGAAATAGAAGGCAATGCATTCATTTTGGGAGACTTCAACACACCACCCACTCCAAAGGACAGATTAACCAGACAGAAAATAATAAAGAGACAGAGGCACTGAACAACATATTAGAACAGATTGACCTAACAGATAGCCAAAGAACGCTCCATCCAAAAGCAACAGGATACACATTCTTCTCAAGTGTACATAAAACATTTTCAAGAATAGATCATATACTAGGCCACAAAAGAACCTCAGTAAATTCAAAAATATTGAAATTGTATCAACCAGCTTCTCAGATCACAAAGTTATAAAACTAGAAATAAATTACTCAAAGAAAATGAAAAAGCCCACAAACACATGGAGGCTTAATAACATGCTCCTAAATAATAGATCAATGACCAAATAAAAACAGAAATCAAGCAATATATGGAGACAAATGACAACAATAATTCAACACCACAAAATCTGTGGGATGCAGCGAAGGTTGTGCTAAGAGGGAAATATATTGCAATACAGGCCTACCTCAGGAAAGAACAATCCCAAATGAACAGTCTAAACTCATAATTAATGAAACTAGAAAAGGAAGAACAAATGAGGCCCAAAGTCAGTAGAAGTAGGGACATAATAAAGATTAAAGCAGAAATAAATAAAATTGAGAAGAATAAAGCAATAGAAAGAATTGATGAAAGCAGGAGCTGGTTCTTCTAGAAAATAAACAAAATAGATAAAACCCTAGTCAGACTTATCAAGAAAAAAAGAGAGTCTACACACATAAACAGAATCAGAAATGAGAAAGGAAAAAATCACTACAGACACCACAGAAATACAAAGAATTATGAGAGAATACTATGAAAAATTATATGGTAAAAAACTGGATAACCTAGAAGAAATGGACAACTTTCCAGAAAAATACAACCTTCCAAGGCTGTCCCAGGAAGACACAGAAAATCTGAAGAGATCAATTACCAGCAAGTAAATATAATCGGTAATCAAAAAATTACCTAAGAACAAAACACCTGGACCAGATGGTTTCACTGCTGAATTTTACCAAACATTTAGCGAAGAGCTAATACCTATCCTCCTCAAAGTTTTCCAAAAAGTAGAAGAGGAGGGAATACACCCAAACTCATTCTATGAGGACAGCATCACTCTAATACAAAATCAGGCAAAGACACCACAAAAAAATAAAATTACACACCAATATCCCTGATGAACATAGATGCAAAAATACTCAACAAAATATTAGCAAACCGAATTCAAAAATACATCAAAAAGATCATCCATCATGATCAAGTGGGATGCATCCCAGGGATGCAAGGATGGTACAACATTCGAAAATCCATCAACATCATCCACTACATAAACAAAAAGGACAAAAACCACATGATCATCTCCATAGATGCTGAAAAAGCATTTGACAAAATTCAACATCCACTCATGATAAAAACTCTCAACAAAGTGAGTATAGAGGACAAGTACCTCAACATAATAAAGGTCATATATGACAAACCCACAGCCAACATTATACTTAACAGCAAGAAGAAGAAAGCTTTTCCTTTAAGATCAGGAACAAGACAAGGATGCCCACTCTCCCCACTTTTATTCAACATAGTTCTGGAGGTCCTGGACATGGCAATCAGACAATACAAAGAAATAAAAGGCATCCAGATTGGCAAGGAAGAACTCAAACTGTCCCTGTTTGCAGATGACATGATATTGTACATAAAAAACCCTAAGGAATCCATTCCAAAACTACTAGATCTAATATATGAATTCTGTAAAGTCATGGGATACTAAATTAATTCTCAGAAATCTGTTACATTTCTATACACTAACGGTGAACTAGCAGAAAGAGAAATCAGGAAAACAAGTCCATTCACAATTGCGTCCGAAAGAATAAAATACCTAGGAATAAACCAAACCAAGGAAGTGAAAGACTTATACTCTGAAAACTACAAGACACTGATGAGAGAAATTAAAGAAGATTCCTCATGGATAGGAAGAATTAATATTGTCAAAATGGCCATCCTGCCTAAAGCAATCTACAGTTTCAGTGCAATCCTTATCAAAATTCCAATAGCATTCTTTAATGAACTAGAGCAAATAGTTCTAAAATTCATATGGAACCACATAAGACCCCAAATAGCCAAAGCAATCCTGAGAAGGGAGAATATAGTGGGGGGAATTATGCTCCCTTACTTCAAGCTCTACTACAAAGCCACAGTAATCAAGATAATTTTGTACTGGCACAAGAACAGTCCCATAGACCCATGGAACAGATTAGAGAGCCCAGATATAAATCCAAGCATATATGATTACTTAATATATGATAAAGTAGCCATGGATATACAATGGGGAAATGACAGCCTCTTCAACAGCTCGTGTTGACAAAACTGGACAGCTACATGTAAGAGAATTAAACTGGATTATTGTCTAACCCCATACACAAAAGTAAACTGGAAATGGATCAAAGACCTGAATGTAAGTCATGAAACAATAAAACTCTTCGAAGAAAACATAGGCAAAAATCTCTTGCACATAAACATGAGCAACTTCTTCATGAATATACCTTCTGGGCAAGGAAAACAAAAGCAAAAATGAACATGTGGACTATATCAAACTATAATGCTTCTGTACATCAAAGGCCACCATTAATAGAACAAAAAGACATCCTACAGTATGGGAGAACATATTCATAAATGACATATCTGATAAAGGGTTGTCATCCAAATTATATAAAGAGCTCACACACCTCAACAAACAAAAAACAAATAAGCCAATTATAAAATGAGCAGAGGAGCTGAACAGACACTTCTCCAAAGAAGAAATTCAGGTGGCCAATGGGCACATGAAAAGATGCTCCACATCACTAATCATCAGGGAAATGCAAATTAAAACCACAATGAGATATCACCTCACACCAGTGAGGATGGCCAACATCCAAAAGACAAACAATAACAAATGTTGGTGAGGATGTGGAGGAAGGGGAACCCTCCTACACTGCTGGTGGGAATGTAAATTAGTTCAACCATTGTGGAAAGCAGTATGGAGGTTCCTCAAAAAACTCAAAGTAGAAATACCATTTGACCCAGGAATTCCACTCCTAGGAATTTACCCTAAGAATGCAGCAGCCCAGTTTTAAAAAGACATATGCACTCCTATGTTTATCACAGCACTATTTACAATAGCCAAGAAATAGAAGCAACCTAAGTGTCCATCAGTAGATGAATGGATAAAGAAGATGTGGTACATATACACAGTGGAATATTATTCAGCCATAAAAAGAAAACAAATCCTAGCATTTGCAACAACATGGATGGAGCTAGAGGGTATTATGCTCAGTGAAATAAGCCAGGTGGAGAAAGACAATTATCAAATGCCTTCACTCATCTGTGGAGTATAAGAACAAATTAAAAACTGAAGGAAGAAAACAGCAGCAGAGTCATAGAACCCAAGAATGTACTAACAGTTACCAAAGGGAAAGGAACTGGGGAAGATGGGTGGGAAGGGAGGGATAAGGGGGAAAAGGGGTACTACGATTAGCACACATAATGTAGTGGGGGGAGGGATATGGGGAAGGCAGTATAACACAGAGAAAACAAGTAGTGATTCTATAGCATCTTACTACGCTGATGAACAGTGACTGTAATGGGGTATGTGGTGGGGGCTTGATAATAGGGGGAATCTAGTAACCATAATATTGCTCATGTAATTGTACATTAATTAAAAAGAAGGAAAGCAACAGGGATTTTCTCTGCTTTCTTGGGATCACCGCTCTTCCAATCAGAGAGTTTTTCCTCCCTCAGAATTTTAGGTACCTGCAGGCCCCCACTGCCAATTTTGTCACTATGTAATTGTCTGGGCTCTAGAGAATGGAAAAAAGAAAAATACAGAGTATTTCCCCTCAGTGTCTGACAGTATTAGAAATCCCCTTTCTTGCTCTTGATTCAGAATAATAGGGCCTCTTCTGGAGCTTTCTCTGTGTGCACCCAGGTGCCCACTTCTGAGTTTTGCACTATCTTGGGTCCAGGATAAAAGACAAAAAATATGGGAACCTCATTGCCTTTTCAATGGTATTTTGCATTTTGATCTTCTTCCCCTATTTGCCTACTACTATTTACTTTTCAGAGTCCTCAAATAGCTACTCCATGCATT
The DNA here is from genome assembly GCA_029783875.1 of Phataginus tricuspis. Classification (NCBI taxonomy): domain Eukaryota; kingdom Metazoa; phylum Chordata; class Mammalia; order Pholidota; family Manidae; genus Phataginus; species Phataginus tricuspis. The sequence continues at coordinate 18,653 of JAQQAC010020108.1, read as the reverse complement.
CTGGCCAGATTTTATAGCTCCATTCAATGGAAGTGACAGAGTGGAATTTGCTTATTGTTCTATTCCATCTCTCTTGGAACTAGAACTCTACATGTTTAATTAACTTTTAAATTTTTATCTAATACGTGGGGACTATACCTATGTAGACATATAGATATAGTTTCTTAAAAATAAAATACTTTGAGCATATTAATTATTCTTATCAATCTATGAATGGAAGGATGATATATTATTTTTCTGTACTTTCTATATTTTTCTCACAGTTACCATAAATTAAACCAGAATAAAACTCAATAAATGTTATTTTTTGAAAGAAGCCTAATACAATCGACTGTTGTAGTTAGAAGCTCACAGCAAGCACTTTGTATAAAGCACTTTGCTTTTATTTCTATATGAGAAACCAGCTTAACAAAGCCCAGGGGTTATATGATGCTGTATTGTTTTCCAGTTTTGGAAACATTTTGCTTATGCTAATATCATATACTCTTTTGATTACTGTAGCTTTTTAGTAAGTTTTGAAATTGGAAAATGCGAGTCTTTCAACTTTCTCTTTTTCAAGATTGTTTTGGCTATTTGGAGATCCTTTGCAATTCCATATTAATTGTAGGATAAGCTCTTATATTTCTGCAAAAGAGGCCACTGGGATTTTGATAAGAGATCGCACTGAATATGTAAATTGCTTTTGGTAGTATTGCCATTTTAACAAAACTGTCTTCCAATCCATGAACATGGGATATCTTTTCATTTACTTAGGCTTTATTTCAGCAATGTTTTGTAGTTTCCAATATACAAGTCTTGAATATCCTTAGTTAAACTTTTCCTAAGTATTTTATTCTTTCTGAGACTGTTTAAAATGGAATTGTTTTCTTAATTTCCTTTTCAAATTGTTCATTGATAATGTATTGAAATACAACTGATTTTTATATGTTGATTATATAACCTGAAACCTTGCTGAATTAATGTATAAGCTTTAATAATTTATTTTTGCATGAATCGCTAGGATTTTCTATATAAAAGGACATGTTATCTTCAAATAGGGACAATTTTACTTCTTCCTTTCCAATTTTGGTGACTTTTACATCTTTTTCTTGCCAGTTTGCTCTTGCTAAAAACTTTCAGTACAATATTGATTAGAATTGGTAGAAGTGGGCATCCTTGTCTTGTTCCTAGTCTTAACGGGAAAGCTTTCAGTTATTCACCATTGGGTATATTGTTAGCTGTAGGTTTTTCGTAAATGTCCTTTATCATGTTTAGGAAGTTCCTCTCTAGTCCAAGTCTGTGGAATGTTTTTACCATGCAAGAGAGTTGGATTTCTCATACGAGATGATGGTGCTTTTTTCCTCTTATTCTATCACTATGGTACATTACATTGATTTTCACAGTTTTAACCACCCTTTCATTCCTGGAAAAAATACTCTTTGGTCACAGTGTCTAACCTTCTTAATATGTTGCTGGAATTCGTTTGCTAGTATTTTGTTGAGGAATCTTTGATCTACGTTCATAAGGGATATTGGTCTGTAGTTCTCTTCTGATGTCTTTATTTAAGTTTCGTATCAGTGTAATGCTGGCCAAATAGAATGAGTTAGGAAGAGTTGCCTCCTCTTTTATTTTTTGGAGGAGTTTAAGAAGGACTGGTGTTAATTCTTCTTTAAGTATTTGGGGGAATTCACCACTGAAGCCATCTGATCCTGGGATTTTCTTTGTTGGAAAGTTTTTCATTGCTGATTCAATATCTTGACTTGTTATGGTTCTTCTCAGATGTTATATTTCTTCTTGAGTCAGTGTTTGCAGTCTGTAGGCATTTTTTCATTTCATCTAGGTTACCTAACTAGATTCAATTGTCCATATTATTCTCTTATAATTCTTTTTATTTCTGTAATGTCTGTGGTAGTGTCATTACCTTTATTTCTGATGTCAGTAATTTAAGTCTTGTCTCTTTGTTTTCTTTTGGCCCATTGAGCTAAACATTTATCAGTTTTGTTGTTTTTTTTCAAAGAAACAACTTTTTACCTTGTTGATTCTTTTGTTTTTCTAATCTCTATTTCATTTACATCTACTCTAATCTTTGTTATTTCCTCCCTCTTTTAGTTTTGGATTTAACATGTTCTTCTAGATTTTTAAGGTGTAAAATTAAGTTATTGATTTTACCTTTCTTTTTAAAAAAATATAAGGTTTTCAGCTACAAATTTCTTTCTGAACACTGCTTTTGCTGCAGACTATAAGTTTCGATATGCTGTTTTAATTTTCCTTCATGAAAGTATTTTCTAATTTCATTGCAATTTGTTTCTGACCCATTTTTGTCCAAGCCTATGTAAGTTAATCTTTATGTATGTAAATTTTCTAGTTTTCCTTCTCTTACTGGTTTCCAACTTCATTCCATTGTGGTCAAAGAAGATACTTTATATGATTTCAATATTTTCAGATTTATTGAGTTTTGTCACCTCATATATGGTTTGTTCTAGAGAATGTTCCATGTCCATTTGAGAAGAATGTATATTGTGTTGTTGGGTGGAGTCCATATACATTAGTAAGGTCTAGCTGGTTTACAGTGGTGTTCAAATCCTTTGTTTCCTTATCATCTGCATATTTGTTCTATACATTATTGGAAATGGGATATTGAAATCTCCAACTATTTCTACCTTCAATTCTGTTAGTTTCTGCTTTATATATTTTGGTACTCTATTGTTAGGTGTGTATATGTTTATAATGGTTATATATTCTCAATGGACTGATCCTTTTATCAACATATAAAGTACTTATTTGTATCTTTTAACAACTTTTGACTTAAATTCTATTCCATCAGTTATTAGAGTTAGCCACCCTAGCTTTCTTCTGGTTACTTTTTGTGTGGAATATCTTTTCCCATCCTTTCACTTTCAACTATTGGTATGTTTGGACCCAAAGTGAGTCTCTTGTAAATAGTATAGGTGGATCATGTTTTATTTTTAATTCACTCTGCCTTTTAATTAGAATGTTTAAGCCAGTGACACTTAAAATAATTGTGGATGAGAAAGGATTCTGCCATTTTTCTATTCGCTTTATAAATGTCATCTTTTGTTCCTCTATTTTCTATTACTGCCTTTTTTGTGATTGATTCCCCTCCCCCATTAAATCATTTTGATTCTTGTTTCTTTTTCTGAATATATATGTATTTTTTTCTTAGTGGTTACCCTTTGGATTATAATTAACATCTTAAATTCATAACAATCAAGTTGGAATTAATACCAATATAGTTTCAGTAGTATACAAGGACACTACTCCTTTAGAGCTCGTTATCCTCCATCATGTTGTTATTGTACCAAATTATAAATTTTATATAGTGTGTCTATTAACAAAGATTCATAATTGCTTTATGCATTTGTCTTTTAAATAAAAAAGAGTTATGTATGAAAAATGCGATAATACTGCCTTTTATATTTACCTATGTGCCTATGTATGTACCATTGTTCTTTCTGTGTATGACTGAGTTACTGTCTAGTGTCCTTTTTTATTTCAGCCTGAAGGCCTCTCTTTAGCATTCCTTATAGGGCATGTCTACTGTGACAAACTGTCTAAGTTTTTATATTATCTGTGAATGCTTTAATTTCTCCCTCATTTTTGAAGAATAGCTTTGTTGGATATAGAGTTCTTGGTTGACAGGTTATTTTTTTCACCTTTAATTACTTTAAATATGTCATCCCATTGGCTTCTGGCTTCTTCCACAATTTCTGAAGAGGCATTGGCTGTTAATATCATGGAGGATTCCTTGTATGGGATGAGATGCTTCCCTATTGCTTTTTTCAAGATTCTCTGTTTGTCTTTCAACAGTCTGACTAAAGTGTGTCGCAGTATGTATCTCTTTAACTTATTCTTCTTGGAGTTTGTTTAGCACCTTGAATGTGTAAACTTAATGTGATTGCATTTGTGAAGCATTTAGGTATTGTTTCTTCAAGTATTCTCTTTTCTCTCTTTCCTGCCCCTCTGGGATTCCCATTATGAACATATTGTTAAAGTTGATGGTATCCCATATGTCTCTTCAGCTCTGGTCATTTTTCTTTATTCTTTCCTGTTTCTGCCCTCAGACTGAATAATTTCAACTGGCCTGTCTTCATATTCACTGATTCTCTTGCCTGCCTGCATCTGCTGTTGAAATCCTCTAATTAATTTTCATTTCTGTTATACTTCTCAGCTCCAGAATTTCTAGGTGGAATTTTTTATCTGTTTACTGTTATTCTCTATTTTGTGATAAAACATTCTCCTGCTTTCATTTAGTTTTTTCCGCTGCCATGATTTTCTTTATATCTCTGAGAATATATAAGGCAGCTGATGCAGGTCTTGTCTAGTAAGTCCAGTGCCTGGGCTTCCTCAGGATAGTTTCTATTAGTTTCTCACCTACAAATAAGCTATCTTTTTTGTTTCTTTGTATGCCTGGTAATTTTTGTTGTTGTTGAAAATTTGACATTTTAAATATTTACATGGCAGCTCTGAACATCAGATTCCCCTCCCTCGTGTTTGTTGTTGCTATCGTTGTGGTTCATTGTTGCTTGTTTAACACTTTTGGGGGCTATTTTATATTCTGTGTGGCCAATGAAGCCTGTTTTCCATTAGCTTAGTGGTTAGCTAGTGGTTTGATAGAGTTTCCTTAAACATCTGGAGCCAAGAAAAGAAAAAGAATAAGAAAAAGAAAATAACTCTTCCAGTCTTTGCAGATCGCTTCCTTGCTGGGGCATTCTTCAGTTCTCAGCTGGGCCATTTACAGCATTGCCTTACCCTTCACTCCTGTTACTGGGAGACTGGTTCAGCCACAGGTGAGGTCTTTTCTAAGCATTTGTCCAGCCCTGGTCATGTGCCTGGGCTTCATGATTCCCTGGTATATATGATAGCTTTAAAAATCCCTTATTTTTTCATGTATCTCTTTTCCCAACCTCTTCCTCTCAGGGTTTTTGGGTCTATTCATTGCTTGTCCCAAGTATCATCTTTTGCCTCAGTTTGCTGTTGCCAGTGCTTTTGTTTTGAAACACTTTCTGCAAATGCCACCTGAGATGCTGCCACAGCCCTGGGGATGCTCTGAGTTGGTCAAAACAGAGGCAGGCCCTTAAACCAGTCCTTCAGGGAGCTGCCAGACAGGTCAAAAAACTAACTACAATTCTTTGAGAATAAGCGTTGTTTTGCTCCCTCTGGCAATAGCAACTGCATCAGTAGTGTGGGTTACCATCTTCCTAGCTGCCATTGATCTGGGAAATAAGGGACAAGGTGGGCAGTTTAAAATGCAACAGGGCCCTTTTACTGTAATATGACAGCTTCCTTATTCATTAGTTCCTATTAATTCTCCAGTGAATTCCAGAGTTCTGGAAAAGTTGATTTAGTTATGGTTTTTTTCCAGGTTATTAGTTGATGTTTTTGGAGGGACAGAACAGAACCCTGGAGTTTTCTACTCTACCATTTTCACTTTGTTCTTTTTCTTTTGTATCCTTTATTGAATTACTTCCTTTTTCCCTTTTTGTATTCTTTATTGACTTTTTATATATTCCTAAAAAAGTAAATTTTAAAAAATCTTGGTTTTACCTTTATAAAAGGGTATTATATATTTTTTTTTCGTTTTCATCCATACTATTGTGTATGCTAATATGGTTAATGTTTTGAATGCTGAATGGTATTCCAGAGTAGGGGTATTTCTGGGAAATTGATTTAACTTTCCCTGTGTAAATATTTAGTTTGCTTGCATTAACTGAGGGTTTGTTAGCATAAGAGATTGTTCATTTTTCTAAGTATCAATCAACAGGCACTTTTCAGGCACCTAGTATATACAGCTCAGTACCAACCTGTGAAGGGTGTGTTGATGTGGGATGGTGGGCCCAGCTGGTGCCTAACTCAGATGTGACATGACAGGGATGACTGCAGAAGTGACTGTCTGTGGACATGGAAATAGAAGGTAAGAATTCCAAGGCACCATTAAGAAAGAGTTGATGCAGGCTTTGTGGGAAATTGAATATGGATGGTAAAGGAGCAGAACTTGAAATAACCTCTCAGGATTTCAAGCATCAGCAGTTAGGGTGTATGTGTTTGAGGAAAGAATGATTCTGATAAGAAAAGCAACAGAGTTTTGAAAAATAGCAGTGCACAGACAGTTTTGCATTATATTATATGAATGTCTCTGAGTCTGTTCCTCTTCAGGTTACTCCTGGATCAAGGCAGGAGTTTTAACTCTTCTCTCTGATTTTGGAATCTTCTCCCTCTAATCTAGCATGCATTTTCCTGTCTGACCGAAACTCCCATTTTATTGCCTACTTAACTACTCTGAGTTGCAGCTCCTGGCTTGCCTGGCTTCTCAGCCGTCTACCTTTCTGCCCAGTTATTTTCCAGTCCCCCAGATGGAGTTGGCACAATGCTCCTCTGCACCACTTCTGTTGTGATTTTTTGGCTAGTGAAGTCCTGCCACCCTCCCATCCCCAGAGCCTCTCTGTCTCCCTGTTGCCTTTTAAAATCCTATAATTCTCCGTCTCAGGTTTTGTTTTATCCAGGAAGTCTTTCCACATTTCTTTCTTCCTTTTCAGAATAACTATTGTATTTGGGTTGGACTTTTTACTGAATGAAGGTCACCATATTGCCGAAATTATCTAAAAATTTAAAAACGTATGGTCTGAATCGATTTTATCTTTCTTTCATAAATAAGTTACTCATACTCCAGGATGACATATGTGGAGAAAGTTTGTGATTCAATTAAATTAATGAGGGCAAAAGAAGTAAATATTGAAAATATTCCATGTGGTTATTATGCCATTTAAGTTAGGATTAAGTTAGGGGACTTTCTCACTGAAGTTTAGAAATGTTGGCACCTAAACAGCGTTGCAAGGGTGGGTCCAGTGTTTTAGGTCATCAAAACTATTCTTTCTCCTGTCTGTGGCATAGCGCCCAGGCATGGCAGTGCAGGGGCCTGCGAAGGGCATCATCTGGCCAGGTCCTTTCTATCAGTTCTGCTTCCTCATGGTGTTATGGGATCAGGTGCCTTTAAAGCTCCTTTGTGAGACTGGTCAGTATGCCTTACATACACTGCTTGTTGGAAATATCGTCCTCCATTTGGTATTTCATGTTTAACTGAAAGTGATTTTCATTGTCAAGTTTCTCCAGAGGCTTGTTGGCAAAGCTTCAGAGTTGAAGGTTGCTGCAGGGAAGTGAGATGCACTGTGAGCCTTTGGCATGTTGGATTGGACCTAGGTAATCCAGGAGGCTGGGGCGCAGTGGGAGGGGGTGGGCATTAGGACAATTCATGCGTAAGGGAGGAGGGGGCAGTCACTGAGTAAGGGAGGCTTTAATTTGAGTTTAAGATGGCAAATCAGGGCTACGAAGTCCTTGTAGATTAAGCTCTCTTAGTAATTACATCTTTACCAAGATCTGCCAATTCTCTCCGAAGGGGGCAGATTGAAGCTACTATTTTAACTCATAGTTGAAATGCTACTTTTTTTTTGTTTAACTGGTAAAATTTATTACAAAAGGGAAATCTTTTGGCTAGATTTCAGCCAAAAAATGCAAGGATAAAAATCTTTTATCTTATTACAAAATCATTTGTATCTTTTTATGGTACATTTTATCTTTTTTTGCATTTTATCTTTTTACAAAAAATATATTTTTGTAAATAAATATTTATATTTTACCTTTTTATGGAAGCATTTTATCTTTTTACAAAAACATACTAATGAATAAATATCTTTACTGCAGCATTATAGTGATATCAAACAATTAGAGAAATTGAAAATGTTCAGCTCTTGGGGAATGAACAATAATTTTATGGTACATCCTCATTGTGGGATATCATTCAAGTGCTAAAAAATAACATCTATCATTATGTGGAAATGTAAAAGGAGGATTATAGTGTATTGTGAAAAGAAATGACACAGAATAACATATATTTGATCTATTTTTGTTCAGAAGAAAATCATGTACATGCACATGGAAGGTGATTAGGCAATGTTTTATTAAGCTCTTACTGTGTACCAGCACTATGTTCAACACTCATCATACCTAATGATCTCATTTAGTTCTCCCAACAACGCTGTAAGATAGGCAATTATTTAACCTGCTTTACAGATGAGGAGTCAGCAGCTTACAGAGGTTAGGAAGCCTGCCCCAGGGTACAGAGTAGATTAGAGGCCAAACAGGACTCCAGCCCTGAAGCCTACACTCCCAGCCACTGTGTTGTGTGTGCCTCTTCTTAACATTTATCTGCGGAAAGAATGTAAGGTGGTCTAGTATTTAAGTAGGGATATCATATGAAACTAACACATGAGCTGGGTAATGAATTAGGTGCCTTTCAGATCCTTCCGTGAATTTGTGTCCAGGCTGCAGAAGCCTCCTGCATGTGTTCTGAAAGTGCCACTTCCCACTACAGGACATCCCCCCGTCCCTAAGCATCTCTGCCCCATGATGCTATTATTCTTTTTGGAATTCAGAGGACAGTTGGGCTGTTGTTGGGTGACCTCTTGCTAGCTGTCGGGATATTGAAGAGCACTTGATACCTCAGCTTCATCTTGCCCTTTCAGAACATAACGGCTGTAGTTCTGACTGCTAGCGTAACCTAGGTCTACAGTTCACATTAAACATTAGCTCTGGGTTTGAAACAAATGTACCCAGAAGAAATTTACAAAGGGACAGAGATGTTGAAATATTTTAAGTGTAAACAGGAGGATTCCTGTGTGCTGACAAGGACAAGGTTGTGTCCTCTAAAGTCCCTGTTTGATTCCTCATTTTCCCATCCCTTCCCGTGGTCTTTCCCTGTCTGCACTTCAAGCAGTCTTATGCCCGAGTATTCAGTTCACTCTTTGCTAAATGCTCTGGTTATATATGTATATGTAAAATCTCTTACTTTATCCCAGAAGAAGTCACTTTAATATAGTTTTAATTCCCTGGAGGGATAGTGCTACCACTGCTCACCAGCTGGCAAAATTCAAGATTTGGAGCACTAGAAAAAATGTTAAATGCTCGTAAGTACAGATGGGATTTGGTCACCAGAATTGTTAGTTGGGGCTATTGCATCCTACCTTTTGCTTCCCCCAGTCCACTGTCTGATGCGTGAGATTTTGATGGGCTACTTTTTATTGTATTCGGTGGGGACTGTTTTCTCCACCCATTCTCATTCTCTGTGATCTCAATTCCCTATTGTTCCTTAGGCTTGAGGATGCAGCTAGATCTGAGAATGGGAGAGAATGAAATGAGAGATGCTGTCATTTAGTGCATGAATTGGTTAAAGATATAATCCTATCTACTTTTCTTGGTCAAAGCAACAAAAAAATGCAGGAGTTTCGTGAGCAGGATGTTTATTAAGTATATAGGACTGAATATATAGATGTTTGATTTATGATATGGAAGCTTTGGGTTACTGCACTCTGATAATTTCCCTGTAATGAATCTGTCTCTCAAGAGTTTTTTCTAAAAAACACTGGTTTCTATAACTTGTCCAGATGCTTTTTTAATACCTTGTTTGTTAATACAACTGCCAGCCCCTTAGAGAAGCTGATAGTTTAGGTGCTTGCTATTAGCAGAAAAATGTGAGCTCAAAAGCTTTTCCTCTCTATGAATCTTGTGTAACATCCAAGCTGACTCAGGATAGATGCGTGCTCTTCCTCTGAGAAGGGAGAGGCAGGGGAAGAACCCAATCTAGACAAGGTGTGGAGAGGGGGGGCCAACAGCAAAGGCCGCCCTCTGCTGCCATCTCAGCCCAAACCTTACCTCTGGGAGAGAGGGGCTCGCTGCCTGTGGGATCCCTGAGTGAACCCAGAGCCCCGGTTTCCACCATGGGATGTTGGCCTGGGAGAGGCATGGAGATCAGTAGCAGAACTGAGGCAGAGTCCCAGCGGAGCTTCAGTTCTGCAGAGTCTATACAGCCTTCTTTACCAAGCATTGGCCAGATGCTTAGGGCTTGGGAAATCAGAGCTCAGGACTGAACTTCCTCAAGGTAAGGAGACCCCTCCCTCCCAGGAAATGGACTTCTCCAATTTTCTCACATGATTATTCAGGCACTTTCACTTTTCCATATATAGGAGTCACTCAGGAGCAAGCTCCGACCAGTCGGAGGGAGTGACACATCCGTCCTCAGTCCCTCCCTTCTCACCCATCCTCACCTTACTCTCACGTGTTTGCAGGCAGTTAGGCAGAAGTGAGCCTTGTGGCTCCGCCAAAGACAAGCCCTGTGGATTTAAAGGAAAAAAACAAAAACAAAACACAAACTCAGGCAAAGTCACAGCATTAAAGTCGTTGCCTTGAAGAAGCTGAGTGGAGAAGTGTGGAAAGATGAACGGACCTGTGGATGGCTTGTGTGACCATTCTCTAAGTGAAGAAAGAGCCTTCATGTTCACATCGGAATCTGTAGGAGAGGGACACCCAGGTAAGGAGGTTGCCCTGGGCCAATGGCAACCTGTACAAGGGAGTCACTTTTACTAGAGGTCTTAAAAACCATTTGTTCGTTACTGCAAGGGTTCTCTGGAGGAGTAAGATGAAGTAATTTTTATTATATTACTTTGTAGTTTTGTAAAGCAGTCACTTACACAGGCGATAAACTATGTTAATGAAGCTGAGGGTCCTTGCTGCCATCAGCATCTCAGCATGAGGGGGCTGCAACAGAAATTATGTTGGCTAAACATGGTATACATACAAAACGTATCATCAAATATAAATGTGTTATATATATATATTTTATATATTATTAATGAGCAACTTACATCAACAGAGAATGTTCCCTAGAACAAGACTGTGGGTCACTAAGTTTTGCATGTAAAAGATTGTGCAGTTCAGAAATGAAGAGTGGCACATACTACTAAGTGCTGAGATAGAGCTCTAGGCCCTGGAAGTTCCAGGTATATTATCTAAGAGAAGTAGAGATGACTTCGTCAAGAGGAAGAAAATTCAAGCATTTGTTTTGGTCCCTGAAGAGGAGGTGGACGGTGATGTGGGAAAGTGACAGAGGCTTCCCTGGCAACGGTGAGGACCATGATCAGAGCCTCAGGTTCTCAGATAGTGGTTCTCAAACTTCAGGGCATCAGCATCACAGAGGGGGCTCGTGCAAACCAGGGTCTTGAGCCCCACTCCCAGAGTTTCTGATTTAGTAGGTCTTGGGTGAGGCTCCAGAATTTGCATTATTAGTAAGTTCCCAGGAGAACCACTGTTCTAGGAGAAGCCTGGGGCTAGACACACTGATTTACGTAGTTAAGCACTTCTTCAAAATTCATTTGAATATTTAATGTTTTTGGCAACTAGTCACCAAATCTACCTCTTCTTCATCTTCCTCATCTTTATTCTTTCTCAAAAAGATTGAACTTTCATCTTATAACTCAGCTTTAGATAATCAGTGCACTCACTACTCCTTCCATATGCTTTAGTCAGTGGTTCTCAACTGGGGGTAATTCTATCCTTCTCCCCCAAGGGCATTTTGTAATGTCTGGAAACATTTTTGGTTGCTACAACTCTGCAGGGGCTGGGGAGTAATATTGGCATCTCAGTCCATAGTGGCCAGGCATGCTTCTAAACATCCTGAATACACAAGACCATCCCCCCACAACAAAGAAATTTCCAGTCCCAACTGTAAACAGTGCTGTTCTTGAGAAACCTTGGCTTATGCTGAGTTTTGTATGTGACTTAGCTCAATTCAATTTAAATGGCCACTTTCATTGTGCATTTAACTTTATAAAGTTTCTCAGTTTACTGTACTCATAATCTAAGATTCATTACTATGACCCATTCTGCACAGGTCCATGGTTTATGAAGGACATTTATAGGTTAGGAGAAGGATTTGCTCCACCTGGAGGAAGTGGGTATTTTGGCCAGTGGGCCCATCATATACACTGTGTGCTCCATGGACAGAGACGGAAAATTCCAATCAGTTGGTGGTCTTGTTTACTTAATGACAGCCCTTCATTTGTCTGATTCTCCTTTCACTTGCTGCTATAAATGAACTGTCCAAATAAGTCAGTTTCTTCTAAGGCTTGGTGACTTCCTGCCTGTCATTCCAGTGCTGGATTCCTTTCCACCTGAAGGATAAAATTAATGCTTCTCTTTCAACTTCCAAGAAAACCAAGCATTGGCTATCTTAAAGCTCCTAAGTGATATTGACAGAAATTTTGAAAGCCTAAAGAAACTGTTTAGAAAGAGCCTCCTTGGGTATTATCTCAGTCTGTGGAACTATCTTAATACCCTTGCTCAACTCTAGTTTTACCCCTTATATCCCTAATCCTGTTTTTCCTGTGTGGATTGGGAACATGTGACCTTTGTCCTTTAAACAAGCAGAGTCATCCATGGCCAGCTTGTGAGCAGCCCCTAGGAGTCCTAATGGGTAAGCCTGAAGTGGATATGTTAGCACAGCAGGCCCTCATTGGTAAGGGCGTGCAGAGGTTATGGACTCAGATAAACCTAGATTTTCAACCAGGCTCTGCCGCTGGCAGGAGAATGGATAGAAGACCTCAAACATGTATTTAGTGGCAGTTTCTGAAGGAAGGATTAGAGAATTCACCTTTAATGGCAGACTAACATTTAAATTACATTAATGTTTTAAACAATGCACTTTTGAGAGATAAACTACTTGATTCTGGATCTGGATTCTTAATTTAAAAACTAAAACACCACCACCACCCCCAAAAAAGAAAAACTCCCTAAACCAAAACAACAGAGGGACACAAAGAAACTTTTGTTGGTGATGGATATGTTTATTACCTTGATTGTGGTGATGGTAGTATAAGTGTATACATATGTTCAAACTCACTGAATTGCATGCTTTAATTCATGCAGATGTTTTGCATACCAATTATACCACAATAAAGCTGGAAAAAAAGCCTTATTAATCTAGTAAAGGCAGACTCCAGGGTTATTTTGAACACTAAATGAGATCAATATATATAAATAGATGTCACTTTTATTTATGAATTTGTGAACATTGAAAGATCCCATAATCTCAAAGCAACAGTGGGTTTTTCCATGGTGCCTTTTAGTGGCCCACATACTCAACCATGTAGTCTTTAAGGCAAAGAGTAGACGAATAAGATCAAATCACAGCTCACATTGAAGTTTTGTCCGTCCCACCTTGACTGAGGGGGTCAAACCCACTGCTGGAACAGGAGCCTGAGGGACTGTGGGGCAGATCTGAGAGCCGTTTATGGAAATGTTTTGCACCACAGCAATGATGCGTAGAGGGTCTCTACAGACCTTACCAAGGGAGTCATTGACCCGGGCATGGTGTTTTATACACAGCGCGCTGTGTCTCGGGGAGCCTGTAGTGCAATGCATCTGTCCCACCTGGTTTTACATCTTGGCACCTAACCTTACTGACTTTATTAGCTATTCTAACTTCTATTTCTAGGACTTTTCTAGATGTTAGACTTAAAGGAAATATGTTGAGAAATGAGAGACTTCTTAATAACTGGAATATGTGTGTGTATATGTGAATTGCTTCATTGTGTTAGAATGGATTTTGGAATGTAGTTCACAGGGAATGCTTTATATAATATACATCATCCAAAATCAGGCAGAAATAATAGAAATAAAAATTTCAAAATATTTCTATTTTTTTATATTTGAAAAGTATCTTCTAAGGTAGGTGGGTTTGATACATAAACTAACAAATATCTAATGATTTTAACATTTCAGTTTTGTTATACCTAATATTTCTGTGATTCCTACACATGCTCATGCTTGTCCAGATAAGATCTGTGACCAGATCAGTGATGCAGTCCTGGATGCCCATCTCAAGCAGGACCCCAATGCCAAGGTGGCCTGTGGTAAGGAACACCCAGTCCCCTCCTGCTGGAAACCTAAGTGGCCAGGGCTTGAAACCTTTGTGTATGTTGAGGCCCTTAGCCAGCAGAGAGTCAGAGACTCCAGAACCTGGGAGACCCCAGAGCTGACTGTGTCTGACTCTCACTTTACTGAGGGGATCATGGGTGCAGCCAAATCAGGGTCTTGGCAAGGTCACAGGTTAGGGATGCCCAGCAAGGAGCTCAGAGCACCGCTCTCCTCACTGTCAGCACCCTGTCTTGTCTGCCGCACAGAATGGCACCACCCCAGCCCCTGGGTTAAGCACTAGAGGGTCCTGTGCCCCTCTGAGGGTAGACTTCACACTGAGATCTTTGTAAATAGCTGAAGAGAGGTTGGCCTGCCTTGATTCTATGTTCAGAATCCTACTCTGTAAAGCCTGTGGTGAAGTTTTAGCAATAAGGGGACAGGAGAAGCCTCACATATGTTGACTGCATTCTTTATGATAACTGCATAGAGCCACTGTCTCATTTTAATCCACACCACAGTCTTATTCTTCATCTATTAGTTGAGGAAATAGAGAGGCCAAATAAGTTGTTTAAGTGCACAAGCAGGAGGTGATTGCTATGAAAATACAGGCGTGGCCAATTAAGCTTCCTTTTGCTGGCATGTGGCCACTGACTTCTCTCTTCCCTGACAGAGACAGTGTGCAAGACAGGCATGGTGCTGCTGTGCGGAGAGATCACCTCCGTGGCCATGGTGGACTACCAGCGGGTGGTGAGAGACACCATCAAGCACATTGGCTATGACGACTCGGCCAAGGGTGAGGGCGGGGACCCTGGGTGTGAAATATGGGTGGGTCTCTGCTGAGAGAGGCCCCGAGGCTAAGTCACATCTGAGGCTCTCTGTCTTCTGGAAGTGCAAATTCTACAAGGACAGACGAAAAACATTCCTGGGCCTGCCTGCCAGGGTCCAGGGGTCAGAATCCATTTCATATCTCCATCCGTTATTGACTCTGGTCTTGGTTAAGGTCCTGCCTTCTTGGTGCTGCCAAAGGCTTTGAAAGAGAAGCAAGCACCAAGTAAAAGGGGCTGCACTTTGGGGGGACCTGTTCTCTGCCAGGCGCGGGTGCCGGCTTCCTCATATGCAGCCTCTTACTTGCTTGAGGAGCCCTGCCGTGCTTCCCGTGCAGCTGAGGAGACAGAGCTTAGGGATGTAAGTGATTTATGTAAGTCAGCACAGTGGGTAAACTATGCTGCTTCCCATCACAGACAAAGAGATGACAGTCCAGAACTCTTGTTCTCACAGCAAGTGAAGGAGACAGACTGGCTGAGGGAGGCTCCCATGTGGGAGCTGAAAAGTGGGGACGGGCCCTGTGATCAGGTGGGGTGAGCGCCGAGGGCCCCAAGGCAGACCCCCACACCTAAGACTACGTGGGCCACGGAGGGGCCCAGTCTGGAGGGGTATCAGACAGCACACAGGGGCCAGCTGCTGAGGGCTGCGTACCCTGACCTCCCATTTACTGGTCGTCAGGGTGACATGCGGCATCCCTGTGGAGATCGGGGCAGCTGGATGATGCGCTGAGCCTTTATAAGTCAGAGTCACTCATTGCATGAGGGCACAGACTCCCAGAAACTCAGGGCCACCAACCTCTGACTTGCCCGAAATCCTCACCAGTGAGCACAGGTTGCTTCCCCCGGTCAGTGCACAGGGCTGTTCATAGAGGAAACATTGTCCCGGAGCGGCAGCTTCCTGACATGTCACCACACAGACCCTTCACCCAGTTCTCCCAGGAAAGCTGATTGTTTACGTACATATAGACCTTCCTCAACAGCAAACCTGTTCTGCATTAGGTAGAAAGGAATTTCCCAGGAGGTAATGCCTGCTAGAAAGGGAGAAGTGAGAGAGCCCAGCTGTGCTGTGGGCTGCCTGTTCGCGGGCCTGCGCCAGGTGGACAGCGTGTGACGCCACGGGGGCAGCAGCCAGGCCTGTGGCTGACCATCCTCACTGCCCCTCGCCACGGAGGTGCCAGGCTTACTGCCCTATCCAAGCCCTCCCCTTGCCCCCTAAACTCCAGTGTTCCAAATCACTTGGAACCTGATTTATTTTCAGCGCTGGGTTTATTATTTAGACAGTAATTAGGTATAGGTATAGTGTGAAATGTTTCATTCAGAATTGGTGAGTCCTTGGCAGCTCTCAAAAGATTGTTCACTGGTTTTGCTGAATGTAAAGATGATTTTTAATAAAACATTTACTGGGAACAGGAAGCTGCAGAAGACAAAGGTGATGTGATGGTCCCAGAGCGGGGATGTTGCCTGGCATTAATGCTGCAGTATGAGGTGCCCAGTGGTGAGTCAGGGGCACAGGGGGAATGGAAGGCAGGTGCAGGAGGGTCCAGGGACATTTACTGACAGCTAGTCAGATTTGGGGGTGTGGGGATGGGTTGAGGAGGAGCATCTAGGCAGGGAGACCTCGTGGGGTGGAAAAGTCATATTTAAAGCTACCCCCAAGTTACTGTTGGTTCAGAGTCCAGCGGGGAGGGACTAGGGCATTTCAGTTTTACTTCATTTGGCAGTAGGTCCTCACTTGAAGCATGTGCAGAAATAATGAATTGGCTCTAGATTTGTTTGTTTGTTTTAATAAGCCCATTCTGGCAGCCTGGATAGAATAGACTGGAAAGGTGACAGTTAATCAGTTTGTCACTAATAGTTGATCTTGTGGTGGGGTCTCTGCACATTTTAACTTATAATTCACATGGTCCCCATAGCTGAGCCCAGCAAGGCTGTGAGTCCTAGCAGGGAGAAGAGGGTGCTGTCTGTGCACAGCGGCTTCCTCGTGGGCCGCTTGGACTGGGCTCTTCCTAGCCAAGACCTCTTGAGCCAGTTCCCAGCCTGCTGCACCTGGCCTGGGAGGGCCAGCCTTTGTCTCTGTGCTGAACTTCAGGGATGGGCAGATGGTGCCTCAGCCTACAGAGGTGGGCCTTCTCTTTTGCATCAGGCCCTGTGCTCATCTTTGGATCAGAAGACTCTGGCTCTGGAAGTCTCTCTGGAAAGTTCATGAGCACTGTATTTATTCAGTATATTTAGTACTTTGATTAGACATATACCTGGGCTTCTGAAATGCAGTGTTGGAGGGCCCTTGATTTTCACTCTGCAGTGATTTTTAACCTGGGTCCTGCGGGTGCCCTTGGGAGAGACTGAGGAGTTGGCAGGGCCATGAGTCACCCACCTGCTCTTCAGCCAGAGCAGCTGTGGCTATTATCTGGATTTTATACTGCAGTTCTGTGCAGGATATATATTTTGATCAAGGTATAATTTAATGTAGCAAACATAGCAAAATCCACGGAGGATTTTCTTTGACTAGCGCTCCATGCAATAGTATGGGAAGGGTACATAGCCTTCCCCATCCTGGGCCTCAGCTCTGGGCCCAGACAGACCCCAGCTAGTTAGAGACAACCCACCCTGACACTAAATGCCATGTCAGGATGTGAGCAGTCCACCAGGAATCACAGCCACCCTGTCTGGCGTGTGTTCAAGCCTGCATTCCCTTCTTCTTAGGCTTTGACTTCAAGACTTGCAATGTGCTGGTGGCTTTGGAGCAGCAGTCTCCGGATATAGCCCAGTGTGTCCATCTAGACAGAAATGAAGAGGATGTTGGTGCTGGGGATCAGGTAACTGGCTGCTGCACACAGGTGCTGCCTCCTGAGCAATGGTGAGGAGCCGGCTGGGGAAGTTCACGTGGGATGGGTTAAGCAGAGTGTGGGATGGAGCCCTCATCCTAGCCTGAGTGCTGGTAGGCACATGCCTCAGGGCAGTGACTGGTGGGTACAGCAGGTTGTGGAAGGCTGCGGTCCCTCATGCCTTAGTTAGGCTGGTCTCCCACTCCTAGAGCACTGGGGGACAGGGACCAAGTTGTCCTCTCCACAGGTGCCCAGTGCAAATGTTGCACACACAAGCATGCACACACATTGGAATGCTTGAGAAGTGCTAGGCTTGAAGGAAGCCTTTGCCCTGTTGTCTGGAGTGGGTGTTGCTCAGTCAGCCCTCTCCTGCCACAGGGCTTGATGTTCGGCTATGCCACCGATGAGACCGAAGAGTGCATGCCGCTCACCATCATCCTCGCTCATAGACTCAACGCCCAGATGGCAGACCTGCGGCGTGCCGGCGTCCTGCCCTGGCTGAGGCCTGACTCTAAGACTCAGGTGAGACTCTCTTCCGCCTCCAGGGGAGCTCCTGACACACGCCGTTTAGCACCTCCAAGTCCTCTTGATTCATGTCATTGTAAAAATCAAGATGTTCAGTCTGAGCACTCTAAGAATTGTTGATTTTGAAAAGAACTATATGAAAAATCTTCAACTTTAGGTACTTCCCCCCCAACATTTTATAATGAAAAGACTTAAAAATATAGAAAAATGGAAAGAATACTTAATTTTTTTTCCTTCTTAGCATAAATTGACTCTGGTAACTGATTCTCGGATTCCTGACACACACACACAATGGGTTTCAGGCTTTTGGTCACCGCCCTCCCCCACACAGGCGCACACACACCCACACACACAGGCCTCCATATCTTGAGCAGGACCTGGACACAACATTAACAAGTACTGTCTGCACCTCACGGTGTCCCTTTTCCTTTGTTTCTCATAAAAAGGCTTTACCTTTACTGTTTCTGACTCTCTGTCCCCATGGGCCCTGACCTCTCTGCTCCCAGCAGTGTTGAAATCCTCCCTGGAGAGTCTATTTGAAGGCCGGCAGTGATGCAAGTGTTAGCACACACGGAGGCCCCCGCCTGCCTGCACACCCTGCCCTGTTCCACCTGATGACCCCGATGGCCCCTTTCCTTGGGGCTGCCTTCCCTGGTTCCTCTTCCCCACGCCAGCAGGTTTTTGGCACTTCTCCCACACTCTCTCTCTCTCTCTCTCTCTCTCTCTCTCTCTCTCTCTC
>JAQQAC010020097.1:0-12157 GCA_029783875.1 Phataginus tricuspis | reverse complement strand
GAGAGAAAGAGAGGAGAGAAAGAGAGAGACAGAAAGAGAGAGAAAGAGAGAAAGGAAGAAAAGGAAGAAAGAAAGAAGAGAGGGGTGGGAGAGAGGAAGGGAGGGAAGGAGGAGGGAGGGAGGAAGGAAGGAAGAAGGAAGGAAAGAAAGAAAATTAGTTCCCAAGAGCCAAGGTATTAATCTTTGCTGAGACTTTCCAACCTTAAATTCCTCAACCAAAATCCCAGAGAATCAGAAGCGGATCAGAATGAAACACTGCAGCTGAGGGTGGGTAAGGTCTTGGCCCTGGAGCTGGTGCATGGGGAATACACAATGGTACTAGACATGGCAGGGAGGAAATAATCTCTTTCCCGAGGAAAAAATAAATATCTTGTAAATAGATAAATAAAATGAAAGGTTTTGCTTTTGTTTTGCCTGTACGAAGTCTGAAATGTTATAAAATGCTAATGTGTCCTGCAGTGGAGATTCCCTATGCAGCTTCTTATATTGATTTAACTGCGATTTCCCTGACTTTTGGTTTTACATTAATAATCTCTCAATTAAGTAAACAAGTTTGAGAAAACCTGTTTATGTTTCATTCTAAACCAGGTTACTTCCAGATCTAGCTATAGGGATTAGCAGTAACATTTTGAAAATCCCAAACAAAAAAGGGGAATGTTCACTGGGGCATGAAGAGTGAGCCAATTGATTAAAAGAGGACTATGAGGAGGAAGGCCAGGAATACTAGTTGCATTCGTATTCGTTCATGTCCACCAAGGAGCAGATGCCAAATTGGGATTAGAACTGCCAGACATTTACTGGGGCAGAGGTCAGGGGAGCAGGGGAAGGCAGGGAGAGTCTTCAGACCCTGACACTGGTCACCTGCAGGAATGGGTCTGCCTTAGTACCCCACCCTGCTCCATGACTGGCTGAAAACAGTGTAGGTATACCTGGTTTTATTGAGCTTCCTAGAAATCGTGTTTTTTCACAATTGCAGGTTTGTGGCAACCTTGGATGGTGCAAATCTATTGGTGCCATTTTTCCAGCAGCATTTGCTCACTTCCTATCTCTGTGTCACATGTTCGTAATTCCTGCAACATTTCAAACATTTTTATCATTATATTTTTTATGATGATTTGTGAGCAGGGGTTAGATTTGCTAAAAGCTCAGATGATGGTTAGCAGTTTTTAGCAATAAAGTAATTCTTAATTAAGGTGTGTACGTTGTTTAGAAATGATGCAATTGCACACTTAATACACTGTGGCGTAAACATAATTTTTATGTGCACTGGGAAACCAAAAGTTTCATTTGACTCACTTTATTGTGATATTCATTTTATTGGGGTGGTCTGGAACCCACCCACAGTTCCTCCAAAGTATGCCTGACTCTGGGAGCACCATGGGAGGTCCAGAAGTCTGGCAGATAGTGGTGGATCAATTATGTGTCTGCTCCCACAGCAGATCTGAACTCCATAGCCAACCACAGAAGCAACTCTAGTCAAATAAGGCACAAATGTTACAAATATATTAATTTGTTAACAGGTAATTGTTTATTTCTATCCAAGCATAATAATTTGTTGTTCTGAAGTGGATTTCCCTTAGTTTATTATGCTAATTAGTACTGCTAACCGGCTTCACACCCCCAGATGTGAGGCTGAATTTTCTGAACGCCCTAATTTGGAGATGGAAAATGGGGACTGTTTGTTCCATGTCCTTGAGTAACTCATTTAACCTCTTCTCAGTTTCCCTCTGTAAATTGCTGCAGCTACCCTATTAGATTATTCTGAAGTCCAAAATCATTTGTGTGAAAATTCCAGCTAAGTACTATGAAAATTACTGTTAGCAGGGAAGGAGCCTGAGGCAAGAGTTTCACATAATAAAAGTTCTTATGAAAGTAAGACTTCCTTCTTTTAATGCATGGTTATCTTTTAGAACAGAAATAAATAAGACCCTGGTAATATAATTTCTATTAGAAATTCTGTGCTGCAAACAGTAAACAAATCTTTCAGCCTAAGAAAAAATGTGGTATATACTTGAAGCTAGCCCATCTTTTCCATGTGTGTTTTCTTGTGCTGTGACAGCTGGATCGGAAGTCTCTTGAAGGTTGTCATCATTCATTTTTGGTTCTGTCTCATTCTTGCATTGCTCCAGCTGTGTTTCTTATTTCTTTTTGTAAATATAATAATGATATTAAATAACATCTATTAATGATTTGCCATGTACCAGACACTGCTAGCAGAGAATCTGACTCCACTTGCTGTCTTCCATATCTCAAAAGTGTAATGACATTCTTGAAATAGTATTTTTGTGATCACTATTAACTTGTATTTTGAAAAACACAAAAATTAACATACCTTTAGGAAGGGGTGTGTTATACAATAAAAAACAAGCTATTGTATTCCCATGAATCTTGGGAACTGGGCTAGAGGAAAAAAAATGTTTCATTAGGAACTTCCCTTTATTAAAACTTGGTGCTATAAATGCTTGGTGTTGTACAAGATTACAATAATGGTGATATGATAATGAAACAGACAAAAGTCAAATGATTGAAAATCCAGTATCAGTGGACAGGGTGCCTAATATGCAGTGTTTGCTGTGGAAACACACAGAGGGACAGGCAAATCTTTCATTTTCTCACTTAATTTTTTCCTATTTTGCTTGATAACTTTAATACATTAAAGACATTAAATACTAGGATTTGATAGACTCTGTGGGGAAAAAGGCCAGCCTCCAGTATGGTGGTTGAGACTGTCGTAGGCAGAATTTTTTTCTATTCACTTAATAACTGGGTGACATTACATAAATTGCTTGAACTCTGTAAGCCTTGGTTTCCTTATTTACAAAATGAACCTAAGAATAGTTAATAGGGTAATTATAAAGATCACATGAGGAAATATATTTAAAGCAGGTTTTCACTGTGCCTGACCCGAGTAAGGATAGAATAGTTATTAGCTTACTACAGCAAAGATATTATTTGTTGACTCTTTGTCATAATATTAGTGAAATAGTATTTGTGAAGATGTCTTCCTTTCATAGAAATTCCCAATATCCCTCATAAATTATGGAATCCCTAACTAGGTTAAGTTCTCTTTAAATGCAAGAAGGCAAGTCCATGGCTTTTAGAAGCACAACCATCTAGTACTGAGTCACGTGTACATCTAGGGACAGTCCCAATTTGGTCTTGTTATAGGTATTCTAATAATGAACCTACATACTTTATTTCTCCCCAAATCCACCTCCATAGTTGGGAATATGGTATCACCTTCTCCATTAATTCCACTTTTCACTTACTCCTAAGTCATAAAAATGAAAGTCAAGTTTATAATTATATTTATTAATTGAAAGGAGTTTAAATAATCAAGATCTCCTAGACTGAACACAAGGGAGTTGCCCAGTTACCATTATTCAAAAATGATAAATCAGTAAAGATAAATAAAGATGACTTGAGTGGCACTATCAAATGCAAAGGACTCTTCAGCTTCTGAGAATTTCAGCTCTCATGTCTGTTTCTGTATTGAGAAGAGAGGTTCTTTACTTCCACCATATCTCTGGCCTCAACCATCTATTAATGCTGCAAGGAGAAATTAAGTAACATACCTACTAGAGGAATACAATTCTTGCTAACATAAAACAAATAAAAACACAAACAAAATCATTCAATAAACATTAAACACTTTCTCTGCCACAACACTCTATCTCAGCTATGTCAGCTAAGAACCGACAAATTGACAGAAGTACATGTAGGGTGAACAGATTCCTATGAAAACAAGAATAAATGTAAACTGTAAGAGAAATGAGGAATATCCTGTTTCACTTTCACAAATCTCATACAATAACGAACATGAAAGAAAAGAAAGAAAGAAACCTATTTTCAAGGGAAAGTATAAAGCCATTAGCTTTAAGGAAGTAAATAGATATTTCCAGCTGTGGAGTAATTTAATAGAATTCTTGAATAGATACAAAAGAAGGTGAAGGAGTTTGAGCAGAAATAGCAAAAATCAAAAGCCAAAGGGAAGAGATTTGCAAAGACAGGATCAAAGCAATGCATGATGAAGAGTTCAAGCAAGAATCAAAGCTCTAAGGATATCCCTCTTGGAATGAGCCAGAAAGAGGGTGAAGGCATGGGCTTCAGGCTCCACAGCCCCAGTGAGATGGCACTGAAGGGGAAATGGTGCAGAGTGCTTGTGTAGAATTCCTTTAAGAAAAGAATTTAAAAAATTCAAGGTAAGGACCCCTATGTTTATTGCAGCACTATTTACAATAGCCAAGAAATGGAAGCAACCTAAGTGCCCATCAGTAGATGAATGGATTAAGAAGATGTGGTATATATACACAATGGAATATTACGCAGCCATAAGAAAACAAATCCTACCATTTGCAACAACATGGATGGAGCTGGAGGGTATTATGCTCAGTGAAATAAGCCAGGCCGAAAAAGACAAGTACCAAATGATCTCACTCATATGTGGAGTATAAGAACAAAGAACAAAACAACAAAAAAAACTGAAGGAACAAAACAGCAGCAGACTCACAGAACCCAAGAACGGACTAATAGTTACCAAAGGGAAAGAGACTGGGGAAGAAGGGCGGGAAGGGAGGGATAAGAGGGTAAAAGGGGCATTACGATTGGCAGACATAGGATGGGGGGCACGGGGGGGACTGTACAGCTCAGAGAAGACAAGTAATGATTCTCATCTCACTACGCTGATGGACAGTGACTGTAATAGGGTTGGTGGGGGGGACCTGATGAAGGGGGTAGTTTAATCATCACAATATTGCTCATGTAACTGTAGGTTAATGATACTAAAATAAAATAAATTGTAAAAGGAAAAAAAAATTCAAGGTAAGGATCAACTGAATAGAATGTGGTTATTAATCAAAGGTGGAAGGAGAGAATGGAGCAGCGTGCAAGACAATAGAGAAAGCAAGCAGCAAGGAGGCATTCCTGGACAAGAGAAGCTGCCTAGAGCAGACCCACCTCTGTGCAGAGCCTGTCCTGGGACAAGGGGAACAGATTTACATCTGGCAGCTAATGGGCAATTGGGAGAAAGTCAAAATAATTAGGATAGAGGAGGAAAGGAGATATTAATAACATTGTTTGAAAGCAGCAGGAAGATGAGAGTATGTAGAGAGGATCAATAAAGTTTGTAAATTCCAATTAGAAAACTGGGCTGGGAAATTTACAGGATGCCAGGCTAGAATAACAGGAATGACAGACAGTGAAACCAGGGCACTCAGGGGTAAACAGAAGGTCATTTTTACCCTTGAACTCCAGAGAAAATGTACAATATTCAAAGCAAGAAATGAGGGGTTACTTATTCATAAAAATCTGTCTGATCAAATACTTTCCCTGTAAGACAATGAAAAAACATAATGTGTCATAGAAGGTGTTATAAAACACCTTAGCTCCAATTTCCTGAGCAAAGGTTAAGTAAAAAAACACCAGATGAACTGATGAGTAAAACTACACAGAGAGCAATTTTAGTTGTCAAAGTTTTCTATTAGAACGTCTGGTTATAAAATCTAGGGACATGAAGACCCAAAAGAAAGAAATGATGTACTAGCTGACCATCCTCACATCTTCTGACGAGAAGATAACATCACATTCCCAATCATAGAAAAAAGGCTCTAGGAATGCAAATATGGAAAAACATCCCAGAAGCTAAGGTATGAATCAATAAAATAAAAAGGCAAACCATCAAGGTGCAAGTTGAAAGAAATTCCAACTGTGCTGAAGATGTGGATGAAGAAGGTCCTTTGTGCATGTTTTGGACACACGTTAAAAAATAAAACTGTGGAAATGAAACAATCAAAGCAATAACAAGATAATAGTGAGTGACTTTTAAAAGTACCTGCTCTTTATCGGTCACTGTTCTAAGTGCTTTATGTACATTAACCAGTAATAGAATCACAGCAACCCTGCAAGGTGCTATTATTATGAGGAAACTGAGGCATTGAAAAGTTAGATAACAAATTACACAGCGTCACACAACCATTAAGTAGCAAAACATGGGGTGCAAACCCAGGCATTTTGCGTGCAGACTCTATATATCTGATCACTCTGGTATGCTGCCAATGTAAACCACATCTGGGGTCTTAAACGTCATTGTCAATTATCTTATACTTGCATAGAACCTAGGTTTTATGAAGCATTTGTATCCATAGCCCATTATTTCTTTTTTGAAAGTTTTTAAAGTTATATATACTGAGATACATAAAATAAAATGGATAACTCTTAGGGTATAGCTTGATGAATTCTGATGTGTGTACATTCATGTAACCATTGGCCGGAGGAAGATTGACCAAACATTTTCACTGATATTTTTTCCCCTTCACCTACTTCATTTTCACTGATCCCATTATTTCTCGTACACCCTGAGAAAGATCACATAGAAAATAGCGTGTCCCTTCTGCCGATGAGCAGGCAGGTGCCCAGGGAGGACTGGGTGTCCTTACCCAAGTGTCACACTTAGCAGTAGGTCTTTTTGATCTAAGTTTTTTGTCTTTTCAACTGTAAGTATGTTTACTTTCCACAGTGTAGCAGGTGACTCACTTAGAAAGAATTATAAGGTTAATCAAATGTTTAATGTCAGATTCTTAAAAACACATACACATACTTCCAACTACCAGGAGGGAGCAATGCTAGGTCCCTGAGCCCAGTAAGATGGACACAGAAGAGAATGTCCACACAACACACACACGTGCACATGGAGGTGTGCAGGAGTGGTGGGAGCAACGATGTCAAAAAAAAAAGTGCAAAACGAAGAGAACTTTCCTAGGAATTGTGTGTGAGGAGAAGCAGAGCCCATCGTCTGCATGCTCTGTGTGATTGCCCCATAATAAAGACTTTGGATCAATTAACCAAGAGATGGGTTTTGCTTTCAGCGTTGGTTTTCTGTGAGGGAGCTGGGGGGGGGGGGCAGGTTTAATGGTGGTAAGGAACGTAAAGCAGGAATCCAGTCATTACCAAGAGAATTATGGGATCTGACAAAATGAAAGTGGCAAATTACCAAGAGAATTATGGGATCTGACAAAATGAAAGTGGCAAGAAGGAAAAGAGAATCACATTCATGGACTCGCACCAACACGGCAAAAAGCACAGAAAAGGACTGAGGAATAACATGCTTTGGAGAAGAGAAGAATCAAATCTATTTCAAAACAATGGTGGGAAGTCTCAAGTTTATAAAATAGGCATATTTCATGTCTGGAAATTTTAGGGAGCATTTTTTTGAGATGATTGAAATATTGTATATATGTTAAATGTAATTTAAAATAAAAATTTATATGGCTCTCAAATTAGATGATTTATGTGAAAATACTCTAACAATGATTGAATGCTGTTGCAGTGCTAGATATTAGTATAGCTGTTATTGTTGCCATCATTATCATTAATGGGATTTCCAGTGGTGCCAACCCTGGCTGGCCACCCCATTGATTTCCTCAGCCCTATCATGTTTGTGGGTTGTGGAAACTTTTGTAGAAAACAATCTGCCCGTCTACCCCTCTGGAGACAAAATAATGGAGATCATCTACTGATTCCAGCTACCCATCTTCTCATGAAAGAGTGGGCTGTTTTTTTTCCACTTTCACCCAACAGGAAATACAAAGAAATGGTCAGAAATTACAGTAAGAGAGATTTAA
The DNA here is from genome assembly GCA_029783875.1 of Phataginus tricuspis. Lineage (NCBI taxonomy): Eukaryota > Metazoa > Chordata > Mammalia > Pholidota > Manidae > Phataginus > Phataginus tricuspis. The sequence continues at coordinate 4,538 of JAQQAC010020097.1, read as the reverse complement.
GTTTGGAATAGAATAGCAAAAGGGATACTTTCTTGTTTATGCATGGAAAGAAATTACTGAGAAAAATAGAGCTAGCCCTTTCTTAGAGATGGTCAGAAATAGTTTCCTGCTTGCTTTCAGATATTTAGAAGAAAAACTCTTTGAGGTGGGGTGGTAGTTGTTGAAGGAGGGGATTTCCTGCGACCTGTTCGAATCCCCAGACTGTATTATTCTGAGTTGTCCTCTGTTTATCAAATCAAGATGTGCTATTAACCTAGACAGTCATGGTCGTGCTTTAATTCCATGTGTCCTGAAGTAACCTTAAGAGTTACTGCAATTTTGAAAATATTATCAGTTCTGAAATTCTTGAATAAATTGGGAGTGAAAACGTTGAACCATCTCAACTATTTCAGGTAATAAAGAAATCAATGTTGGATTTCTCTGTTTTGAATTTGCTCTTTCATTTTCTTTTCTCACCCAAACCATTCTTTGCCCAGGCTGAGGCAAATTTGTTTACTTCATCCACCCCAAATACAGGATTTGATGTTTCCTTCCTTATACAGCTTCCTACTCAAATCCCCTACCTTCTCAAAGCCTGCAAAGGCACTGTCTGCTTCCTTATCCTTTCAACCAGTCCCAAAAAGTTGTTTCCCCTTTCATTAAAAGGTATAAAAATGTCATTGCCACTGAAAATACAGCATCTTTATTCTCATCGTCTAGGAGACAGAATGTGGTGAGGGTGTTAAGTGTCAGCCATGTCAGATTTCACTTCCTGCTTTATAATCAATCCAATATGGGTCTACCAGGCCCCTGTTCTGTCCCAGCCTTTCTAGGGAGATCTTGCTTCTAATCTGACCTGAGCTGCTCTCACTTCAACTACCCAGGGAAAAAGTTAACAATGCCTGGCAATATCCCTCTCCTTCATCTGCCTCCTGGCCCCTCTTCCATCTTCAGGGTTATAAAAATGAAGGATTTTGTTATGACTGATTCACATGGCTTGGGAATTGCTTGCTGAATGATTTCATAGTCTAGCTATTAGCTGTGAAGAAATATGCCATCCCTACATATCTGGTTTTAGTTGGGAAGGAAAGGTTCAAATGAAACCTCAGGAGAGACAGAGAGGAATGGAGAGAGAGTTAGCATTCTGGAGACTCAATCTGATGACTTGGTAGGGTGATCAGATGGGATATTTATGGTGCTAACATTGGAGTTTGATGCTTCAGACTTTGTACTTATAGTTTATATGCCATGGCAGAAAGTGACCCCAAGAATTGCCATGGTAGTCCAGCTGGAAGGAGCTAGTTGGGAGGCAATGCACAGCCTTTGACTAGCTGGTTTCCCCTGGCAGAGGGTCTGATGAGGGCTGGCAACTAAGCAGCAAGCCAGGGCTCCTGGGTTCACATGTGGGTCCCACTACCACACTGATGGGAGGTCCTGAAGCCAAGCACTGTGGTGGTGAAGACGTCAGGCCCTGGGAGCAGGCTGAGGAAGGCTCAGGCTCTGTGACCTGTGAAAATACACCCTAAGTCTCTGTTCCTCGGTTTCCTTAACTATAAAATGCAGGTACCAATTGTATTTAAATGAGACAATGTGTCAACTGTGCTAACATGGTGTTTGTGGAATGATTCCCAACAGCTCAAAATGAGAAGGACAGTAGAAATAATGTTTGAAAGAATCCCTTGGCTCAACAAATGTTTATTGAACACCTGTTATGAATCAATACATGCCCGTGGTATTTTGAAGAAGAGAAGGGCGTCCCCATCACAGCTCTAGTCCAGGTACTCACATTTACATTGAAAGGATAAAATACAGCTTACATGTCAAACTGTGTAAGTAGTGAGAACTTAGGAACTTGGGAATGGTCGTGATTAGTGTAAACTGGAGTAAAGAATCTCATATTAAAAATATTAAGAGAAAATTAGAAGATAATCTGTGATAGTTCATGAAATACTAGGAACAGCTGTTACTGAGTAAAAGAGAATGTGAGTCAGAAGAGATGCATTCAGTGATTTTGTCACCTTCTTATGTGTGATCCTGGGAAATGATGTCACCTCCATTCAAGTTTCCACACCTGTAAAATCACCATAAGATGGAACCCATGGGTTTTTGTGAGCAGAGGGCAAGGTAACATACATTAAAGTGCCCGGAGAGAGTTTTGCACCAGGGAGTATTTCAAGAGGTAAAAGTGAAAAGAATATGAAGTCAGCCCTCACTTCCTCCTCTCCTTACCCTTTCTATTTACTCCTCAAAGAGCTGCCACACATCTCATTTGATTCCTTCCATTCCTGTGCTATTTGTGTGGAAAGGAACAGATTCACCTGGTGAAAAAACAGTCATGAGTCATCGGTGACGAGCCAACGGACAACGTTACCCTTTCTCCTGGATCGTTCAGCTACCTCCTGAATGCTCCGAGACCACAGCTGCAGTCAGAGATGGTCCAGGTGATGGAGGCCAGGGTGCTGCTCAGAAGGCCTGGCCTTGACTCTTGACTGTGCGAGAGTTCCACTAGGTGACCCTGGTTAACTCACCCTCCATCTCTGCTCCAGTCTCTTGTCACAGAGAAGCTAATGCCAAAAGTTGGAGTTTCTTTTAGAGGAAAAGCCCTGTTTCAGTTTGACATGATTGCTTCGTGTTGTATCAGCCTTCACTTCCCTGGGGACTGTCTCCTCTACTTGATCTAAAAGGCCTTTGTGTCGTATAATAATGAGACAAGTGTTTTCCCTCTAGACTCTAAGGCTGCTTTTCTTGGTCTCTTCAATTTCACAAAGCACTTTGCTCCCTTAATACACTATTGTGCTAGAAATAAAAATATAGCAGCAAAGCCTACTATCACAGCCTGTTTGATGAGGAACTTGCTTGAACAAACTGAAGTGCATAGTGCTTTTAAAATATGTAGTTTGAAATTACAGCTTCTTTTTCATTCTATTTTCTTCTTTTCTTTTTCAAATAAAACTCCCATATCTTTATTTATAATGTAGACATCCCCTTTTTGCTAAAAGCAAAGTTTTGATATCTCATGGTTATTTTTAAAAATCTACACTATGGGTTAGGGTGGGGTGCAGGTGTGGAGTAACTACTTAGGTTGTGTCAGTCTGTTATATTGAATCACAGCTTTACTGAGATTTAATTTACATCCGGTACAGTTCACCCATTTAAGGTAAATAATTCAATAGTTTTTAATATATCCACAGAGTTGTGCAACCATCACCCCGGTGAATTTTAGTACACCTCATCACACCAGGAAGTCTCATGCCCATTAGCAGTCACTCCCCATTTCCTCCCCAGATATAGGCAACCACCAATCTATTTTCCATCTCTACTGATTTGCATATTCTGAACATTTCATCTAAATGGAATCATACAATATGTGGTTCTTTTTGACTGGCCTTTTTCATTTAGCATGCTGTTTCAAGGTTCACCCGTGTTGTAGCATGTATCAGTAGATAATTTCTATTATTTCCAAATAGTATTCCACTGTTTTGATAGTCCACATTTTATTTATCCTTTCATGAGTTGACAGGCATCAGAGTTATTTCTGCTTTTTCTGTCATTATACATAGTGCTGCTATGAGCATTCATGGATAAGTTTTTGTTTAACATGTGTTTTCATTTCTCTTGCACATATATCTAGGAAAGGGATTTCTGAGTCATACAGTCATTCTGCTGAACCTTTAGAGGGACTTTCTAACTTTCCAAAGTGGCTGTGCATTTTACATTCCCCCTGGCAGTGTTTGAATATTCTACTTGTTCTCTATCCTCACCCACACATGTTATTTTCTGTCTTTGTGATTGTAGCCATTCCACTAGATGTGAAATTTCTGTCTTTACTGTTCCCTTTTGATTCTTTGACAATCTCCTTTATGATTATAATTAAAAATTAATTCATGCTTATCCTTTTCTAAAGCCATAATAATGTACAGCCCTAAATATGTCCCAGGTGAGAGCAGTTCAACTCTGGAGAATGTGATGAGGAGGAAATGGCCACCACAGCAGAGGGCTGGTGACTCTAACAGGAGAAGGCACACCCAGTCTATGAGTCCAGGCTCTCCTTTGCTCCATCTCTATCAGCACTTCCCCAGTGGAATGAAGGAAAAGCAATGAGAGGAAATGAAAATGCGTGAAGCAAAAGAACAGTGCCATAAATTAACTACATATTTGTTCACGACTGAACCTACTGACCAAAAGAGATTAGCGAAGGGGACTAACTGCTCTTCATACACAAGAGCCAAGGAGGTGGACAGACATGCAGGAATTTCTCAATGACAACATGATACTTCTGGCAAAAAAGCCTGCCTAACCAGGGTTAAAGAGGACTAGAGGGACTTCCGGGAATATGGCGTCGTGAACGGACCAGCAGAAAAATTCCTCCCAACATTATATTTATCCACGAAAATACAGCAAATACAACTATCCCTAAAAGAGAGACCAGAATACACAGGAAAGTGCACAGCGTACAGCTACACCTGTGAGAACTTGGCAGCCGGTGAGGCGGACGGGACACGGGGTGGCGACCGGGGGGACTGAGCGCTCCCCCCCCCCCAGAGCTCCGGCGGCCAGAC
>JAQQAC010020083.1:17677-46975 GCA_029783875.1 Phataginus tricuspis | reverse complement strand
GCACGCCAGGCTGTTAAACAAGACCAGGGAGAGGCTGGAGGGAGAAGAAGCAAAGACGAGAGAAGGATGGTCAGGAAATGCCAAGCCGTCAGAGCCAGAGCTCTCTCCTTCAAACGCTGCTGCAGATAGGACCCCTTAACCATGATGTCCCAGGGAGAGGAAGGTGAGAATCTATCCGTGGCCCAAACACTGGAGACCAGACACTTATTTTAGTGACTCTTCTGGTCCGCGTGTGATGACAAGCATCCTTCTGACTGCTAGGCAGGCTCCAGGCCTTCGGTGGGGGTCACCAAGGGCAGAAACCTCAGCGGGCCAGCCGCAGCCATCGGGCACCCCTCCATCACTGCTGGCCAGCCCGCCCGCCGCGGGAAGGGGCCGACTCCAGACCTGGAGCTCCACCTCCTCCCAAAGACAACTTCCCCGGATCCTCTAGCAAAAGCTGAACTTTACCCCAGGAAGTCTCTCATTGGGACCACGATGAGCTGCAGGGAAACAGTTTGGGGCTGAGAGCCTCCTGCTCCACATATGGTTAGTACTGGCCCAGGGCTCAGCTTGGGAAAACTGGGTGTAATTTAATCCAGAAGCATCTGTTTATAGCATATAGACACATGTACTGATCTTTACTTTCCCTAACTCATCCACAAAGGATTTGAGGCAGCTCGTCCCAGAGTAATCATTTCGAGACAGCCCTCCGAGGGGCTCTAGGGCCTATTTGTGCATTGGCCTGGCCTGTGCTCATTTGATCATTTTCTTTGGGTGACGTGCCCGACCTGAGCCTGCATGGCCAATCCGAGTGCCCTGTTGCCCGGGCCTGGGTCTGCATAAGGAAGGGACGTGACCTGGGGAGGAACAGTGAGAGGCAGCCCTGAAGCACTCCTCCCCCAAGTGCAGCAGACTGGGCGAAAGCCTGGAGCTGCCACATCACCAGGACAGAGCCCGTCTGAGAGCGGATCCCCTCTGGGAAGGCAGCTCACGATGTATGACCTGGATCCAGCAGGGACGGGAACCGGTTACCCAGACGTTCGGCTACATGAGCCAGGCAGCCCTTCAGGGTCTGAGCCAGCGTGAGTTGGATTTCTGGTGCCTCGGTGTGGAAGAGTCCCAACACAGGAAGAGGCCACCCAGGGAGCCCCTGGCCGAGGCACCTGTGGCTGGGACGGAAAGCAACTGTGGCCTGGGCCTGCACGTGCTCCTGCTGGGCACACACACCTGCACCGTCTTGGTTTGGATCCCCACTGTGCCACCGCACTTCTCCTCAATCTGGACGTGCTCGGATATCACACACTTCTGCGTCGTCACGATCTTCTGTGTCAGGACACACAGGACCTCATTCCCTCTCTCCAGCACCTGCTGCAGCACAGGACTTCTCAGGTTTATTTTTCTGAAAAAGGAAAATGGCTATGAGTGGCCTGGTGCCCCAGGGGAAGTTGCCATGGCGAGAATTTTCTCCTCTTGCACAGCTGGCAGCTGGGGAGTGAACAGGGACAGGCTTACTGTGCAAGGAGCAAGGAAGAAATTGGATTGAATTAAAAAGACCTTCAGCTCTGAGTGGGAAGGATGTATAGTCTCTTACAAGGGTTTTATGTCATTTTACAGATGAGGAAATTGAGGCCAGGTAGGCATGGCCTGCCCAGGGTCACCAAGCAGACTTGGGGTGGCCACATGGCTCCTGTGGGGAATTTCAAGAACAAGCTAAATTTTCATCTACAGGAAATGATTCCATGCTTACAACTGATCAATGAAATAAGCTCTCTGGAGATCCCGTTCAGTGCTCTGAAGCCATGAAACAGACAGGGAAAGAACCACATTAGGGTTGGTATTGGCACGACAGCAGCTGTTGTGTGCATCCTGGGCTTCTTAAACAGTCTAACGTTAGCCACCTTAAAAAGCTCAGCACCATCTCCAGGCACACTGCCTCCCCAGGGGGACGCACTCTACAGGCTTCAGACAGCAGCCTGGATGGCGTAGCTGGAACAGTCCTCTTGCCGTGTAAAAAACTGCCTGGGGTAGAAACAACCAGTGCACCTCCACAAGTGAATAGATAGACAAAACGCATCATGTATGTGCAATGCAGTATTATTCAACCCTAGAAAAGCATACTGCTCAGATGCACACTACAGAAACAAACTTGAAGACATCATGCTAAGTGAAGGACTACTATTGGATGATTCTACTTACATGAAATATCTAGGCTAGGCAAGTTCACAGCAACAGAAAGTACAGTCAAGGTTACCAGGGGCTGGGAGGAGAGGGAATAAGTTCTTGCTTGATGGCTACAGAGCTTTGGTTTGAGGGTGAGGAAAACGTCTAGAATTGGATAGTGGTGATGGCTGCACACCAGTGTGACTACTTAATGCCATGGAACTATACACTTAAAAATGGTTAAAATGGCAAATTTTATATTGTATATATTTTATCACAATAAAAAAAAAGAAAAGAGATACGAAAATCTATTCCATCTCAGTAATGGTCAAAGAAATGCAAGTTATAATAATGTTTCACACATATTAAGGAATAAAAATAAATTGACAACAAAATAAAGCTGCCCAGGGCTCCATTTCCAGGAAGGCATGTAAAGCAGGGGCTTGGAGCCCTGCCCCACTGGGGTTCACATCCCAGCTCTGCTAGGCCTGGGTGACCTTGAATCATGCCTCCTCCGCACCTGCTCTCGGTGGCTGAGCTGACAGTAACAGTGCTGCCCCGTGGAGCAGCTGTAGGGCTGGAAGCGATGACTTGCAGTGAGCCCAGAGGTGAGTGCCACGCAAATGCTAACTGGCTCCAGCCACCATCCCGTGTTCCTCTACTTAAGTCCCCCAAACAAAGCCCCAGTATGTGCACTTGATGGGAATTATGGGCCATTTAATTGGGTTGGAGATGCTTTTTCCCATCACTCACACCCTTAGAAGGCTATCGTGGCACACGGCATCTCCATCCCCCACTCAGACTGAGGTCGCCTGATCTGGCCCCCACCCTGGCGGCCCCATCTTCCAGCTTTTTCTCTGTGCCTCAGACATGCCTGCTGTGTGCTCACCCCAAGGCTGGACACCACATCCCCCTGATTCCCACATGTCTCTGACACTAGTCGCCTCCTCAGGGAGGCGTGCTTTCCCTGCTCGCCCTCTGTAAGGTGGCACCCCATCACACTGTCACACGTAAGACCACTTCTCTGGGGGCTCTGTCCCACATGATACATTCCCAGCACATGCCTTGATTTATCCGTTGCCCATCTCCTCCCTCTAGATTATAAATTCTATGCAAGTGGGGGCTGTGCCCATCTTGATTACTCCTTATCTCAGGACAGTGCTTAGGGCAGAGCAAGGGCTCAATACATACTTTTGGAATAAATGGATAAATAAAACTTGTGGGCTTTTTTCCTCTTTGTCCATTTTCCTTACTGAATGTGTAACAAGTGTATATGCGTCTGTGTGTGAAAGAGAGAAAATACACAGAAGATGGAGCTCTGGGAGGAGTAGCAGCGTGGCTTAAGGAGTTAGATGTGGAAGCAAGTCTGCCTTCGAGAGTGTGCTTGGGCCCCAGAGGCACAGACCTTGAAGGTGAGAGCCAGCGTGCGCACAGTCAGGATTGAACACGCGCGTTTGGACCTGGCCTTTCTGACATTGCCCTTCCTCTACTGCACACAACTCCACCTTCTAGCAGATTCCTGAAAATAGGCTTCCTCGATTACCGTCCAGGTATCAGTTCATCCTCATTTGAACAAGACATCAGGAGCAGCAACTCGAAGCCTCCAACCCCAGGATTAAGGCAGAGGAGTGATGGAAGGGTGCCTCGAGGAGCCTGAAGTCACTCTGGCACCCTGGAAATCGTTGCACTGCTCCGTGCCTTGAACAGACCCAATGAAATGCTTGATGCTTAGCCAATGTTAAGTAGTTTGAAAAGAAAAAACTCAGCCCAGACCAGCCAGGACTCCACTGTTTAAAATGCCCACCTCCCTCCAGGACTCCCATGTCACCCCACCCCTAACACAGGAGGAGGAGGAAAAAAGTCAGTTGCAGGAATGTAACTTTCTCCTGCATCTGATGTCAGGCCAGGCCGGTGATGCCTGCTGGCCCAGCTGAGCACCTGCAATGCCTGGCTGCCCTCAGAATGGCCTAGCTACCGTGGGGCAGGGGACAGAAGCTCAGCCAGGGTCAGGGCCCGCATGACGTAAGGATCGGGTGCTGGGAGGAGAGAGTACTTCTGCAGGCTGATCAGTGCAGGCACTTCCTGTCCACGTTGCTGGGGTTGTTTCCCAGGACAGTGCTGCCACCTTTTGGAAACTGAATGCTCAGCAAGCCCACTCATCAGTTAGGAGAAGAGACCTGGTGTAGACAGAGGGGCAGCCAGGTACCAAGGCAAATGGACTGTTCATGTGATTCTGCCAAGTAATCTGAGGGAAGTCTTCCCCATCTCTTCTTCTGCTTAACACTGCCAGGCCCCGAGCAGTGCCAGAATCCAGAGCAGCTCAGGGGAGCCCGACCCTGGCTCTGGCTATATTTCAAAGTAATTCATTTATAGTTATAATCCTACATATTTTGTGTTTAAAGAGGTTTATGGGTTCCTTCAGACTGCTAACGGGGTTCAAGGAAAAAAAATGCTTAAATTCCTAGGTTAGGGGTTTCCCAAGTGAGGAACAGAGAGACTGAAGACAGCACCCTTTCACAAAGCACCCCATGGCCCCTGCAGGTGACTGCTGCCTCCCTCCTCCAGGTGAGGGCACCCTCTGGCTGTGCCAAGAATTTGACCTTCATCTCCAGTCAGCTCTTGTACTGCTATGTCCACCTCTACATGTAAGTATCTTGCCTGTCCAGTGAGACCTATGGCTGTGGGCTGGACAGAAGGATTACCTCCAGGTCCTCTGGGAATCTCTCAGAATATCTACACCTGCCTGCCCTCCATGACTACATCTCAAGGGCTGCAGCCACATGTCCTCAAGGGCTTCTCCAGATTGTCCTGATTAGCTCCACCTCTCCTGGGCCTTACTAAGAACCACTGAACAACATGAACAGAAGTGTTTAGAAAGAGACAAACTATTAATGGTGGTTGTCTCTTGAATGGGGAACTAAATGGCTGGGATATCAGGGACAGGAAATTTTTTACCTTTTCTCTTTTGACCTTCTGACAATTAAACCATGTGAACATGTCGATTATTTGAAAAACATTTTTAATTAAAAATACCTTTGGACTATCAGCTCCTGGAGGACAGAGTACCCTGCTCCTGTTATTGATGCCTAGGTCTATGCTTTCCACCCAAATGGTGGATAAATGAATAACTTATCACATAAAACCTTAACAGCAAAGTTGGAATAAACCCCTCTCTCCTACTGAGACTGAATCATGAAGAAATTGGAAACCTGAACACAATGATTACTAGTAAGGACACTGAATCAGTAATCAAAAACCTCCCAACTAAACAAAAGTACAGAACCAGATGGCCTCACTAGTGAATTCTACCAAATATTCAGAGTTACCCAATCCTCAAACTCTTCCAAAAAATAAAAGAGGGAATACTTTCAAACTCCTTTCACCAGGCCAGCATTATCCTGATATGGTTTATAGAATCATACATGGTTTATAGAATCATACATCCCATGATCAAATGGGATGCATGGGTGGTTCAACATCCACAAATCAACGTGGTACACATTAACAAAAAATGGATAAAAAAATCATATGATCTCAATAAATGCAAAAAAAGCATTTGACAAAATCCAGTATCCACTTATGAGAAAAACTCTCAACAAAGTAGATATAGAAGGAATGTATTTCAACATAATAAAGACCATTATATGACATTATACTGAATGGTGAAAAAATCTGAAAGCTTTTCCCCTAACATCAGGAACAAGACAAGTATGCCCACTCTTGCCACTTTTGTTCAACTTAGTAATGGAACTCCTAGCCAGAGCAACTAGGCAAGAAATAAAGAGAATCCAAATCAGAAACAAAGATGTAAAACCATCAGTATTTGAACATGACATTATGTATAGGAGACCCTAAACACAATACCTAAAAAACTGTTAGAATAAACAAATATAGTAAACAGGATAAAAAATCAATGTACAAAAATCTGTTGCATTTCTATACACTAATAACAAACAAAAAGAGAAATTAAGAAAACAATCCCATTTAAGATTGCATCAGAAAGAATAAAATAGGAATAAATTTAACCAAGATGGTGAAAGGCCTATACACTGAAAACTATAAGACACTGACAAAAAAACTGAAGAAGACACAAATAAATGGAAAGGCATCCCATGCTCATGGATTGGAGGAATTCATATTATTAAAATAACCATACAACCCAAAGCAAGCTACAGATTCAATGCAATCCCTATCAAAGTTCCAGCAGCATTATTCACAGAAATAGAAAACAATCCTAAAATGTCTATGGATTTTACATATGTACAAATGAGTACATATGTGGAATGTGAAAAAAAAGAAGAAATATCTGAAGCAATCTTGAGAAAGAAGAATCAAGCTGGTGGCATCACACTCCCTGATTTCAAACTATATTACAAAGCTATAGCAATCAAAACAGTGTGGTATTGGCATAAAAACCACACACATATATGAATGGAACAGAATAGAGGGCCCATAAATAAACCCATGTATATATGATCAATTAATTAACAACAAAGGAGCCAAGAATATACAATGGGGAAAGGACAGTCTCTTCAACAAATGGTGCTGGGAACACTGGACAGCACATGCAGAAGAATGAAACTGGACCACTATCATACACTAAGATAAACTCAAAATGGACTAAAGACTTTAATACTTGAAACCAAAAAACTCCTAGAATAAAACATAGGTGGTAAGCTCTTTGACATTGGTTGTGGTGGTGATTTTTGGAATTGACACCAAAACAAAAGCAAAAATAAGTGAGTGGGACTACATCTAACTAAAACACTTCTGAACAGCAAAGGAAACCAGCAACAAAGTGAAAAGGGAAACTACTGAATGGGAAAACATATTTGCAAATTATCCAATGAAGGATTAATACCCAAAATACAGAGTTCTGGGAAGATGGTGGCGTGAATGGAGTGGCAGAATTTTCCTCCCAACATTATATTTATCCACGAAAACACAGCAAATACAACTATTCCTAAAAGAGAGACCAGAACACACAAGAAAGCGCACATCATGCAGCCACACCTGAGAGGACTCGGCAGCTGGTGAGGCGGGTAAGAAACAGAACCATGACCCAGCAGGACCCGAGCACTCCCCCAACCCAGCGTACCAGCAGGAGGAGAGGATTCAGAGCCAGGAGGGAGTGGAAGTGCAGGCCCGGTAGATAACCAGTCCCGGCGAACTGCCCCAGGAACACGGACACACAGAACACGGTGTAGCGGAGATTGGAGAGACAAAGGGCGCAGGGTCTCAGCGGGAAAGCGCCTGCTCTCGCGGTTGGCTCATGGAAGGAGAAAAGAGAAGAAAAAAAAAAAGGAGAAAAGCGCGCATTTTTTTTTTCAGCGGTCTTAAAGAGACAGGAGTCCAGCAGAGGACCGCATAGACGAAGAACACTCATCCCAGCAGGCTGGGAGTCCTGGGGGGCTTCGGACCCCTTAGCAGGCAACTGGGAAAGGGTGGCCATATTTAAAACTCCCACAGAGCTCAACAGCCTCCCATTCATTCTCACCCTGGCCACAGCTTTAAAGGGCCTTGCGGAGCGGCGTGGCCATGGCTCTGGAATAGTGGAGCAACAGCGCCACCTACAGCATCCTCACAGAATCCACTCCCGGTGGGCGTTTTTTTTTTTTTAGGTGTTGCTGCTTTTTCTTTTTCCTTGTCGTTCTTTCCCTCTCTTTTCTTTTTATTATTATTAGAATTTTTTTTCTCTTCTTTCTTCTCTTTCCTTTTTAAAGTCATAAAGAGCCCAGCTGACATACGTGACAACTACCAACAACAAATTCTATAGCCATGAGAAGACAGAGGAATATGGTACAGACAAAGCTTCAGACACACACAACCCCTGAGAGAGAACCTGAAGGAATGGACATGCACAGTCTTCCTGAAAAAGAATTCAGAATAAAAGTCATAGCCATGCTGACAAATCTACAGAAAAATGTGCAAGAGCTGAGGGAGGAAATGAGGAAAGACTATGCAGAAATGAGACAAGCCATCGATGGGCTTAACAGCAGACTGGATGAGGTACAAGACACTGTCAATGAAATACAAAACAGAGAACAGGAATACAAAGAATCTGAGGCAGAGAGAGATAAAAGGATCTCTAAGAATGAAAGAATATTAAGAGAACTGTGTGACCAATCCAAACGGAGCAATATTCGCATTATAGGAGTACCAGAGGAAGAAGAGAGAGAAAAAGGGATAGAAAGTGTCTTTGAAGAAATAATTGCTGAAAACTTTCCCACACTGGGGAAGGAAATAGTCTCGCAGTCCACGGAGGCCCACAGAACTGCCAACACAAGGGACCCAAGGAAGACAACACCAAGACACATAATAATTAAGATGACAAAGGTCAAAGATAAAGACAGAGTATTAAAGGCAGCTAGAGAGAGAAAAAAGATCACCTACAAAGGAAAACCCATCAGACGGTCATCAGACTTCTCAACAGAAACCTGACAGGCCAGAAGAGAATGGCATGATATATTTAACGTAATGAAACAGAAGGGCCCCGAACCAAGAATATTGTATCCAGCACGATTATCATTTAAATATGACGGAGGGATTAAACGATTTCAAGACAAAAGAAAGTTGAGAGAGTTTGCCTCTCATAAACTACCACTACAGGATATCTTAAATGGACTGCTCTAGAGGGAAGCACCCCTAAGGCTAAAAAGATGTCACCAGAGAAAATAAAATCATAGCAAAGAAAGCAGACCATCCAAATACTAACTAAAGGCAAAGAATAAAACACCTAATATATAAAGAAAAGAGGAGGAAGAATAGGAAGGGAGAGATAAAGAAACATCAGATGGCATTCAAATAACTTAACAAGAAAGTTAAGTTAGATTCTTAGATAGTAAAGAAGCAACCCTTGAACCTTTGGTAACCATGAATCTAAAGCCAGCAATGGCAATAAGTACATATCTATCAATAATCACCCTAAATGTAAACGGACTGAATGCACCAATCAAAAGACACAGAGTAACAGAGTGGATAAAAAACCAAGACCCATCTATATGCTGCTTACAAGAGACTCACCTCAAACCCAAAGATATACACAGGCTAAAAGTGAAGGGATGGAAAAAGATATTTCATGCAAACAACAAAGAGAAAAAGCAGGTATTGCAGTACTTGTATCAGATAAAATAGACTTCAAAACGAAGAAAGTAGCAAGAGATAAAGAAGGACATTATATAATGATAAAGGGGTCAGTCCAAAAAGAAGATATAACTATTATAAATATATATGCACCCAACACAGGAACAAATACTAACAGAACTGAGGGAGGAAATGGACAGCAATGCAATTATTTTGGGAGACTTTAACACACCACTCACTCCAAAGGATAGATCAACCAGGCAGAGGATAAGTAAAGACACAGAGGCACTGAACAACACACTAGAACACATGGACCTAACAGGTATCTACAGAACTCTGCACCCAAAAGCAGGAGGATACACATTCTTCTCAAGCGCACATGGAACATTTTCCAGAATAGACCACATACTAGGCCACAAAAAGAATCTCAGTAAATTCAAAAATATTGAAATTCTACCAACCAACTTCTCAGATCACAAAGGTATAAAACTAGAAATAAATTGTAGAAAGATATCAAAAAGGCTCACAAATACATGGAGACTTGACAACATTCTCCTAATGAATCAATGGGTTAACGACCAAATCAAAACAGAAATCAACGAATATATGGAGACTAATGACAACAACAACACAAAGACACAACTTCTGCGGGACACAGCAAAGGCAGTTCTAAGAGGAAAGTATATTCCAATCCAGGCCTATTTAAAGAAGGAAGAACATTCCCAAATGAACAGTCTAAAGACACAATTATTGAAATTGGAAAAAGAAGAACAAATGAGGCCCAAAGTTACCAGAAGGAGAGACATAATAAAGATCAGAGAAGAAATAAATAAAATTAGAAGAATAAAACAATAGAAAAAAAATCAATGAAACCAAAAGCTGGTTCTTTGAAAAAATAAACAAAATAGATAAACCCCTAGCCAGACTCATTAAGAGAAAAAGAGAATCTACACACATAAACAGAATCACAAATGAGAAAGGAAAAGTAACGACAGACCCCACAGAAATACAAAGAATTATAAGAGAATATTACAAGCATCTATATGCTAACAAGCTGGAAAACCTAGAAGAAATGGACAACTTCTTAGAAAAATACAGCCTTCCAAGACTCACCAAGCAGGAAACAGAAAAACTAAACAGACCAATCACCAGCAATGAAATTGAATCGGTAATCAAAAAACTACCCAAGAACAAAAGCCCTGGACCTGATGGATTCACCTCTGAATTGTACCAGACATATAGAGAAGAAATAACACCCATTCTCCTTAAAGTTTTCCAAAAAATAGAAGAGGAGGGAATACTTCCAAACTCATTCTATGAAGCCAGCATCACTCTAATACCAAAACAGGGCAAAGACCTCACCAAAAAAGAAAATTGCAGACCAATATCCCTGATGAACGTAGATGCAAAAATACTTAACAAAATATTAGCAAACTGAATTCAAAAATATATAAAGATGATCATACACCATGATCAAGTGGGATTCATCCCAGGGATGCAAGGATGGTACAACATTCGAAAATCCATCAACATCATCCACCACATCAGCAAAAAGAAAAAAACCACATGATCATCTCCATAGATGCTGAAAAAGCATTCTGACAAAATTCAACATCCATTCATGATAAAAACTCTCAACAAAATGGGTATGGAGGGCAAGTACCTCAACATCATAAAGGCCATACTAACAGATGATATATATGACAAACCCACAGCTAACATCATACTTAACAGCGAGAAGCTGAAAGCTTTTCATCTAAGATCGGGAACAAGATAGGGATGCCCACTCTCTCCACTGTTATTCAACATAGTACTGGAGGTCCTAGCCACAGCAATCAGACAAAACAAAGACATGCAAGGCATCCAGATTGGTAAAGAAGAAGTCAAATTGTCACTATTTGCAGATGACATGATATTGTACATAAAAAACCCTAAAGACTCCACTTCAAAACAACTAGAACTAATATCTGAATTCAGCAAAGTTGCATGATACAAAATTAACACACAGAAATCTCTTGCTTTCCTATACACTAACGATGAACTAACAGAAAGAGAAATCAGAAAAACAATTTCATTCACAATTGCATCAAAAAGAATAAAATACCTAGGAACAAAGCTAACGAATGAAATGAAAGACCTGTACTCTGAAAACTACAAGACACTCCTAGGAGAAATTAAAGAAGACACTGACAAATGGAAATGCATCCCATGCTCTTGGCTAGGAAGAATAAATATTGTCAAAATGGCTATACTACCTAAAGCAATCTACAGATTCAACGCAATCCCTATCAAAATACCAAGAGCTTTCTTCAATGAACTGGAACAAATAACTCAAAAATTCATATGGAACCAGAAAAGACCCCAAATAGCCAAAGCAATCCTGAGAAGGAGGAATCAAACAGGGGGAATTACGCTCCCTGACTTCAAGCTCTACAAAGCCGCAGTAATCAAGACAATTTGGTACTGGCACAAAAACAGACTCACAGACCAGTGGAACATAATAGAAAATCCAAACATTAACCCAAACATCTACAGTCAATTAATATTTGATAAAGGAGCCCTGGATATACAATGGGGAGATGACAGCCTCTTCAGCAGCTGGTGTTGGAAAAACTGGACAGCTACCTGTAAGAGAATGAAACTGGACTACTGTCTAACCCCATACACAAAGGTAAACTCAAGCTGGGTCAAAGACCTGAATGTAAGTCATGAAACCATAAAACTCTTAGAAAAAAACATAGGCAAAAATCTCTTGGATATAAACATGAGTGACTTCTTCATGAACATATCCCCCCCGGGCAAGGGAAACAAACGCAAAAATGAACAAATGGGACTATATCAAGTTGAAAAGCTTCTGTACAGCAAAGGACACCATCAGTAGAACAAAAAGACATCCTACAATATGGGAAAATATATTCATAAACGAAGTATCTGATAAGTTGTTGACATCTAAAATATATAAAGCACTCACGCATCTTAACAAACAAAAAGCAAATAACCCAATTAAGAAATGGGCAGAGGACATGAATAGACACTTCTCTAAAGAAGAAATTCAGATGGCCAACAGGCACATGAAAAGATGCTCCACATCGCTAATCATCAGAGAAATGCAGATTAAAACCACAATGAGATATCACCTCACACCAATGAGGATGGCCAACATCCAAAACACAAACAACCACAAATGTTGGCGAGGATGTGGAGAAAAGGGAACCCTCCTACACTGCTGGTGGAAATGCAAATTAGTTCAACCATTGTGGAAAGCAATATGGAGGTTCCTCAGAAAACTCAAAATAGAAATACCATTTGACCCAGGAATCCCACTCCTAGGAATTTACCCTAAGAATGCAGCAGCCCAGTTTGAAAAAGACAGATGCACCCCTATGTTTATTGCAGCACTATTTACAATAGCCAAGAAATGGAAGCAACCTAAGTGCCCATCAGTAGATGAATGGATAAAGAAGATGTGGTACATATACACAATGGAATACTACTCAGCCATAAGAAGAAAACAAATCCTACCATTTGCAACAACATGGATGGAGTTAGAGGGTATTATGCTCAGTGAAATAAGCCAAGCTGAAAAAGACAAGTATCAAATGATTTCACTCATATGTGGAGTATAAGAACAAAGAAAAAAAAAAAAAACTGAAGGAACACAGCAGCAGCAGACTCACAGATCCCAAGAACGGACTAATGGTTACCAAAGAGAAAGGGACTGGGGAGGATGGGTGGGAAGGGAGGGATAAGAGGGTAAAAGGGGCATTCCGATTAGCAGACATAGGGTGGGGGGGCACGGGGGGGACTGTACAACTCAGAGAAGACAAGTAGTGATTCTCATCTCACTACGCTGATGGACAGTGACTGTAATAGGGTTGGTGGGGGTGACCTGATGAAGAGGGTAGTTTAATCACCATAATATTGCACATGTAATTGTAGGTTAATGATACCAAAATAAATTGTAAAAAAAAAAATACCCAAAATATATAGAGCTCATAATAGAAAAAATAGTACAATGGTACAAAATTTTTTTAATCCAATTTTTAAAATGGACAGATTTGAATAGGCATTTTTCCAAAGAAGAATACAGATGACCACCAGGTGCATGAAAATATGCTCAACATCACTCATCATCAGGGCATTGCAAATCAAAACCACAGTAAGGTATCACCTCACACCAGTTAGAATGACAAGTCATAAAGACAATAATAACAAGTGTTTGTGAGGATGCAGAGGAAAGGAAACCCTCATGAACTGCTGTTGGGAATATAAATTGATGCAGCCCCTATAGAAACCAGGAGGGAAGATCTTCAAAAAATTAAAAATAGAACTACCAAATGATCCAGCAATTCCACTCTTGGTTATTTATCTGAAGAAAATAAAAACACTAACTCAAAAAGATATATGCACCCCCATGTTCATTGCAGCATTATTTATCATAGCCAAGATACAGAAACAACATAAGTGTCCTTCTATGGATGTATAAAGAAAATGTGGTATGTACATATGTATACGTATATATGTATATGTACACAATAAAATGTTATTCAGCCATAAAAGAGAATGAAATCTTGCTCTTTGTGATGACCATGGATGGACCTTGAGGGCATTATGCTAAGTGAAATAAGTCAGAGAAAGACAAATACCATATGATCACTTATATGTAGAATATGAAACAAAAACAAAAACCCAAACTCATAGATAAAGAAAACAGTTTGGTGGTTGCCAGAGGAGGGGGTTAGGGGTGGACAAAATGGGTGAAAGGAGTCAAACAAACTTCCATAAAATAAGTAAGTCATGGGGATGTAGGGTACAGCATGGTGACTATAGTTATTAATACCATACAGCACTCCCCCCTTTATCTGATCTGCAATTTCAGCTGCTCAAGGTCAACCATGATCTAGAAGCAAATGATTCTCCTTCTGACATATTGTCAGAAGGGCAGTAGTCACCTAATGCCATGTGACACTGCCTGCATCGTTTACCTCACTTCATCTCATCACATAGGCATTTTATTATCTTGAATCATCACAAGAATGTGAGTACAGTACATTATGGTATTTTGAGAGAGACCAGATTCACATAACTTGTGACAAAATATTGTTATAACTGTTCTTTTTTATTGTTACTCTCTTACTGTGCCTAATTTATAAATTAAACATCATCATAGGTATGTATGTATAGGAAAACATAGTATATAGTATATATAGAGTTCGGTACTGTACATGGTTTCAGGCCTCCACTAGGAGTCTTGGAACATATCCCACAGGAAAGGGGGAACTGTTGTACTGCATATTTGAAAGCTGCTAAGAAAGTACATTTTTAAAGTTCTAATCACAAGAAAAAAAAATTTGCAACTATGTATGTTGATGGATGTTAATATTGAATCATCATGTTGTACACTTGAAACTAACATGTAAATTATATATATATATATATAAGTCATCTCTCCTCCAGTCCAGCCACGGGTCAAAGCCCATACACAGGACAAATAAATGGGTCAGAAGTTCTCCCAGAGAACGAGCAGCCATATGTTCTTCCTCCTCTTCACACACATTTTGAAGGACAGTCCAAGGGGCCTTTCTCTTCCCGAGGGACAGTGCTCTGAGCGCAAGAACAGAAGGCCACAGAGTCAGCGGCAGCAAATACTAAAAGGTCGGACCCCAAGGAGCACATCTGGAGGCAAGTGAAGGAGAGGACACACTAAATAGGGAAAGGAGCGTCCTCTCCTCACCCAGTGAACCAGCTGCCTTCTTCTGTAGGGTCATCCTCCATCTGTGTACTTGGTAACCCCGTGAAATGCAAACACCCAGAGTCAGCCTGGAGGCGGTTCCCAGCTTTAGTTGGACTCGCTGGGTCTACCTTCTCTCTCAGCCTCAATCTGCACACCTATTAAGTTGTCAATGAGACACATTTAGTGATGTCTGCATAACCCACACTATACCCATCTGTAAATGCTTCCTTTTTTCCACTGTTGACAGGAAAGCCAAATCAAGATCCCTTTCCAGGCTGGTCAAAGACTTGGCCTCAATTTTCAAGGTGGTTCAGGTAAGCCCTCATCCAGGGAGCAGACGCTCAAAGCAGTTAAGGACCCCTGGGATCCAGGGCGAAGCTGCGGGGCAGCGGCAGGGAGGCGGGGCTCAGAGCCCCAGCGAGCGCAGACGGCAGTGGGCGGGGCCGCCAGCAGGACGGGCGCCCCTCGTAGAGCGCCTCCCAGCGCCCCCCGCCTGCGCCGAGGAAGCCGCCTCCTCTCCCACGCAGAAGCTGTAATTCCTCTGCTCCCTGCTACTAAGGTTAGAAAGCCAAAACGCAAATTCACAGAGAAGAAATCCAGAGAAGACTTTAAAAACTCTAACTATCCAAAAGGAGGGAAACAATTTTCATTTCCAAATGGAGGCCCCAGGATCCCTCCCGCAGAGGCGAGGGGGGCACTTGCTCTGTCCGGCAGAACACCACACCAGAACTCATTCGCTCAGCTCCACAAATCACTGAGCCCTACTGTGTTCCGGAAGCTGGGCTAGATGCTGGGGATTTCTCAGTGAACAGGACCAAGGCATTCTCTTGGGTAACAGCCCTTGATAGTAACGTGTCCTAGAGAAATAGTTTCCTATGCAGTTCTGATAAGGCTTTCCAAAAAGTAGCGTACTTCATGACAGAGTAGGAGCCATCAGCTTTTATCTAGTCTGCTGTGGAGAAGCTATAAAACGACGGGCCCCAGGGGGTTACTAGTTCTGCAGTGGAAACCACTTCCACCTAGACTATCACGTCTGATCTATCCATCAGCAACCACTGCCCGGCTCCAGGGGTAAGGATTCTTAGACATCATCTAAGCCGGAGGCGGTGAGAGCAAGCATGTCTGCACAGGCCTGGGGGACAGGCAGCCCTGGTCACTCTGGAATCCAACATCCGCAGAGATCACAGACTCGCCCGAACTGCAGGCACATGAGTGGCAGAGCCAAAATCAGGACACACAACTTGTGACTCTTGGACAAATGCTTTCTACCACACAGCTCTAAAAACTGGCAGCAGGAGGCAGAGGGTGCGAACGCTCTGTGGAACATCAGCGCGAGGTAGCTCGAGGCAGTATAGCTCTCCCCGGAGCAGAGACTGGGGCCGAAAGAGCCAAAAGATGATGGCTGGCTGACTATTGCAAAAGTATTAAGCAAGAATTACTAACCCACAGACACTAGATATATACTGATAATTAAAGCTTTAGTGAATCTAGGTGTTTCTCCCAAAGGGTTTTGATTTACTAGCTAAAGTGCAGTTACAGAAGTGTGTGTTCACAGACCAGCTATAGAGTGGAAAAATTAGAAAGGCTGCTTAGAATAGGTCCATGCATGTTGCTTGTAAATTTGACTTTTTGCTCTTCTGACATTTCATTAAGCAGCAAAGTCAGCTTCTCTTTTGACAGCCAACCTCCCCCAGTCTACAGAACACCCACCAAGGCCAGGACATGGCTTTAATTTCAGTAACCACCTCCTAAAGTCCTGAACTGAAGATGCCCTTGCCGCTGCCATCTACCTGTTGACTGCTCCAGGGGAACACTCGTTTTCCCCCTTAACTCTACACCGCTGAGAGGGCAAGGGAGGGAGGCAGCGCGCACCATGTCTGTGTTTCTGCAGGCGCTGCCGCAAGCCCTGTGGGCCTGGAAGGCTCCAGCAGCCCCGGCAGCTGTGCCCCTAGCTGCCTACCCCCGCTCGTTCAGGTTTGGGAGCCTGGCACTAGGGGGTGGACCCAGCCTGCAGAGGAGTCTTACAGCCAACCCTGGTAATTCCATCGTCCTTAGCAGGAGGAGCGGTAGGATGGGCCATCCGTGGTAGTTCTGGCCACTGAGACCTGAGGAAAGTCTGTTAGGGGCTCCCGGAAGAACTTTTCTCACTCTTTAAAAGAAACATAGGAAAAGAGCACTTCTCTGCCTCTGGACTTGTCTGCAATGCAGCCGCTTGGGGACCAAAAGGAGAACCAGGCTGCTGAGATAAGCAATGTGTGGAGGTTGCTACGAGAGCTCTACAGAGCCACTGAATTAACCATCCACCATTAACTGGGGATTAAGGGTGACCCACCCCAACCTGTAATAAATGTTCTTTGCAACTAAAGACACCCTACCTGGTTCATGAAGTTACTGTCACTCTTATTTTATGAAGGGACAAGAAGCACAGAGGTCATAAGCCAATGACCCATAGGCACATAACTGATAAGGGAGAGGACAAGAAGGCACCTAAGTGTGTCCAACCCCAAAGCTGGGTGCTTTTCTATCTTCCCTCTCCCTCCAGGATTCCTATGAGCCCTGCATTCAGAAAGCACTTAATACGTGCCTGAACAAGCAGCCTTTCTGCTCAACCTGCCCGTGACAGCTCCTTACAGACTAGGAGCTCCTCCTCTCGGAGCTGGAACAGCAGTGGGCTGGCTCCTCGCACCAACCAGGAGTCTCTATTTCAACCACAGAAGAAACTTCCCAAGCACTTCCCACAGAGATGCCGAACTGGAGCTGAGGACAGGAAATCCCTGGTAATCTGAACTGCTCCTTGGGGCCACCACTGTAATACAGTGAGAACAGCCTTGCTCTCTCTCCCACTGAGCTGTGACTTCAGGATTGGAAATTGCCTGAAGAAAATAAAAATTGGGGCACAATGCTAACCACACTTGATTACCAATGTGACCAGGCCACCCCCCCACCCCCCCCTCCCCCCGCCACCGAAAGTGCTCCAGCTGTGCTCACATCACAATCCTCATAAAACCTTATCTCACTCATACACAGCCCCAGGGGAGAGGCAGAGAGGAAGCAATAAGCAGTCACACACGTTCAATTTTCAGACTGCCACCAGTTGATGAGATGCAGGTCTGAAAGGTGATCAAGCAAAATGAAGCTAATGCAGAGAGGTGAATTCACACAGGAGCCCTTGGGATATTTTCCTCTCTCCTAGCTCTGTGCATCAGCAGCTAGAATAGGGAAATCGTGTTTTCCTGAGGAAACGAAATGGGAAATTTGTGGACCTGGGCTTAAATCCTGAGTCCAGGCAAACTAACTAACTTCTGCATTTTAGGCTGCTCAGATGTAAATGAAGATGAACCAATGTTCTTCACTAAACACTGCTTAGTATGCTGTAGGAACTGTGCAGACCAAAGGTGAGCTGAAGAGTTCCATGACGGAACAGACATGGAATCAGCAGTTACAACATACGTTACCACACAGTGTGCTTGGTGACCACATAGGGGAGTCATCAGGCGATGTGGCTCCTGAAGGAAGCGGGGGGTTAATCTGAGAAATTAGCCTGGTGAAGCAGAGGGAGTAAGTCTGTATGAGTCCTTCTGTGTGTCTGTGTGAACAGGAGGAGTGAAGAGTGAAGAGGCCTTCAGACAAAATCTGGAGGTGAGAAAGAGCCTGGAACTTTAAAGCCAGGAACTGAAGTCAGGTCATGGGACTGGCCTGGAGCATATGAGGGGAGAATAGTGACAAATGTCACTGAAGATCAGAAGCAGCACCCTGTCACCCAGAGGAGAATGTGGACATCATCCTAGGGCCATGGAGAGCACAGCAGGACATAAGTAGACCCATGACATGATCCAATTGGCTGCCATGTGGAGAATCAACTGGAAGGGGCGAGATTGGGTGCAGGGGACTAGGAGGCTCAGCAGACATCTGCGTAAGAGAGGGTGGAGGCGTGTGCCAGGGAAATGCTGGTGAGGCTGGGGTGCTGGGGACAGGTAAGAAAGATATTTATGAGGTGGAATCAACTAGTGAGAGACTTGGTGCAGGAGAGAAGACAAGGAAGGAGCCGCATCTGATACTCAGATTTCTGGCTGAGACAACTGGACCTAAGCCTCACCAACCAGCCCCTGCAGGAGTCAGGCAGAGAGGAGGGTTTAGAGAGGAGATGATTCAGTTATGGGTACACTCCATGTGTCAGATACCATGTGAAAAGCCCAGGTGGAATTAACACCTGTTTGCCTGAATTCTAGCTCCTGACTCATTCCAGCCAACCCAACTTTGTACACCACATCTCTGAAATGGGTTTTAAAAGACATTTTTCAAATCTTAACATCTCTGAAATCAGAATGTTTTAAAATTGATGGGTGACATGGTTTAACTGACAGTGATGTTAGTGATATATTAAATAGTGGTGCATCTTACAATGAATGACATCTTGGATTTGATGAAATATGGATGTCTATCAATCTTAGAAGAAAATAGTATTTGAATGACTCTCCTTAGAACTTAAATCCTAGCTAGCTCCAA
The DNA here is from genome assembly GCA_029783875.1 of Phataginus tricuspis. Taxonomy (NCBI): domain Eukaryota; kingdom Metazoa; phylum Chordata; class Mammalia; order Pholidota; family Manidae; genus Phataginus; species Phataginus tricuspis. Next base: position 27,510 of record JAQQAC010020083.1, on the reverse strand, counting down.
AAAGATCTGAAGTAGTCTTTCAAAGTAGAGCTCATAGGACAGGACAGTATCTGTAAAAAGAAAAACAAACACTCCTGGGAACAAATGTTGGAAAGAATCCCCAAAACAGCCTTCTTTTCTTATGAGGGGTTATCAGTTAGCAGTGATTACTAGTGTGAATGAAAACAACAGAAGGTCAAACAAGCTTCCAAGAACTCCCAATTCTAAAAACGAAGAGCAAAACCAGGGTACAGAATAATTGAGGAAAAAATCACACTATTTTGATTGACTTTCAACAAAACAGAAATAGCCGTGACCTGGGGGGTTCTCAGGAAAGATATCTTTTAAAATGAGTGGATTTGGCTCCTTGTGACCAGAAAAAGATAGTGACGTGAGAAGTGAGGCAGAAATCTCCTCCCCAAACCACATATAATATGAAAATACAGCAAATACAACTAATCCTAAAAGAGTGAACAGAAAGAAGACTGCAACAGATGGCCTACATCTGGGGAAAAGAGAAGATCTCACAGAAAAGGGTAAAGTAGCAAAACTGCAATCCTGTGGGACACAAACCTCCTCCAACCACAGCTCACCAGTGGGAGGAGGAGAAACAGAGCAGGGAGGAAGTAGAAACCGAGGACTGCTAAACAACCAGCCCTGGAGATCTACAACAGGAGCACAAACACATGTTACATGGTGCTCTGGAGATTAGAGGGGTGGGAAAGCAAAGACAGGCAGAATACTCAGAGAGACTGAGATTCCAGCTGCTTGTGGAGAGCACAGTCAGTTATCTGGGACAAAAGTAAGGCAGATACTTTGGAAGACATCCCAACAGTGCGAGGGCTGCTAAAGGGGCAAAGATTACACAGAGCTTCCTGGTCAGGAGAAGGAACAGGTGGGTAAAATCGTCCCAGCACACTCAGCCCAGCAGGTTGGGAACTTTCAGGAATTTCAGGCACTCCATCCACCTGGCTGGCAATGCAGCTCCAAGGACCCCCATCACGATATGAACCCTGCCGTTCCTTCCTCCTGGCCAGCACCTATTCACAAAACTGCTGCCCCCGCCATTGCACCAGGCCAGCCACAGGGCAGCCCCGCCTACAGCACCTACAGGGGTGTATTGCAAAGGCTTTTCCCTGTGCACTTGGTTCACTAACCCTGGCAGTGGAAGCAGGCACTGTGGCCAAGAAGCAGGAAAGAGCTCTTTACTCCCAGCAAGCACCGGCGCTGCCTGCCTGTGACCCACACCATTGCTCCAGGTGCTGGGCAGCTCCGAAGAATAGAGCTTCTGGGCACTAGAGGGCACCACCTACACAAAGCTATCATTCCACATTATTCAGTAGGATTATGAAAAGGCAGAAGAACCTTGTTCAAGCCAAAATCCCCCAAACACCAGAAAGAGGGCTCAGTGAAACTGAAATCACCAATCTTCCTGATAAAGATTTCAAAGTAAAAATCATAAATATGCTTATGGAGTTAGAGAAAAATATTCAATATCTCAGGGAAGAATTCAAGAAGGAGACAGAAAAATTTTTAAATACAGTATCTGAAATGAAACATACAATGGAGGGATTTAAAAGCACACTAGGAGAGGTAGAGGAGATGATAAATGGGATAGAAATTAGAGAATAGGCATACAGAGAAGCTGAGGCACAGAGAGAAAAAAGGATCTGTAGGAATGAAAGAATAGTAAGACAACTATATGACCACTCCAAACAAAACATTATTTGCATTATAGGGGTACCATAAGAAGAAAGGAGGGAAAAATGGATAGAAAGTGTCTGAAGAAATAATTGCAGACAACTACCCAAATCTCAGGAAAGAGATAGTTGCTCAAGCCATGGAGGTGCACAGAGCTCCCAACACAAGCGACCCAAGGAAGACAACACCAAGACATATAATAATTAAAATGGCAAAGATCAAGGATAAGGACAGACTTTTAAAAGCAGCTAGAGAGAGGAGAAAGATCACATACAAAGGAAAACCCATCAGGCTATTATCAGACTTCTCAACAGAAACCTCACAGGCCAGAAGGGAGTGGCATTATATATTTAATGTAATGAAGCAGAAGGGCCTCTAACCAAGAATACTCTTCCCGGCAAGATTATCATCTAAATTTGAAGGAGGGATTAAACACCTTCGAGATAAGCAAAAGCTGAGAGAATTTACCTCCCACAAACCATTTCAACAGTGTATTCTGGAGGGACTGCTAGAGATGGAAGTGTTCCTAAGGCTGACTAGCTGTCACCAGAGGAAATAAAACCACAGTAAAGTAGAACAATTAATTACCAAGTAGATGCAAAATCAAATAAACTACCCCCAAAGTCAGGCAAGGGATAGACAAAGAATACAGAATATGATACCTAATATATAAAGAATGGAGGAGGAAGAGCAAGGAGGAAAAAAAAGAGCCTGTAGATTGTGTTTGTTATAGCATACTAAGTGAGTTAAATTAGACTGTTAAATAGTAAGGAAGTTACCCTTGAACCTTTGGTAACCATGAATCTAAAGCCTGCAATACCAGTAAGTACATACCTATCAATAATCACCCTAAGTGTAAATGGTCTGAATGCACCAATCAAAAGACGTAGAGTCACTGAATGGATAAAAAAATAGACCCGTCTATATGCTGCCTACAAGACACTCAATTCAAACCCAAAGATATACATAGACTAAAAGTGAAGGGATGGAAAAAGATATTTCATGCAACTAATAGGGAGAAAAAAGCACAAGTTGCAGTACTTATATCAGACAAAATAGACATTAAAACAAAGAAAGTCACAAGAGACAAAGAAGGACATTACATAATGATAAAGGGGTCCATCCAACAAGAGGATATAACTATCTATGCACCCAACACAGGAGTACCTACATATGTGAAACAAATACTAACAGAATTAAAGGGGGAAATAGAATAAAATACATTCATTTTAGGAGACTTCAACACACCACTCCAAAGGACAGATCACCAGACAGAAAATAAGTAAGGAGACAGAGGCACTGACCAACATATTAGAGCAGATGGACCTAACAGACATCTACAGAACACTATACCCAAAAGCAGCAGGATACACATTCTAACTCAAGTGCACATGGAACATTTTCAAGAATAGATCATATACTAGGCCACAAAAAGAACCTCAGTAAATTCAAAAAGATTGAAATTGTACCAACCAATTTCTCAGACCACAAACATATGCAACTAGAAATAAATTACACAAAGAAAATGAAAAATCCCACAAACACATGGAGGCTTTACAACATGCTCCTAAGTAACCAATGGATCAATGACCAAATAAAAACAGAGCTCAAGGTATATATGGAGACAAATGACAACAATAATTCAACACTGCAAAATCTGTGGGACATAGTGAAGGCCGTGCTAAGAGGGAAGTATACTGCAATACAGGCCTACCTCAGGATAGAAGAACAATCCCACATAAACAGTCTAAACTCACAATTAACAAAACTAGAAAAAGAAGAACAATGAGGCCCAATGTCAATATAAGGAGGGACATAATAAATATTAGAGTGGAAATAAATAAAATTGAGAAGAATAAAACAATAGAAAGAATCAATGAAAGCAGGAGCTGGTTCTTTGAGAATATAAACAAAATAGATAGACCCCTAGCAAGACTTATCAAGAAAAAAAGAGTCTATACATATAAACAGAATCAGAAATGAGAAAGGAAAAATCACTATGGACACCACAGAAATACAAAGAATTATGAGAGAATACTATGAAAAATTATATGCTAACAAACTGGATAACCTAGAAGAAATGGTCAACTTTGTAGAAACATATAACCACCCAAGTCTGACCCAGGAATAAACATATCTGAACAAACCAATTACCAGCAATGAAATTAAATTGGGAATCAAAAAACTACCTAAGAACAAAAGCCCTAGAACTGATGGATTTACCACTGAATCTTATCAAACATTTAGTGAAGACCTAATACCCATCCACCTTAAAGTTTTCCAAAAAGTAGAAGAGGGAATACTTCCAAACTCATTCCATGACCAGCATCACTGTAATATGAAAACCAGCCAAGGATACCACAAAAAAAGAAAATTACAGACCAATATCCCTGATGAACATAGATGCAAAAGTACTCAACAAAATATTAGCAAACCAAATTCAAAAATACATCAAAAAGATCATACATCATGATCAAGTGGGATTTATCCCAGGGATACAAGGATGGTACAATATTAGAAAATCCATCAACATCATCCACCACATCAATAAAAAGGACAAAAACCACATGGTCATCTCCATAGATGCTGAAAAAGCATTCGACAAAATTCAACATCTATTCATGATAAAAACTCTCAACAAAATGGGTATAGAGGGCAAATAACTCAACATAATAAAGGCCATGTATGACAAACCCACAGCCAACATCATCCTTAGCAGAGAAAAGCATAAGGCTTTTCCTCTAAGATCGGGAACAAGACAAGGATAGCCACTCTCCCACTTTTATTCAACATAGTTCTGGAGGTCCTAGCCACAACAATCAGACAACATGAAGAGATAAAAGGCATCCAGATTGGTAAGGTAGAAGTCAAGCTGTCACTGTTTGCAGATGACATGATAGTGTACATAAAAAAAACTCTAAAGAATCCATCCCAAAACTACTAGAATAACTGAATTCAACAAAGTTGCAAGATACAAAATTAATACACAGAAATCTGTTGCATTCCTGTATACTAGTGAACTAGCAGAAAGAGAAATCAGGAAAACAATTCCATTTACTATTGCATTAAAAAGAACAAAATACCTAGGAATAAATCTAACCAAGGAAGTAAAAGGTCTACACCCTGAAAACTACAAGACACTCAGGAGAGAAACTGAAGAAGACACAAATAAATGGAAACACATCCCATGGTCATGGATACGAAGAATTAATATTGTCAAAATGGCCATCCTTCCTAAACCAATCAACAGATTAAATGTAATCCATATCAAAATACCAATAGCATTCTTCAATGAATTAGAGCAAATAGTTCTAAAATTCATATGGAACCACAAAAGACCCCAAATAACCAAAGCAATCCTAAGAAGGAAGAATAAAGCTGGGGGATTATGCCCCCCAACTTCAAGCTCTACTACAAAGCCACAGTAATCAAGACAATTTTGTACTGGCACAAGAACATATTCATAAATCAATGGAACAGACTAGAGAGCCCAGATACAAACCCAAGCATATAAGGTTAATTAATATACGATAAAGGAGCCATGGATATACAGTGGGGAAATGACAGCCCCTTCAACAGCTGGTGTTGGCAAACTGGACAGCTACATGTAAGAGAATGAAACTGGATTATTGTCTAACCCCATACACAAAAGTAAACTCAAAATGGATCAAAGACCTGAATGTAAGTCATGAAACCATAAAACTTGTAGAAAAAAACATAGGCAAAAATCTCTTGGACATAACCATGAGTAACTTCTTCATGAACATACCTCCCCAGGCAAGGGAAACAAAAGCAAAAATGAACACATGGGACTACATCAAACTAAAAAGCTTCTGTATAGCAAAGGAGACCATCAGTAGAACAAAAATGCATCCTACAGGATCGGAGAATGTATTTGTAAATGACATATCCCACAAGGGGTTAGCATCCAAAATATATAAAGAACTCACACACCTCAACACCCAAAGAGCAAATAACCCTATTTAAAAAATGGGTGCAGTATATGAACAGACACTTCTCCAAAGAATAAATTCAGATGGCCAACAGGCACATGAAAAGATGCTTCACATCACTAATCATCAGGAAAATGCAAATTAAAACAACACATAGATATCACCTCACACCAGTTAGGATGGTCAACATCCAAAAGACAAGGAACAACAAATGTTGGCAAGGATGCAGAGAAAGGGGAACCCTTGTACATTGTTGGTGGGAATGTAAATTAGTTCAACCACTGTGGAAAGCAATATGGAGGTTCCTCAAAAAACTAAAAATGGAAATACCATTTGACCCAGGAATTCCACTCCTTGGGATTTACCAAAAGAAAACAAGTTCTCAGATTCGAAAATACATATGCACCCTGATGTTTATTGCAGCACTAGTCACAATAGCCAAGATGTGTCTATCAGTAGATGAATGGATAAAGAAGATGTGGTACATATACACAATGGAATACTATTCAGCCATAAGAAGAAAAAAAATCCTACCATTTGCAGCAACATGGATGGAGCTGGATGGTATTAATCTCAGTGAAATGAGCCAGGTGAAGAAAGACAAGTACCAAATGATTTCACTCATTTCTGGAGTATAACAAAGAAAAACTGAAGGAACAAAACAACATCAGATTTACAGACTCCAAGAAGTGACTAGCAGTTACCAAAGGGAAAGGGGCTGGGGAGGGTGGTTGGGAAGGGAGGGAAAAGGGGATTAAAGGGTATTATGATTAGCACACATAATGTAGGGGGGCACGTGTAAGGCAGTATAGCACAGAGAAGACAAGTAAAAACTCTGTAAGTAAACTCTACAGCATCTTACTTCGCTGATGGACAATGACTGCAGCGGAGTGGTGGGGGGACTTGATAATATGGGTGAATGTAGTAAACACAATGTTGCTCATGTGGAACCTTCATAAGATTGTATATCAATGATACCTTAATAAAAAATAAATTTTTAAAAAGAGTAGATTTGATGGGGCCTTGAGAGCTTTATAGTTACACTTCCCACAAAGAACTTGATGACCAAGATGAGGCTCACTGAAGTCCTACTGACATTCTTCATTCCATAGTCTTTATTCAAGAACTGAACAAACATCTACTGTGACAAACAAAACATGCAGAGAGAACAACCTGCTGTTCTCCAGACTTTTCCATGGCACAGCTACATTTGTGGGTAAAAACCAGGCTGCTTCTCGATGCAGTAACCCAGCCTCTCTGAGTCCCATTGAAGGTAGCTCCCCATAACATGGCAGGATTCGCTGCAGAGACCACACAGCTGCTGCCTCCTCCTCAGAGGAGAGAAACAAGGGCTCCGGGAATGAGCATCAAAAGTGCCACAGATGGGACTTCCAGGAAGATGGCGACGTGAACAGACAGGCAGAAAAATTCCTCCCAACATTATATTTATTAACGAAAACACAGCAAATACAACTATCCCTAAAAGAGAGACCAGAATACACAGGAAAGTGCACAGCATACAGGTACACCTGAGAGAACTCGGCAGCCAGAGAGGCGGACAAGATACAGAGCCACGACCCGGCGGGACCGAGCTCCTTCCCCCGAGAGCTCCGGCGGTCAGATACTCCGGAGAGAGGACTCGGTACCCGATGAGGCAGGACGGAGCTGCGACTCAGTGAGACCCGAGTGCTCCTCCACCCCAGCACTCCGGCGGGAGTCCCGGCAAGGCGGGTAAGATACGGAGCCGCGACCCAGCGGGACCGAGCGCTCCTCTCCCCCAGTGCTCCAGCGGAAGGAGAGGATTCAGAGCCGGGAGGGAGTGGAAGTCTGCGCCGGGAGCGCCAACACACAGCCTGCGGTGTAGCAGAGATTGGAGAGACAGAGGGCACAGGGTCCCAGCCGGGAAAGTGCAAGTTGCCCCGCGGCAGGCTCCAGGAAGGAAAAAGAAAGGAAAAAAAAGGGAAGAAAAGCGCACGCTCTTTCTCAGCGGCAGTAGAGGGGCCGGATAGCCCCGCAAACTGAGCCCAGCACACTGGGAGTCCTGGGGAGCTTTGGACCCCTTAGCTGGCGACTGGGAAAGGGTGGCTGCTATTAAGACCCCCACAGAGATCAACAGCTTCCCATTCCTTCCCAACCCAGCCAGAGCTATAAAGGGCCTTGCGGAGCAGCACGGCCATGGCTCTGGAATAGTGGAGCAACAGCGCCACCTACAGAATTCACACAGAACCCACTCTCAGTGGCTTTTTTTTTCTTTTTAGTTATTGTTTTTTCTCCCCTTTCTTTTCCTTTTTTTTTTCTTTCCCTCTCTTTCAACAGCCTCCCATTCATTCTCACCCCGGCCACAGCTTTAAAGGGCCGTGTGGAGGGACGTGGCCACGGCTCTGGAATAGTGGAGCAATAGCGCCACCTACAGCATTCACACAGAAACCACCCCCGGTGGGTGTTTTGGTGTTTTTGTTTTGTTTTGTTTTGTTTTTGTTTTTGTTTTTTCTTTTACATGTTGCTGCTTTTTCTTTTTCTTTCTTTTCTTTTCCTTTTTCTCTCTCTCTTTTTACTTTTTTTATTAGAAGTATTATTTTTCTCTTTGTTTTCTTCTTTTCTTTTCTCTCCTCTATTCTCTTTCCTTTTTAAAGTTATAAAGAGCCCAGCGGACATACGTGACAACTACCAACAACTAATTCTATAGTCATGAGAAGACAGAAGAATATGATACAGACAAAGCTTCAGACAAACACCACCCCAGAGAGAGAATCTGAAGGAATCGACATGCATGTTCTTCCAGAAAAAGAATTCAGAATAAAAGTCATAGCCATACTGACGGATCTACAGAAACATGTGCAAGAGCTGAGGGAGGAAGTGAGGGAAGTGAGGAAAGACAATGCAGAAATGAGACAAGCCATCGACGGGCTCAACAGCAGATTGAATCAGGTTCAAGACACGATCAAGGAATTGCAATACAGGGAACAGGAATACAAAGAAGCTGAGGCAGAGAGAGATAAAAGGATCTCTAAGAATGAAAGAATATTAAGAGAACTATGTGACCAATCCAAACGGAACAAAATTCGCATAATAGGAGTACCAGAGGAAGAAGAGAGAGAAAAAGGGATAGAAAGTGTCTTTGAAGAAATAATTGCTGAAAACTTCCCCACGCTGGGGAAGAAAATAGTCTCACAGTCCATGGAAGTGCACAGATCTCCCAACACAAGGGACCCAAGGAAGACAACACCAAGACACATAATAATAAAGATGGCAAAGATCAAAGATAAAGACAGAGTATTAAAGGCAGCTAGAGAGAGAAAAAAGATCACCTACAAAGGAAAACCCATCAGACTGTCATCAGACTTCTCAACAGAAACCTGACAGGCCAGAAGAGAATGGCATGATATATTTAACGTAATGAAACAGAAGGGCCTCGAACCAAGAATATTGTATCCAGCACGATTATCATTTAAATAAGACGGAGGGATTAAACAATTTCAAGACAAAAGAAAGTTGAGAGAGTTTGCCTCCCATAAACCACCACTACAGGATATCTTAAATGGACTGCTCTAGAGGGAAACACCCCTAAGACTAAAAAGATGTCACCAGAGAAAATAAAATCATAGCAAAGAAAGCAGACCATCTAAATACTAACTAAAGGCAAAGAATAAAACACCTAATATATAAAGAAAGGAGGAGGAAGAATAAGAAGGGAGAGATAAAGAAACATCAGACGGCGTTCACAATAACTTAACAAGAAAGTTAAGTTAGATTCTCAGATAGTAAAGAAGCAACCCTTGAACCTTTGGTAACCACGAATCTAAAGCCTGCAATGGCAATAAGTACATATCTATCAATAATCACCCTAAATGTAAACGGACTGAATGCACCAATCAAAAGACACAGAGTAACAGAGTGGATAAAAAAGCAAGACCCATCTATATGCTGCTTACAAGAGACTCACCTCAAACCCAAAGACATACACAAACTAAAAGTGAAGGGATGGAAAAAAATATTTCAAGCAAACAACAAAGAGAAAAAAGCAGGTGTTGCAGTACTTGTATCAGATAAAATAGACTTCAAAACGAAGAAAGTAGCAAGAGATAAAGACGGACATTACATAATGATAAAGGGGTCAGTCCAACAAGAAGATATAACCATTATAAATATATATGCACCCAACACAGGAGCATCAGCATATGTGAAACAAATACTAACAGA
>JAQQAC010020083.1:0-12677 GCA_029783875.1 Phataginus tricuspis | reverse complement strand
CAAAACAGCAGCAGACTCACAGAACCCAAGAACGGACTAATAGTTACCAAAGGGAAAGGGACTGGGGAGATGGGTGGGAAGGGAGGGATAAGAGGGTAAAAGGGGCATTACGATTGGCAGACATAGGGTGGGGGGGCACGGGGGGGGACTGTACAGCTCAGAGAAGACAAGAAGTGATTCTCATCTCACTACACTGATGGACAGTGTCTGTAATAGGGTGGTGGGGGGGACCTGATGAAGGGGGTAGTTTAATCATCACAATATTGCTCATGTAATTGTAGGTTAATGATACTAAAATAAAATAAGTTGTAAAAAAAAAAAGTGCCACAGGTCAGAAGCTCCAAGGACTTGACTTTGTTTCTCCTCTGAAACTCTGCGTTTTCCCTGCCCTGTCACTGAAGGCGAAGTCCCACCTTTCCTTCCATAGCTCCGACCTTTCCAACATTTGTAATCAGGCTCTACTGGGAGCTAGTCGTAATAAAAATAATTGTGGAAGTGTTCACACTAATAGCTACAATTAATGAGAAGGTGCTTTGTGCCGTGCTTTGCTTATATTCTCATTTAATTCTCATACAAATATCTTGGGAACACTAATCCCATTCATTTGAAGAAAAACATCTTTTTAAATTCAGGAGTAAAGGGAGGTGGTATATTAGTGTTTGTTATAGTATTTCTTGTACTTCTTTATTTCCATAACCAATTTTTTTTTCATTTAAAAAATTGAGACTGAAGTTTACAATTTTGCACTGAGCTAAAAATACCCCCACCCACAAAGACCAAGAGAAGAATATGAAGAAGTGCTGATCACTCCCTGCCCCAGACCTCAGGGTACCTTTACCTGCTTTGTTTTGACTACTTAAAGGCCATCCCTGCAGGAGAAACAAAAAGCAAAAGTGAAAGGACTGGATTCAGGAAACTCTTACTCTTAAATACCTGTGGCCAGAGGTCTTTAAATTGTTAGGCACAAACTCCATTAAAAATAATGATGCCAGAACTTAGTTGAACATGAAGATAAATGCAATGCTTTTCAAACCCTCTGCTGGCCACAGGGTAATTTATCAAGTAGAAAAGAAGACCAGTTCCAACTTTGCTGCATGGCTTTTTAAAGAAAGACACGGCCCTCAAATTCCTCCCCTCAAAAAACTCCTAAACAGAGTAACAGTTGGTGGCCACAGAAACAGTACTCAGGAGAGCTACTGCAATAAATTGAGAAAGGTCAAATGTGGGCAATAAAGAAGAGCATTTAAATTTCTTCCTTGTGTGTAAAACTTGTGGAATTTGGAAGCATTTAGATAAAAAATTTTGAGTATAATTTTAAAACATTTTAAATAATTATGAAGGTTTATCATTGTCATACCATTGGTTGCATAATGTATTAGTTTCATATAATTTTTAAGTTGGAATTCTTAATGAAGACCCAATTCATAGAAAAGTAATGTTTCACCAAAATTTGGTTTACAATTCAACAAAGAACAAGAATGTGATCTGCTTGTATGGTAAATAACACCCACTGCAACCCTAAATGGCCAAAAAAAGCACAAAATGGTGCCATCTGAGGAATTCAGCTAAAACCAAGGCCCCAGACTCAAGGGGAAAGGGTTGTGTGTGCACCTCAGAACCCACCCACTTCTGATATTTAGCCAGGAGAAAACCTCAAAGATTAACCAGGCCAACTATTTCACTGACAGCTGAGGAAACTGAAGCCAGGACCAGAAGTGACATACCAGGTCTACAGAGGTTATTTCCCAGACCCAGGAGATTGGAAGCAATAAACTGGTGGCAGAGATGGGGTGGGGTACGGCAGTTATACTTAACTGACAAATGGCAGCTAACAATGGAAGACAAAGCATTAAAACTAAAGAGTTTATCACAAAATAATGGATACTAAGTATAAAACACGAATCCAAGTCATCACAAAAATGTCTCAATAAATATGTTATTCTCTATTAACAAAAACAACAAAAAAGAAGTATATGATATATCTTAGCATGATTTCCATCAAGTCTGTTTTAAGATAAACATAGAGCTCTTATTCAAAGGGGTCAGCTCCAGGTATCTGGAAGGTTAATTCCACCCTCATGCCCTCATGCCCAGTGATGCTAGATAAATGTCCTATGTACACATGCTTTCTTTCTCAGGGATAGGTGAGGTTTGTTTTTGAGATGTGCACACATCTCACAGAACAGTAAAGCTAATACTCTGAATTCAAAGGGCTAAAGTAACTTATATACAGATGACAACTTATCTAAATTACCTGAAATAAAAATGGCTGACTGTAAAAAGCCCTCAAGAACATACAGTACTTAAGCATTTCTAATTACCACTCTCAGGGCCACACATGTATCAAACAGCATCTTATCGATCCAATGATGTTGTGGGAGTTCAAATACAGGCAGCCAGTGTAGATAAGAATTTATTACCCCAGCATGAAGTAACAACAATGTTAGCTTTTCATGATCTCCAGCCCATGATTGGGAGTCTTCCCTTGCCTTCCCTCCCCTCCCCTCCCCTATGGCTCACCTTTACCTCTTTACCTTTACTCTGTGATAACACACTTCTTCCATTTCTAGGCTTTAAATTTGTTCTTTATCATGTTGCTGGCATCACCCTCCCCACGCCCAGGCCATCTCTTCCCTGTCACCTCTACAATGAACAGGTTTCTGAAGATTCCCAAGGTGATCTCATCAGGGTGCGTGGGCACCTCCAGGTGAGCATGCTTACCTATTCACTGGGCTTGCTCAGGATAATGCCTAGTCCAATGTACAGCCCCAGGTACCCTAACTGGGGTCCTGGAGTCATGCTCTGCCTTCATGTACTGTGCTGTAATTTGAATTACTTTTACCTCAGCCAGTTTCCTTGCTTCGTGGTCATATAAACATGATTTAGAGGAAAGAGTAGGAAATTTGGAGCCAGAAAATCCTGGGTTGAATTCCAGCTCTAGCACCAAAATTAAACTCTGGGACTGAGAACACATTACTTCTCTTTCCTGAGCCTTAGATCCTCACATGTAAAAGGAGACAGCTGTGAAGAATAAATGCACGCTTTATGGTTATGCTGTAAAGTGCCTGGCACACAGTAGGTGCTCAGTGGATGCTTGCTTCCTTTCCCTCCCTGTCTCTCTGCCTGCCCCACCCCCCAACCCCACCAGTTTATAACTGCTGGCCCTAGTTTCTTTCTCTTCAGAATGTTTTCTCCCATCTCTACTCTCTGACCCTTCCCCATATGCTTCCTGCTGGCACAATCTTCTACACCTGAATCATAAAGAGTGTTTGAAAAACCTATACTTGGAAATGTTATTATAAAGCACTGTCAGACTGTGGTTCTTGAAATAGAAATAACAAGACTACAAAATAGGGTTAAGCTATAGAGGCTGTCTGAAGACTAGGAATAGAGCCCCCTGGATACTCCCAGCCCTCCTTCTCCTCTTCCTCATTAGACTTCCTCCCCCAGACTTAGCAATAAAAATGTAGGGTGCCCAGTTAAATTTTATTTTTAGATAAACAATAAACATTTTTTAGTATGTCCCAAGTATTACAGTAAGGGAAAATGCCTCTCTGGCAAAAAAGAAAGCAGTACAGAAAGGAAAATTAAGATTATGACTGTCAAAGAAAAAGGTGTCTGTCCCTTCCTCCTGGTGCCATCAGAAAAAGTTTAAAGTTCTTTGACCTAAAGGTAATTTCTACCAAAGCCTTGGAGTTCTATAAAGTGCCAGAGGCAATAATCACACACACAAAAAAGCCGTGGTCCTTCAAGCCCTTTAGGCATCAGAGATTTGTGGAGAGGTGAATGGGTTTCAAAGATGGCAGTGGCCCAAGAATACTCAATGTCTGTACAAAATCCACCCACTAAACACTTAATGTGTGAGTTTGATGGTATTTTTTTGCCCATTAATTTTTTAAACAGAATTTCACTCAATGAGTAAATATATTTTATATTTCATATAATCCTAAGAATGTTGGGAAAGAGGCATTAAATTACCCATAGTTAAATGCAACTGAATTTTCTCTTAATCTATATGGATTTGCATTTTTAAAAAAAGAGAGTAAAAAAGAAAATGGGTGATAAAATTACACATGAAAATGCGTATATATTACTGTATAAACTGAAATAATATCTGTCATCAGGATTATTGCATTAATCTCTTAATTGGATTCCCTGCTTCTGCCATCTAGTTACTTCTCAATCCAGCAGTCAGAATGATCCTCCTAAAAAGTAATTCATATCATATCACTTTCCTGCTAAAAGTCTTCTTCCAGTGGCTACTCATCTCACTCCACATAAGAATTAAAGTCCTTGCAATGACCTGTTAGGTCCTGCAGGACCTGCCACCCACTCCTTTTTCCCCCTCTGACTTCACCTTCTCTTGCCAAGCTTACTCAGCTCCAGCCACACTGACCGTTGCCCACAACATTCTTGCTCAGGATACCCCCATGCTTGCTCCTCCTCCAAGTTTTTGCTCTGTTGCAATCTTCTCTGTGATGCCTTCTCTGGTCACTTTTTCAAATCAAAGCCTTAGCATGCCCTATCCCCCTTCCCTGCTATATTTTTCTCCATTCCACCAATCCCCATCAGGCCACTATATATTTTACATAGTTGTACATTTTGTGTCTCTCTCCACTAGAACATAGGGAAGAAATGCTGGGATTTTGTTCACTGCAGCATCCCCAGTACATAGAACAATACATGACACATAGCAGCCTTGCAATAAAATTACTTATTTAATGTTGAATAAACATAACGTAAAAATATTGATGAGTTATACTGGGGTAAATGTATTTAATTAAAGCTAAATAATGAATAACTTTGGGGTATTCTTCAAGACTTCAATGTTGAAAAGCAGCTCTTCCCCTGAAGCCCCTCACTTGCTTTCTTCTTTTACTAATCAGAAAATTAACAAGAGCCAGAGGGGGTTGTGATTTTCCTATATCTGATATTAACATTTAAAAAATGTAGGACAAAGCAGTCTCACTGTTAGCATTTTATAAATCATATGATTTTTTAAAGTACATATTTCCCTGAAGTAACATCCTTTTTAAGTGCTTCCCTTAAATGTAAATGGACTAAATTCTCCAATCAAAAGATTTAGAGTGGCTGAATGGTTTAAAAAAAAAAAAAGACTCATCTTACTGCTGCCTATAAGAGATTCACTTCAGATGTAAAGACACGCACAGACTGAAAGTGAAAGGTTGGAAAAGATATTCCATGCAAACGGAAACAAAAAGCTGGGGAAGCTATACTTACCAGACAAAGTAAACTTTAAAACAAAGACTATAAAAAGAGACAAAGAAGGGCATTACATAATGATAAAGGGGTCAATCCAACAGGAGGATATAACATTTGTAAATGTCTATGCATCCAACATAGGAGCACCTAAATATATAAAGTAAATAATAATTGACTTAATGGGAGAAATAAACAGCAATACTATAGAAGACTTGAATAACTCACTTTCACCCATGGATAGATCATCCAGACAGAATATCAATAAAGAAACTTTGACCTTAAATGACATGTTAGACCAGATGGACTTAACATATATATTCAGATCATTTCATCCAAAAGCAATAAAATACACATTCTTCTCAAGTGCACATGAAATATTCTCCAGTATAGATGTTAGGTCACAAAAAAGTCTTAATCAATTTAAGACTGAAATCATATTAAGCACCTTTTTCTGATCACAAAGGAATGAAACTAAAATCAACTGCAGGAGAATACTGGAAAACTCACAAATATGTGGAGATTAAACATGTTATTGAACAACCAATAGGTCATATAAGAAATCAAAATACAATTTTAAAAATTTTGTGAGACAAATGAAAATACCAAAACTTATGGTATGCAGCAAAAGCAGCTCTAAGAGTGAGTTTATAGTGATAAATGCCTACCTCCAGAAACAATAAAAATATCAAGTAAACAACCTAACAGTATACCTCAAGGAACTAGAAAAAGAACAAATAAAGCCAAAACTTAGAAGAAAGGAAATAATAAAGAGCAGAATAACAAAGAACAGAAATAAATGAAGTAGAGACTAAAAAGACAACAGAAAATATCAATGAAACTAAGATATTGGCAACTCTTTAGCTAGACTCACCAAGAAAAAAAAAGGACTCAAGTAAACTCAGACAAGAAAGAGGAGATATTATAACTGATACCACAGAAATACAAGGATCATAAGAGACTACTATGAACAATTAACACCAACAAACTGGACAACCTAGAAGAAATGGATAAATTCTTAGAAACACACAACCCACCAAGACTGAATCCTGAAAAAATACAAAACCTGAACAGACCAATTACTAGTAAGAACATTGAATCAGTCATCAAAAACCTCCCAACAAACAGGATCCCAGTGCCAGATGGTTTCACTGGTAAATTCTACCAAACACTTACAGAGGAATTAATAACAATCCTTCTCAAACTCTTCCAAAAAATAGAAGAGGAGGGAATACTTACTTCCAAACTCATTTTTTATAAAGCCAGTGTTAACACTGATACCAAAACCAAACAAGGATACCACAAGAAAAGTACAGGCCAGTATGGTGGTGACAGATGTTAACTAGACTTACTGTGATAATTTCACAATATATACAAATATTGAATCATATTGTACACATGAAACTAATATACTATGTGCCAATTATACTTCAATAAAAACTTTTTTAAAGAAATAAAATTACAGGCCAATATCCATGATGAACAGAGATTCAAAAATCCTCAACAAAATATTAGCAAACCAAATTCAAAACACATTAAAAGGATCTTATATCATGATCAGGTGGGATTTATTCCAGGGATGTAAGGATGGCTCAACATCCACAAAGCACTCAATGTGATACACCACATTAATGAAATGAAATAGTTAAATCATATGACCATCTCAATATTGCAAAAAAAAAATCATTTGACAAAATTCAAAATCCAGTCATCATAAAAACTCCCACCATGATATACAGGAATGTTCTTCAAACGTAATATGATAATCACATAGCCATCATACTGAATGGTAAAAATCTGAAAGCTTTTCTTCTAAGATCAGGAACAAAACGAATATGCCCATTCTTTGCACTTTTGTTCAACATACTATTGGAAGTCCTAGCCAGAGCAATTAGGCAAGAAAAAGAAACAAAGGGAATCCAAATCAGAAACAAAGATGTAAAACCATCACTATTTGCTATGACATGATATTATATATAGGAGACCCTAAAGAAAACACCAAAGAAATGTTAGAACTAATAAACAAATTCAGTAAACCTGCAGGATACAAAATTAATATACAAAAATCGGTTGCACTTCTAATACTAATCACAAACAACCACAAAGAGAAATTAAGAAAACCATCCCATTTAAAACTGCATCAGAAAGAATAAAATAATTAGGAATAAATTTAACCAAGGAGTTGAAAGACCTGTACAGTGAAAACTCTAAGACACTGATGAAACAAACTGAAGATGACACAAATAAATGGAAAGATATTCCATGCTCATGAATTGAAATAATATTGTTAATATGTCCATACAACCCAAAGCAATCTACAGATTCAATGCAATTCCTATCAAAATCCCAGAGGGATTATTCACAGAAATAGAAAACAATCCCAAAATGTGTATGGAGAACCCCAAATATCTGAAGCAATCTTGAGAAAGAAGAACCAAACTCTCTCAGGGAGAAAGCGTCACACTCCCTGACTTCAATCTACATTACAAAGCTATAGTAATCAAAACAGTATGGTGTTGGCATAAAAAAACACACACATACAGGAATGGAACAGAATAGAGAGTCCAGAAATAAACCTATGCATATGTGGCCAGTTAATTAACAACAAAGAAGCCAAGAATATACAATGGGAAAAGGACAATCTTGGTAATAAATGGTGCTTGGAAAACTGGACCACTCTCATACACCATACACAAAGATAAACTCAAAATGGACTAAGGACTTGAATGTAGACCTAAAACCATAAAACCTAGAGGAATCCCAGAAGACCTAGAAGAAAACAGAGGTGGTAAGCTCCTTCCCATTAGTCTTTGAAATGATTTTTTGGATTTTACACCAAAGCAAAGGCAACAAAATCAGAAATTAACCAGTGGACTACTGAAAAGCTTCTGAAAAGCAAAGGTAAACAGCAACAAAATAAAAAGGTTACCTACTGGATTAGAGAATATATTTGTAAATTCTATGTCTGATAATATCCAAAATATATACAAACTCTTACAACTCAATAGAAAACAAACAATCCAATTTAAAAATAGGCATCAGATCTGAAGCCTTCTTTCCAAAGAAGACATACAGGTGACCAACAGGTGCATGAAAAGATGCTCAATATCATTCATCATTAGGGAATTGCAAATCAAAGCCACAATGAGATATCACCTCACACCTGTTAGAATGACTATTATCAAAAAGAAAAGAAATAACAAGAGGATGTAGAGTAAAGGGAACCCTCATGCAGTGTTGGTGGAAATATAAATTGGTACAGTCACTATGGAAAACAGTGTGGAAATTCCTCAAAAAATTAAAAATAGAATTACCATATGATTTAACAATTCCACTTTGGGTATTTATCCAAAGAAAATGAAAACACTCAAAAATATATATGCACCTCCATGTCACTGCAGTATTATTTGCAAAAGCTGAGATATACTGAAGTGTGCATCAGTGGATGAATAATAAAGAAAATGTGGTATGTATATATGTGATACTGTGATTTATAATAAGAAATATATATTTGGTCTTTGACCCAGTTCCTGGCACAGAGTCTCTAAAACCCTTGGAATTTCTAGTGGTAAGAGGGATAAAGAAGTCTTTTGTTATATCAATGAGATGACCTTTGGAAAGCCCTTAGGTAATGTAGTGATGGGGGCTGGTTGCCAGGAGACCCAACCAGGTGATTACAGGGTTAGAACTGTCAGTACCTCTCACCCAAACCTCTGGAAAGGATGGAAGGGCTGGAGATTGAATCAATCACCAATGAGCCAATGATTAAATCAATCATAATTATGTAATGAAGGCTCCATAAAAACCCAAAAAGACAAGGTTCACAAGAATTTCTGGGTTGGTGAACACATGGAGATTTGAGAAAAGTGGCGGTATCAGAGACAGCACGGAAGCTCCACAACCATTCATCATATCTTGCTCCTGTATGTCCTCCATCTGACTGCTCCCAAGTTATATCCTTTTATAAAAAGTTGGTGATCTAGTACACAAAATGTTTCCCTGAGTTCTGTGAGCACTCTAACAAATTAAACCCAAAGAGGGGGTCATGTGAACTTGCGATTTTTAGCCAGTTGTCAGAAGTGCAGGTAACAATCTGGACTTGTGACTTGCATCTGAAGTCTGAGGAGAGGTTCATGGAAACTTTCAATCTGTAGCCAGTTGATCAGAAGAGCAGCTAACAGCCTGGGGTTGCAACTGGCATCTGAAAGGTTGGGGGAATCTTGCAGGACTGAACATTTAATCTGTGAAATTTGATGCTATTTCTGGGTATATAGTATCAGAATTGAATTGAATTCTTAGACTCACTGCTGGTGCCTGAGAATTGCTTGTTGGTGTGGGGAAGCTTCAACACACACACACACACACACACACACACACACACACACGCACATACACACACACTGGAATTGGGTCAAGGAACCTAATTTAGTATATATACTACGGAATATTATTCAGCCACATAAAAGAAAGAAATCTTACTATTTGCAACAACATGCATGGACCTTGAAGGCATTATGCCAACTGAAATAAGTCATAGAATGACAAATACAGTATGATCTCACATGTGGATTCTTAAAAAAAAAAAAAGCTCATAATGCAGAGAACAGATTAGTGGTTACTAGAGGCAGAAGGCAGAGGGTAAGTGAAATGGGTGAAGAGGGTCAAAATTTACAAACTTCCAGGTATAAACAAGTCATAGGGATGTAATGTACAACATGGTGACTGTAATTAATAATATTGTACTCACATTTGAAATTTGCTAAGAGAATAATTCTTAAAAGTTCTCATCACAAGAAAAAGTATCTGTAACTATGCATGGTGATGGAACGTATGCTAACTAGCCTTACGTGGTGATCATTTCACAATATATACAAATATCATATCATTATGTTCTACATCTGAAACTAACACAATGTGATGTGTCAATTATACCCCAATTTAAAAAAATAGTGTTTCCCAAGTTTTCTCGCTCAGGCTAAGAACAATCATAAATCCCAAACTAAAGGATAAGCTCTCATAAAGTTTCAGCACAATGGAAATTCAATAATAGTTGTTGATTGGCCAAGTTCCCATCTGTCACCCTTTTGACAAAGGACCAACTGAATGACCTTTCAACGTGAGGTGTGTCCAAATCCAAAATTCTCATTACCTCTTGACAGAATCTCTAATGAGCTGCTGCAAGTCCACCTCCTGCTTCCTCAGGGTTCCAAATGAAGACTGACTCTCCACAAAGCCTTTGCCTCCAACCTTCAGCTTGGCTTTCCCCAGGGCTGTCTCAATGGCCCCACTCACGTGGTTTTCAAACTTGCCCTCGTATTTCACAAAGTCCGACTCTACGACAACTGGAGTGAATGAGACATGCAAAGGAATCTGAGAAGGATATGGCCACCTCTGTGCCTTAGGTCACCTACCTTTCCAATCCTGTGGAGATCCATGGGAAACATGAGGCTTGCATTCAAAAATGCCAGGAAAGCCAACAGCCATGCTGTATGTGCAAAAGAAAATGGAGCCAGCACCCTTCGGTGCTGTCTGACAGCATGGCATGAACTGGTGGCCAGGGGCTCTACTGGGGGCTTGATTTCTCATCTTTTAATTCCAGTATATACATATATAGACAAGGCCACAAAAAGTGTCTCTGGAGTTTAACAAATAATTTTAAAGCAAACATATATTTAACTACTATCCAGGTAAAGAAGTAGACTATTTTAAATGTGTGCTTTTCTGGAGTAAAGACTGTAAAAAGACTACATGAAGCTGACACCTAAGCAGAGAGAAAATTGCGGTCCCCTGCCAGGACACACACTCTAGTGGCCTGCCTTCCTCAGCATCTGGCAGGTTGGCCACCTGGGGCTGTCTCTGCGCATCTTCCCTCCCCACCCCCTAGTTTTAGAGAACATTCCCTTGGCCTTCATTACTATTCTGAGTAATTCCCTTCCCATACTTATCTGCTTCTATCTGACATCTACCCAGTCATCTGATTCCTTATCATGTAATTCTTCATCTCTATATTCCTGATAAAGTCAGTGGACATGCCCTGCCCTTCCCCTCTCCCTCCAACATCATCCTGGAACACACGAGTCCCAGACTCCCCATTCTCCCTTCCTGGCTTTCCAGACACTAAGGAAGATTCCACCACCCACATGGTAGCCCAGCTTCAGCCCCTCGGAACTGCCATGTCCCCCTCGGAACTGCTATGTCCCCCATCTGGTCATGTCCAGTGACTGCCATCAGATTGCCTTCAAGACCTGCTGTTTTTTACCTGAACAATAAAGACAAATATCTGATGATCTCATACCTGAACTGCCAACCTTCTCATGGTTCCAAATGCCTACTGTTCTTATTTTTTATCCAACTAAATACCACCATAAAAATAGTCTCAGTCATCATTGTTTGGTAAGGCTACATTTGGAGTCTTGAGGAACTTCGTACTTGGCCTTTTCCATTTCCCTGACCCAAGGCTCTCCTGGCGCCTGATGGCGCTTCACAAGGGATTCAAATCCACCTAAAATCTGAAAGGCTTCTTTCCACCCACTCACTGTCCCAACACCTGTATTTCTTTCACTCTAGTCAAGAAAACACATTCCTCAACAAAATGTTAATGAGAATTAAATACAAATCATTATCTTTTCAATTTACAAAATAGTATCTTCTCTACGACCACCACCTAAACTAAGAAGGCTGTTCCCAATTCAAATCCTTTTCCTTTTAACATCTTGCGAAATACAAATGCTTTGGGCAATGCATTGGGAAGCAGCACAGAGCAGTTATTAAGAGCTCAAGATTTTAATCATTACTCCAATACTCCTAGATGGGACACCTTGTATAACATTCATCTCCCTGAACCTCAGATTTGTCATGTAATTTGGAGATAATTAGTAATACCTACCTGATGGATTCTGTTATAATTTGATATATGTAAAGCATGTAATACAGAGCCTGGCACACAGTAAGTGCTCAGTCTATACACTGGGTTTAGGTCAGAGAAATATCATTTTCTGATAAACAGATAGTCCTAGGTTGTACAAAGTGCTACACAGAAATTCTATCTCCTTATTTCCTCTTCTCTCTAGCTATTTTTGGACCAGTTTGGGGTCCTGCCCTGCTTTCCCCAGAAAGCTTTACTATGTAAGTAATAAAACTTCTCACATCCTCCTGATGGATATGTGGCATCATCAACCTCACAACCGGGCCAAATTTTGGGTGGTAGATCCATCCCACTTCTGCTGAGTGGCCACAAAATCTACAATGGGCAAGTCTTATTTTTATACCAAAAACCACAATATAATTTCTTAAAGATTAAGCTATAACTTTTCATGTCAATCTTGCAGAATTTTGCTCATTTTAAGAAAGCATATGTCTTTAAGAAAGTAGGCAAAGGAACAGGAGCATTAATTGTAAGATATCACCTTATAATAACTCAAGACAACATGTGTCTAGAAGAAGAAAAGAATCGTCTC
>JAQQAC010020079.1:0-26751 GCA_029783875.1 Phataginus tricuspis | reverse complement strand
GAGACCCAGATAACTACATACCAGCAAATCCCTTAAACACACCACCCTACATTAAGCAAGAGTGGTATTTTCTATTTGCATATACAATTTTACGATCAATTCCTAACTAGGAGATGTATTAGCACTAATTCTATCAATTCTTGTACTAGTAGTAATTCCAATACTACACACCTGAAATCAATGAACCCTAATATTCACACCTGAAATCAATGACCGTTAAGTCAAGTTGTATTTTGACTCCTAGTAGCGGATCTAACATTGATCTGAATCAGAGGGCAACCTGTAGAACACTCTTTTGTTCTAATTGAACAGGTAGCTTCTATTCTCTACTTCACACTAATCCTAGTAATTATACCAATTGTAGGCATCATTGAAAATAACCTTATAAAATGAAGAGTCTCTGTAGTATAATCTAATACCCTGGTCTTGTAAACCAGTAAAGGAAGCTATAAACCTCTGTGAGACTCAGGAAAGAGACAACAGCCCCACCATCAACACCCAATGCTGATATTCTTTATAAACTATTTCCTGAAAAAATCCCTAATATATAACTAGAATTTTAGTTCCTAATATCTAAAAAAATCAAGACAGCATTTAAAGATTTCCAGATGTGTAAGTACACATACCATACTATACAAGATATGCTATACATAATACACAAGATATTCTATATATATATATATTTTTTTGGTATCATTAATCTACAGTTACATGTGCAACATTATGGTTATTAAACTCCCCACTTCATCAAATCCCCTCCACTAACCCCATTACAGTGACTGTCCATCAACTTAGTGAGATGCTATAGAATCACTACTTGGCTTCTCTGAGTTGTACAGCCCTCCCCGCGCCCCCCCAACATTATGTCTGCTAATTGTAATGCCCCTTTTTCCCCCTTGTCCCTCCCCGCCTATCCTCCCCATTCCCTTTCCCTTTGGTAACTATTAGTCCATTCTTGGGTTCTGTGAGTCTGCTGCTGTTTTTTTCTTTGCTCTTATGCTCCACATATGAGTGAAATCATTTGATACTTGTCTTTTTCGGCTTGGCTTATTTCACTGAGCATAATATCCTCTAGCTCCATCCATGTTGTTGCAAATGGTAGGATTTGTTTTCTTCTTATGGCTGAATAATATTCCATTGTGTATATGTACCACATCTTCTTTATCCATTCATCTACTGATGGACACTTAGGTTGCTTCCATTTCTTGGCTATTGTAAGTGGTGCTGTGATAAACATATGGGTACATCTGTTTTTTTCAAATTGGGCTGCTGCATTCTTAGGGTAAATTCCTAGGAGTGGGATTCCTGGGTCAAATGGTATTTCTATTTTGAGTTTTTTGAGGAACCTCCATACTGCTTTCCACAATGGTTGAACTAATTTGGATTTCCACCAGCAGTGTAGGAGGGTTCCCTTTTCTCCACATCCTTGCCAACATTAGTTGTTTGTGTTTTGGATGTTGGCCATCCTCACTGGTGCGAAATGATATCTCATTGTGGTTTTAATCTGCATTTCTCTGATGATTAGCAATGTGGAGCATCTTTTCATGTGCCTGTTGGCCATCTGAATTTCCTCTTTGGAGAAGTGTCTATTCATGTCCTCTGCCCATTTCTTAATTGGCTTATTTGCTTTTTGTTTGTTGAGGTGTGTGAGTTCTTTATATATTTTGGATGTCAACCCCTTATCAGATACGTCATTTATGAATACATTCTCCCATACTGTAGGATCTCTTTTTGTTCCACTGATGATGTCCTTTGCTGTACAGAAGCTTTTCAGCTTGATATAGTCCCACTTGTTCATTTTTGCTTTTGTTTCCCTTGCCCGGGGAGATATGTTCATGAAGAAGTTGCTCATGTTTATGTCCAAGAGATTTTTGCCTATGTTTTTTTCTAAGAGTTTTATGGTTTCATCACTTACATTCAGGTCTTTGATCCATTTTGAGTTGACTTTTGTGTATAGGGTTAGACAGTAGTCCAGTTTCATTCTCTTACATGTAGCTGTCCAGTTTTGCCAACACCAGCTGCTGAAGAGGTTGTCATCTCCCCATTGTATATCCAAGGCTCCTTTATCATATATTAATTGACCGTATATGTTTGGGTTAATGTTTGGATTTTCTATTCTGTTCCACTGGTCTGTGGGTCTGGTTTTGTGCCAATACCAAATTGTCTTGATTACTGTAGCTTTGTAGTAGAGCTTGAAGTCAGGGAGCGTAATTCCCTCTGTTTATTCTTCCTTCACAGGATTGCTTTGGCTATTCAGGGTCTTTTGTGGTTCCATATGAATTTTAGAACTATTTGTTCCAGTTCATTGAAGAATTCTGTTGGTATTTTGATAGGGATTGCATTGAATCTGTAGATTGCTTTAGGTAGTATAGTCATTTTGACAATATTTATTCTTCCTAGCCAAGAGCATGGGATGCATTTCCATTTGTTAGTGTCCTCTTTCATTTCTCTTAGGAGTGTCTTGTAGTTTTCAGGGTATACGTCTTTCACTTCCTTCGTTAGGTTTATTCCTAGGTATTTTATTCTTTTTGATGCAATTGTGAATGGAATTGTTTTCCTGATTTCTCTTTCTGCTAGTTCATCTTTAGTGTATAGGAAAGCAACATATTTCTGTGTGTTAATTTTGTATCCTGCAACTTTGCTGAATTCAGATATTAGTTCTAGTAGTTTTGGAGTGGAGTCTTTAGGGTTTTTTATGTACAATATCATGTCATCTGCAAATAGTGATAATTTGACTTCTTCTTTACCAATCTGGATGCCTTGTATTCTTTGTTTTGTCTGATTGCCATGGCTAGGACCTCCAGTACTATGTTGAATAACAGTGAGAATGGGTATCTCTGTCTTGTTCCTGATCTTAGATGGAAAGCTTTCAGCTTCTCGTTGTTAAGTATGATATTGGCTGTGGGTTTGTCATATATGGCCTTTATTATGTTGAGGTACTTGTCCTCTATACCCATTTTGTTGAGAGTTTTTATTATGAATGGTTGTTGAATTTTGTCAAATGCTTTTTCAGCATCTATGGAGATGATCATGTGGTTTTTGTTCTTCTTTTTGTTGATGTGGTGGATGATGTTGATGGATTTTCAAATGTTGTACCATCCTTGCATCCCTGGGATGAATCCCACTTGATCATGGTGTATGATCCTCTTGATGTATTTTTGAATTCGGTTTGCTAATATTTTGTTGAGTATTTTTGCATTTATGTTCATCAGGGATATTGGTCTGTAATTTTCTTTCTTGGTGAGGTCTTTGCCTGGTTTTGGTATTAGAGTGATGCTAGCTTCATAGAATGAGTTTGTAAGTATTCCCTCCTCTTCTATTTTTTGGAAAACTTTAAGGGGAATGGGTACTATTTTTTCTCTATATGTCTGGTAAAATTCAGAGGTGAATCCATCTGGCCCGGGCGTTTTGTTCTTAGGTAGTTTTTTGATTACCGATTCAATTTCTTTGCTGGTAATTGGTCTGTTTAGGTTTTCTGCTTCCTGCTTGGTCAGTCTTGGAAGGTTGCATTTTTATTAAGAAGTTGTCCATTTCTTGTAGGTTTTCTAGCTTGTTAGCATATAGATTTTCATAGTATTCTCTTATAATTCTTTGTATTTCTGTGGGGTCCATCGTGATTTTTCCTTTCTCATTTCTGATTCTGTTTATGTGTAGATTCTCTTTTTCTCTTAATAAGTCTGGCTAGGGGTTTATCTATTTTGTTTATTTTTTCAAAAAACCAGCTTTTGGTTTCATTAATTTTTTTCTATTGTTTTATTCTTCTCAATTTTATTTATTTCTTCTCTGATCTTTATTATGTCCCTCCTTCTGGGGACTTTGGGCCTCATTTGTTCTTTTTCCTATTTCAATAATTGTGTCTTTAGACTATTAATATGGGATTGTTCTTCCTTCTTTAAATCGGCCTGGATTGCAATATACTTTCCTCTTAGAACTGCCTTTGCTGCGTCCCACAGAAGTTGTGGCTTTGTGTTGTTGTTGTCATTTGTCTCCATATACTGTTTGATCTCTGTTTTAATTTGGTCGTTGACCCATTCCTTATTTAGGAGCATGTTGTGAAGCCTCCTTTTATTTGTGAGCCTTTTTGTTTTCTTTGTACAATTAATTTCTAGTTTTGTACCTTTGTGATCTGAGAAGTTGGTTGGTAGAATTTCAATATTTTTTAATTTACTGAGGTTCTTTTTGTGGCCTAGTATGTGATCTATTCTGGAAAATATTCCATGTGCACTTGAGAAGAATGTGTATCCTGCTGCTTTTGGGTGTAGAGTTCTGTAGATGTCTGTTAGGTCCATCTGTTCTAGTGTGTTGTTCAGTGCCTCTGTGTCTTTACTTATTTTCTTTCTGGTTGATCTGTCCTTTGGAGTGAGTGGTGTGTTGAAGTCTCCTAAAATGAATGCATTGCTTTCTATTTCCTCCTTTAATTCTGTTAGTATTTGTTTCACATATGTCGGCTCTCCTGTGTTCGGTGCATATATATTTATAATGGTTATATCTTCTTGTTGGACTAACCCCTTTACCATTATATAATGTCCTTCTTTATCTCTTGCTACTTTCTTCGTTTTAAAGTCTATTTTGTCTGATACAAGTACTGCAACACCTGCTTTTTTCTCCTTATTGTTTCCATGAAATATCTTTTTCCATCCCTTCACTTTTAGTCTGTGTATATCTTTGGGTTTAGGGTGAGTCTCTTGTAAACAGCATATAGATGGGTCTTGCTTTTTTATCCATTCTATACTCTGTGTCTTTTGATTGGTGCATTCAGTCCATTTACATTTAGGGTGATTATTGATAGATATGTACTTATTGCCATTGCTGGCTTTAGATTCGTGGTTACCAAAGGTTCAAGGGTAGCTTCTTTACTATCTAACAGTCTAACTTAACTCTCTTGTTAAGCTGTTATAAACACAGTCTGATGATTCTTTGTTTCTCTCTCTTCTTCTTCCTCCTCCATTCTTTATGTACTAGGTGTTTTATTGTGTACTCTTTTACATTTCCTTTGACTGCTTTTGTGGTTAGTTGATTTTACTTTTTGCCTTTAATTAGTATTTGGATGGTCTGCTTTCTTTGCTGTGAATTTATTTTCTCTGGTGACACATATTTAGCCTTAGGAGTGCTTCCATCTAGAGAATTCCCTTTAAGATATCCTGTAGAGGTGGTTTGTGGGAGGCAAATTCCCTCAGCTTTCGCTTGTCTGCGAATTGTTTAATCCCTCCCTCAAATTTAAATGATAATCGTGCTGGGTACAGTATTCTTGGTTTGAGGCCCTTCTGTTTCATTACATTAAATATATCATGCCATTCTCTTCTGGCCTGTAAGGTTTCTGTTGAGAAGTCTGATGATAGTCTGATGGGTTTTCCTTTGTAGGTGATCTTTTTTCTCTCTGTGGCTGCCTTTAATACTCTGTCCTTATCTTTGATCTTTGCCATTTTAATTATTATGTGTCTTGGTGTTGTCTTCCTTGGGTCCCTTGTGTTGGGAGATCTGTGGGCTTCCATGGTCTGAGAAACTATTTCCTTCCCCAGCGTGGGGAAGTTTTCAGCAATTATTTCTTCAAAGACACTTTCTATCCCTTTTTCTCTCTCTTCTTCTTCTGGTACTCCTATAATGCGAATATTGTTCCATTTGGATTGGTTACACAATTCTCTTAATATTCTTTCATTCTTTTTTTTATTTTTAAAATTTATTTTAGTATCATTAACCTACACTTACATGAGCAATATTGTGATGATTAAACTACCCCCTTCATCAGGTCCCCCCCACCAACCGTATTACAGTCACTGTCCATCAGTGTAGTGAGATGAGAATCACTACTTGTCTTCTCGGAGCTTTACAGTCTATTCTTTCATTCTTAGAGATCCTTTTATCTCTCTCTGCCTCAGCTTCTCTGTATTCCTGTTCTCTGATTTCTATTCCATTAACAGTCCCTTGCACCTCGTCCATTCTGCTCTTAAGCCCATCGATCACTTGTCTGATTTCTGCTTTGTCTTTCCTCCCTTCCTCCCTTAGCTCTTGCATATTTCTCTGTAGATCCATCATTATGGTTATGACTTTTATTCTGAATTCTTTTTCAGGAAGATTGTGTAAGTCTATCCCATCAGGCCCTCTCTCTGGGATTGTCTGGATAATCTTTGTCTGTACCATATTTCCCGTCTTTTCATGGTGATAGAAGTGGTTGCTGGCAGGTGCCATTTGTGTCAGCTGGGAGAAGAAAGTCCCTTCCTGCTTGTTGTTCTCCTTGCCCTTCTCCGGGGCCTGAACTGGTTTCTTGCCCACCGGGAGGCAGTCTCTGGGATAATCCCTGGAGCCCCCTGTGTGCAGGGTCGCCCTCAGCCTAGCCTATAGCACTGCGGGGGTTTGCAGTCTCGTTGGGTGCCTTCTGGTCCCCTTGGTGCTTTCCAGCCCTTGTTGTGGGTTCTGGGGTCCTTCCCTCTTAACTGCGTGCCAGCCGGGAGTAGATTCTGTGAGGTTGCTGTGGGGGGGCCCCTCCTCTGCAGTTTCGCAACAGTGGCGGATCCTGGATCCTTTGCGGTGCTGGCCGTGTGGGGGTTGGGGTGGGGGGTGAATGGCAGGCTGCTGATCTCTGTGGGAAGCCTCGGCACAGCTGCTTTGCCCGGCCGCCGGCCAGGGGGTCCAAAATTCCCCAAGACTCCCAGCCTGCTGGGCTGAGTCTGCTGTTGGGCCCTTGTCTTTTTAAGACTTAAAAAAAAAAAGCACCCACTTTTCTTTTGTCCCAGGGAGCCGGCTGAGGGGACCCGCTTGCAGTCCCCATCTCAGATCCTGCCCTTCTGTTTCTCTAATCTCCGATACACCACGCGATGTGTGTCAGTGCTCCCGGCACAGATCACCAGGGCTGGTTATTTGGCGGGCCTGTGCTTCCACTCCCTCCCCACTCTGAATCATTTCCTCCCGCTGGTGCACAGGGGTGGGGGAGTGCTCGGTCCCGCCGGTCGCGGCTCCGTATCTTACCCGCTTCATGAGGCACTGAGTTCTTGCAGGTGTAGCTGTAGCCTGGCTGTTGTACTGTATCTTCTGGTCACTTTTTTAGGAATAGTTGTATTTGTTGTATTTTCACAAATATATATGGTTTTGGGAGGAGATTTCCGCCGCCCTGCTCATGCCACCATCTTCCCAGAAGCCAAGATATTCTATATTTAATCATGCATTACTGATATGCCCCATGCATATAAGCAAGTACATTATATTATTACAGTACATAGTACATACCTTTATTGATCATACGTAGCACATTAAGTCAAATCATTTTTAGTCAACATGCATATCACCGCCCAGAAGGCCGCTTAACCACCATGCCACATGAAATCATCAACCCGCCCACAGTTGTGTCCCTGTTTTTGCTCCGGACCTATTAAGAGTGAGGGTAGCTATAAGTGAACTATATCTGGCATCTGGTTCTTACTTTAGGGCCATGTAACTTAAACCGCTCATTTGTTCCCCTTAAATAAGACACCTCGATGGATTAATGACTAATCAGCCCATGCTCACAGATAACTGTGCTGTCATGCCCTTGGTATTTTAAAGTTTTCAGGATGCAAGGTTCAACTAGGCCATCTGGGGCCCTAATACAGGCAAATAACTTGTATCTGGACTTTAATTGAATATTATTGGTCGTGCATACTAACCTTAAGGTATAATTCAGTCAGTGGTTACAGGACATAACACTTTATAACAACATTTAAAATAAATTAAATCTATACAAATACAAATTTAAAATTTTTTTATTAAGGTATTATTGATATACACTCTTATGAACGTTTCACATGAAAAAACAATGTGGTGACTACTTTTACCCATATTATCAAGTCCACACCCAAACCCCAATGCAGTCACTGTCCATCAGTGCAGTAAGATGCCACAGATTCAACTGTTTGCCTTCTCTGTGCTACACTGTTTTCCCTGTAACCCCCCACACCATGTGTACTAAACATAATACCCCTCAATCCCCTTCTCCCTCCCTCCCCAACCGCCTTCCCACACCCCTCCCCTTTGGTAACCACTAGTCCCTTCTTGGAGTCTGTGAGTCTGCTGCTATTTTGTTTCTTCAATTTTGCTGTGTTGTTATACTCCACGAATGAAGTAAATCATTTGGCACTTGTCTTTCTCCGCCTGGCTTATTTCACAAAGCATAATATCCTCTATCTCCATCCATGTTGTTGCAAATGGTAGGATTTGTTTTCTTCTTATAGCTGAATAATATTCCATTGTGTATATGTACTACATCTTCTTTATCCATTCATCTACTGATGGACACTTAGGTTGCTTCCATTTCTTGGCTATTGTAAATAGTGCTGCGGTAAACATAGGGGTGCATATGTCTTTTTGAATCTGGGATATTGTTTTCTTTGGGTAAATTCCCGGAAGTGGAATTCCTGGGTCAAATGGTATTTCTATTTTAAGTTTTTTGAGGAACCTCCATACTACTTTCCACAATGGTTGCACTAATTTACATTCCTAATAGCAGTGTAGGAGGTTCCCCTTTCTCCACATCCTTGCCAACATTCGGTGTTGTTTGTCTTTTGGATGTTGGCCATCCTAACTGGTGTGAGGTGATATCTCATTGTGGTTTTAATTCGCATTTCTCTGATGATTAGCGATGTGGAGCATCTTTTCATGTGCCTGTTGGCCATATGAATTTCTCCTTTGGAGAAGTGTCTGTTCAGATCCTCTGCCCATTTTTTAATTGGCTTATTTGCTTTTTGTTTGTTGAGGTACATGAGCTCTTTATGTATTTTGGATGTCAACCCTTTATCAGAGGTCATTTATGAATATATTCTCCCATACTGTAGGATGTCTTTTTGTTCTATTGATGGTGTCCTTTGCTGTACAGAAGGTTTTCAGCTTGATATAGTCCCACTTGTTCATTTTTGCTTTTGTTTCCCTTGCTCAGGGAGATATGTTCATGAATTCGCTCATGTTTATGTCCAAGAGATTTTTGCCTATGTTTTTTTCTAAGAGTTTTATGGTTTCATGACTTACATCCAGATCTTTGATCCATTTTGAGTTTACTTTTGTGTATGGGGTTAAACAATAATCCAGTTTCATTCTCTTGCATGTAGCTGTCCAGTTTTGCCAACACCAGTTGTTGAAGAGACTGTCATTTCCCCACTGTATGTCCATGGCTCCTTTATCATATATTAATTGACCATATATGCTTGGGTTTATATCTGGGCTCTCTATTCTGTTCCATTGGTCTATGGGTCTGTTCTTGTGCCAGTACCAAATTGTCTTGATTACTGTGGCTTTGTAGTAGAACTTGAAGTTGGGGAGCATGATCCTCCCAGCTTTATTCTTCCTTCTCAGGATTGCTCTGGCTATTTGGGGTCTTTTGTGGTTCCATATGAATTTTAGAATGATTTACTCTAGTTCATTGAAGAATGCTGTTGGTGTTTTGATAGGAATCACATTGAATCTGTAGATTGCTTTAGGCAGGATGGCTATTTTGACAATATTAATTCTTCCTATCCATGAACACAGGATGTGTTTCCACTTATTGGTATCTTCTCTAATTTCTCTCATGAGTGTCTTATAGTTTTCAGAGTATAGGTCTTTCATTTCCTTGATGAGGTTTATTCCTAGGTATTTTATTCATTTTGATGCAATTGTGAATGAAATTGTTTTCCTGATTTCTCTTTCTGCTAGGTCGCTGTTAGTATATAGGAATGCAACAGATTTCTGTGTATAAATTTTGTATCCTGCAACTTTTCTAAATTCAGATATTAGTTCTAGTAGTTTTAGAGTGGATTCTTTAGGGATTTTCATGTACAATATCATGTCGTCCGAAAACAGGGACAGTTTAACTTCTTCCTTGCCAATCTGGATGCCTTTTATTTCTTTGTGTTGTCTGATTGCCATGGCTAGGCCCTCCAGAACTATGTTGAATAGAAGTGGGGAGAGTGGGCATCCTTGTTTTGTTACCGATCTTAAAGGAAAGGCTTTCAGCTTTTCACTGTTAAGTATAATGTTGGCTGTGGGTTTGTCATATATGGCCTTTATTATGTTGAGTTACTTGCCCTCTATACCCATTTTGTTGAGAGTTTTTATCATGGATGAGCGTTGAATTTTGTCAAATGCTTTTTCAGCATCTATGGAGATGATCATGTGGTTTTTGTTCTTCTTTTTGTTGATGTGGTGGATGATGTTGATGGATTTTCAAATGTTGTACCATCCGTGCATCCCTGGAATAAATCCTACTTGATCATGATGGATGATCTTTTTTATGTATTTTTTAATTCAGTTTGCTAATATTTTGTTGAGTATTTTTGCATTTATGTTTATCAGGGATATTGGTCTATAATTTTCTTTTTTGTGGTGTCTTTGCCTGATTTTGGTATTAGAGTGATGCTGGCCTCATAGAATGAGTTTGGAAGTATTCCCTTTTGTTGTACTCTTTGGAAAACTTTAAGGAGGATGGGTATTAGGTCTTCACTAAATGTTTGATAAAATTCAGCGGTAAAGCCATCTGGTCCAGGAGTTTTGTTCTTAGGTAGTTTTTTTATTACCAATTCAATTTCGTTGCTGCTAATTGGTCTGTTCAGATTTTCTGTTTCTTTCTGGGTCAGCCTTGGAAGGTTGTATTTTTCTAGAAAGCTGTCCATTTCTTCTAGGTTATCCAGTTTGTTAGCATATGATTTTTTTTATTTTCCTGTCATTAATGTACAATTACATGAACAACATTATGGTTACTAGAGTCCCCCTATTATCAAGTCCCCACCACATACCTCATTACACTCACTGTCCATTAGCGTAGTAAGATGCTATAGAATCACTTGTCTTTTCTGTGTTATACTACCTTCCCCATGTCCCCCCTCCTACATTATACATGCTAGTTGTAATGACCCTTTTTCCCCTTATCCCTCCCATCCCACCCATCTTCCCCAGTCCGTTTCCCTTTTGTAACTATTAGTCCGTTCTTGGGTTCTGTGAGTCTGCTGCTGTTTTGTTCCTTCAGTTTTTTTTTTTGTTGTTTTGTTCTTTGTTCTTATACTCCACATATGAGTGAAATCATTTGAAACTTGTCTTTCGGCTTGGCTTATTTCACTGAGCATAATACCCTCTAGCTCCCTCAATGTTGTTGCAAATAGTAGGATTTGTTTTCTTCTTATGGCTGAATAATATTCCATTGTGTATATGTACCACATCTTCTTAATCCATTCATCTACTGATGGACACTTAGGTTGCTTCCATTTCTTGGCTATTGTAAATAGTGCTGCAATGAACATAGGGGTGCATATGTCTTTTTGAAACTGGGCTGCTGCGTTCTTAGGGCAAATTCCTAGGAGTGGGATTCCTGGGTCAAATGGTATTTCTATTTTGAGTTTTTTGAGGAACCTCCATACTGCTTTCCACAATGGTTGAACTAATTTGCATTCCCACCAGCAGTGTAGGAGGGTTCCCCTTTTTCCACATCCTTGCCAACATTTGTTGTTGTTTGTGTTTTGGATGTTGGCCATCCTCACTGGTGTGAGGTGATATCTCATTGTGGTTTTAATGTGCATTTCTCTGATGATAAGCGATATGAAGCATCTTTTCATGTGCCTGTTGGCCATCTGAATTTCTTCTTTAGAGAAGTGTCTATTCATGTCCTCTGCCCATTTCTTAATTGGATTATTTGCTTTTTGTTTGTTAAGGTGCGTGAGTTCTTTATATATTTTGAATGTCAACCCCTTATCGGATACATCATTTATGAATATATTCTCCCATACTGTAGGATGTCTTTTTGTTCTAGTGATGGTGTCCTTTGCTGTACAGAAGATTTTCAGCTTGATATAGTCCCACTTGTTCATTTTTGCTTTTGTTTCCCTTGCCCAGGGAGATATGTTCATGAAGAAGCCGCTCATGTTTATGTCTAAGAGATTTTTGCCTATGTTTTTTTCTAAGAATTTTATGGTTTCATGACTTACATCCAGGTCTTTGATCCACCTTGAGTTTACCTTTGTGTATGGGGTTAGACAGTAGTCCAGTTTCATTCTCTTACATGTAGCTGTCCAGTTTTGCCAACATCAGCTGCTGAAGAGGTTGTCATCTCCCCATTGTATATCCAAAGCTCCTTTACCAAATATTAATTGACTGTATATGTTTGGGTTAATGTTTGGATTTTCTGTTCTGTTCCATGGGTCTGTGGGTCTGGTTTTTGTGCCAGTACCAAATTGTCTTGATTACTGTGGCTTTGTAGTAGAGCTTGAAGTCAGGGAGCGTAATTCCCCCTGTTTGATTCCTCCTTCTCAGGATTGCTTTGGCTATTCAGGGTCTTTTGTGGTTCCATATGAATTTTAGAATTATTTGATCCAGTTCATTGAAGAAAGCTGTTGGTATTTTGATAGGGATTGCGTTTAATCTGTAGATTGCTTTAGGTAGTATAGCCATTTTGACAATATTTATTCTTCCTAGCCAAGAGCATGGGATGCATTTCCATTTGTTAGTGTCTTCCTTAATTTCTCCTAGGAGTGTCTTGTAGTTTTCAGAGTACAGGTCTTTCACTTCCTTCGTTAGGTTTATTCCTAGGTATTTTATTCTTTTAGATGCAATTGTGAATGGAATTGTTTTTCTGATTTCTCTTTCTGTTAGCTCATCATTAGTGTATAGGAAAGCAACATATTTCTGTGTGTTAATTTTATATCCTGCAACTTTGCTGAATTCAGATATTAGTTCTAGTAGTTTTGGAGTGGAGTCTTTAGGGTTTTTTATGTACAGTTTCATGTCATCTGCAAATAGTGACAATTTGACTTCTTCTTTACCAATCTGGATGCCTTGTATGTCTTTGCTTTGTCTGATCGCATGGCTAGGACCTCCAGTACTATGTTGAATAACAGTGGAGAGAGTGGACACCCCTGTCTTGTTCCCGATCTTAGATGAAAAACTTTCAGCTTCTCGCTGTTAAGTATGATGTTAGCTGTGTGTTTGTCATATATGGCCTTCATGATGTTGAGGTACTTGCCATCTGTACCCATTCTGTTGAGAGTTTTAATCATGAATGGATGCTGAATTTTGTCAAATGCTTTTTCAGCATCTATGGAAATGATCATGTGGCTTTTGTTCTTCTTTTTATTGATGTGATGGATGATGTTGATGGATTTTCGAATGTTGTACCATCCTTGCATCCCTGGGATGAATCCCACTTGATCATGGTGTATGATCCTCTTGATGTATTTTTGAATTCGGTTTGCTAATATTTTGTTGAGTATTTTTGCATCAACATTCATCAGGGATATTGGTCTGTAATTTTCTTTTTTAGTCAGGTCTTTGCCAGGTTTGGTATTAGAGTGATGCTGGCTTCATAGAAAGAGTTTGGAAGTATTCCCTCCTCTTCTTTTTTTTGGAAAACTTTAAGGAGAATGGGTGTTATTTCTTCTCTATATGTCTGGTAGAATTCAGAGGTGAATCCATCAGGTCCAGGGGTTTTGTTCTTGGGTAGTTTTTTGATTACCGATTCAATTTCGTAGCTGGTGATTGGTCTGTTTAGTTTTTCTGTTTCCTGCTTGGTGAGTCTTGGAAGGCTGTATTTTTCTAAGAAGTTGTCCATTTCTTCTAGGTTTTGGAACTTGTTGGCATATAGATGCTCGTAGTATTCTCTTATAATTCTTTGTATTTGTGTGGGGTCCGTCGTTATTTTTCCTTTCTCATTTATGATTCTGTTTATGTGTGTGGATTCTCTTTTTCTCTTAAGGAGTCTGGCTAGGGGTTTATCTATTTTGTTTATTTTTTCAAAGAACCAGCTTTTGGTTTCATTGATTTTTTTCTGTTGTTTTATTCTTCTCAATTTTATTTATTTCTTCTGTGATCTTTATTATGTCTCTCCTTCTGGTAACTTTGGGCCTCATTTGTTGTTCTTTTTCCAATTTCAATAATTGTGTCTTTAGACTGTCCTCTACATATATTTTTTAATTAAAGTTAATGTAGCTTAAAAATTAAAGCAAAGCGCTGAAAATGCTTAGATGAGTACATATACTCCATAAACACACAAGTTTGGTCAACATAATCAGCCCTGAATGATTATCAAGGGAAAGAGCTACCTGCCTTCTGCACACCCAAGTTTGCCAGGGTCTGTCTAGCCCAGAGGCTCTGTACGCAGGGATCAGTGTAATCACGAGCCCAGGCAGGATCAGACTGGGGTCAGAGACGGCTCTGTTTCTGAGCCCCTGGCCAGCCAGCGGATGGCTGGGGTTACTGGGTGACACCACCTTCTGCTGGAAGTTCTAGCCGCAGCCATCACCTGGCCCCCCCTACCTGCAGCCCCTGTCTTCTGAGGCACTCTTGGATAGCAGAGCTAGGAGGGACCTTACAGTACCTAGATCTATCCTTGAATCGTACAGAGGTGTTGTAAAGAGAAACAGTGACTTGGCCAGGGTTGTACAACAAGATAAAGGGGGAGTGGAGATGAGCAGCACCGGGTGCTCAGCCTCCCAGCAGCACGTCACCAACCAGCTCCCACCCATGTTTACTAAGTCAGTTGGAACCCAAATATAGACCCTGTCAAGGCATTTCTTCATTTATTCACCAAAAAACGTGATTCCTACTATGTGTACACTGGAATTTCTCAACCTTGGCACTTGTGACCTTTGGGGCCAGATCAGTTTTCTCTGGGGGGCTGTCCTGCATATTGTAAGATGTTTTGCAGCATCTCTGACTAGATGCCAGGAGTGTCCTGCCAGTTGTAACGATTGAAAATGCCTCCAGACACTGTCAAATGCCCCTGTGGGGCAAAAATTTCTTTTTGTGATTTTTAAAACTGAGATATAGTTGATATATAACGTTGTATTATTTTCAGGGATACAGCATAATGATTCAATATCTATATATTGTAAAGCGATCAGCAGACTAAGATCCAGCACCACACGTAGTTACAAAATTTTTTTCTCTTGATAACTTTTAAGATTTACTCTCTTAGCAACTTCCAAATAAACAATACAGTATTATTAACTATAGCCACCATACTGTACACTACATCCCCATGACTTAATTATTTTACAACTGGAAGTTTGTACCTTTTGACCTTCTTCATCCATTTTGCCCACCCATCACCCCCAGCCTTTGGCAACCACCGATGCATTATTTGTATCTGTGAGCAAGGTTTTTGTTTGTTTGAAAATCCACACATAAATAAGACCATATGGTAATTGCCTTTCTCGGTCTAATTTACTTCACTTAGCATAATACCCTCAAGGTCCATCCATCCATGTGGTCACAGATCAAGATTTTCTTTTTTAATGGCCTAATAATAATAATAATGTACATATGTACCACATTTTCTTTATCTGTTCACCCATTGATGGACACTCAGGCTGTTTCCACACCTTGGCTGTTGTAAATAATGGAGCAATGAAAGTGGAGGCGCAGATATTTTTTTCAAGTTAGTGTTTTCATTTTCTTTGGATAAATACCCAGAAGCGGAATAGCTGGATCCTATGGTATTTCTATTTTAAACTTTTTTGAGAAATTTCCAGACTGTTTTCTATAGTGGCTAATTTACATTCCCACCAACACAAAGGTTCTCTTTCCCCCACATTTTCACCAACACTTGTTATTACTTGTCTTTGTTATTGGCCATATAGTATTTCATTTTATCCTCATCACAATTCTGTTAGTAGATACTCACATTATGCCCACTTCACATGTAAGTAAATAGAATCAGGTAATTCACCTGGTGAACTTGAGCCCGAGAGAAGTGACTCCATCCTGCATTTCTTTCTTATCCTCTCTTTTTTCTTCTGTCTCTTTCTCGTTTCTCTTTTGTGCTGCTTATCTAAGTTAGTAGTATGCCTGATTATGATTAATAATAACTGAATTTCATGGCACAGTCATAATCAACATTACAATCTATTTGTTTTCCCCCTTCATTCCTGACCCCCCATAATTACCACTCTCATAGGTTAATATGTGTCCTTCCAATCCACATTCTCTATGCTTATTTTAAATATGTCCTTAAGTGTACATAATATTCTGTGTGTTTTAAATTTCAGCCAGTGAGTTTAGCTCATTTACTTTATTATAATTTCCATACCATTGGGACTTATTTCTGCCAGCTTAAATGTCACTTTCTGTCTACCATTTTCATTTTATTTCCTTTTTTAGGTCTGTCCAATCTTGCTTTGGAGGGTCTGGTTTTATTTTCCTGATATGAAAGTTATACAACTTATAAAACCCATGTTGTTTAATTATGCAGTTATAAAAGTCCATACTTATAGTTTTCACTATCAATGGATATCTTGTCAGTATTCATGTCTTCCTTCCACTACATCTAAAAGCCAAGAACCTTAGTGTACTTTCACCTGTCACTGGTTTCTTTCTCTGAATTTGAACTACAGATTGGATATACTTTTTGTGTGTTTGTATATGTATATATATCATTTTTTGGTTTGATAACAATGGACTTTTCTACCGTATAATCCCTTCTTACCTCTCAGAGCTTATCACTCCATCCTGAATTAATTTCTGTATTTGTGCATGTACTCAGTTAAGAGAGCCTTTGTGTAGTAACCTTTCTGATGTCTCCAAATAACCTTATTTCAGAATTTAAATTAAATTTAAATTAGATTTTATTGAGAGTTTAGCAGGGTATAAAATTTGGGGTTCACCTCCTACATGGCTGGTGGGAATGCAAATTAGTTCAACCATTGTGGAAAGCAGTATGGAGGTTCCTCAAAAAACTCAAAATAGAAATACCATTTGACCCAGGAATCCCACTCCTAGGAATTTACCCCAAGAATGCAGCAGCCCAGTTTCAAAAGGACAGATGCACCCCTATGTTTATTGCAGCACTATTTACAATGGCCAAGAAATGGAAGCAACCTAAGTGCCCATCAGTAGATGAATGGATTAAGAAGATGTGGTACATATACACAATGAAATATTATTCAGCCATAAGAAAAAAACAAATCCTACCATTTGCAACAACATGGATGGAGCTGAAGGGTATTATGCTCAGTGAAATAAGCCAGGCCGAAAAAGACAAGTACCAAATGATCTCACTTATATGTGGAATATAAGAACAAAGAACAACAACAACAATAATAACAAAAAAAAAAAGCTGAAGGAACAAAACAGCAGCAGACTCACAGAACCCAAGAATGGACTAACAGTTACCAAAGGGAAAGGGACTGGGGAAGAAGGGCGGGAAGGGAGGGATAAGAGGGTAAAAGGGGCATTACGATTGGCAGACATAGGGTGGGGTGGCACGGGGGGGACTGTACAGCTCAGAGAAGACAAGTAGTGATTCTCATCTCACTACGCTGATGGACAGTGACTGTAATAGGGTTGGTGGGGGGGACCGGATGAAGGGGGTAGTTTAATCATCACAATATTGCTCATGTAATTGTAGGTTAATGGTACTAAAATAAAATAAATTGTAAAAAAAAAAAGAGTTAATAAAGCTTTTCATTAGCTCAAAAAAAAAATTTGGGGTTCAAAATACTGCGTTTGTAGTCCAGCCACACATTGAAAATATTACTTTTTTGTCTTTTTGTGTCTGTTGCTGCTGAAAGTTCTAGTTGCAGATGATATGTGTTCATTTGTAAGCAATCTGTTTTTGTTTTTCAGAAAACTTGGAGTTTTATCTTCAAAATTCTCAAATTTCATGGATTATATTTGGGATTTTTACTTTACTCCTCTCCTGTGTGGCATTTATGAGAAAACCCTTGCCTGCCTGCCCCTCAGGGAACCTCCCAACACCTCCCTCCAGACACTTCCATTTTCTGGGCAGGGGATGTCACCCCGGGTGTCAGCGTGCAGCCCAGGGCTGGCGTGGGTACACTCAGCTCTAGCAGCTGTGGTGGCCTTCTTCCCTGCAGTGCATTCAGTCGACACTAGATGGCGATGCTTCCCCCGGCTTCTGGCTTGCAGTGGGGAGCCAGCCACAGTGATGTGCACTGGACAGTGTTTCATGAAAAACATGCAGAGATGCTCTCCCTGAGCCAGTCATCCGTCTACACTGGGACGTCTCCCACTCCAGGTTGCATTTCCCTCCCATACGGTGGTCCAACCTTTTCTGTCCCCAAGGGTTTCTCATAATCTGTGGCATCAGGCTCCAGGAGCCATCAGCCTCCCTCTGAGACCTCTCTAGCAACCAGGCTGGCCTGGGTTTGTTGAGAAGAGGGGGTACCCTTGCCTCCTGGTGCCCCCCCCCGCCCTGCTCCATCCAGCGCCTGAGTGGGTCCTCTGGACTGAGCGTGTAGGGAGCCGTCTCCCTGTCCTCCCTCAGCCCCTACCCACACTGATCTTACCACTTCCTTTTGTCTCCTCTGCAGTCAGACTGGTTCTTCAGTGACAATGAGGACAAGGGAGAGAAAGTAAGTGAGGCAGGTGCCCCTGGGGTGGGGTCTGGTCTTAGGCAACCCTCATCCTGGGGTGGGAGTGGGACCGCAAGGCTCAAGCATGGGAGGTGTCTGTCCTTGGAGCATCCCCGCCTGATGCAGGAAGCAAAGACCCTCTCCTCAGGGGCCTCCAATCTGATGGGAAACACAGTCTTGGCCTTTGTGAGCCCCCAGTCTGAAGAGGGAGATACTGGCCTTGCCCTAAGGAAATTGAGTCTAGACCCTGCCTTCCAGCCTTATGTGGAGGGTATAGGCCATAGGAAGTGCAGTCTGATGGGGGAGACAGAGCTCCTGCCCTCAGCTGTAGGAGCAGCTCAGGCCTTCTGGGTTCAGTCAAGGTGTTGGGGAAGCCACAAAACAGTCTAATGGGGGACAGGTAGGACCTGCCCTCCAGAGTGCCTGACTGATGAGGGAGACAGTCCCCACCCTGGTGAGCCCAGGGTGATGGAGGAGGCAAGGGCCCTGCCTCAGGGGTCCCTTTCTGCGGAGTCTGCAGTCCAGCCATCTGAGGGCCTGCTGGCCCACCCTCCTCCTGTTTGCAGACCCCTGTGGATGACAAGGAGCCTCAGTCAGTGCCCAACATCGAGTACCTCCTGCCTAACATTGGCAGGACAGTGCCCTCAGGTGACCCAGGTCCAGGTGAGTGCAGGGGCCTGGGAAGGGGTGGAGGTGGGGTCTGCACCCCGAGGGTGTCCCAGATGCCTGGCCAGACACCCAGCTTCTCTGCTCCTGCCCCACTGGGGCCCTTCCCTGTCCCCACACTGAGGTGGGCTGTGGCGGGGCCTTTCCCTCTCTGAGGAGGTCCAGCTTGCCTGCGTGCCCTCCTCCTCGACTGCTCAGCTGCCCTCACCTCGGGCTGGGCAGGAGCTTTGCCCTCCTTCACTGGTTTCTCTCCTGAGCTTTTTATTTGTCATGGGCTGTGTCCTTCAGGGCTCGTTCCTCTTTTTAATTTTTCTTCCTTTTCTCCCTGCACCCCTCCGCCCGCTCCTCCTCCTCCCTGTGCTCTCCTCCCTCCCCTGGACCCTACCCCACCCCCTCCTCCAGCGGACCTGTTGGAGATTTAAAGGGTACAGTGTGGCGTTGCGGCCTCGGTCACTAACAGTGGCGGGTGATTATAAGAAGGCTGGGCAGGCAGAAGCATCTGGCCGGGGAGGGCCTCACCCTCAGACACCATCTACCCACACTCGGTACAAAGTCCTTCCCTCCAAAGCCCCTTCTCAGGAGGAAGGAGGCACATGTTGGAGCCAGATCTTGCCCCCTGCCAGGAAGTCTGGGCACCACATGGCTACACCTCCCACCCCTGCAGTCCCCCAAACTCAGAGGCCTTCTCTCTATGCGGAACCTTGCCACTTCTGTTATCTGGGTAGGGGGAGACTTGGCTGGTGGCAGGACCCAGCCTCTCTGGACACCAGTGGTGCCACCCCAGAAGCCTTTCTATATCTAGAGCTCCTGCCTCAAGTTGCCTCCTGGTGCTGGCTCTTGCTGCTTCTGAAACCAGAGCCCCTGGTCGTTCAGCCCCTAAGTCCTGTTTCCAGGCCTCTGGCCTTCTCATAGCACAGTAGCCCAGAGCTGAAGGAATGGCCAGTCCCTTCTTGGCTCAAGGCACTAACTTCTACCCTGTGGGTGACCCACCCTTGGTATTTGGACCTCTCCTGTCTCTGACGGAAGCACACCACAGCACCCCTAGGTGCAGGAGGCAGGGTGCAGGAGGGAGCCAGAGGACATGGGAGGGTGGGGATGGCCAACAGGAGCCCTCCGTCTCTTCTAATCACCTGCTGCCGCTGCCCTGCCCCGTGTGTGTCACTGTGTGGTGAACCCATCTGCTCTTCTCACCTCGTGCAGGGGAGGGCTGGGGACGAGGTGTCTAACTTGCTTGCCAGAGAGTGTGGATT
Source organism: Phataginus tricuspis (assembly GCA_029783875.1). Lineage (NCBI taxonomy): Eukaryota > Metazoa > Chordata > Mammalia > Pholidota > Manidae > Phataginus > Phataginus tricuspis. The sequence goes on along the minus strand of JAQQAC010020079.1, from coordinate 6,539 downwards.
AACCGCACCTGCCCACTGCCGCATCGGACCTGGGAGGTCCTTGGGGCAGCTTGCTCCCTCCCCAGTCCTGGAGAGGACACTGCCAGGACTTGTTTCAGGTTCCTTCTTCACCCCAGTGACATCAGGGAGTGGGAACTGAGTCCCGTTGATGTAATGATTTTATTCTCCCTCATAACTCTGGTTATACAGGAGCCTTGCCCCCTAAGGGCAAGTGGACCTCAGGTCTGAAGGTGGAACCCCTCAAGGCTTCATCGCCAGCCCGCTCCGCCTGCCGTGTTCCACCCACTTCATGTGTACCCCTGTACGTGATCGTTCACATGGCCCCTCTTCCTTCTCATGTCCTGGAAGCGGGGGGGAAGGTGGATGTAGGGCACCCACCTCTCTATGCACTGTGTGGTCTCCATTTCTCCAGAGCATCTGTGCTTTGCTGTGTTTGTTGTGGCTTCATGGACTTCCTCTGACTTTTGCATTTTCTCTCCAGTGCTTCAGAGTAACAGGGATAGAAGGGGAGGGGAGAAGAACTGGGCCCAAGGAAAAGCCCCCCCTTGCCCTTAACCCTGGGCAAATGAGGGTCCAGTGGCAGACAGCCTGATGTCACTTCCTGCCTTTAAAGGAAGTGGTGACTGACATCATTCTCTGCTCCATCCCTGTGCCAGAGGGAATGACATCAGAGGCCCATCGCACTCCCAGGACCTAGGAGATTCTGGGTTTCTGAACTCCCTGGTTTCTGAAGCCTTTGAGGAGAGGGAATTGTGTTCACAAGACTCAGCCTTTGCTTGCTCCAATCCAACTTGAATTTTTCTTTTTGTTTTTCGCTAACAGATGCTACCACCTGTAGTTCCGCCAAGTCCAAGGTAAGTGCCAAGTCAATTCCAAAGGCTTTATCCCTACCCAGGCCAGCCCGCTTAGACAGCCCACTCAGCCTTTTGGTCAAGGGAACTGGGAGAATTATGGCTGGACCCTGAGGATAGTTGATGGCTGAGAAGACACTTGTAGTAGAAGGATCTGGCGTGGGAGCTGGGGGGCTGAGAGGAAGTGTTCCCAGCGGCAAGAAGCACAGACAGTCCTGGATCTGAGTCCTGGCCCCACCGCTTAGTTGCTTTGGGACATTGGCAAGTCACTTTAAGCTCTTTCTGATCCTCAGCTTCCCCATCTGTAAATGATGGATAATACTCATCTCCATAAATGGGGTTAACAACAAATATGTGTGACACGATAACTATTCTTTAAGGTCTTTGGAGGGCCAAAGCAAGCAGAAAGGAGGAAGTAATAACAGAAATCAATGAACCCAAAGCTGGAACCAGCTCTCACAGCCAGCTAGCAGCACGCTCCAGAGCCTGCCCTCTGAGGCAGAGCCCATCAGGTGGTGGCACCTGCCCCATGTGGACCCTGTGCAGCTGTCAGATTAGACCTTGACAGCAGGGGATGGTCGCGGTGTCTTAGTTACCATGGGCGGCCATAACAAAATACCATGGACTGGATGGCTTAACCAGCAGAAGTCTGTTTTCTCACAGTGCTGGAAGCTGATGGTCCAAGACCAAGGTGTCAGCATGGCTACTTTCTGGCAGGAGCTCTCTTCCTGGCCTGTAGTGACGGCCTTCTCACTGTGTCCACGTATGGCAGAGAGTGAGAGTGAGAGAAAGCTCTCTGGCGTCTCTTCCTACAAGAGCGCTAATGGCACAATAGGAGCTCCACCCTCATGATCTCATCTAAGTCCCAGTACGTCACCAAATACTATCATATAGGGGTGAGGCCTTCAACATATGGATTTGGGGGAGACACAGTTCTGTGCGTAGCAGTGGGTGAAATCAGCTAAGCCTTGGCTAGCTGAGCTGGGTTCATTTCTGTCTGGGTCTCCAGGCGCCAGCCAGGTCCCAGTGAGCCCAATGTGCCTGACACTGAGCAGGCGCTCACTGTGTGTCGGATGAAGGTCCTGGACAGAAGGAAGGAAGGCTGCTCTGCTCTGGTCTGGTGCAGGGGCCCCTGCAGCCTCTCCACAGAGCCCCTGCCTGCACACCCCTGGTGGCGGGGAGCTCATACCATCAGAAGATTGCCATGGCAGGGAGCACACGGAGCCACCTGAATCTAGCCCTTGTCACTTGCACCATTGCTCCTGCTAGCCTCCTGGTTTCCTGTAGCCTCTCCTGGACTGACCTCTTGACCTTTAGGTGAATCTGCTGACCTCTACCTTCCTGGAAGTGTCCATTCTGACCTCACTGCTTCTGTAACTAACCAGGATGAGAGGGTAGTTTGATCAGATGATCCCAGGGGCCTCTCAAGTCTCTCAGAGAGCACTGGCCAGGAAAGAAGGTGGCACTGGCCACCTTGTGCCTCAGGTTGATCACAGCAGTGCTGCTATTTTGCACAGCTCCACGGGGTGTCTTCTAGATTAGTGCAGTGTGGGCAGCCATGGCCCAGGAGCCACGGGCCTGTGAATCCTGAATCCCTGACACCTCTGACTTTCTCAGAACTAACTGACGTGAGAGAGAGTACGTAGGATGTGGGAGCCACATGAGGTGTCTCTGAATCTCCAGGCATTACTGCACTGTGGCCGAAACAGGAGGCAGCCTGTGAAAAGGGTGGAAGGGCAGGTCATTCCAGCCTAGCAGGGGAGCCAGTCCCGGCATCTGCTTCTACAAGGCTTCCTATGTTGAGGGGACTCCATTCACCCATTTGTCCATTCACATACTATTTATTGAGCACCTATTATGTGCCAGGCACCATGCTAGGAGTCATGGATGCAAACACAGATAAGCCACAGACCTTGCTCTAGTGGAACTCCGTTTGATGTAGATGATGTGGTAACAAAGCTATTCTGTGCGAAGAGCTAGCATGGATGCATTTTTGAAGGGCTGTGGGGACAGAGAAGGGATCTCCCAGCTCAGCCAAAGGGAGGGCTGGGAGGTGCTGTGCAGAGGATGCCATGTTTGAGCTGGGCCAAGTAGGAGGAGTGACAGCTCATCCAGCACATGAGGCCAGGCACTAAGCCCTGCCAAGATTAAAGTGTAAGTCATATGGCGCGAAGGGCTCGTAGATCAGCGTTGCCAGTGTGAAGGCTGTGTTGGGGCTGGGGTCAGAGCAGGGAAGGCCGCACACTGGGAAAGCTGGGAGCAGTCTGGGCAGGGCCCTGTGTCTGTGCTTTGTCCTGGCAGGGGCAGGATCCTACATAGTCCTGCCTTGCCTTTGAAGGACTGATTGCTCTGGAGAGAAGGGATTGGGGTGAGGCCCAGGTGGAGGCAGGGAGTCCTACTAGGAGGGGGTGGACAGGCCCCAAAAAGGTGGGGCGAGGGCCTGAATGGAGGGTGATGGGGCTGAGCTGCCTTTGGGATTCATTCAGGAGGGTGGGGAGGGAGGAGGTGAGAGAGAATCATGGTCAGGTCGGGGGACAGGAATGCAGGCAGTTTGGGGCAGGGGTCGGAGCCTGATGTGGTTCCAGGTAGTGAGTTTCAGACCTGCAGACATCTTGGAAGAGAGGGATTCACAGTTGGAAGAAGAGTTCTGGAGCTCAAGAGATAGAGTTGGGTGTTGGATGGGGAGGCCTTGGGAGCAGGGATGTTCCTGGGGAACACGAAGAGAGAGAGGGTAGGGGCTGAGACAGAACCCTGGAAACATGGCTTTGTGAGTGGGAACATGGGGGAAAGAGCACCCCAAGAGACAGAAGACAGGCCAGAAAGGGAGGATTAAAAAGCAGGCTGGTGGAGGCAGTGATGGGCAGTGTGTGCTGTGCAAGTCCAGGACCTAAAACACCCACTGGGCTTAGCAGTGAGCATGGCGGCAGGAAGTTGCCCAACTCCAGCTGGAAATCAGTTTGGGAGTGGTTTTCATCCAAACCAGTGGTTGTGTTAGTTAGCAGTGATCCTTTAGCTACGGTTAGCAGCAGAGCTGGCAGCTGGATTGATCCTGGGCTGGGGCTTGCCGGGTGGGGTGCTGGTGGGATGGCTGAGGTGCATGTTGTAGGGTGCAGTGGGAAGGGGAAGTGACCTTGGGCTTGTTACCCTGGAGAGGCAGGTTTCCCAGGCTGGAGTAAGGGGAGGGGTAGAGGAGAGGGGCTGTGTTGAGAGAAAGAAAGGTCCCTGCCAGGTTCTGGTGATTATAACCTGGGATACTTCTGTGAAATGGGTTCAAACTGTCAAGTGTTATTCTCTGTTGGGAGACTCATTACCAGAATTGTGTCTAAACGAATTTCTCTAATGCTGGACATGGAGAATGGAATGGTAGTTGAGGCCCAGGAGAGAGACCAGCCCCTCAGGAAAGAGCTGAGTCTGGATTAAGACCAGAAGGGTTGCCGAGGAGGCTTCAGGATGGAAGAGGGCCCTCTGGGTCTCCCCTAGCGTGGACAGCCGTCTAGGAGGAACGATTTATGAGCCTGTGGGGGTGCTGGCCTGGGCTTGGACCTGTTGAGAGTAGGTGCTGTGGTGTGGGGGGTGGGGGGACTTAGGAGAAAGCGCAGCGCTGGGGCAAGTCTGGGCGCCTCCTGCATACTGACCTGTCTCCCGCCCAGGGCTCGTGGGCCCCCAAGAAGGAACCGTACGCCCGGGAGATGCTGGCGATCTCCTTCATCTCCGCGGTCAACCGCAAGCGGAAGAAGCGGCGGGAGGCGCGGGGGCTGGGCAGCAGCACCGACGACGATTCGGAGCAGGAGGCGCACAAGCCCGAGGCGGGGCCGCCGGCGCCGGGGGGCCAGGACCTGCCGGAGGGGCAGCCTCCGGGCGCCGCTGCCCCCGAGGCCCCCGGGCGCCTCAGCCCCCCGGCGGCGCCGGAGGAGCGGCCGGCCGCGGACACGCGCTCCATCGTCTCGGGCTACTCCACCCTGTCCACCATGGACCGCAGCGAGTGCTCCGGGGGCCGGCGGGCGGGCGCGGGGGACGAGGCGGACGACGAGCGCAGCGAGCTGAGCCACGTGGAGACGGACACGGAGGGCGGCGCGGGGCCCGGGGGGCGCCCGGCGCGCCGGCCCTCCTTCAGCTCGCACCACCTCATGCCCTGCGACACGCTGGCGCGGCGCCGCCTGTCCCGGAGCCGCCCCGACGGCGAGGACGCGGGCGCGGGCGCGGGCTGGGGGGCCGCCGAGCTGCCGGGCTCGGCCTCGTCCAGCAGCCAGGAGTCACTGCGCCCCCCGGCGGCCCCGGCGGGGGCGGCGCTGGGCTCGCGGCCCTCGCGCCTCGAGGCGCTGCGGCTGCGCCTCCGCGGCACGGCCGACGACATGCTCGCCGTGCGCCTGCGGCGGCCGCTATCGCCCGAGACGCGGCGACGCCGGAGCAGCTGGCGCCGCCACACGGTGGTGGTGCAGAGCCCGCTGACCGACCTCAATTTCAACGAGTGGAAAGAGCTGGGTGGAGGGGGCCCCCCGGAGCCCGCAGGTCCTCGGGCGCACAGTGACAACAAGGACTCGGGGCTCAGCAGCCTGGAGTCCACCAAAGCCCGGGCCCCGCCGTCCGCGGCCTCGCCGCCGCCCGCGCCCGGGGCCCCCGAGGCCCTGCAGAGCCAGCCCCCGCGCCGCTCCGCCGCCTCCCGCCTCCATCAGCGTCTGTGACCAGCCCCGCCCACCCCCACGCCTGGTGGCCACGCCCTCCGCCCCGACGCAAACGGGAGTCTCCTCTGAGGCGCCCGGGTGCGTCAGGCCCTCCAGGCTGTGTCTGGTTGGGGTGCTGGAATTGGTAGGGCGGTGGGCAGGGGAGAAGGCCGGGCTGAGCAAGGACAGTGTGAAGAGGAGGGAGGGAGGCTCCGGAAGCAGAGCGAGGGAGAGGAGAGGGTGTACGCTGCTGGAGCTCCGTGCAGAGCTGCTGAGGTCTCCCCTGGGGAGTGACAGTGTGTGCCCTTCTGGCCTTCCTGTGTCTGCACTTAGGGATCCTTGTCTGCCCTGGGGTGTGGATAGGGAACCCCCAAGTCTGAGGCTAAAGAAAAGATACCGGGTGATGCTGGCTCTTTGCTTCTTTCCTGAGCCCACCAGCCTCCCCTTTGCTCCAGCTAAGGTGTGGGGGGAGGTTGAGTATGTCTGTCTGGGGAGAGGAGATGTAAGGTGGTGGTGCCCATGGAGGGAGGGGGTTGTGTGTCCGACTGTGTATAGTCACTGTCCAAAGGTGTTTCCAGTAGCAGCTCTTCCACTCCTGTCCCCTTCGTCCCTCCCCCCACCACTCCCAGGGCTCCCTGCCTTTGGTACACCCAGGGGTCCTGCCCCCTGTTGCTTGCAGAGCCAGAGAAGGGGGTTGGGGCCACTCCATAGAGGCAAGAATAAGACACTGACCAGGGCTTCTCCCCCGCCAACCTTTTGCCAAATTCTAAATCACCCCACCTAGGGTCCTGCGTTGACCAAGGGGAGCCACCCATTCCCCCGCCAGTTTTGGGTGGGTGCAGGGCTCCCCCTCCTAGGCCTCCCTTGTCTCTCTTTTTATTCTTCCAGCTGTGTCTGCTTCTTCCACAGCTTGGGCACACAGACCCCCACCTTCTTCCCTTTAGGAGGGGCAAAGTAAAGCATCCCTGGTGTGTGTGTGTCTCTCTCTCTCTCTCTCTCTCTCTCTCTCTCTCTCTCTCTCTCTCTC
>JAQQAC010020078.1:0-41207 GCA_029783875.1 Phataginus tricuspis | reverse complement strand
TGCCACTGGTCTGGCCATCTCTCTCTCTCTCTCTCTCTCTCTCTCTCATGTTCACTTTTCTAGTAGCCTTTCTTCAAAAAAAGCATCTTTTCTCTAAAACAGTAATATATGTTCCTTGTGAACAATTTAAAAATAGCATTATAAAAAGGTAGGGAAAATATCATATGCCTCACTACCTAAATGCATGCCCTTCCGAGGTCTCCCTGCGCCTGCTGTCACCTCTAACCTACTACCAGACCTGCAGGGTAGGGAGGGATATCTGTAAAATGCAGATTTGATTATATTGTTCCCCAGCTTAAAACCCATGCCCACTACTGGGTAAGAAAATCCAAAGTTCCTTCATGTGCTGCCCAGGGTGCTTCATAACCAGCCTTGGCTCCCTGTGCCCACTTCTCCCAGGCCCTCCAACCCATACCCTTGTTCGCCCCAGCTGCCCTAGGTCACCTGGCCCTCCGTCCTCTGCGAGGACTCAGTCATACCAACTCAGTGGGTGACCTTGGTCAGAGTCCTCTGCCTTCTGCAGGCTCCTCATCTGCACAATGGGGACAAAACCCCAGCAGCTGGGTTCTGAGGTCCCAATCCGGGGTGTGGGAAAGAGCTCTGAAAGCCAAGGGGAAGGAGTCACCATCAGGTCAAGGGCAGGTGAAGGCCTCTCCCTCATGTGGCTCCAACACGTGGAGCTCAAAGCTGCCTTTAACAATGATTGGGGAGAACAGGAACACAGAGGGACCAGAGACGCGGAAATGGGGGAGAGTCCTGAGACGGGGACGCAACAGGGCCTGCTACTTCAGAGAGATCAGAGGAAATGATTGAGAAAAAGCCCTTGGATGTTGGGCTCCAGATCAGAGGTGGAGAAGAGCCAGATTCCCAGGGTGCAAGAATCAAGGGCTTGGTGCAGATACGAAGCCATGCATGCCCCCTCTTCTGTCAAGGCTAAGAAAGCTCGAACACCTATGTACTCCTCAGGTGGCTCAAATGAAGAGACTTTAGTGAAGGAACCATCTCAGAGGGTAGAGAAAACAAAGACGCTGAGGCACCGAGGGCCTCAAGAGCGCAGGCAGCTGCGGCCTTCCTGAGGAGAGCAGCAAGGGCCACGGTGCGCCAGGAGCCCAGTAAGAGCCAGATGGCAGGAGTGGGAGTCACAAGGGGCACGGCGGCTGCCCGCAACAGGGCGCCAAGCAGGGAGGGAGAAGGGAGGAAACTCTAGCCCCTCTATCGCGCTGCCCTGCCATGACCCCATTGCCAAGCCCAGCCGGAGGCCAGTCAGCAAAGGCATGGTGGGGGTCAGCCAGCCAGGGCACAGAGCAGAGAATAAACTGGATCTGGGGATGTGAGGGTGGAAAGGCAAATAGAACCTAGCCAGCACACCATTTATGTATCTTATTTAATCCTTATAACAACTTTATATCTTAAAATATATGCACTTAACCCACGTGTCACTGCTACATCCCTACAGCGCCTAGACCAGTGTCCGGCATACCTAAGCCGTCTGTCAGGATTTGCTGAGCAGGTGAATGAACGGATGAATTTGCCGCCGATCAGGCCCAGTCAGATGGAAATAGACAAAACAGACTTGCAATGTTAAAATAATAATGATATAATAATAGCTGCCATTAATAGCTTCAGGAAGGTAGATTTGGAGGGTTGCTGTGGCCAGTCCCCTGGGAGGGAAGATGGCCTGAGAGGACTTGACAGAACAAATGCACACACAGCAGCTGGAAGACGAAGAAGGGGCAGGGCTGTCACGTAAGCGGGCAAATGCTGCTTCACGCTGATGTTTAACGGCCTTGCTCCGTCTGTGAGAAAAGGGGCGCACGGCCTGGGGGAGGACGCGTCACCTGAGTGAATACAGGGGTCAAGGTGCCGCGCAAGCCAGGAGACAAATGTTCTAAACACCAAAGCTCAGAACAGACAGAGGCTCTTAACAAGTGCTGCAGGGAAGGAGCGTAGAAAGCTTTTTTAGCTAGAGAGCCGGGTTGAGAACAAAGAACGCTGGCAGGAGAGAAAGAGCTGCCGGCTGGGATGTGGTGAGAAGTGAAGAGACCCCAGGGCTAAAGCGGACATGGTCCCCTCCCACCTGGCTCTGGGAGAAAGAGCTTTCAGTGGGAAAGGGTGGGAGGGGAGGGAGGACTAGAGCCCAAGGTGACCGTAGGAAAGCCCTTAGCTGCCTTGAAATGAGTCTGCCTCTGGGCCCAGGTCCTCAGTTGCCACAGCAAGTCCCTCTGCTTAGAGCCAATCTCCTGCTGAGGTCGGAAGGTCCCTGGCTGGGCTGCTGGCCAGTTGGGCCTGAGAGCCCGCCTCCTGCCAGCCCGGCTGCCCCCCTGCTCCTAGTGATGCACCCCTGTGGCTGCTAATGTTTCTTTCTTCTTCCTCCCCTCCTTGCCCCCTCCCCACTCCCTGTCCCTGGCTGCCCAACGGGCACGGTCTCCCTTGTGCTTCTCTGGTCTTCTCTTCCACCCTCTCTCTTTCCTATCAGTAACCGTGGGCCCGCCCTCCCACCCCAGTTGCCAGGCCTTCTGGTCCAACCCTTTCTGCCCCTGCCATGGCCCCCTCCTCCCCTGTCTCCGGTGACCACTCTCTCCCAAAGCCCCTCTGGTGTCTTTTGCAGTTCATTTTCTCTTGGAGTTGTGGAGGTTTTTCATTTTTTACAACTTCAGCTGGGGGCCAGCATGAAGGCTCTCCCTTCCTCTCTCTGACCCCTGACCCCTGTTTTTGTTCCAGGCCTCTAGACCAGCTAAAGACATGAGCGGGTCGCATGAGACCTCGAGCCCGGTCTCAGAAAAGCCCTCGGCTTCCAGAACCTCCATCCCCGTATTGACTTCCTTTGGGGCGAGGAATTCCTCCATCTCCTTCTAGAAGCCCCCGTTCGCCTCCCTGGCTGCCCACCTCCATCCCCCCGACATCACCCTCCCTCTGCATCCGCCCTTCATCCCAGTCTCCGGACCCTCCCCAGGGTTTGCCATGGGTGTGGAACTCCTCAGCTCTCTCTCGTGTTTTTGGTTTTTTAATGATTCACTTTTAATTATCTTTTTTTTTTTTAATGCAAAACAGTAAAACTAAAAACCAAAACACACCACCTTCCCTTGATTTCCTATTCTAAAGCGACCCCCTTCCTGTTATGGCTCCTCCCCCTCCCTCCCCCACTCTTCCTCCCAAGCCCATCCTGAAGCTCCTGCACCCCACCCTCCCTTCCGCCTGCCCCCAAACTTCCCAAGAACACGCCAAACAAACTCTGAGCCACGGAGACTTGGAGCGGCGAGACAACCCCTCTCCTCTTCCTCGGAAATCTTCCTGGAGGAAAACCTGGACATTGGACCACCTCCAAAGCAGGCTGAAAACTGGGGCGCAGGGAGACGCAGGCCCTGGAGGCACCCCAGCTGTCCAGCCGCGGGATGTGACAGTGCTGCCGCCCCTCTGCTCTCTGCCCCTGGAGCCCTGGCGGGCCTGGAGTCCAGATGGATGGGCTGGAAGGGAGGCCAGAGTTTGAGGGGCCTCAGGGCGGGCATGAGACCGCGGCATCCGTGTCCTTGGAGAGGAGGCGGTTTCCTGGGACTCCCTTCCTGCGGTGAGGAGCTGCCTGGCCTGTGCTGCGAGCCGAGGAAGGGCCCTGTTGGACTGTTGCTGTGGACGGTGTGTTGACCAGACAGCCTGACACCGGGGACACTGCCTTGGGAGAGGGCAGCCCCAGGGGTATTTGGTACTTTTAGTTTCCTAATTTAGCACTTTAAATGACATTAACTTATTTAATGGGGGTGGGGTGGGCTAGAATGAAGGGCCTAGAAAATTAGAATTTGAGTACTGGAGGGTGGGAAGGGTCTGGTTGTGATGGAAATAGGGGAAAAGGAGAGGAGGCTGATGGGGGCAGTGAGGACACCTCTGACCTTATGGGTGGGCAACTTGGCCTTCAACTGTCCGCTGAGATTTGAGAATTTTAAGGGAAGGAGTGAGATGTGGATTTTAAGTGGGGACCTGGTGACCCCTAGTGAGATCCTGAGCAGCCAGCCAGCCTCCAGCTGTGGACACATGCCTTGCAGAGGCTGTCAGCAGTGAGGTTTTTGGTCTGGTTCAGAGATGGGGAGGGAGAGACCAGTTATGGTTCTCAGCCCAGGCCGCAGAGGGCACAGTGAGGGGCCGGCAGGGAGACTGGTGGGTGGTGGAGGAGGAGGACGGAGTGGGGGTCCCCTGGGAGCAGGATTCCTATTTGGAGCACAAAGTGGGGTAAGCACATGTGAGTGGGGGCTTGGGACTCGTCTCCTTGAGTAAGCACAGAAAGGAAGGGTCACTGGAGGGGCAGAAGCTTCTAGACCCTGGGGCCTAAGGGGCAGGTCGGTGCTCTGGGACACCAGGGAAGCTGTTGAGGGTTGGGGAGGGTGGGGAAATTGGGTTGTGTTTCTCCATTTCTTTCTCTTTTTTGTTTTGTTTTGCTTTTTGTTGGTTCATCCTTGTTTTCTAGCTTTGGATCTTTTTTGTACAAAGGCAAGTAAGCCTTTTTGAAAAATAACAAAAGAAGAGGAAAAAAAATCCTTCCTGAAAAAAAAAAGAGAAAAAAAAAAGGACCTCATAAATGATGCAATTACTTTTAATTGCAGGCAACTCTTTACATTTAAGTGAAGTGTCTTAACATTTTATATTGTTTTAAAAATATATTTACATATTATATATATATAATATACGTAATATAAATATATATAAATATTTAAAAAAGAAAAAAAAAAAGAAAACCACGGCACTCTTTCCCTGGCCACTGTTTTGGCGGGGGAGGGGGCTGGAGGGTGGGCACATCGCCTGGCTTCTGTGGTCCAGTGAAACGGTTTGGTTTGATTTGGCTGTACAGAGACCCCTGACTTGGGAGGGGAGGGGGAGTGGTGCCCCTTCCTCCCTCCACCCCATTACTCTTTGCTTGCTACTTTTCGCTTGCCCCCACCTCTCACCCTCAGCCCTGTGACCTGAATGTGTGCCCCACTGTCATCGTCCTGAGTTGAGTGTCCCTTTGTGGGGGGACTGGGATGGTGGGGGAGGTGTCCACCACGAGGGGACAGATGGAGGAGCCCTATGCCCTGCCCCACTCGCTCACCTGGAGCCCAGTGGGATTAGCATCTTTCTTTCACTTTGGTTCCTGCTCTTTTACGGGCTGAGAGGCATTTGCGTGGAGGGAGACATGTGCGTGCATAGGTGTCACCACCACACAAGCGTGCACGGAGGCATGAGCACGTAGGTGCATGTAACCTGCTTGGGAACCTGCGCGTAGGTGTGGAGGAGCTTTGCGTGTGAGAAGGCGTGTAGTGTGTGTGTGCAGACATGAGCTACGAGAGACTGTATGTGTGGGCCACACGTGTGTACAGGGGTGTCTGTGGAGGCGCATGTGAGCTGTACGTGCTGGTGTATGCGTGCATACCTGTGTGCGGACCTGGGCGCATGGGATGCCTGTCCCATCGTCCAGGCACCACTTGCTCCAGCTCCCCTCCCAAGCACCCATCCCCATGGTCCTCTCAAAGCCCACAGCACGTCAATGCCCCCCCAGCTGCATGCGCCTCGCTGCTCTGTCCATCAGTGTGTGCTTGACCAAGAGAATACTAGGACACCTGGAGGGACTCCTGTACTAGTCCCCCCAGCCCCCACCCACTATGCTGTTTACTCGCATGGGGGGTTTCTCTCCCACCCCTTCCACAATATGCTGTCTCCCCAGGAGCCTCAGGCCTGAGGCTCTGCAAGGGGTCCCAGGTGGGCCCCCCCGGGGGACCTCTGGCTCCACACCCTGCCCCACCCACCCCGTAGGGCCTGTGTTGGTGTAGCAGTGATGGCTTCTGTGGACATTCTGTGACCTGTCGGTGTAACTTGACAATTTCTAAATGGAAAGGGTTGCTGTGTTTTCTCTGTCTCTTTTTTAAATGTCCTTTTTCTTCTCCCCACTTCCCTACTCTCTCTCCTTTTCAGTTTTTCTAGCCGAGTGTTTGGGGCTTAAATAAAACTTGTTTCTTTTTCCTCTCCTGGATCTCCTTCCTGTATAGGCTGCTGTCTCATTATTTCTCATCTTCACCCTGGAAGGTGACGGGATGGATGGGGTGGAGGCTGGGGACTCCTTGGCAGCCAGCTGCCCCACAGCTTAGCAGGCAGGGTAGGAAGGAGGAGGAGCAGAAACGTGGGCCCTGGGATGTCTGCTGTTCCCAAGGGCCTGGGAGGGCCACCATCATCTGTGACACTGGAGAGGAACACCGTTAGCCCTCACAGGACGCAAGCTCTAGACCAGGCACTTCACCGCTCAGGTAGCTACTCGCATTACTGTCACCTGCGAGTGACAACTCCAGAGTTGTTCTGTGGCTTGCCCAGAGTCACACAACTAGTAAGATGCAGAGCCAGGGTTTGAATCCACCTTTGCCTGATCCCAAACCCAGTGCTTTCCTCTGAAAACCAAGTAGGGTCTAATTACCTCCAGGAGTCCCCAGGGTTGAGTCTCAGTCACCTGCCCCTTGGGTGGGATGACATTTCATGGTATCTGCCCATCCTTTCAAGAGCAACAACTTTCAAACTTTGTTTTTTTTTTTTAACTAATTCACAGTAAGAAATATAGTTTATATCTCAACAATTTAGATGTGTATACACACACATAGAATTAGTGAAACAGTGCTTACTATATATAGTGTGCTCTGGTATTTCCTGCTAAATTCTAAACATTTGGGTCACAATCCATTGAGTTAGATTAAATGGGTTAAAACCCACAGTTTGAAGAATAGTCACCTGAAGATCTAGTTTCAGCCTCAATCGTGTTGTATTTCTGTTTTCTCCTCCTCGAAGACCTACTGGCTCCACTTACCCCATGGTCTCCTCTGAAACTGGAAGACCCCTGAGAGATTTACCCTGGATTCTGCTTGGGTGGGGGCCCTGGACCCCTGACCATGTGCGCAGCAAGCTGCCTGAACCCTTCCAGGTTACCAAATCAGAGTCCAGCCTGCCCCACCACTGAGTGGGCCAGATGGCGTTATTGGGTTTTTCAGGTCTTCCTGGAATTCTGAATGCGGTGCCACTGTTGGAGCATGTCCTGAGGGTCCTGGAGGCTGCCCTCCTAGGCATCCTCCTGTTTGGCTGCAGTCAGGGTATTATTGGGTCTCCTCTATTTCCCTCCAAACCCCATCCCTTCTATCCCACAACATAATAACAGTATCCTGGAGCCCCTGGACAGGCCTCACTGCAGTCCCAGTTCCACTTCCTTCTCCTAAAGATCAAAAGCCTCTTTGGAGACAGAGGTTGAGGATCTGCTCACTGTCTGCAGGGCATGCCCACCCACCTGCCAAGCAGCCCTTCAGATGCTCAGCCAGACTTCATCCCTTATGTCCTTTATTAAATGTTAGCAGAATTGGCCTTCTCTCTTGCATCCTGTTCCCCCAAAAGCTAGGAGAGTAGCCAAAAACCCCCTCATCTCCCAGATTACCCCATTCACTGGTGGTTCAAGATCAAGTAACAAATGGGACCGTCGACCACATGCCAGGAATTCTGCCTGGTGCCTCTGTCGTCCTTCCAACACCTGGTGAAGTCTGCCCCTCGCCAGGTGCTGCCGGTCCACTCCCTGGGACCATGGCTCAGCGTCCAAAGTGCAGCCACCTAGACACAGGACACACAGGATCATGACAGCGGTGAGTATGCCACAGGGCAGCAGGCCTGCCACGCCTGTGGCAGTGAGTACTGGGGACCACCTCAGAGAGGTGACCAGGCCCCAAGGGCACATTTGAGTGGCGACCTTAAAAGGGACAAGTGGCTACGTGGGAGCCAGTGGCTGAGTGTCCCAGGCAAAAGGCCCTGAGGTGGGATGTAATCTGTGGGTTCCGCGAAATGCATGAAATCCAAGTAGAGGGAACTGAGGAAGGGGGCGTGCGGGGAGGTTGGAGTGGTGGGTGGAGGCCCTGCTACAGGAGGTCTTGTGGGATGTGGTAGGAAAGTAAATTTCTTCTCGGAGACATGGAAGCCAACTGGAGGGTATTAGGTTAGAAAGTGTCCATGAACACTATCTCAGAAGTTACCTCTGGCTGGGGTAAGGAGAAGAGATAGAGCAGGGTGGGGGTGCAGAGCCATCATTTCAGGGCAGGTGCGGATGCTGGCTGCCTGGACTCAGCGCCCACGGCCCCATGACTGAAGCGAGGGAAGCTGAGTCTCAGAGACTTTGTAGCTACGACTTGATGGAGCCAGGATTGAAATTCAGGACTTAGCCCTCGCAATAGCCACATTTTGTAATGCTTTGTAATACTCATCACTACTATTTATTAAGTGCTCATGTAATCCTCAGTGTGGTCTGTAGGGACCACTGCCTCCATCTTACTGACAGGGAAGACTGACTGAGCAAAGCAAGGATTTGACCGGCATCAGGCTGGCCCCAGAGTCAGATCCTGGTTGATGGGAGAAAAGGGACTGCTTTACAAACCAAAACCTGGGGAGGCCTTGTCTTCTCTCCCTCACTGCATGTCTCTGTGTCCTCTGGGCATTTTCTGCCTCTTCAATCTGAATGGCTTGAGCTATCCTGGAGCTCACAGTGCTGGGGCCTTGCGCTCACCGCCACCATACCCATTAGCTGATAACAAGCTCCCTTGACACTCACTGAGGGTGACCGACTGCCACTACTCATAACACCATTTGGCAGGAATCTCCATCCCTTACCCCTGATCCCCACCCCAGAAATTTCACTCAAGATCTCCAGATTCTCTGTTTTAGCTCATGCCACTGTCACGGTCCTTCTACATGCCCATGCCAGAATGGCAGGGGAAAAAATCCCTATTCCTCTTAGTTCAACCCAAATAGATTTGGGGTTTTCCAACAGAAATGTTTCTTGTGAAACACATGGCTATCTTTATGCCAGTACCATACTGTCTTGATTGGTAATAAATTTGAAACTGGGAATTTTCAGCTTCTTTTTCTTTGTCAAGATTGTTTTGGAATTTCCATAGGAATTTTAGGATCAGCTTGTCAATTTCTGACAAAAAGACAAAAAGACGGGATTTTAATAGAGATTGCATTGAATTTGTAGATCATCTGAAGACCTGCCATCTTAACAACATTGTCTTTTGAAACATGAAATATCATTCCATTTATTTAGATCTTTAACTTCTTTTACAATGTTTTGTAGTTATATTGGTACAAGTTTTGTGCTTCTTTTATTAAATTTATTCCTACTATTTTATTATTTTTGATACAATTGTGAATAGGATTTTCTTAATTTCGTTTTTATATTGTTTTTTGCTTATAGAAAAAAAATTGGAGGGTGTTAAAATTTTTCTTTTTTTATTGAGGTATAGTTGACACATAACACTATTAGTTTCAAGTGAATGACATAATGATTTGATATTTGTATGTACTGCAAATTAATCACCACAGTAAGTCCAGTTAACATGTCACCAGACATAATTACAGAATTTTTTCTTGTGATGAGAACTTTAAGATTTTATTTCTTAGCAACTTTCAAACGTGCAACAGTTATTAACTATAGTTACCATTCTGAATACTGCATCCCCATGACTTATTCCATTTATAATCGGAAATTTGTACCTTTGACCACCTTTACCAACTTTGCCCACCCCTAATCTCCCCCCATCCCCCACCTCTGATAACCACCAATCTATTCTCTGTATCTATGAGCTTGGTTGTTTTTTTAATTCCACCTATCAGTGAGATCATAAGGTATTTGTCTATCTGACCTATTTCTTTTAGCATAATGCCCCCAAGGTCCATCCATATTGTTATAAATGTCAAGATTTTATTCTTTTTTTACAGCTAAATAGTATTCCACTGTATTTTTTACCACCTTTTTCTTTATCCATTCAGCCACCAAAGGACATTTAGGTTGTTTCCATATCTTGCCTGTTGTAAATGATACAGCAATGAACATGGGGGTACAGAGACCTCTTCAAGTTAGTGTTTTTGTTTTCTTTGGGTAAATACCCAGAAGTAGAACTGCTGGATCATAAGGTACTTCTATACTTAATTTTTTTTTTTTTACAATTTATTTTATTTTAGTATCATTAACCTACAATTACATGAGGAATATTGTGATGATTAAACTACCCCCTTCATCAGGTCCCCCCCACCAACCGTATTACAGTCACTGTCCATCAGTGTAGTGAGATGAGAATCACTACTTGTCTTCTCTGAGCTGTACAGTCCCCCCCGTCTATACTTAATTTTTGAGGACTGTCATACTGCCTTCTACAGTGGCTGCACTAATTTACATTCCCACCAAGATTTAAAAAACAAAACAAAACTAGATCTTCCAAAATTATTTCATATTATTCAATTTCTAATGCAGTCTGTACTTATGAGTATCTTTAAATTTAAGGTTTTTTATTGAGATTAAATTCACAGAACAAGTAATTAACCCTTTTAAAGTGTACAGTTCAGTGATATTTAATATAGTCACAATATTGTGCCACCCATCAGCTCTCTGTAGTTTCAAAGTGAGCATACATTTTCATCGCCTCATAAACACATCCCATACATTAAGCAGTCACTCCCTATCTCCATACTACTTCCTTCCCTGGTAACCTCTAATCTGTGCCTGTGGTTTGCCCACTCTACATAGATATCATACAAAAAGAACCAGACAATATGTGACCTTTGTGTCTGGTTTCTCTTACCTAGCATAATGTTTTCAAGGGTCATCCCGGTTGTAAAATTTACCAGCACTTTGCTCCTTTTTACGGCTGAATAATCCTGTATTCCATTGTATGTACAGGCTGTACAATGATTTGTTTCTTCATTTATCTATTAATGGACATTAGAGCTCTTTTCACCTTTTGCCTACTATGAACAATGCTGCTGTAAACAGTCGTGTACAAGTTTCTGTGTGGCCATTTGTTTCCATTCCCCCTGGGGCTATACCTAGAGGTGGACCTGTTGGGTCACACAGTAACTCAATGTTTGACTTTTTGAGGAGCCGCAGGACTGTTTTCCACAGCAGTCTGTACTATTTAGCATCCTCACCAGCAGTGTACCAGGGCTCCTATTTCTCCACATCCTCAACGCTTGTCATTTTCTCTTCTCTTGATTTAAACCATCCTAGTGAGTAGGAAGTGGTATCTCACTGTGGTTGTGAATTAATGAAAACAGGGAAAAATAATTAAAAATGAAAAATTTAATGCATTTATTAATCCTTTTTTCTTTGTCAGTCTAGCTAAATATTTGTCAATTTTGTCAATCTTTTCCAAGAACCAACTTGTAGTTTTATTGATTTTATCCATTTTTTTCTATTTTCTATCTCATTCATCTCTTATCTTTATTATTTCCCTCCTTGCCTTAATTTGGGTTTAGTTTGCTTTCCTTTTTCTGGTTTCTTAAGGTGAAAATTTAGATTACTGATCTGAAATCTTTCTTCTTTTCCAATACAAACATGTACAGCTATAAATTTTCCTCTGAGCACTGCTTTTGCTGTAGTCCATAGCTTTGATATGTTGTGGTTTTGCTTTAATTCATCTTAAAGTATTTCTAAATTCCTCTAGATTTCTTCTTCAAGCCATTGGTGATTTAGGAGTATGCTTTTGTATTTCTACATATTTGTGAACTTCCCAACATTTCTTTAGTTGTTAATTTCTAATTTAATTCCATTGTGGTCGGAGAGTAAACTTTGTATGATTTCAATCCTTTTTCACTTGTCAAGCCTTCCTTTATGGCCTCATCTGTGGCCTATCCTGGAGAATACTCCACATGCACTTGAGAAAAATGTGTATTCTGCCATTGTTGGACGGAGTCTTCTTTCGATATGTTAGGTCCAGTTGGTTAACAGTGCTACTCAAATGTATTATTGATCTTCTGCCTAGTTTTTCAATCTGTTATTGAAGGTGGGTATTGAAGGCTCCAACTGTTATTTTGAATTGTCTACTTTCGATTCCGTTAGTTTTGTTGTTTGAAGCATACATATTTGTGATCATTTTACCTCCTTAATAGATTGGCCCTTAGATCATAAAGTGTTGTTCTTGTTTCTAGCAACAGTTTTTGTTTTTAAAGTCTGTTCCGTCTCACACTTGCATAGCTACTCTGGTTCCGTTGGTAACTCTTTGCAGGGCATCTTTTTCCTTCTTTTCACTTTCAACCTTTTTGTGTCTTTGAATCTATAGTATTCAGATTTCTTGTGAACAGCATGTAGATGGATGCTCATGTTTTAAAATCAATTCTGCCAATTTCTGCCTTTTGACTGGGGTGTGCTCCATTTACAGTCCCTGTGGTTACTGGTAAGGTAGGCTTTATGCCTGCCATTTTGCTATTTTTTCCGTATGTCTTATTTTTTTTGTCCCTTTACTCCTGCCTTCTTTTGTGTAAGATAGATATGTTGTAGCGTATCTTTTAAATTCCCTGTTTCACTTACAATATTTTTTGAGTTATTTTCTTAGTTGGTTGCCCTGGAGATTACTTAGCATCTTCTCTTAATACAGTTCAGATTAATACTAACTTAATTTTAACAGTGTATGAAAACTTTTCAATATAGCTCCATTCCCTCCCTCTCCCTTGTACTGTTGTTGTCATACAAGTTTTACCTTTGTATGTTTATAAACCTGCCTGTGGTTTTCTGATTATTGCAGTTGCCTTTTGAGGACAGAGTTAAAGACAACATAGAAAAGAATTACAAATAAAAATGTTTATACTGTCTTTCATAGTATCTATGTAGCTACCGTATGGTGTTCTTTATTCCTTTGTGTAGATTCAAGTCACCATCTAGTGTAGTGTCATTTCAGCTTGCAGGACTCCCTTTAGCGTTCCTGATCGGGCAGGTCTGCTAATGACAAATTCTGTTTTTCCTTACTGGAGAGATCTTCATTTCTCCTTTGTTTTTGAAGGGAAGTATGGGATTTTAATTCATTCTCATCCAAACCTACTACAGCCTGGAGAAGTTGCCCAATAGGCAAAAAACCCTGTCCATATGTCCTTCCTCTGGGCTTAGATTTATCCTGCAGTCAGCACTGGGCAGGAAGTGGCAAGGAGGGAGGTGATGACCAGGGCAGAAGATCTCTGACCCAGGGAGGCTGTCCACCCAATTAACTTGCAAAGATCCTTCCTAAATAAAGAGGTTGGACTTTTAGTCTTCATCTATACTTACTAGCTGTATGACCTTGAACAGGTAATGTCACCTCTCTGTGCCTTAGTTTCCTCATATATGAAATGGAGATAACCGTGATGTGGAGCTCAAAAGTGCTGGAGGACTGACTTGGGCATGTAAAGCCCTTGGGGCTGGTGTGAACCCACAACACCAGCTCTTCGCTATTTTGCCAAACAGAGCAACCTGTGGGGCAGGGGTGGAGCATGGAGAGAGGAGGGAGGATTCAGTCAGTGACTGAGCTCTTCCCAGCTCCAGGATCTTTAATGAATGTCATCGGCTTTTTCTACAGATGACTACTAGGCTCATCAGAGACAGTCTGGATGCCAGCAAGGGCAACTACGGAGCCAGGACATAGAAGGAAGCCCATCCCATGTTGTAAGCTTACACAGGTGTCTAAGACAATGGGCAAAACCCATACTGTCCCCTTGGATATTGCCTGGGCCAGGAGTGCTTATGATGACAACTGGCCAGGATGGGCCCCAGCAGTGACCTGGGCCTTGTCCAAGCCTCCTGTCTGTGGGGCAGCACCCACTGGACCCGTCTGAAGGTCCAGGCCAGCCCGAGAAGGAAGGTGCCTGTGTGCCTCCCTGGCCTTGGCAGGAGTGTGGAGAGCGCCTGCAGCAGGGAGGGCCAAGCACCCTTCCGTCTCACTCGGTGCCCCTGCCATTGTTCATCCCGGCTCCAGGAGCGCTGCAGACCTACCAGCATAGAGGTTTGCCTGCCTCCGCTCTGCCACCACCTGGATCATCCCCCGTGGCCCTCCTTCCGTGGCCAGATACCTCTCCCCATCCCAACCCCATTCTGTCTTCCAGCCTCTTCTCCCCCCAAAACAAGTGCGACAGCTGACATGTGCCTTGAGGAAGGTCATTTATTTCCAAGATATAGACTATACTTTTAAGACAGGACTTTTCAGAAGCAGGAAATCTTAGTTGTCGCCTAGAGAGGTGTGTCAAAGACACAGTGGAAGGAGACATGCGGACGTGGGGCTGGAGACCTATCCAACACTGTTAACAACACTTTTTTAAATGAGCAAAACATCTTTAAAAATCGTTATAAATTCTTTATAATATGTTACACATTTAGAGACAATATTTACAATAAAAGGATGCAGGAGGGAGGACAGAGAAATCTACTTTGCAGCAAATCTTTGCATAAAACGAGAGGACTGATAGACTTGGCTTCACAACCCCACCTGGGCTTGCCTAGAATAAGTGAGGGCATGTGGGGGAGGCCTGGTGATCTGAGGTCTATTTACAACGTGTGGGGAGAAGAGGGGGCTGGGTCCTGAAGAGGGGGTTGGGTCCCGCCCATCCTGAAGGAACAGCCCAGCTCAGACCCCATAAATCAGTGTGTGTGTGTGTGTGTGTGTGTGTGTGTGTGTGTGTGTGTGTGTGTGTGTGTGTGTGTGTGTGTGAGAGAGAGAGAGAGAGAGAGAGACACACACACACCAGGGATGCTTTACTTTGCCCCTCCTAAAGGGAAGAAGGTGGGGGTCTGTGTGCCCAAGCTGTGGAAGAAGCAGACACAGCTGGAAGAATAAAAAGAGGGACAAGGGAGGCCTAGGAGGGGGAGCCCTGCACCCACCCAAAACTGGCGGGGGAATGGGTGGCTCCCCTTGGTCAACGCAGGACCCTAGGTGGGGTGATTTAGAATTTGGCAAAAGGTTGGCGGGGGAGAAGCCCTGGTCAGTGTCTTATTCTTGCCTCTATGGAGTGGCCCCAACCCCCTTCTCTGGCTCTGCAAGCAACAGGGGGCAGGACCCCTGGGTGTACCAAAGGCAGGGAGCCCTGGGAGTGGTGGGGGGAGGGACGAAGGGGACAGGAGTGGAAGAGCTGCTACTGGAAACACCTTTGGACAGTGACTATACACAGTCGGACACACAACCCCCTCCCTCCATGGGCACCACCACCTTACATCTCCTCTCCCCAGACAGACATACTCAACCTCCCCCCACACCTTAGCTGGAGCAAAGGGGAGGCTGGTGGGCTCAGGAAAGAAGCAAAGAGCCAGCATCACCCGGTATCTTTTCTTTAGCCTCAGACTTGGGGGTTCCCTATCCACACCCCAGGGCAGACAAGGATCCCTAAGTGCAGACACAGGAAGGCCAGAAGGGCACACACTGTCACTCCCCAGGGGAGACCTCAGCAGCTCTGCACGGAGCTCCAGCAGCGTACACCCTCTCCTCTCCCTCGCTCTGCTTCCGGAGCCTCCCTCCCTCCTCTTCACACTGTCCTTGCTCAGCCCGGCCTTCTCCCCTGCCCACCGCCCTACCAATTCCAGCACCCCAACCAGACACAGCCTGGAGGGCCTGACGCACCCGGGCGCCTCAGAGGAGACTCCCGTTTGCGTGGGGGCGGAGGGCGTGGCCACCAGGCGTGGGGGTGGGCGGGGCTGGTCACAGACGCTGATGGAGGCGGGAGGCGGCGGAGCGGCGCGGGGGCTGGCTCTGCAGGGCCTCGGGGGCCCCGGGCGCGGGCGGCGGCGAGGCCGCGGACGGCGGGGCCCGGGCTTTGGTGGACTCCAGGCTGCTGAGCCCCGAGTCCTTGTTGTCACTGTGCGCCCGAGGACCTGCGGGCTCCGGGGGGCCCCCTCCACCCAGCTCTTTCCACTCGTTGAAATTGAGGTCGGTCAGCGGGCTCTGCACCACCACCGTGTGGCGGCGCCAGCTGCTCCGGCGTCGCCGCGTCTCGGGCGATAGCGGCCGCCGCAGGCGCACGGCGAGCATGTCGTCGGCCGTGCCGCGGAGGCGCAGCCGCAGCGCCTCGAGGCGCGAGGGCCGCGAGCCCAGCGCCGCCCCCGCCGGGGCCGCCGGGGGGCGCAGTGACTCCTGGCTGCTGGACGAGGCCGAGCCCGGCAGCTCGGCGGCCCCCCAGCCCGCGCCCGCGCCCGCGTCCTCGCCGTCGGGGCGGCTCCGGGACAGGCGGCGCCGCGCCAGCGTGTCGCAGGGCATGAGGTGGTGCGAGCTGAAGGAGGGCCGGCGCGCCGGGCGCCCCCCGGGCCCCGCGCCGCCCTCCGTGTCCGTCTCCACGTGGCTCAGCTCGCTGCGCTCGTCGTCCGCCTCGTCCCCCGCGCCCGCCCGCCGGCCCCCGGAGCACTCGCTGCGGTCCATGGTGGACAGGGTGGAGTAGCCCGAGACGATGGAGCGCGTGTCCGCGGCCGGCCGCTCCTCCGGCGCCGCCGGGGGGCTGAGGCGCCCGGGGGCCTCGGGGGCAGCGGCGCCCGGAGGCTGCCCCTCCGGCAGGTCCTGGCCCCCCGGCGCCGGCGGCCCCGCCTCGGGCTTGTGCGCCTCCTGCTCCGAATCGTCGTCGGTGCTGCTGCCCAGCCCCCGCGCCTCCCGCCGCTTCTTCCGCTTGCGGTTGACCGCGGAGATGAAGGAGATCGCCAGCATCTCCCGGGCGTACGGTTCCTTCTTGGGGGCCCACGAGCCCTGGGCGGGAGACAGGTCAGTATGCAGGAGGCGCCCAGACTTGCCCCAGCGCTGCGCTTTCTCCTAAGTCCCCCCACCCCCCACACCACAGCACCTACTCTCAACAGGTCCAAGCCCAGGCCAGCACCCCCACAGGCTCATAAATCGTTCCTCCTAGACGGCTGTCCACGCTAGGGGAGACCCAGAGGGCCCTCTTCCATCCTGAAGCCTCCTCGGCAACCCTTCTGGTCTTAATCCAGACTCAGCTCTTTCCTGAGGGGCTGGTCTCTCTCCTGGGCCTCAACTACCATTCCATTCTCCATGTCCAGCATTAGAGAAATTCGTTTAGACACAATTCTGGTAATGAGTCTCCCAACAGAGAATAACACTTGACAGTTTGAACCCATTTCACAGAAGTATCCCAGGTTATAATCACCAGAACCTGGCAGGGACCTTTCTTTCTCTCAACACAGCCCCTCTCCTCTACCCCTCCCCTTACTCCAGCCTGGGAAACCTGCCTCTCCAGGGTAACAAGCCCAAGGTCACTTCCCCTTCCCACTGCACCCTACAACATGCACCTCAGCCATCCCACCAGCACCCCACCCGGCAAGCCCCAGCCCAGGATCAATCCAGCTGCCAGCTCTGCTGCTAACCGTAGCTAAAGGATCACTGCTAACTAACACAACCACTGGTTTGGATGAAAACCACTCCCAAACTGATTTCCAGCTGGAGTTGGGCAACTTCCTGCCGCCATGCTCACTGCTAAGCCCAGTGGGTGTTTTAGGTCCTGGCCTTGCACAGCACACACTGCCCATCACTGCCTCCACCAGCCAGCTTTTTAATCCTCCCTTTCTGGCCTGTCTTCTGTCTCTTGGGGTGCTCTTTCCCCCATGTTCCCACTCACAAAGCCATGTTTCCAGGGTTCTGTCTCAGCCCCTACCCTCTCTCTCTTCGTGTTCCCCAGGAACATCCCTGCTCCCAAGGCCTCCCCATCCAACACCCAACTCTATCTCTTGAGCTCCAGAACTCTTCTTCCAACTGTGAATCCCTCTCTTCCAAGATGTCTGCAGGTCTGAAACTCACTACCTGGAACCACATCAGGCTCCGACCCCTGCCCCAAACTGCCTGCATTCCTGTCCCCCGACCTGACCATGATTCTCTCTCACCTCCTCCCTCCCCACCCTCCTGAATGAATCCCAAAGGCAGCTCAGCCCCATCACCCTCCATTCAGGCCCTCGCCCCACCTTTTTGGGGCCTGTCCACCCCCTCCTAGTAGGACTCCCTGCCTCCACCTGGGCCTCACCCCAATCCCTTCTCTCCAGAGCAATCAGTCCTTCAAAGGCAAGGCAGGACTATGTAGGATCCTGCCCCTGCCAGGACAAAGCACAGACACAGGGCCCTGCCCAGACTGCTCCCAGCTTTCCCAGTGTGCGGCCTTCCCTGCTCTGACCCCAGCCCCAACACAGCCTTCACACTGGCAACGCTGATCTACGAGCCCTTCGCGCCATATGACTTACACTTTAATCTTGGCAGGGCTTAGTGCCTGGCCTCATGTGCTGGATGAGCTGTCACTCCTCCTACTTGGCCCAGCTCAAACATGGCATCCTCTGCACAGCACCTCCCAGCCCTCCCTTTGGCTGAGCTGGGAGATCCCTTCTCTGTCCCCACAGCCCTTCGAAAATGCATCCATGCTAGCTCTTCGCACAGAATAGCTTTGTTACCACATCATCTACATCAAACGGAGTTCCACTAGAGCAAGGTCTGTGGCTTATCTGTGTTTGCATCCATGACTCCTAGCATGGTGCCTGGCACATAATAGGTGCTCAATAAATAGTATGTGAATGGACAAATGGGTGAATGGAGTCCCCTCAACATAGGAAGCCTTGTAGAAGCAGATGCCGGGACTGGCTCCCCTGCTAGGCTGGAATGACCTGCCCTTCCACCCTTTTCACAGGCTGCCTCCTGTTTCGGCCACAGTGCAGTAATGCCTGGAGATTCAGAGACACCTCATGTGGCTCCCACATCCTACGTACTCTCTCTCACGTCAGTTAGTTCTGAGAAAGTCAGAGGTGTCAGGGATTCAGGATTCACAGGCCCGTGGCTCCTGGGCCATGGCTGCCCACACTGCACTAATCTAGAAGACACCCCGTGGAGCTGTGCAAAATAGCAGCACTGCTGTGATCAACCTGAGGCACAAGGTGGCCAGTGCCACCTTCTTTCCTGGCCAGTGCTCTCTGAGAGACTTGAGAGGCCCCTGGGATCATCTGATCAAACTACCCTCTCATCCTGGTTAGTTACAGAAGCAGTGAGGTCAGAATGGACACTTCCAGGAAGGTAGAGGTCAGCAGATTCACCTAAAGGTCAAGAGGTCAGTCCAGGAGAGGCTACAGGAAACCAGGAGGCTAGCAGGAGCAATGGTGCAAGTGACAAGGGCTAGATTCAGGTGGCTCCGTGTGCTCCCTGCCATGGCAATCTTCTGATGGTATGAGCTCCCCGCCACCAGGGGTGTGCAGGCAGGGGCTCTGTGGAGAGGCTGCAGGGGCCCCTGCACCAGACCAGAGCAGAGCAGCCTTCCTTCCTTCTGTCCAGGACCTTCATCCGACACACAGTGAGCGCCTGCTCAGTGTCAGGCACATTGGGCTCACTGGGACCTGGCTGGCGCCTGGAGACCCAGACAGAAATGAACCCAGCTCAGCTAGCCAAGGCTTAGCTGATTTCACCCACTGCTACGCACAGAACTGTGTGTCCCCCAAATCCATATGTTGAAGGCCTCACCCCTATATGATAGTATTTGGTGACGTACTGGGACTTAGATGAGATCATGAGGGTGGAGCTCCTATTGTGCCATTAGCGCTCTTGTAGGAAGAGACGCCAGAGAGCTTTCTCTCACTCTCACTCTCTGCCATACGTGGACACAGTGAGAAGGCCGTCACTACAGGCCAGGAAGAGAGCTCCTGCCAGAAAGTAGCCATGCTGACACCTTGGTCTTGGACCATCAGCTTCCAGCACTGTGAGAAAACAGACTTCTGCTGGTTAAGCCATCCAGTCCATGGTATTTTGTTATGGCCGCCCATGGTAACTAAGACACCGCGACCATCCCCTGCTGTCAAGGTCTAATCTGACAGCTGCACAGGGTCCACATGGGGCAGGTGCCACCACCTGATGGGCTCTGCCTCAGAGGGCAGGCTCTGGAGCGTGCTGCTAGCTGGCTGTGAGAGCTGGTTCCAGCTTTGGGTTCATTGATTTCTGTTATTACTTCCTCCTTTCTGCTTGCTTTGGCCCTCCAAAGACCTTAAAGAATAGTTATCGTGTCACACATATTTGTTGTTAACCCCATTTATGGAGATGAGTATTATCCATCATTTACAGATGGGGAAGCTGAGGATCAGAAAGAGCTTAAAGTGACTTGCCAATGTCCCAAAGCAACTAAGCGGTGGGGCCAGGACTCAGATCCAGGACTGTCTGTGCTTCTTGCCGCTGGGAACACTTCCTCTCAGCCCCCCAGCTCCCACGCCAGATCCTTCTACTACAAGTGTCTTCTCAGCCATCAACTATCCTCAGGGTCCAGCCATAATTCTCCCAGTTCCCTTGACCAAAAGGCTGAGTGGGCTGTCTAAGCGGGCTGGCCTGGGTAGGGATAAAGCCTTTGGAATTGACTTGGCACTTACCTTGGACTTGGCGGAACTACAGGTGGTAGCATCTGTTAGCGAAAAACAAAAAGAAAAATTCAAGTTGGATTGGAGCAAGCAAAGGCTGAGTCTTGTGAACACAATTCCCTCTCCTCAAAGGCTTCAGAAACCAGGGAGTTCAGAAACCCAGAATCTCCTAGGTCCTGGGAGTGCGATGGGCCTCTGATGTCATTCCCTCTGGCACAGGGATGGAGCAGAGAATGATGTCAGTCACCACTTCCTTTAAAGGCAGGAAGTGACATCAGGCTGTCTGCCACTGGACCCTCATTTGCCCAGGGTTAAGGGCAAGGGGGGGCTTTTCCTTGGGCCCAGTTCTTCTCCCCTCCCCTTCTATCCCTGTTACTCTGAAGCACTGGAGAGAAAATGCAAAAGTCAGAGGAAGTCCATGAAGCCACAACAAACACAGCAAAGCACAGATGCTCTGGAGAAATGGAGACCACACAGTGCATAGAGAGGTGGGTGCCCTACATCCACCTTCCCCCCCGCTTCCAGGACATGAGAAGGAAGAGGGGCCATGTGAACGATCACGTACAGGGGTACACATGAAGTGGGTGGAACACGGCAGGCGGAGCGGGCTGGCGATGAAGCCTTGAGGGGTTCCACCTTCAGACCTGAGGTCCACTTGCCCTTAGGGGGCAAGGCTCCTGTATAACCAGAGTTATGAGGGAGAATAAAATCATTACATCAACGGGACTCAGTTCCCACTCCCTGATGTCACTGGGGTGAAGAAGGAACCTGAAACAAGTCCTGGCAGTGTCCTCTCCAGGACTGGGGAGGGAGCAAGCTGCCCCAAGGACCTCCCAGGTCCGATGCGGCAGTGGGCAGGTGCGGTTAATCCACACTCTCTGGCAAGCAAGTTAGACACCTCGTCCCCAGCCCTCCCCTGCACGAGGTGAGAAGAGCAGATGGGTTCACCACACAGTGACACACACGGGGCAGGGCAGCGGCAGCAGGTGATTAGAAGAGACGGAGGGCTCCTGTTGGCCATCCCCACCCTCCCATGTCCTCTGGCTCCCTCCTGCACCCTGCCTCCTGCACCTAGGGGTGCTGTGGTGTGCTTCCGTCAGAGACAGGAGAGGTCCAAATACCAAGGGTGGGTCACCCACAGGGTAGAAGTTAGTGCCTTGAGCCAAGAAGGGACTGGCCATTCCTTCAGCTCTGGGCTACTGTGCTATGAGAAGGCCAGAGGCCTGGAAACAGGACTTAGGGGCTGAACGACCAGGGGCTCTGGTTTCAGAAGCAGCAAGAGCCAGCACCAGGAGGCAACTTGAGGCAGGAGCTCTAGATATAGAAAGGCTTCTGGGGTGGCACCACTGGTGTCCAGAGAGGCTGGGTCCTGCCACCAGCCAAGTCTCCCCCTACCCAGATAACAGAAGTGGCAAGGTTCCGCATAGAGAGAAGGCCTCTGAGTTTGGGGGACTGCAGGGGTGGGAGGTGTAGCCATGTGGTGCCCAGACTTCCTGGCAGGGGGCAAGATCTGGCTCCAACATGTGCCTCCTTCCTCCTGAGAAGGGGCTTTGGAGGGAAGGACTTTGTACCGAGTGTGGGTAGATGGTGTCTGAGGGTGAGGCCCTCCCCGGCCAGATGCTTCTGCCTGCCCAGCCTTCTTATAATCACCCGCCACTGTTAGTGACCGAGGCCGCAACGCCACACTGTACCCTTTAAATCTCCAACAGGTCCGCTGGAGGAGGGGGTGGGGTAGGGTCCAGGGGAGGGAGGAGAGCACAGGGAGGAGGAGGAGCGGGCGGAGGGGTGCAGGGAGAAAAGGAAGAAAAATTAAAAAGAGGAACGAGCCCTGAAGGACACAGCCCATGACAAATAAAAAGCTCAGGAGAGAAACCAGTGAAGGAGGGCAAAGCTCCTGCCCAGCCCGAGGTGAGGGCAGCTGAGCAGTCGAGGAGGAGGGCACGCAGGCAAGCTGGACCTCCTCAGAGAGGGAAAGGCCCCGCCACAGCCCACCTCAGTGTGGGGACAGGGAAGGGCCCCAGTGGGGCAGGAGCAGAGAAGCTGGGTGTCTGGCCAGGCATCTGGGACACCCTCGGGGTGCAGACCCCACCTCCACCCCTTCCCAGGCCCCTGCACTCACCTGGACCTGGGTCACCTGAGGGCACTGTCCTGCCAATGTTAGGCAGGAGGTACTCGATGTTGGGCACTGACTGAGGCTCCTTGTCATCCACAGGGGTCTGCAAACAGGAGGAGGGTGGGCCAGCAGGCCCTCAGATGGCTGGACTGCAGACTCCGCAGAAAGGGACCCCTGAGGCAGGGCCCTTGCCTCCTCCATCACCCTGGGCTCACCAGGGTGGGGACTGTCTCCCTCATCAGTCAGGCACTCTGGAGGGCAGGTCCTACCTGTCCCCCATTAGACTGTTTTGTGGCTTCCCCAACACCTTGACTGAACCCAGAAGGCCTGAGCTGCTCCTACAGCTGAGGGCAGGAGCTCTGTCTCCCCCATCAGACTGCACTTCCTATGGCCTATACCCTCCACATAAGGCTGGAAGGCAGGGTCTAGACTCAATTTCCTTAGGGCAAGGCCAGTATCTCCCTCTTCAGACTGGGGGCTCACAAAGGCCAAGACTGTGTTTCCCATCAGATTGGAGGCCCCTGAGGAGAGGGTCTTTGCTTCCTGCATCAGGCGGGGATGCTCCAAGGACAGACACCTCCCATGCTTGAGCCTTGCGGTCCCACTCCCACCCCAGGATGAGGGTTGCCTAAGACCAGACCCCACCCCAGGGGCACCTGCCTCACTTACTTTCTCTCCCTTGTCCTCATTGTCACTGAAGAACCAGTCTGACTGCAGAGGAGACAAAAGGAAGTGGTAAGATCAGTGTGGGTAGGGGCTTAGGGAGGACAGGGAGATGGCTCCCTACACGCTCAGTCCAGAGGACCCACTCAGGCGCTGGATGGAGCAGGGCGGGGGGGGGCACCAGGAGGCAAGGGTACCCCCTCTTCTCAACAAACCCAGGCCAGCCTGGTTGCTAGAGAGGTCTCAGAGGGAGGCTGATGGCTCCTGGAGCCTGATGCCACAGATTATGAGAAACCCTTGGGGACAGAAAAGGTTGGACCACCGTATGGGAGGGAAATGCAACCTGGAGTGGGAGACGTCCCAGTGTAGACGGATGACTGGCTCAGGGAGAGCATCTCTGCATGTTTTTCATGAAACACTGTCCAGTGCACATCACTGTGGCTGGCTCCCCACTGCAAGCCAGAAGCCGGGGGAAGCATCGCCATCTAGTGTCGACTGAATGCACTGCAGGGAAGAAGGCCACCACAGCTGCTAGAGCTGAGTGTACCCACGCCAGCCCTGGGCTGCACGCTGACACCCGGGGCGACATCCCCTGCCCAGAAAATGGAAGTGTCTGGAGGGAGGTGTTGGGAGGTTCCCTGAGGGGCAGGCAGGCAAGGGTTTTCTCATAAATGCCACACAGGAGAGGAGTAAAGTAAAAATCCCAAATATAATCCATGAAATTTGAGAATTTTGAAGATAAAACTCCAAGTTTTCTGAAAAACAAAAACAGATTGCTTACAAATGAACACATATCATCTGCAACTAGAACTTTCAGCAGCAACAGACACAAAAAGACAAAAAAGTAATATTTTCAATGTGTGGCTGGACTACAAACGCAGTATTTTGAACCCCAAATTTTTTTTTTGAGCTAATGAAAAGCTTTATTAACTCTTTTTTTTTTTACAATTTATTTTATTTTAGTACCATTAACCTACAATTACATGAGCAATATTGTGATGATTAAACTACCCCCTTCATCCGGTCCCCCCCACCAACCCTATTACAGTCACTGTCCATCAGCGTAGTGAGATGAGAATCACTACTTGTCTTCTCTGAGCTGTACAGTCCCCCCCGTGCCACCCCACCCTATGTCTGCCAATCGTAATGCCCCTTTTACCCTCTTATCCCTCCCTTCCCGCCCTTCTTCCCCAGTCCCTTTCCCTTTGGTAACTGTTAGTCCATTCTTGGGTTCTGTGAGTCTGCTGCTGTTTTGTTCCTTCAGCTTTTTTTTTTTGTTATTATTGTTGTTGTTGTTCTTTGTTCTTATATTCCACATATAAGTGAGATCATTTGGTACTTGTCTTTTTCGGCCTGGCTTATTTCACTGAGCATAATACCCTTCAGCTCCATCCATGTTGTTGCAAATGGTAGGATTTGTTTTTTTCTTATGGCTGAATAATATTTCATTGTGTATATGTACCACATCTTCTTAATCCATTCATCTACTGATGGGCACTTAGGTTGCTTCCATTTCTTGGCCATTGTAAATAGTGCTGCAATAAACATAGGGGTGCATCTGTCCTTTTGAAACTGGGCTGCTGCATTCTTGGGGTAAATTCCTAGGAGTGGGATTCCTGGGTCAAATGGTATTTCTATTTTGAGTTTTTTGAGGAACCTCCATACTGCTTTCCACAATGGTTGAACTAATTTGCATTCCCACCAGCCATGTAGGAGGTGAACCCCAAATTTTATACCCTGCTAAACTCTCAATAAAATCTAATTTAAATTTAATTTAAATTCTGAAATAAGGTTATTTGGAGACATCAGAAAGGTTACTACACAAAGGCTCTCTTAACTGAGTACATGCACAAATACAGAAATTAATTCAGGATGGAGTGATAAGCTCTGAGAGGTAAGAAGGGATTATACGGTAGAAAAGTCCATTGTTATCAAACCAAAAAATGATATATATACATATACAAACACACAAAAAGTATATCCAATCTGTAGTTCAAATTCAGAGAAAGAAACCAGTGACAGGTGAAAGTACACTAAGGTTCTTGGCTTTTAGATGTAGTGGAAGGAAGACATGAATACTGACAAGATATCCATTGATAGTGAAAACTATAAGTATGGACTTTTATAACTGCATAATTAAACAACATGGGTTTTATAAGTTGTATAACTTTCATATCAGGAAAATAAAACCAGACCCTCCAAAGCAAGATTGGACAGACCTAAAAAAGGAAATAAAATGAAAATGGTAGACAGAAAGTGACATTTAAGCTGGCAGAAATAAGTCCCAATGGTATGGAAATTATAATAAAGTAAATGAGCTAAACTCACTGGCTGAAATTTAAAACACACAGAATATTATGTACACTTAAGGACATATTTAAAATAAGCATAGAGAATGTGGATTGGAAGGACACATATTAACCTATGAGAGTGGTAATTATGGGGGGTCAGGAATGAAGGGGGAAAACAAATAGATTGTAATGTTGATTATGACTGTGCCATGAAATTCAGTTATTATTAATCATAATCAGGCATACTACTAACTTAGATAAGCAGCACAAAAGAGAAACGAGAAAGAGACAGAAGAAAAAAGAGAGGATAAGAAAGAAATGCAGGATGGAGTCACTTCTCTCGGGCTCAAGTTCACCAGGTGAATTACCTGATTCTATTTACTTACATGTGAAGTGGGCATAATGTGAGTATCTACTAACAGAATTGTGATGAGGATAAAATGAAATACTATATGGCCAATAACAAAGACAAGTAATAACAAGTGTTGGTGAAAATGTGGGGGAAAGAGAACCTTTGTGTTGGTGGGAATGTAAATTAGCCACTATAGAAAACAGTCTGGAAATTTCTCAAAAAAGTTTAAAATAGAAATACCATAGGATCCAGCTATTCCGCTTCTGGGTATTTATCCAAAGAAAATGAAAACACTAACTTGAAAAAAATATCTGCGCCTCCACTTTCATTGCTCCATTATTTACAACAGCCAAGGTGTGGAAACAGCCTGAGTGTCCATCAATGGGTGAACAGATAAAGAAAATGTGGTACATATGTACATTATTATTATTATTAGGCCATTAAAAAAGAAAATCTTGATCTGTGACCACATGGATGGATGGACCTTGAGGGTATTATGCTAAGTGAAGTAAATTAGACCGAGAAAGGCAATTACCATATGGTCTTATTTATGTGTGGATTTTCAAACAAACAAAAACCTTGCTCACAGATACAAATAATGCATCGGTGGTTGCCAAAGGCTGGGGGTGATGGGTGGGCAAAATGGATGAAGAAGGTCAAAAGGTACAAACTTCCAGTTGTAAAATAATTAAGTCATGGGGATGTAGTGTACAGTATGGTGGCTATAGTTAATAATACTGTATTGTTTATTTGGAAGTTGCTAAGAGAGTAAATCTTAAAAGTTATCAAGAGAAAAAAATTTTGTAACTACGTGTGGTGCTGGATCTTAGTCTGCTGATCGCTTTACAATATATAGATATTGAATCATTATGCTGTATCCCTGAAAATAATACAACGTTATATATCAACTATATCTCAGTTTTAAAAATCACAAAAAGAAATTTTTGCCCCACAGGGGCATTTGACAGTGTCTGGAGGCATTTTCAATCGTTACAACTGGCAGGACACTCCTGGCATCTAGTCAGAGATGCTGCAAAACATCTTACAATATGCAGGACAGCCCCCCAGAGAAAACTGATCTGGCCCCAAAGGTCACAAGTGCCAAGGTTGAGAAATTCCAGTGTACACATAGTAGGAATCACGTTTTTTGGTGAATAAATGAAGAAATGCCTTGACAGGGTCTATATTTGGGTTCCAACTGACTTAGTAAACATGGGTGGGAGCTGGTTGGTGACGTGCTGCTGGGAGGCTGAGCACCCGGTGCTGCTCATCTCCACTCCCCCTTTATCTTGTTGTACAACCCTGGCCAAGTCACTGTTTCTCTTTACAACACCTCTGTACGATTCAAGGATAGATCTAGGTACTGTAAGGCCCCTCCTAGCTCTGCTATCCAAGAGTGCCTCAGAAGACAGGGGCTGCAGGTAGGGGGGGCCAGGTGATGGCTGCGGCTAGAACTTCCAGCAGAAGGTGGTGTCACCCAGTAACCCCAGCCATCCGCTGGCTGGCCAGGGGCTCAGAAACAGAGCCGTCTCT
Source organism: Phataginus tricuspis (assembly GCA_029783875.1). NCBI lineage: Eukaryota > Metazoa > Chordata > Mammalia > Pholidota > Manidae > Phataginus > Phataginus tricuspis. The sequence goes on along the minus strand of JAQQAC010020078.1, from coordinate 14,127 downwards.
GCCCCCAGTCTGATCCTGCCTGGGCTCGTGATTACACTGATCCCTGCGTACAGAGCCTCTGGGCTAGACAGACCCTGGCAAACTTGGGTGTGCAGAAGGCAGGTAGCTCTTTCCCTTGATAATCATTCAGGGCTGATTATGTTGACCAAACTTGTGTGTTTATGGAGTATATGTACTCATCTAAGCATTTTCAGCGCTTTGCTTTAATTTTTAAGCTACATTAACTTTAATTAAAAAATATATGTAGAGGACAGTCTAAAGACACAATTATTGAAATTGGAAAAAGAACAACAAATGAGGCCCAAAGTTACCAGAAGGAGAGACATAATAAAGATCACAGAAGAAATAAATAAAATTGAGAAGAATAAAACAACAGAAAAAAATCAATGAAACCAAAAGCTGGTTCTTTGAAAAAATAAACAAAATAGATAAACCCCTAGCCAGACTCCTTAAGAGAAAAAGAGAATCCACACACATAAACAGAATCATAAATGAGAAAGGAAAAATAACGACGGACCCCACACAAATACAAAGAATTATAAGAGAATACTACGAGCATCTATATGCCAACAAGTTCCAAAACCTAGAAGAAATGGACAACTTCTTAGAAAAATACAGCCTTCCAAGACTCACCAAGCAGGAAACAGAAAAACTAAACAGACCAATCACCAGCAACGAAATTGAATCGGTAATCAAAAAACTACCCAAGAACAAAACCCCTGGACCTGATGGATTCACCTCTGAATTCTACCAGACATATAGAGAAGAAATAACACCCATTCTCCTTAAAGTTTTCCAAAAAAAAGAAGAGGAGGGAATACTTCCAAACTCTTTCTATGAAGCCAGCATCACTCTAATACCAAACCTGGCAAAGACCTGACTAAAAAAGAAAATTACAGACCAATATCCCTGATGAATGTTGATGCAAAAATACTCAACAAAATATTAGCAAACCGAATTCAAAAATACATCAAGAGGATCATACACCATGATCAAGTGGGATTCATCCCAGGGATGCAAGGATGGTACAACATTCGAAAATCCATCAACATCATCCATCACATCAATAAAAAGAAGAACAAAAGCCACATGATCATTTCCATAGATGCTGAAAAAGCATTTGACAAAATTCAGCATCCATTCATGATTAAAACTCTCAACAGAATGGGTACAGATGGCAAGTACCTCAACATCATGAAGGCCATATATGACAAACACACAGCTAACATCATACTTAACAGCGAGAAGCTGAAAGTTTTTCATCTAAGATCGGGAACAAGACAGGGGTGTCCACTCTCTCCACTGTTATTCAACATAGTACTGGAGGTCCTAGCCATGCGATCAGACAAAGCAAAGACATACAAGGCATCCAGATTGGTAAAGAAGAAGTCAAATTGTCACTATTTGCAGATGACATGAAACTGTACATAAAAAACCCTAAAGACTCCACTCCAAAACTACTAGAACTAATATCTGAATTCAGCAAAGTTGCAGGATATAAAATTAACACACAGAAATATGTTGCTTTCCTATACACTAATGATGAACTAACAGAAAGAGAAATCAGAAAAACAATTCCATTCACAATTGCATCTAAAAGAATAAAATACCTAGGAATAAACCTAACGAAGGAAGTGAAAGACCTGTACTCTGAAAACTACAAGACACTCCTAGGAGAAATTAAGGAAGACACTAACAAATGGAAATGCATCCCATGCTCTTGGCTAGGAAGAATAAATATTGTCAAAATGGCTATACTACCTAAAGCAATCTACAGATTAAACGCAATCCCTATCAAAATACCAACAGCTTTCTTCAATGAACTGGATCAAATAATTCTAAAATTCATATGGAACCACAAAAGACCCTGAATAGCCAAAGCAATCCTGAGAAGGAGGAATCAAACAGGGGGAATTACGCTCCCTGACTTCAAGCTCTACTACAAAGCCACAGTAATCAAGACAATTTGGTACTGGCACAAAAACCAGACCCACAGACCCATGGAACAGAACAGAAAATCCAAACATTAACCCAAACATATACAGTCAATTAATATTTGGTAAAGGAGCTTTGGATATACAATGGGGAGATGACAACCTCTTCAGCAGCTGATGTTGGCAAAACTGGACAGCTACATGTAAGAGAATGAAACTGGACTACTGTCTAACCCCATACACAAAGGTAAACTCAAGGTGGATCAAAGACCTGGATGTAAGTCATGAAACCATAAAATTCTTAGAAAAAAACATAGGCAAAAATCTCTTAGACATAAACATGAGCGGCTTCTTCATGAACATATCTCCCTGGGCAAGGGAAACAAAAGCAAAAATGAACAAGTGGGACTATATCAAGCTGAAAATCTTCTGTACAGCAAAGGACACCATCACTAGAACAAAAAGACATCCTACAGTATGGGAGAATATATTCATAAATGATGTATCCGATAAGGGGTTGACATTCAAAATATATAAAGAACTCACGCACCTTAACAAACAAAAAGCAAATAATCCAATTAAGAAATGGGCAGAGGACATGAATAGACACTTCTCTAAAGAAGAAATTCAGATGGCCAACAGGCACATGAAAAGATGCTTCATATCGCTTATCATCAGAGAAATGCACATTAAAACCACAATGAGATATCACCTCACACCAGTGAGGATGGCCAACATCCAAAACACAAACAACAACAAATGTTGGCAAGGATGTGGAAAAAGGGGAACCCTCCTACACTGCTGGTGGGAATGCAAATTAGTTCAACCATTGTGGAAAGCAGTATGGAGGTTCCTCAAAAAACTCAAAATAGAAATACCATTTGACCCAGGAATCCCACTCCTAGGAATTTGCCCTAAGAACGCAGCAGCCCAGTTTCAAAAAGACATATGCACCCCTATGTTCATTGCAGCACTATTTACAATAGCCAAGAAATGGAAGCAACCTAAGTGTCCATCAGTAGATGAATGGATTAAGAAGATGTGGTACATATACACAATGGAATATTATTCAGCCATAAGAAGAAAACAAATCCTACTATTTGCAACAACATTGAGGGAGCTAGAGGGTATTATGCTCAGTGAAATAAGCCAAGCCGAAAGACAAGTTTCAAATGATTTCACTCATATGTGGAGTATAAGAACAAAGAACAAAACAACAAAAAAAAAACTGAAGGAACAAAACAGCAGCAGACTCACAGAACCCAAGAACGGACTAATAGTTACAAAAGGGAAACGGACTGGGGAAGATGGGTGGGATGGGAGGGATAAGGGGAAAAAGGGTCATTACAACTAGCATGTATAATGTAGGAGGGGGGACATGGGGAAGGTAGTATAACACAGAAAAGACAAGTGATTCTATAGCATCTTACTACGCTAATGGACAGTGAGTGTAATGAGGTATGTGGTGGGGACTTGATAATAGGGGGACTCTAGTAACCATAATGTTGTTCATGTAATTGTACATTAATGACAGGAAAATAAAAAAAAATCATATGCTAACAAACTGGATAACCTAGAAGAAATGGACAGCTTTCTAGAAAAATACAACCTTCCAAGGCTGACCCAGAAAGAAACAGAAAATCTGAACAGACCAATTAGCAGCAACGAAATTGAATCGGTAATCAAAAAACTACCTAAGAACAAAACCCCTGGACCAGATGGCTTTACCGCTGAATTTTATCAAACATTTAGTGAAGACCTAATACCCATCCTCCTTAAAGTTTTCCAAAGAGTACAACAAAAGGGAATACTTCCAAACTCATTCTATGAGGCCAGCATCACTCTAATACCAAAATCAGGCAAAGACACCACAAAAAAGAAAATTATAGACCAATATCCCTGATAAACATAAATGCAAAAATACTCAACAAAATATTAGCAAACTGAATTAAAAAATACATAAAAAAGATCATCCATCATGATCAAGTAGGATTTATTCCAGGGATGCACGGATGGTACAACATTTGAAAATCCATCAACATCATCCACCACATCAACAAAAAGAAGAATAAAAACCACATGATCATCTCCATAGATGCTGAAAAAGCATTTGACAAAATTCAACGCTCATCCATGATAAAAACTCTCAACAAAATGGGTATAGAGGGCAAGTAACTCAACATAATAAAGGCCATATATGACAAACCCACAGCCAACATTATACTTAACAGTGAAAAGCTGAAAGCCTTTCCTTTAAGATCGGTAACAAAACAAGGATGCCCACTCTCCCCACTTCTATTCAACATAGTTCTGGAGGGCCTAGCCATGGCAATCAGACAACACAAAGAAATAAAAGGCATCCAGATTGGCAAGGAAGAAGTTAAACTGTCCCTGTTTTCGGACGACATGATATTGTACATGAAAATCCCTAAAGAATCCACTCTAAAACTACTAGAACTAATATCTGAATTTAGAAAAGTTGCAGGATACAAAATTTATACACAGAAATCTGTTGCATTCCTATATACTAACAGCGACCTAGCAGAAAGAGAAATCAGGAAAACAATTTCATTCACAATTGCATCAAAATGAATAAAATACCTAGGAATAAACCTCATCAAGGAAATGAAAGACCTATACTCTGAAAACTATAAGACACTCATGAGAGAAATTAGAGAAGATACCAATAAGTGGAAACACATCCTGTGTTCATGGATAGGAAGAATTAATATTGTCAAAATAGCCATCCTGCCTAAAGCAATCTACAGATTCAATGTGATTCCTATCAAAACACCAACAGCATTCTTCAATGAACTAGAGTAAATCATTCTAAAATTCATATGGAACCACAAAAGACCCCAAATAGCCAGAGCAATCCTGAGAAGGAAGAATAAAGCTGGGAGGATCATGCTCCCCAACTTCAAGTTCTACTACAAAGCCACAGTAATCAAGACAATTTGGTACTGGCACAAGAACAGACCCATAGACCAATGGAACAGAATAGAGAGCCCAGATATAAACCCAAGCATATATGGTCAATTAATATATGATAAAGGAGCCATGGACATACAGTGGGGAAATGACAGTCTCTTCAACAACTGGTGTTGGCAAAACTGGACAGCTACATGCAAGAGAATGAAACTGGATTATTGTTTAACCCCATACACAAAAGTAAACTCAAAATGGATCAAAGATCTGGATGTAAGTCATGAAACCATAAAACTCTTAGAAAAAAACATAGGCAAAAATCTCTTGGACATAAACATGAGCGAATTCATGAACATATCTCCCTGAGCAAGGGAAACAAAAGCAAAAATGAACAAGTGGGACTATATCAAGCTGAAAACCTTCTGTACAGCAAAGGACACCATCAATAGAACAAAAAGACATCCTACAGTATGGGAGAATATATTCATAAATGACCTCTGATAAAGGGTTGACATCCAAAATACATAAAGAGCTCATGTACCTCAACAAACAAAAAGCAAATAAGCCAATTAAAAAATGGGCAGAGGATCTGAACAGACACTTCTCCAAAGGAGAAATTCATATGGCCAACAGGCACATGAAAAGATGCTCCACATCGCTAATCATCAGAGAAATGCGAATTAAAACCACAATGAGATATCACCTCACACCAGTTAGGATGGCCAACATCCAAAAGACAAACAACACCGAATGTTGGCAAGGATGTGGAGAAAGGGGAACCTCCTACACTGCTATTAGGAATGTAAATTAGTGCAACCATTGTGGAAAGTAGTATGGAGGTTCCTCAAAAAACTTAAAATAGAAATACCATTTGACCCAGGAATTCCACTTCCGGGAATTTACCCAAAGAAAACAATATCCCAGATTCAAAAAGACATATGCACCCCTATGTTTACCGCAGCACTATTTACAATAGCCAAGAAATGGAAGCAACCTAAGTGTCCATCAGTAGATGAATGGATAAAGAAGATGTAGTACATATACACAATGGAATATTATTCAGCTATAAGAAGAAAACAAATCCTACCATTTGCAACAACATGGATGGAGATAGAGGATATTATGCTTTGTGAAATAAGCCAGGCGGAGAAAGACAAGTGCCAAATGATTTACCTCATTCGTGGAGTATAACAACACAGCAAAATTGAAGAAACAAAATAGCAGCAGACTCACAGACTCCAAGAAGGGACTAGTGGTTACCAAAGGGGAGGGGTGTGGGAAGGCGGTTGGGGAGGGAGGGAGAAGGGGATTGAGGGGTATTATGTTTAGTACACATGGTGTGGGGGGTTACAGGGAAAACAGTGTAGCACAGAGAAGGCAAACAGTTGAATCTGTGGCATCTTACTGCACTGATGGACAGTGACTGCATTGGGGTTTGGGTGTGGACTTGATAATATGGGTAAAAGTAGTCACCACATTGTTTTTTCATGTGAAACGTTCATAAGAGTGTATATCAATAATACCTTAATAAAAAAATTTTAAATTTGTATTTGTATAGATTTAATTTATTTTAAATGTTGTTATAAAGTGTTATGTCCTGTAACCACTGACTGAATTATACCTTAAGGTTAGTATGCACGACCAATAATATTCAATTAAAGTCCAGATACAAGTTATTTGCCTGTATTAGGGCCCCAGATGGCCTAGTTGAACCTTGCATCCTGAAAACTTTAAAATACCAAGGGCATGACAGCACAGTTATCTGTGAGCATGGGCTGATTAGTCATTAATCCATCGAGGTGTCTTATTTAAGGGGAACAAATGAGCGGTTTAAGTTACATGGCCCTAAAGTAAGAACCAGATGCCAGATATAGTTCACTTATAGCTACCCTCACTCTTAATAGGTCCGGAGCAAAAACAGGGACACAACTGTGGGCGGGTTGATGATTTCATGTGGCATGGTGGTTAAGCGGCCTTCTGGGCGGTGATATGCATGTTGACTAAAAATGATTTGACTTAATGTGCTACGTATGATCAATAAAAGTATGTACTATGTACTGTAATAATATAATGTACTTGCTTATATGCATGGGGCATATCAGTAATGCATGATTAAATATAGAATATCTTGGCTTCTGGGAAGATGGTGGCGTGAGCAGGGCGGCGGAAATCTCCTCCCAAAACCATATATATTTGTGAAAATACAACAAATACAACTATTCCTAAAAAAGTGACCAGAAGATACAGTACAACAGCCAGGCTACAGCTACACCTGCAAGAACTCAGTGCCTCATGAAGCGGGTAAGATACGGAGCCGCGACCGGCGGGACCGAGCACTCCCCCACCCCTGCGCACCAGCGGGAGGAAATGATTCAGAGTGGGGAGGGAGTGGAAGCACAGGCCCGCCAAATAACCAGCCCTGGTGATCTGTGCCGGGAGCACTGACACACATCGCGTGGTGTATCGGAGATTAGAGAAACAGAAGGGCAGGATCTGAGATGGGGACTGCAAGCGGGTCCCCTCAGCCGGCTCCCTGGGACAAAAGAAAAGTGGGTGCTTTTTTTTTTTTAAGTCTTAAAAAGACAAGGGCCCAACAGCAGACTCAGCCCAGCAGGCTGGGAGTCTTGGGGAATTTTGGACCCCCTGGCCGGCGGCCGGGCAAAGCAGCTGTGCCGAGGCTTCCCACAGAGATCAGCAGCCTGCCATTCACCCCCCACCCCAACCCCCACACGGCCAGCACCGCAAAGGATCCAGGATCCGCCACTGTTGCGAAACTGCAGAGGAGGGGCCCCCCCACAGCAACCTCACAGAATCTACTCCCGGCTGGCACGCAGTTAAGAGGGAAGGACCCCAGAACCCACAACAAGGGCTGGAAAGCACCAAGGGGACCAGAAGGCACCCAACGAGACTGCAAACCCCCGCAGTGCTATAGGCTAGGCTGAGGGCGACCCTGCACACAGGGGGCTCCGGGGATTATCCCAGAGACTGCCTCCCGGTGGGCGAGAAACCAGTTCAGGCCCCGGAGAAGGGCAAGGAGAACAACAAGCAGGAAGGGACTTTCTTCTCCCAGCTGACACAAATGGCACCTGCCAGCAACCACTTCTATCACCATGAAAAGACGGGAAATATGGTACAGACAAAGATTATCCAGACAATCCCAGAGAGAGGGCCTGATGGGATAGACTTACACAATCTTCCTGAAAAAGAATTCAGAATAAAAGTCATAACCATAATGATGGATCTACAGAGAAATATGCAAGAGCTAAGGGAGGAAGGGAGGAAAGACAAAGCAGAAATCAGACAAGTGATCGATGGGCTTAAGAGCAGAATGGACGAGGTGCAAGGGACTGTTAATGGAATAGAAATCAGAGAACAGGAATACAGAGAAGCTGAGGCAGAGAGAGATAAAAGGATCTCTAAGAATGAAAGAATAGACTGTAAAGCTCCGAGAAGACAAGTAGTGATTCTCATCTCACTACACTGATGGACAGTGACTGTAATACAGTTGGTGGGGGGGACCTGATGAAGGGGGTAGTTTAATCATCACAATATTGCTCATGTAAGTGTAGGTTAATGATACTAAAATAAATTTTAAAAATAAAAAAAAGAATGAAAGAATATTAAGAGAATTGTGTAACCAATCCAAATGGAACAATATTCGCATTATAGGAGTACCAGAAGAAGAAGAGAGAGAAAAAGGGATAGAAAGTGTCTTTGAAGAAATAATTGCTGAAAACTTCCCCACGCTGGGGAAGGAAATAGTTTCTCAGACCATGGAAGCCCACAGATCTCCCAACACAAGGGACCCAAGGAAGACAACACCAAGACACATAATAATTAAAATGGCAAAGATCAAAGATAAGGACAGAGTATTAAAGGCAGCCACAGAGAGAAAAAAGATCACCTACAAAGGAAAACCCATCAGACTATCATCAGACTTCTCAACAGAAACCTTACAGGCCAGAAGAGAATGGCATGATATATTTAATGTAATGAAACAGAAGGGCCTCAAACCAAGAATACTGTACCCAGCACGATTATCATTTAAATTTGAGGGAGGGATTAAACAATTCGCAGACAAGCGAAAGCTGAGGGAATTTGCCTCCCACAAACCACCTCTACAGGATATCTTAAAGGGAATTCTCTAGATGGAAGCACTCCTAAGGCTAAATATGTGTCACCAGAGAAAATAAATTCACAGCAAAGAAAGCAGACCATCCAAATACTAATTAAAGGCAAAAAGTAAAATCAACTAACCACAAAAGCAGTCAAAGGAAATGTAAAAGAGTACACAATAAAACACCTAGTACATAAAGAATGGAGGAGGAAGAAGAAGAGAGAGAAACAAAGAATCATCAGACTGTGTTTATAACAGCTTAACAAGAGAGTTAAGTTAGACTGTTAGATAGTAAAGAAGCTACCCTTGAACCTTTGGTAACCACGAATCTAAAGCCAGCAATGGCAATAAGTACATATCTATCAATAATCACCCTAAATGTAAATGGACTGAATGCACCAATCAAAAGACACAGAGTATAGAATGGATAAAAAAGCAAGACCCATCTATATGCTGTTTACAAGAGACTCACCCTAAACCCAAAGATATACACAGACTAAAAGTGAAGGGATGGAAAAAGATATTTCATGGAAACAATAAGGAGAAAAAAGCAGGTGTTGCAGTACTTGTATCAGACAAAATAGACTTTAAAACGAAGAAAGTAGCAAGAGACAAAGAAGGACATTATATAATGGTAAAGGGGTTAGTCCAACAAGAAGATATAACCATTATAAATATATATGCACCGAACACAGGAGAGCCGACATATGTGAAACAAATACTAACAGAATTAAAGGAGGAAATAGAAAGCAATGCATTCATTTTAGGAGACTTCAACACACCACTCACTCCAAAGGACAGATCAACCAGAAAGAAAATAAGTAAAGACACAGAGGCACTGAACAACACACTAGAACAGATGGACCTAACAGACATCTACAGAACTCTACACCCAAAAGCAGCAGGATACACATTCTTCTCAAGTGCACATGGAATATTTTCCAGAATAGATCACATACTAGGCCACAAAAAGAACCTCAGTAAATTAAAAAATATTGAAATTCTACCAACCAACTTCTCAGATCACAAAGGTACAAAACTAGAAATTAATTGTACAAAGAAAACAAAAAGGCTCACAAATAAAAGGAGGCTTCACAACATGCTCCTAAATAAGGAATGGGTCAACGACCAAATTAAAACAGAGATCAAACAGTATATGGAGACAAATGACAACAACAACACAAAGCCACAACTTCTGTGGGACGCAGCAAAGGCAGTTCTAAGAGGAAAGTATATTGCAATCCAGGCCGATTTAAAGAAGGAAGAACAATCCCATATTAATAGTCTAAAGACACAATTATTGAAATAGGAAAAAGAACAAATGAGGCCCAAAGTCCCCAGAAGGAGGGACATAATAAAGATCAGAGAAGAAATAAATAAAATTGAGAAGAATAAAACAATAGAAAAAAATTAATGAAACCAAAAGCTGGTTTTTTGAAAAAATAAACAAAATAGATAAACCCCTAGCCAGACTTATTAAGAGAAAAAGAGAATCTACACATAAACAGAATCAGAAATGAGAAAGGAAAAATCACGATGGACCCCACAGAAATACAAAGAATTATAAGAGAATACTATGAAAATCTATATGCTAACAAGCTAGAAAACCTACAAGAAATGGACAACTTCTTAATAAAAATGCAACCTTCCAAGACTGACCAAGCAGGAAGCAGAAAACCTAAACAGACCAATTACCAGCAAAGAAATTGAATCGGTAATCAAAAAACTACCTAAGAACAAAACGCCCGGGCCAGATGGATTCACCTCTGAATTTTACCAGACATATAGAGAAAAAATAGTACCCATTCCCCTTAAAGTTTTCCAAAAAATAGAAGAGGAGGGAATACTTACAAACTCATTCTATGAAGCTAGCATCACTCTAATACCAAAACCAGGCAAAGACCTCACCAAGAAAGAAAATTACAGACCAATATCCCTGATGAACATAAATGCAAAAATACTCAACAAAATATTAGCAAACCGAATTCAAAAATACATCAAGAGGATCATACACCATGATCAAGTGGGATTCATCCCAGGGATGCAAGGATGGTACAACATTTGAAAATCCATCAACATCATCCACCACATCAACAAAAAGAAGAACAAAAACCACATGATCATCTCCATAGATGCTGAAAAAGCATTTGACAAAATTCAACAACCATTCATAATAAAAACTCTCAACAAAATGGGTATAGAGGACAAGTACCTCAACATAATAAAGGCCATATATGACAAACCCACAGCCAATATCATACTTAACAACGAGAAGCTGAAAGCTTTCCATCTAAGATCAGGAACAAGACAGAGATACCCATTCTCACTGTTATTCAACATAGTACTGGAGGTCCTAGCCATGGCAATCAGACAAAACAAAGAATACAAGGCATCCAGATTGGTAAAGAAGAAGTCAAATTATCACTATTTGCAGATGACATGATATTGTACATAAAAAACCCTAAAGACTCCACTCCAAAACTACTAGAACTAATATCTGAATTCAGCAAAGTTGCAGGATACAAAATTAACACACAGAAATATGTTGCTTTCCTATACACTAAAGATGAACTAGCAGAAAGAGAAATCAGGAAAACAATTCCATTCACAATTGCATCAAAAAGAATAAAATACCTAGGAATAAACCTAACGAAGGAAGTGAAAGACGTATACCCTGAAAACTACAAGACACTCCTAAGAGAAATGAAAGAGGACACTAACAAATGGAAATGCATCCCATGCTCTTGGCTAGGAAGAATAAATATTGTCAAAATGACTATACTACCTAAAGCAATCTACAGATTCAATGCAATCCCTATCAAAATACCAACAGAATTCTTCAATGAACTGGAACAAATAGTTCTAAAATTCATATGGAACCACAAAAGACCCTGAATAGCCAAAGCAATCCTGTGAAGGAAGAATAAACAGAGGGAATTACGCTCCCTGACTTCAAGCTCTACTACAAAGCTACAGTAATCAAGACAATTTGGTATTGGCACAAAACCAGACCCACAGACCAGTGGAACAGAATAGAAAATCCAAACATTAACCCAAACATATACGGTCAATTAATATATGATAAAGGAGCCTTGGATATACAATGGGGAGATGACAACCTCTTCAGCAGCTGGTGTTGGCAAAACTGGACAGCTACATGTAAGAGAATGAAACTGGACTACTGTCTAACCCTATACACAAAAGTCAACTCAAAATGGATCAAAGACCTGAATGTAAGTGATGAAACCATAAAACTCTTAGAAAAAAACATAGGCAAAAATCTCTTGGACATAAACATGAGCAACTTCTTCATGAACATATCTCCCCGGGCAAGGGAAACAAAAGCAAAAATGAACAAGTGGGACTATATCAAGCTGAAAAGCTTCTGTACAGCAAAGGACATCATCAGTGGAACAAAAAGAGATCCTACAGTATGGGAGAATGTATTCATAAATGACGTATCTGATAAGGGGTTGACATCCAAAATATATAAAGAACTCACGCACCTCAACAAACAAAAAGCAAATAAGCCAATTAAGAAATGGGCAGAGGACATGAATAGACACTTCTCCAAAGAGGAAATTCAGATGGCCAACAGGCACATGAAAAGATGCTCCACATTGCTAATCATCAGAGAAATGCAGATTAAAACCACAATGAGATATCATTTCGCACCAGTGAGGATGGCCAACATCCAAAACACAAACAACTAATGTTGGCAAGGATGTGGAGAAAAGGGAACCCTCCTACACTGCTGGTGGAAATCCAAATTAGTTCAACCATTGTGGAAAGCAGTATGGAGGTTCCTCAAAAAACTCAAAATAGAAATACCATTTGACCCAGGAATCCCACTCCTAGGAATTTACCCTAAGAATGCAGCAGCCCAATTTGAAAAAAACAGATGTACCCATATGTTTATCACAGCACCACTTACAATAGCCAAGAAATGGAAGCAACCTAAGTGTCCATCAGTAGATGAATGGATAAAGAAGATGTGGTACATATACACAATGGAATATTATTCAGCCATAAGAAGAAAACAAATCCTACCATTTGCAACAACATGGATGGAGCTAGAGGATATTATGCTCAGTGAAATAAGCCAAGCCGAAAAAGACAAGTATCAAATGATTTCACTCATATGTGGAGCATAAGAGCAAAGAAAAAAACAGCAGCAGACTCACAGAACCCAAGAATGGACTAATAGTTACCAAAGGGAAAGGGAATGGGGAGGATAGGCGGGGAGGGACAAGGGGGAAAAAGGGGCATTACAATTAGCAGACATAATGTTGGGGGGGCGCGGGGAGGGCTGTACAACTCAGAGAAGCCAAGTAGTGATTCTATAGCATCTCACTAAGTTGATGGACAGTCACTGTAATGGGGTTAGTGGAGGGGATTTGATGAAGTGGGGAGTTTAATAACCATAATGTTGCACATGTAACTGTAGATTAATGATACCAAAAAAATATATATATATATAGAATATCTTGTGTATTATGTATAGCATATCTTGTATAGTATGGTATGTGTACTTACACATCTGGAAATCTTTAAATGCTGTCTTGATTTTTTTAGATATTAGGAACTAAAATTCTAGTTATATATTAGGGATTTTTTCAGGAAATAGTTTATAAAGAATATCAGCATTGGGTGTTGATGGTGGGGCTGTTGTCTCTTTCCTGAGTCTCACAGAGGTTTATAGCTTCCTTTACTGGTTTACAAGACCAGGGTATTAGATTATACTACAGAGACTCTTCATTTTATAAGGTTATTTTCAATGATGCCTACAATTGGTATAATTACTAGGATTAGTGTGAAGTAGAGAATAGAAGCTACCTGTTCAATTAGAACAAAAGAGTGTTCTACAGGTTGCCCTCTGATTCAGATCAATGTTAGATCTGCTACTAGGAGTCAAAATACAACTTGACTTAACGGTCATTGATTTCAGGTGTGAATATTAGGGTTCATTGATTTCAGGTGTGTAGTATTGGAATTACTACTAGTACAAGAATTGATAGAATTAGTGCTAATACATCTCCTAGTTAGGAATTGATCGTAAAATTGTATATGCAAATAGAAAATACCACTCTTGCTTAATGTGGGGTGGTGTGTTTAAGGGATTTGCTGGTATGTAGTTATCTGGGTCTC
>JAQQAC010020077.1:0-13044 GCA_029783875.1 Phataginus tricuspis | reverse complement strand
GAGACCAAATCAATCAGACAGCATCTACGTGAACAAAGGTCACACAGCGGCCAGCCAAGAAAACTGAGTGTGCTAATAACTGGCTGGGCAGATAAGAAGCAAAGATATTCTGAAGCCAGGTCTTTCTGGTGGCTGAATTCCCTCTGCTCCACTGGCCAGGAACAGGGCAAATAGTAAGACCCATGGAAACAGCCTCTGTGCAGTCAGCACTGGTTCCGCGCCACTCATCTGCTCTGAGTCAGTTCATACAGACTCAGTTTGAAGTCTCAGGGTTCAGCACTCTCCTCTCCTTCTGAGGGAATGGGACTGCAACTTTGGAGTTGAGGCGGTAAAGAAACATTCAGACAATCGGGAGTTAAAACCCTGTGTTTCCCTCCAGGTGGTGACTTTCGATGCAGGGGGAGTGAGTGGTCACAGCAATCATGTTGCTCTGTATGCAGCCGTGAGGTATGATTCTCTGCGGGGTGGAGGTGGGGAGGGTTCGTTCATTTGCTCAGGGTGGCCAGTGTCTGCAGCACTTTCCCACTCCATGTCTGAGCCCGTGAAACTCTCTCTTGAATGACTCAAGAGCCAGCGTCAGCCATGCTGCTCACCACATCTCACCATATCCTCACTGCAAGAAACCTCTCTCAAGTCTATTACTGTTTTGTCTCCTAAACAGCTTAGTTTTTTACCCTAAGGATACAGCAAATGGGCTGACTTTATTTCTCTCTTTGCTTGGGTCACAGAAAGCTTTATAGCCAAATTTGCAGCCCCCCGTAGTACACATATGAGACGTTAGGGAGTGAGTTCTGAGAATCAGTGTACCTTCTGGTTCCACCTTCTTTCCCTTCTATTCCAACTCATGTCATTATCTTCCATTGTACACCATTTCAAATCTTTTTTGGAGAAGGATCTACATACATCATATAAAATCTCATTTGTTCTTCACTGCCACCCAATCTGTCTGGTATGTATCCCGTTATGCAATAGAAAAAACAAATTGAACTTCAAAGCTATTAAGGGACTTACTCAGGGTCACAAAGACAGATCCATGTCTCCTGTCCTGTGCTTTTCCTTGGTGCCACAAGAGGCACTGCGGAGGGCCTGGCCAGGCTACTGAGGAAGGGACAACCTGAAGAGAAAACTTAATTTTATAACCTTCCTCTAAACATGCCCAGCATTCTCAGCCCCGAACCATGAACTATGTGAGGCTGGAAATGACCTCACCTATCACCAAGTCCAATGGCCTCAGATACCTGAGGCAGTGAAGCGGTTTGCCCAGCACCACCAGGCTGAACAATGGCAGAGATAGAACCAGAATCCAGAAATCCTGGGTCTCCTTTCACTATTCTGTCTGCTACGTGTGAGGACCCACCCAGTAATAGGCCCTCCAGCCTTGTCCCTAAAGAGTGTCCCACCCCGGGAAGACCACCCACACAGTCTCCAGGCGGCTCTCCCTGCTCCCTTGACTGTGGAGGGAGGGCAGGCAGGAAAGCTGCTCCCGTCCTGTCCCAGCCAGAGACCCCACCCCTGAAAGCACCTGGTCCCAGCTGCATTCGGTCCCCTGGGGCTCAGGAAGGACACATCACCCAGGTACAGTCACAGATGCAATTTTTTTTTAAGATACAGGGGGAATTGGGGTACCCAGGAGGGGTCTTTCCACCCATGTGGTTACTCTGAGGCCTTGGGCTTCCACGACTGGAGTGGTCGCAGAACCACGGGGAACTGGAACAGCGGCTCTGCTTCAACCTGGACACACACTGAGCTTTGTCATTTCTCACCACGCATTTGCCCTGCACCACAGACAGGACCAGACCCGGTCTGTCGCTGACAAACCGGGAGCAGCTCCGCAGGCAGGGTTGCTGGCACGCTTAAGGCTGATTTGGCTGAGTCCCCTCCCTGGCCCCACCACCAACCTGGGGAGAGCGGCAGAGCCTCCCTCGGGTAGGGGGTCCCCCGGGACAGCTTTATGCCCAGGGAACTGCCTGGGGCCATTTTCCTGAAGAGGCCAGGCTTTTAATACTCCTGGGTGCCCCCTGTGCACTATTGAAGGTCACTGTGCCTGACAGAATCTGACCCACCCAAGATCTCAACTTACTGCCCATGCTCCCTTGAAAACCCCCTGCAGCTTCCCTGCCCCCACAACACCCTCCTGGGGGGGTCAAAGAGACCAGGACCCCTAGGCGCCTCTCAGCCCCAAAGAACTCTTCCCGCACCAGCATCTCACATTGTTCTCTATAAAAGCCCCCTGAGTTCTCATTCCTGCCCTTTTGTAGTTCCTGACCTGCCCCGTATGTTCTCCTTGAAGGTTAGGTTTATGGTTTTCTCAGAAAGTTCCCTGACTGTTGGCACGACAGCTGCTTTGAGGCTAGCTGTCCCCGCACCCAGAAGCCAAGGTCTGCTGGGACCCTTCTCCCCTCCCACCACCCACACAGCCCTGGCCGCTGCTAGGCCCTCATCCTCAGACACCCTCTCCTCTCGCTGGGCCTTGCCTGCTGTTCCCCATCTCCCCCACGCGTGTCTGTCTGTCTCAGCCTGTCAGTTGTGTCCTTCTCGCGCCTGCAGCTTTACCAGCAATGAGGCGCTTCTGTGGTCACCTAATGTCATGGCAGAGGGGAAGGCTCCAGAGCGGGGTTTCTTGCAATCCTTGCTGAACAGGCACAGTCAGAAGATAGCATGATTTACCCAGAGCTGCAGAGCTCCCTAGAGACAAAGTAGAAACTGGAATCCAGCTCCTGACTCCTTCTCCAGTGCTCCAAAGGTCACCTCGCCGCCCCTTTCCACTAGTAAGCAAGCTTGTGAGAACTGGAGCACATCCCCTCTGAGCCTCGGTTTTGTCATCTGAAATATGAGACTATTCACACCTCATCTGTCAGGTTGTTTTGAGGAACTAAAACAAGATGTTGATACAAAGCATCTAACAGATCAGCCTCCAGCACTTAGTAAGTGCGTATCTTCCTGCTGCCTTCTTTTCCAGGGGCCCTTCTGGCCCTTTCTTTTTTATTCTTGTCACCATAGATGGTTGCTTGTGGAAGCACCTCTGCCAGGAACCTAGAGCAAACACCCCAGAAGAAGCGGGGACACCAGCTGCCCAGTGCAGTGCTGCCCTCGCTGCAGGAAGCACTTCCTGGGAGGCGGGGCTCGAGCTGCCTTTTGCCCCAGGGCTGCCCATCCCAGCCTCATCACAGGCCCCACCGCACAGCCAGCCTCCTAGCCGCCTGGGCTCTGCTCCCCGGGGCAGCGAGCGTCTGTCCGCGCGTCACCTAGCACTGCAGCCCCTTAGATTCCGAGTGGGAACGCCAAGGGCATAGGGCTTGTCTGCCGCCCGCCCCCTTGGCCCTCTCTGGCCCCAGCAACATTTGTGGCTGCAGTGCCCTCCTCAACCGGGGCTGCCCCCTGACAGCAGGCACCTGCTGTGGCCACAAGTCTCCTGTGCACAGAGAAAGCCCCTCAGCCCCTGTGGAAGCACTTCTGCCAGGCACGCAGAGCAAACATCCCAGAAGAAGCAGGAATGCGATTTGTTGTTTTGAAAGCTGAGTGATCCCCTCAGCAGGCGGAGATCCCCACCTCCTCCGTCCTTCCTTCCCTCTCTGCCTGCCATCTGCTCCCCACCGATCTACTCATGTAGTTCCCTCCACGCTCACCTCTGGCTGCCACACCCCCTCCCTGTCTGCCTGACCTCACGTGGCATTTGACCCACTCACTGAGGTGCACCCTGAGCTGCCCCAGCTCGCCCCCCGCCTCGGCCTCTTCTCTCGTCCTGCTCCCTCCACCAGGCCCTTCATGCTGATGCTCCGGGGCTCCCGCCCAGTCCCAGGCTCCCATCAGCACACATTCCTCCTGGCACTAGTGCTTCCAGGGTGATTTCCAGGCGTGTGGCTCCCTTCTTAACTTAGACCCTGTGTTCCCAACTCTTTCCTTGGAGATCCGGACCACCTCAAACTCAGCACCTCCCAGGGCTGTACCCAGTGTGCAGGTCTGGTCGCCTCTGACCTCAGGATCCCAAGAACCTTTCTCAGGGTTTTCTGTTTCTCAGAGCTCTGCCGAGGAGTCAGGCTTCCAGTGTACCGGCTCTCTCCCAGCTTCTCTTTAACCCCTGCTCCCAAAATCCCTTTTCATATGAGTGTGTGTCTCTGTATTGGGGTGGAGTAGGGTGGGACTATTTACCCCATCCTTCTCCATCCCTCAGCTTTCAAAACAACAAAACGCACAAGAGATTTGGAGTTCCTTGCTGTTGAACCTGCCCCACTCCTCCACTCAAGACAGTGAGCTCAGAACAGCCTTCACTGTCAGGAGGTGGGAGTGGGGAGGTCAGAAACGAGAAGGAACTATCAGGGAAGAAATAGCAATTAATATTTTAAACTATTCTCCCACCATACTCCCATTACAATTTCAAGGAAGGAACCCTGGGAAGAGTCCAGTGTAGGTGCCCTCATCCCTGATGGGTGAAGCCTGGGCCAGGGCACTCACAAGCCACTGGCCAGCCTCCAGGTTGGCTGACCTTGGGCGAGGTGCCCACCCTGGTCCCTTCAGCTAGCTGTAGCCAGAGGTTTGGGATCCGAGAAATGAATATGGTGATTTATACAAAAGAAGCTACCTAGAAACCCATGTCAGATGTGCCAGGCCTGACTGTGAAGGCCCTCCTGTGACCTGCAAAGGAATCCTTACCTCACCCTGTCCTTTCCCTCCACCAGGACCCTGCACTCAGAAGGAAAGCTACCTAAAGGTAAGGCCTGTCCCTTTTGCAAAAAGCTGCTCATTACTACCCCTCTAAGAAACTTACTAGGGCGAACTTTGTAAACATACAGCTGCCCTGAGCCAAACACAAGTGGGGAGGAGGGGTTAGGCCCCACCCTTCCTGACTCAGCTCAGTGTGTCTGTCAGCCTGGCCAGGGTCTCAGATCAGGCTGTATCCACTGGGAAGTGCCCTGCCCACCAGCCTCTGGGTGTGAGGGGAGGCCTGAAGTGGTAGAGAAACAGAACCAATAGGAAATACATATATCAAAGGAGATATAATATAAGGACTTGGTTCATGCAATTACACAGGCTGAGAAGTCCCACCACCTGCCATTTGCAGGCTGGGGCCCCAGGAAAGCTGGTGGTGTAGTTCAGTGGAGTCCAGAGGCCTGCAAGCAGGGGAGTCAATGGAGTAAATCCCAGTCCAAGGGCAGGAGATGATGACCAGTATCCCAGCCCAAGCAGCTGGGTGGAGAACGCATACTCCCTTCCTCTGCCTTTTCCTCTATTCAGGCCCTCAACAGATGGTGCCCTGCACACCGACACGGGGAGGCCAGTCTGCTTTCCTGAGCCCGCCCATTCCAGTGCTAACTGCTTCTGGAAACACCTTCAGGGGCACACCCAGAAATAATGTTTAGCCAGATATCTAGGCACCCTGTAGCCCAGTAGGTTGACATGGATCAGCCATTACCCCGGGCCTTGCCCACTTACCCGCCTTGCTTTCTCATCAGTAAGCCTTTTCACCTCTGCGATTCTTTCCATCCATCCAACTCACCGCACACCCACTTCACTGGCCAGGTTGTGAGTGGCGGATGGTGCTTAATGGGCTGATCTGCCTGAGTTACAGGCCCTTCCTAACCCAAAGGAAGATATTTGTCCCCACTTGGCCATTTACAGTGTGACACTGGTGCTTAACCTCTCTAAGCTGGTGTGTGGCCTGTCAGTGGGGACAATATGTCCCTCACAGGAGTGGTGTGAAGATTAAACACTCAAAACCTAAGTGTGTGCCCTTCTGGGGTGACTTACTGAGCTTCCCAAGATATGAGGTCTTTGGAAAATGACTGTAGTCAGCCCTGTGAGTCAGGAGGTCCCGTGCCATCAACACCCATTTTACAGATGAGGAAACTGAGGCTAGGAGAGATGAGGGACTTTGCCAAGTCTGTCAGTTCTTAGTGACAGAGCAGGAACCAGGCCTCTGGCCTCCCAGTACAGAAATTCCTGTCCCTGTCACCATCCCCTTGGCCTCGAAGTAGCCGGATCCCAGCCACTGGCACCAACCTTGCTGGGCTCACAGCACCGGGGTGGGAGGTGGTGGGGAGCCAGCCGGGCTTTCTGTGGTCCTGTACTCCCTTCTGTGAAGATGTGGGCAGAGAGTCGCTTTGGTGCCACGGAGGCATCTGGCCGATCCATGGCCACGCCCTGCCCAGCCCTGAGCCCCGGCGGAGAGGTCAGGTGCCCAGGAAGCAGCAAGAGCCTTCACTCTCCGCCCGCCTTCCCCTGACCAGGGTGCTCTGTGCTCACGCTTCAGTCTGTGAATGTGCTGCGCAAGTACATCTCCCTCCTGGACCTGCCCCTTTCCCTGCTTCGTACCCGGGATGTCCTCTTCGTGCTCACCGGCAGAGAAGTGGCGCAGGCCAAGGTGAGGACCGTGAGTTCCTGGGCAGCCTGACTCTGTGTCTGGGCCCCGACCCCAGCCCCTCCAGGCCCCTGAACCAAGACCTTCCACAGTGGCTCAGCAACCGCCCCTGAGGCTTTGTGCTGTGCAGCCAGACCTGGAGGGTCAGAGAGTCTCAAGGCCTTTCACCTTTTTTTTTTAATTATAAAATAATACATGGAAAAAAAAAGGTAATTCATGCTCATTGTAGGAGATCTGTAAATGCATAAAATAAAGTATCAAGGAGAAAATAAAAATAATAAAAATTACCTGCAATCCCACCACTCAGAGGTACTGTTAATATATATCCTCTATAGAAAGAACATAATATATATGTTTTTATATGGGATCACACAGTGCCTACTATTTAAAACCTGCTATAACAACATTATGACCATTTTCTCCCATGTCTCTGTGTTTTCAAATTGTAATGGTGACTATATTCCATTGTATGGATGTACCATAAAGTACACCACAAATCTGTTGAACATTGAACTGACAAGTTTTTACTATTATACGTGGAGCAGTGGCCCCAGCTTGAGTCTAAGATGGATAGAGACCTGCCAGGAGCCCCTGTGAAGATCAGAGGAGAGACCACTAGAAGCTATTTGCCTACAGGAATTGCAAGGCCCAGTGAAGGCCTCCTGGGAAAAACTCTTAGCTGTCAGCTGGGCAGGCGATTCTGAGAAGCACTGAGTTAGGGAGAAGGCTGGTTGAGGGGAACGGCTCCAGTTGCCTCCAAATGCAACCCCCAGTTGAGTTTAGTCTACCAAGGAGAGAAGAGTGACAATGGATAAAACAAGACTCTAGATAATGATTTATTATTATTATTGCTTGCTTAACTTTATTTTTTAAATTGTGTACAGTAAACATTTATACCTAAGAGCACTTTGTTAGATACGGAGAAGGCAATGTTGAATAGAAACATTAACTCTCTTTGGTTTATTTGATGGCTCATAATTTGTTATTATTGTTACTATTTGTCCTACTTTATTCATGTTTTACACTTTTTAAATTTCTTGAACTTGTTAGCTTTTTTTTTCATTTTCAATCTTTAAAAAAAATACACTTTAATACTATTAATTTCCCTTGAAGTATTCCTTTAGCTGCAGCTGACGAGTTTTGATATGTACTTTTTCTATTGTCTTTCAGTTGTAAGTTAATTTATGGTTTCAATTGTCATTTCCTCTTTAATTTGTGAGGTTGTTAGGGGTGTGTTTTAGAGATTACAAATGTTTATGTGTGCATAAGGAAGGCAAATTCTCTTAGCCTTTGAATGTTTGCATGTTCTATCTTTGGAATGGGTTTAGGTGGAAATGAGAGTTTAGTCTGAGTTATTTTCCCTCAGTGTGTTCGCAGATGTACCTCCCATCCTCATCTGCTGGCAGCATCTATGGTGGTGAGGAGCCTGCTATCAGTATAGTCTTATTCATGTGTAGGTAACATGTTTTATTTAACTTTTACAATTATGTTTTTTATGTTTTATAATCATGTGTTTCTGGGGTCTGCAATCTTACTATACAATATGTAGAGTAAATTTGTTTATATTTACTCTGCTTAGTACTTCACTGAGGACACTTGTTCAGCAATTTTGAAAAATCCTCACCCATTATCTCTCAAATATCCCGTGTATAGTTCCCTTTGTCTCCTGGATTCCTACTGGATACATATTGGGGCCTTTTAATCTATGCTTGTGTCTTTTCACTGCTCTTTCAAACTTTTCCTCTATTTCATATTTGGTTCTCATTTCCAAATTTTCTAAGTTTTTACTTATTGTCCATCTATTGTTTCACTTGTGTTTTTTAATTTCATACTATCTTACTCTTTAAGGTTATTATTCTTCCATTTAGCTCCTTGAATGTCCTAAACATAATTACTTTAGTCTTTGACAAACTGTTCTATAAAACTAGTTTCATCTAAAATGTATTCATGGTCTGGTTGCTAGTGTTACTAGTTTTCTCTCTCCACATCACATCACTTCATGTCTTCAGGAATTCTGATGTGCAAACCAGGCAGGAGGTGTTTTGCTGCTGCTGAATGTGGGGATTCGATCCCCTCTCCCTCTGAGGTCTCCTGCCCGGGTAGAGTTTGCCATTGCCCGGAGGCCAGAATCACGTCCTTAGGAGCAGTTGCAGGCCCAGAGCCAGCAGGTCCCTGGGCTCAGTGCTGACCTCAGCATTCACCAGCTGCAGCAGTTGGCAGCATTTTTTCCCCAGCCTCTTCACAAACGAGGGAGCCCCTGGCTCCGGCTCCAAGCAGGGAGTTTGGGTCCCCGTCCAGCAGAGCCCCCTCAGCCACCACCATGCTTCTGGGCCTTCGGCCAACAAGCCCTCTGCTTTGGCCACTCAGGTACCTGTGTTTGTGTTCTTTACATTCATGGTGCTGTTGGTCTTAGTTTTGACCATTCTTGTCTTTTTGTATTCTTTGCATTTTTCTCTTGTCATTGCTGTGTGTTTGGAATGGGGAGCGTGCATTTCCTGGCTCATCTTGACTAGGTCAGAACACCTGAATTATGTTGAGAATGAGAAAACAAGAAGTAAATAGATTTACCATGTGATGCAGCAATTCCACATCTGGTTATGTATCCAAAAGAACTGAAAAGCAGGGTCTTGAGATATTTGCACACCCATGTTCACTGCAGCATTATTCACAATAGCCAACACATAGAAGCAGCCCAAATGTCCATGACAGATGAGTGGATAAAGAAAACGTGGTCTATACATACAATGGAATATTACTTAGCCTTAAAAAAGCAAGGGAGAGCGGGGAGCAAATCCTGTCACCTGCTACAACATGGATGAACCTTGAGGATATTTTGCTGAGTGAAATAAGCCAGATGCTAAAGGACAAATATTGTGTGATTCAGCTTATATGAGACGCCAAGAATAGACAAAATCATAGAAACAGAAGGTAGAGTGGTAGTTCCCAGGGGCTGGGGGTGGGGAAAGGGGAGCTGTTGTTTAATGGGTCTAGAGTTTTATTTTTGCAAAATGAAAACGTTCTAGAGATCTTTTACACAACAGTGAGTATACACTGTTTAGTACATAACTACAGAACTGTACACTTAAAAATGGTTAAGATCTGTAAGTTTTATGTGCTTTTTACAATTAAAAATAAAAGATAAATTAAAGGTAGTAACATTTTGCTAGCAAAGTGGTTAGGGTCAAATGATGGCAGTCTTTTGGACCCCTAAATGAAATAGGTGTATACGTTGCCACAACCCTCTGTGAAGCAGTGGTAACAAATGTCAGAAGTCTCCTCAGAAATTGTACTTACCTCTTGATATTCTTGATACATTAAGTAAAAACAAACAGGTTACAGAACAATATATATAGTGATTGTCTTGCCAATGGATTTCAGTCCCAGACAAGTTCACTATGGATTCAGAAAGACCACAAAATGACATTCTTGGGGTGAAAAGGTCATGCCCAACTTTATTCCCAAGGTGGCAGGTCAATCACTAGAATCCCATCCACTCAGAGCAAGTCTGTATGCAGCAAGCCAGTGTCTGCCTCTGGGCCTCTCTGTCCCCGCAGCCATCTCAGTCTCTGTCCTCAGCACTGCCACCACTCGTCTTGTCTCTGATCTCCTGCAGCCTTGCAGCTGTGCCACCGTGATGCCCAGAACACTGGGCAGAGCCCTTTATATAGTCAATAGCAACGTATTGCCCATATATGTGTAGTAAGCCAGCTGACCAGAGCCAGGTGAGAATCCTGTCCATAGGAACCTTCACTTTATTCACAGTGATAATTTTACACACACCTAAGAAAGTCAAAGAAAATGCAAAAAATATTAATATTAATTACCTCTGGATGGTGGGAGTTTAGGCGAGCTTAATTTTTTCCCTTTAGTTTTTAAAAATGTTTATAAAATAATGTTACTAGTATAACTCAATAAATTTATACTTACTCTGACCCAATAATTTTCATTTGTAGAAGTGTATCTTAAAGAAATGAACAAAGATGTTGTCTTGCCTGAGCGTTTCATCCCTGGGCAAGTTCACTATGGATTCAGTGAGACCAAGAAATGACAACAGAATGCTCTTGGGGTAAAAGGGTTTATACCTGGCTTTATTCTCCCAGCAATTGGTGAAGCACTAGAATCATGTCCGCACCCAGCAGTCTGCAGGTCCGTAATCCACCTCCTCTCTGCTTCCACCCAGAGCACTGGGCAGAGCTTTTTATATAGTGGCTCCGTCAATAATAGCTTATTGCCTACAGATGTGGAAGCATTAGCCTAACAGACCAATTACATCAAGTAGTTTAGGGTCAGGTGAGGATCCTGGCCCAGGAACTTCCATTTTCCCCACAGATGTGTTTAGAGATATATGTGCAAGAATGTTCATTTGTATAAATAGGATAACCAGAAAAGGAACTAATATTCAGCAGGTGATACAGTACTATATAGCAAGCAAAATCATAGCTTTGAAAGAAATGTAGTGAAAATGCTCCAAAAGGGAGAAAAGGTAGACACAATTTTGGTGTTTTGTGGTATTCCCTTGGAAAAAGCAGTAGAATAATATAGTTTGAAAAAACCAGATTGACAATAAACATGTAATTCCTCCAAGTGCCTCTTGAAGAACTGAAGGATGCTGAAGAGTCACTGAAAGATTAGGGGATCTAATCCCAGCACTGTGGGGAGCTCTTGTGACTGGTTTGGACTAAAAAGGTCATCCCTTCTCTCAATGTTTTTCTAAAATAAACATCTTTTTGCTACGGTCTTTGAACTTTTAGCCTATTCTGTGAGTTTACACATCTGTTTTGTTTTTTAAAATAATTTTTATTTTTAAGGTTTTAGTTGTATTTCCTGTTGAAACAACGCTACATAATATTTTGCCTGACTATATCCTATTCAGGTTCCCTTTGTCATTTAAAGTTTGTGCCTTTCAACAGGTATATTTACATCTCTAAAGCCATGTAAATTTTGACAAAGAATATAAAGTGAGTTCTTTGCCTAAAGGCTTGCAGTGGTATTAGCTTCCAGAGGCAGTTTAATTATGCTACTTAGAGAAAAACAGGCAGGAGCTACTTACATATGTTACATCTAGTTATCTCAGTTACTGTGATCTATTCTGTTTAAAAACTGAATTAGGCTAGGTCTGAATAACAAGGTAATATACATTTTGGCAAGGAGAACCCACACCTACATGTACTCTTTTGTGTGAATACATCTACGTGTATTATATTTCCTTCTTCTCCTCCACTTCTTCCTTCTTCCCAGCTTACCTAATTCAGAGGAGCTACAGCCTAGTAGTCTAGCTTGCTTCCAGTAGAACATCCCTGTATGTTTATGTATGTGAGGTAGTGGAGGAAAGTGATGAAGAATGTAGGCTCCAGCCACTCAAATGGCTCTGGGTTCAAATCTCAGCCCTACCACCTAGAGCTGTTTGAGACTGATGGGTTTCCTCACTGTGGGGAAAATTCAAGTTCCTATGGCCAGGATCCTACCTGAACCTAAACTACGTGATGATGTAACAGGCCTACTGCTAGGCTACTGCTTCCACACACACACACATAGGCAATACGCTATTATTGACTGAGTCACTATATAAGGAGCTCTACCCAATGCTCTGGGCGGAGGCAGAGACAAGGAGAATTATGGCCCTGTAGACCGCTGGATGCAGACGTGATCCTAGGGCTTGATCTATCACTGGGAGAACAAACCTGGGTAATAAGCCCTTTTACCCTAAGAACGTTCCATCGTCATTTCTAGGTCTCACTGAATCCATAGTGAACTTGCCTGGGGCTGAAACCCATTGGCAAGACACTCACCCATTAAAAATAAAAGCCATAGTAATAGCCCCTAATCACAGGGCTGTGAGTTGAGATAATGCTTGCAGAGGGAGGCTCTGGCTGCCCTTAGCATCACGTGACATCATCGGGGAGAGTGAGTAGGAGCTGGGACAGGGGCGGCTGTGCTTGGAGGCCAGTCCGGAGAGCTTCACGGGTTATATAAGAAGCCAGATGAGACTCACAGAACCCAAGAACGAACTAATAGTTGCCAAAGGGAAAGGGGCTGGGGAAGATGGGTGGGAAAGGAGGGATAAGGGGGAAAAGGGGGCGTTATGATTAGCAGATGTAATGTTGGGGGGCACGGGGAGGGCTGTACAACGCAGAGAAGACAAGTAGTGATTCTATAGCATCTCACTACGCTGATGGACAGTGACTGTAATGGGGTTGGTGGGGGGGACCTGATGAAGGGGGTAGTTTAATATTGCACATGTAATTGTAGATTAATGATACCAAAATAAATTAAAAAAAAAAAAAAGAAGCCAGATGAGGTGTCTTAGTGGAAGGAAGGCAGGGCTGAGAACAACAGAAAGTGCCAGGGCAAGTGTTCCGTAACTGGTCCTCTTCGGTCCTTCCAGAGAGCCATGTCCTGCCACCAAAGCCAGCTCCTCTGGTTCCGCCGCCTCTACGTGCTCTTCTCCCGGTACATGAGAATCAACTCTCTAAACTTCCTCTGAAGCCTTGAAGAGTCTTCTGATCCAAAGAACAAAAGGAGAAAGAAGAGCAGGAAGGTCTGGAGCCGGCTCCTGTCTTTGAGCCGAGGAGATGCCAGCACAGGGCGGCTCTCTGAGCGCCGCCAATGAAGGGAGACTGCACACGCCAGCGGCTCTGCAAAGGTCAGCTTCCTCCTTTGGGGGAAAAGACACAACCCCAAACAATCAA
>JAQQAC010020076.1:0-13045 GCA_029783875.1 Phataginus tricuspis | reverse complement strand
GAGACCAAATCAATCAGACAGCATCTACGTGAACAAAGGTCACACAGAGGCCAGCCAAGAAAACTGAGTGTGCTAATAACTGGCTGGGCAGATAAGAAGCAAAGATATTCTGAAGCCAGGTCTTTCTGGTGGCTGAATTCCCTCTGCTCCACTGGCCAGGAACAGGGCAAATAGTAAGACCCATGGAAACAGCCTCTGTGCAGTCAGCACTGGTTCCGCGCCACTCATCTGCTCTGAGTCAGTTCATACAGACTCAGTTTGAAGTCTCAGGGTTCAGCACTCTCCTCTCCTTCTGAGGGAATGGGACTGCAACTTTGGAGTTGAGGCGGTAAAGAAACATTCAGACAATCGGGAGTTAAAACCCTGTGTTTCCCTCCAGGTGGTGACTTTCGATGCAGGGGGAGTGAGTGGTCACAGCAATCATGTTGCTCTGTATGCAGCCGTGAGGTATGATTCTCTGCGGGGTGGAGGTGGGGAGGGTTCGTTCATTTGCTCAGGGTGGCCAGTGTCTGCAGCACTTTCCCACTCCATGTCTGAGCCCGTGAAACTCTCTCTTGAATGACTCAAGAGCCAGCGTCAGCCATGCTGCTCACCACATCTCACCATATCCTCACTGCAAGAAACCTCTCTCAAGTCTATTACTGTTTTGTCTCCTAAACAGCTTAGTTTTTTACCCTAAGGATACAGCAAATGGGCTGACTTTATTTCTCTCTTTGCTTGGGTCACAGAAAGCTTTATAGCCAAATTTGCAGCCCCCCGTAGTACACATATGAGACGTTAGGGAGTGAGTTCTGAGAATCAGTGTACCTTCTGGTTCCACCTTCTTTCCCTTCTATTCCAACTCATGTCATTATCTTCCATTGTACACCATTTCAAATCTTTTTTGGAGAAGGATCTACATACATCATATAAAATCTCATTTGTTCTTCACTGCCACCCAATCTGTCTGGTATGTATCCCGTTATGCAATAGAAAAAACAAATTGAACTTCAAAGCTATTAAGGGACTTACTCAGGGTCACAAAGACAGATCCATGTCTCCTGTCCTGTGCTTTTCCTTGGTGCCACAAGAGGCACTGCGGAGGGCCTGGCCAGGCTACTGAGGAAGGGACAACCTGAAGAGAAAACTTAATTTTATAACCTTCCTCTAAACATGCCCAGCATTCTCAGCCCCGAACCATGAACTATGTGAGGCTGGAAATGACCTCACCTATCACCAAGTCCAATGGCCTCAGATACCTGAGGCAGTGAAGCGGTTTGCCCAGCACCACCAGGCTGAACAATGGCAGAGATAGAACCAGAATCCAGAAATCCTGGGTCTCCTTTCACTATTCTGTCTGCTACGTGTGAGGACCCACCCAGTAATAGGCCCTCCAGCCTTGTCCCTAAAGAGTGTCCCACCCCGGGAAGACCACCCACACAGTCTCCAGGCGGCTCTCCCTGCTCCCTTGACTGTGGAGGGAGGGCAGGCAGGAAAGCTGCTCCCGTCCTGTCCCAGCCAGAGACCCCACCCCTGAAAGCACCTGGTCCCAGCTGCATTCGGTCCCCTGGGGCTCAGGAAGGACACATCACCCAGGTACAGTCACAGATGCAATTTTTTTTTAAGATACAGGGGGAATTGGGGTACCCAGGAGGGGTCTTTCCACCCATGTGGTTACTCTGAGGCCTTGGGCTTCCACGACTGGAGTGGTCGCAGAACCACGGGGAACTGGAACAGCGGCTCTGCTTCAACCTGGACACACACTGAGCTTTGTCATTTCTCACCACGCATTTGCCCTGCACCACAGACAGGACCAGACCCGGTCTGTCGCTGACAAACCGGGAGCAGCTCCGCAGGCAGGGTTGCTGGCACGCTTAAGGCTGATTTGGCTGAGTCCCCTCCCTGGCCCCACCACCAACCTGGGGAGAGCGGCAGAGCCTCCCTCGGGTAGGGGGTCCCCCGGGACAGCTTTATGCCCAGGGAACTGCCTGGGGCCATTTTCCTGAAGAGGCCAGGCTTTTAATACTCCTGGGTGCCCCCTGTGCACTATTGAAGGTCACTGTGCCTGACAGAATCTGACCCACCCAAGATCTCAACTTACTGCCCATGCTCCCTTGAAAACCCCCTGCAGCTTCCCTGCCCCCACAACACCCTCCTGGGGGGGTCAAAGAGACCAGGACCCCTAGGCGCCTCTCAGCCCCAAAGAACTCTTCCCGCACCAGCATCTCACATTGTTCTCTATAAAAGCCCCCTGAGTTCTCATTCCTGCCCTTTTGTAGTTCCTGACCTGCCCCGTATGTTCTCCTTGAAGGTTAGGTTTATGGTTTTCTCAGAAAGTTCCCTGACTGTTGGCACGACAGCTGCTTTGAGGCTAGCTGTCCCCGCACCCAGAAGCCAAGGTCTGCTGGGACCCTTCTCCCCTCCCACCACCCACACAGCCCTGGCCGCTGCTAGGCCCTCATCCTCAGACACCCTCTCCTCTCGCTGGGCCTTGCCTGCTGTTCCCCATCTCCCCCACGCGTGTCTGTCTGTCTCAGCCTGTCAGTTGTGTCCTTCTCGCGCCTGCAGCTTTACCAGCAATGAGGCGCTTCTGTGGTCACCTAATGTCATGGCAGAGGGGAAGGCTCCAGAGCGGGGTTTCTTGCAATCCTTGCTGAACAGGCACAGTCAGAAGATAGCATGATTTACCCAGAGCTGCAGAGCTCCCTAGAGACAAAGTAGAAACTGGAATCCAGCTCCTGACTCCTTCTCCAGTGCTCCAAAGGTCACCTCGCCGCCCCTTTCCACTAGTAAGCAAGCTTGTGAGAACTGGAG
Organism: Phataginus tricuspis; assembly: GCA_029783875.1. Lineage (NCBI taxonomy): Eukaryota > Metazoa > Chordata > Mammalia > Pholidota > Manidae > Phataginus > Phataginus tricuspis. The sequence goes on along the minus strand of JAQQAC010020076.1, from coordinate 10,252 downwards.
CACATCCCCTCTGAGCCTCGGTTTTGTCATCTGAAATATGAGACTATTCACACCTCATCTGTCAGGTTGTTTTGAGGAACTAAAACAAGATGTTGATACAAAGCATCTAACAGATCAGCCTCCAGCACTTAGTAAGTGCGTATCTTCCTGCTGCCTTCTTTTCCAGGGGCCCTTCTGGCCCTTTCTTTTTTATTCTTGTCACCATAGATGGTTGCTTGTGGAAGCACCTCTGCCAGGAACCTAGAGCAAACACCCCAGAAGAAGCGGGGACACCAGCTGCCCAGTGCAGTGCTGCCCTCGCTGCAGGAAGCACTTCCTGGGAGGCGGGGCTCGAGCTGCCTTTTGCCCCAGGGCTGCCCATCCCAGCCTCATCACAGGCCCCACCGCACAGCCAGCCTCCTAGCCGCCTGGGCTCTGCTCCCCGGGGCAGCGAGCGTCTGTCCGCGCGTCACCTAGCACTGCAGCCCCTTAGATTCCGAGTGGGAACGCCAAGGGCATAGGGCTTGTCTGCCGCCCGCCCCCTTGGCCCTCTCTGGCCCCAGCAACATTTGTGGCTGCAGTGCCCTCCTCAACCGGGGCTGCCCCCTGACAGCAGGCACCTGCTGTGGCCACAAGTCTCCTGTGCACAGAGAAAGCCCCTCAGCCCCTGTGGAAGCACTTCTGCCAGGCACGCAGAGCAAACATCCCAGAAGAAGCAGGAATGCGATTTGTTGTTTTGAAAGCTGAGTGATCCCCTCAGCAGGCGGAGATCCCCACCTCCTCCGTCCTTCCTTCCCTCTCTGCCTGCCATCTGCTCCCCACCGATCTACTCATGTAGTTCCCTCCACGCTCACCTCTGGCTGCCACACCCCCTCCCTGTCTGCCTGACCTCACGTGGCATTTGACCCACTCACTGAGGTGCACCCTGAGCTGCCCCAGCTCGCCCCCCGCCTCGGCCTCTTCTCTCGTCCTGCTCCCTCCACCAGGCCCTTCATGCTGATGCTCCGGGGCTCCCGCCCAGTCCCAGGCTCCCATCAGCACACATTCCTCCTGGCACTAGTGCTTCCAGGGTGATTTCCAGGCGTGTGGCTCCCTTCTTAACTTAGACCCTGTGTTCCCAACTCTTTCCTTGGAGATCCGGACCACCTCAAACTCAGCACCTCCCAGGGCTGTACCCAGTGTGCAGGTCTGGTCGCCTCTGACCTCAGGATCCCAAGAACCTTTCTCAGGGTTTTCTGTTTCTCAGAGCTCTGCCGAGGAGTCAGGCTTCCAGTGTACCGGCTCTCTCCCAGCTTCTCTTTAACCCCTGCTCCCAAAATCCCTTTTCATATGAGTGTGTGTCTCTGTATTGGGGTGGAGTAGGGTGGGACTATTTACCCCATCCTTCTCCATCCCTCAGCTTTCAAAACAACAAAACGCACAAGAGATTTGGAGTTCCTTGCTGTTGAACCTGCCCCACCCCTCCACTCAAGACAGTGAGCTCAGAACAGCCTTCACTGTCAGGAGGTGGGAGTGGGGAGGTCAGAAACGAGAAGGAACTATCAGGGAAGAAATAGCAATTAATATTTTAAACTATTCTCCCACCATAGTCCCATTACAATTTCAAGGAAGGAACCCTGGGAAGAGTCCAGTGTACGTGCCCTCATCCCTGATGGGTGAAGCCTGGGCCAGGGCACTCACAAGCCACTGGCCAGCCTCCAGGTTGGCTGACCTTGGGCGAGGTGCCCACCCTGGTCCCTTCAGCTAGCTGTAGCCAGAGGTTTGGGATCCGAGAAATGAATATGGTGATTTATACAAAAGAAGCTACCTAGAAACCCATGTCAGATGTGCCAGGCCTGACTGTGAAGGCCCTCCTGTGACCTGCAAAGGAATCCTTACCTCACCCTGTCCTTTCCCTCCACCAGGACCCTGCACTCAGAAGGAAAGCTACCTAAAGGTAAGGCCTGTCCCTTTTGCAAAAAGCTGCTCATTACTACCCCTCTAAGAAACTTACTAGGGTGAACTTTGTAAACATACAGCTGCCCTGAGCCAAACACAAGTGGGGAGGAGGGGTTAGGCCCCACCCTTCCTGACTCAGCTCAGTGTGTCTGTCAGCCTGGCCAGGGTCTCAGATCAGGCTGTATCCACTGGGAAGTGCCCTGCCCACCAGCCTCTGGGTGTGAGGGGAGGCCTGAAGTGGTAGAGAAAAAGAACCAATAGGAAATACATATATCAAAGGAGATATAATATAAGGACTTGGTTCATGCAATTACGCAGGCTGAGAAGTCCCACCACCTGCCATTTGCAGGCTGGGGCCCCAGGAAAGCTGGTGGTGTAGTTCAGTGGAGTCCAGAGGCCTGCAAGCAGGGGAGTCAATGGAGTAAATCCCAGTCCAAGGGCAGGAGATGATGACCAGTATCCCAGCCCAAGCAGCTGGGTGGAGAACGCATACTCCCTTCCTCTGCCTTTTCCTCTATTCAGGCCCTCAACAGATGGTGCCCTGCACACCGACACGGGGAGGCCAGTCTGCTTTCCTGAGCCCGCCCATTCCAGTGCTAACTGCTTCTGGAAACACCTTCAGGGGCACACCCAGAAATAATGTTTAGCCAGATATCTAGGCACCCTGTAGCCCAGTAGGTTGACATGGATCAGCCATTACCCCGGGCCTTGCCCACTTACCCGCCTTGCTTTCTCATCAGTAAGCCTTTTCACCTCTGCGATTCTTTCCATCCATCCAACTCACCGCACACCCACTTCACTGGCCAGGTTGTGAGTGGCGGATGGTGCTTAATGGGCTGATCTGCCTGAGTTACAGGCCCTTCCTAACCCAAAGGAAGATATTTGTCCCCACTTGGCCATTTACAGTGTGACACTGGTGCTTAACCTCTCTAAGCTGGTGTGTGGCCTGTCAGTGGGGACAATATGTCCCTCACAGGAGTGGTGTGAAGATTAAACACTCAAAACCTAAGTGTGTGCCCTTCTGGGGTGACTTACTGAGCTTCCCAAGATATGAGGTCTTTGGAAAATGACTGTAGTCAGCCCTGTGAGTCAGGAGGTCCCGTGCCATCAACACCCATTTTACAGATGAGGAAACTGAGGCTAGGAGAGATGAGGGACTTTGCCAAGTCTGTCAGTTCTTAGTGACAGAGCAGGAACCAGGCCTCTGGCCTCCCAGTACAGAAATTCCTGTCCCTGTCACCATCCCCTTGGCCTCGAAGTAGCCGGATCCCAGCCACTGGCACCAACCTTGCTGGGCTCACAGCACCGGGGTGGGAGGTGGTGGGGAGCCAGCCGGGCTTTCTGTGGTCCTGTACTCCCTTCTGTGAAGATGTGGGCAGAGAGTCGCTTTGGTGCCACGGAGGCATCTGGCCGATCCATGGCCACGCCCTGCCCAGCCCTGAGCCCCGGCGGAGAGGTCAGGTGCCCAGGAAGCAGCAAGAGCCTTCACTCTCCGCCCGCCTTCCCCTGACCAGGGTGCTCTGTGCTCACGCTTCAGTCTGTGAATGTGCTGCGCAAGTACATCTCCCTCCTGGACCTGCCCCTTTCCCTGCTTCGTACCCGGGATGTCCTCTTCGTGCTCACCGGCAGAGAAGTGGCGCAGGCCAAGGTGAGGACCGTGAGTTCCTGGGCAGCCTGACTCTGTGTCTGGGCCCCGACCCCAGCCCCTCCAGGCCCCTGAACCAAGACCTTCCACAGTGGCTCAGCAACCGCCCCTGAGGCTTTGTGCTGTGCAGCCAGACCTGGAGGGTCAGAGAGTCTCAAGGCCTTTCACCTTTTTTTTTTTAATTATAAAATAATACATGGAAAAAAAAAGGTAATTCATGCTCATTGTAGGAGATCTGTAAATGCATAAAATAAAGTATCAAGGAGAAAATAAAAATAATAAAAATTACCTGCAATCCCACCACTCAGAGGTACTGTTAATATATATCCTCTATAGAAAGAACATAATATATATGTTTTTATATGGGATCACACAGTGCCTACTATTTAAAACCTGCTATAACAACATTATGACCATTTTCTCCCATGTCTCTGTGTTTTCAAATTGTAATGGTGACTATATTCCATTGTATGGATGTACCATAAAGTACACCACAAATCTGTTGAACATTGAACTGACAAGTTTTTACTATTATACGTGGAGCAGTGGCCCCAGCTTGAGTCTAAGATGGATAGAGACCTGCCAGGAGCCCCTGTGAAGATCAGAGGAGAGACCACTAGAAGCTATTTGCCTACAGGAATTGCAAGGCCCAGTGAAGGCCTCCTGGGAAAAACTCTTAGCTGTCAGCTGGGCAGGCGATTCTGAGAAGCACTGAGTTAGGGAGAAGGCTGGTTGAGGGGAACGGCTCCAGTTGCCTCCAAATGCAACCCCCAGTTGAGTTTAGTCTACCAAGGAGAGAAGAGTGACAATGGATAAAACAAGACTCTAGATAATGATTTATTATTATTATTGCTTGCTTAACTTTATTTTTTAAATTGTGTACAGTAAACATTTATACCTAAGAGCACTTTGTTAGATACGGAGAAGGCAATGTTGAATAGAAACATTAACTCTCTTTGGTTTATTTGATGGCTCATAATTTGTTATTATTGTTACTATTTGTCCTACTTTATTCATGTTTTACACTTTTTAAATTTCTTGAACTTGTTAGCTTTTTTTTTCATTTTCAATCTTTAAAAAAAATACACTTTAATACTATTAATTTCCCTTGAAGTATTCCTTTAGCTGCAGCTGACGAGTTTTGATATGTACTTTTTCTATTGTCTTTCAGTTGTAAGTTAATTTATGGTTTCAATTGTCATTTCCTCTTTAATTTGTGAGGTTGTTAGGGGTGTGTTTTAGAGATTACAAATGTTTATGTGTGCATAAGGAAGGCAAATTCTCTTAGCCTTTGAATGTTTGCATGTTCTATCTTTGGAATGGGTTTAGGTGGAAATGAGAGTTTAGTCTGAGTTATTTTCCCTCAGTGTGTTCGCAGATGTACCTCCCATCCTCATCTGCTGGCAGCATCTATGGTGGTGAGGAGCCTGCTATCAGTATAGTCTTATTCATGTGTAGGTAACATGTTTTATTTAACTTTTACAATTATGTTTTTTATGTTTTATAATCATGTGTTTCTGGGGTCTGCAATCTTACTATACAATATGTAGAGTAAATTTGTTTATATTTACTCTGCTTAGTACTTCACTGAGGACACTTGTTCAGCAATTTTGAAAAATCCTCACCCATTATCTCTCAAATATCCCGTGTATAGTTCCCTTTGTCTCCTGGATTCCTACTGGATACATATTGGGGCCTTTTAATCTATGCTTGTGTCTTTTCACTGCTCTTTCAAACTTTTCCTCTATTTCATATTTGGTTCTCATTTCCAAATTTTCTAAGTTTTTACTTATTGTCCATCTATTGTTTCACTTGTGTTTTTTAATTTCATACTATCTTACTCTTTAAGGTTATTATTCTTCCATTTAGCTCCTTGAATGTCCTAAACATAATTACTTTAGTCTTTGACAAACTGTTCTATAAAACTAGTTTCATCTAAAATGTATTCATGGTCTGGTTGCTAGTGTTACTAGTTTTCTCTCTCCACATCACATCACTTCATGTCTTCAGGAATTCTGATGTGCAAACCAGGCAGGAGGTGTTTTGCTGCTGCTGAATGTGGGGATTCGATCCCCTCTCCCTCTGAGGTCTCCTGCCCGGGTAGAGTTTGCCATTGCCCGGAGGCCAGAATCACGTCCTTAGGAGCAGTTGCAGGCCCAGAGCCAGCAGGTCCCTGGGCTCAGTGCTGACCTCAGCATTCACCAGCTGCAGCAGTTGGCAGCATTTTTTCCCCAGCCTCTTCACAAACGAGGGAGCCCCTGGCTCCGGCTCCAAGCAGGGAGTTTGGGTCCCCGTCCAGCAGAGCCCCCTCAGCCACCACCATGCTTCTGGGCCTTCGGCCAACAAGCCCTCTGCTTTGGCCACTCAGGTACCTGTGTTTGTGTTCTTTACATTCATGGTGCTGTTGGTCTTAGTTTTGACCATTCTTGTCTTTTTGTATTCTTTGCATTTTTCTCTTGTCATTGCTGTGTGTTTGGAATGGGGAGCGTGCATTTCCTGGCTCATCTTGACTAGGTCAGAACACCTGAATTATGTTGAGAATGAGAAAACAAGAAGTAAATAGATTTACCATGTGATGCAGCAATTCCACATCTGGTTATGTATCCAAAAGAACTGAAAAGCAGGGTCTTGAGATATTTGCACACCCATGTTCACTGCAGCATTATTCACAATAGCCAACACATAGAAGCAGCCCAAATGTCCATGACAGATGAGTGGATAAAGAAAACGTGGTCTATACATACAATGGAATATTACTTAGCCTTAAAAAAGCAAGGGAGAGCGGGGAGCAAATCCTGTCACCTGCTACAACATGGATGAACCTTGAGGATATTTTGCTGAGTGAAATAAGCCAGATGCTAAAGGACAAATATTGTGTGATTCAGCTTATATGAGACGCCAAGAATAGACAAAATCATAGAAACAGAAGGTAGAGTGGTAGTTCCCAGGGGCTGGGGGTGGGGAAAGGGGAGCTGTTGTTTAATGGGTCTAGAGTTTTATTTTTGCAAAATGAAAACGTTCTAGAGATCTTTTACACAACAGTGAGTATACACTGTTTAGTACATAACTACAGAACTGTACACTTAAAAATGGTTAAGATCTGTAAGTTTTATGTGCTTTTTACAATTAAAAATAAAAGATAAATTAAAGGTAGTAACATTTTGCTAGCAAAGTGGTTAGGGTCAAATGATGGCAGTCTTTTGGACCCCTAAATGAAATAGGTGTATACGTTGCCACAACCCTCTGTGAAGCAGTGGTAACAAATGTCAGAAGTCTCCTCAGAAATTGTACTTACCTCTTGATATTCTTGATACATTAAGTAAAAACAAACAGGTTACAGAACAATATATATAGTGATTGTCTTGCCAATGGATTTCAGTCCCAGACAAGTTCACTATGGATTCAGAAAGACCACAAAATGACATTCTTGGGGTGAAAAGGTCATGCCCAACTTTATTCCCAAGGTGGCAGGTCAATCACTAGAATCCCATCCACTCAGAGCAAGTCTGTATGCAGCAAGCCAGTGTCTGCCTCTGGGCCTCTCTGTCCCCGCAGCCATCTCAGTCTCTGTCCTCAGCACTGCCACCACTCGTCTTGTCTCTGATCTCCTGCAGCCTTGCAGCTGTGCCACCGTGATGCCCAGAACACTGGGCAGAGCCCTTTATATAGTCAATAGCAACGTATTGCCCATATATGTGTAGTAAGCCAGCTGACCAGAGCCAGGTGAGAATCCTGTCCATAGGAACCTTCACTTTATTCACAGTGATAATTTTACACACACCTAAGAAAGTCAAAGAAAATGCAAAAAATATTAATATTAATTACCTCTGGATGGTGGGAGTTTAGGCGAGCTTAATTTTTTCCCTTTAGTTTTTAAAAATGTTTATAAAATAATGTTACTAGTATAACTCAATAAATTTATACTTACTCTGACCCAATAATTTTCATTTGTAGAAGTGTATCTTAAAGAAATGAACAAAGATGTTGTCTTGCCTGAGCGTTTCATCCCTGGGCAAGTTCACTATGGATTCAGTGAGACCAAGAAATGACAACAGAATGCTCTTGGGGTAAAAGGGTTTATACCTGGCTTTATTCTCCCAGCAATTGGTGAAGCACTAGAATCATGTCCGCACCCAGCAGTCTGCAGGTCCGTAATCCACCTCCTCTCTGCTTCCACCCAGAGCACTGGGCAGAGCTTTTTATATAGTGGCTCCGTCAATAATAGCTTATTGCCTACAGATGTGGAAGCATTAGCCTAACAGACCAATTACATCAAGTAGTTTAGGGTCAGGTGAGGATCCTGGCCCAGGAACTTCCATTTTCCCCACAGATGTGTTTAGAGATATATGTGCAAGAATGTTCATTTGTATAAATAGGATAACCAGAAAAGGAACTAATATTCAGCAGGTGATACAGTACTATATAGCAAGCAAAATCATAGCTTTGAAAGAAATGTAGTGAAAATGCTCCAAAAGGGAGAAAAGGTAGACACAATTTTGGTGTTTTGTGGTATTCCCTTGGAAAAAGCAGTAGAATAATATAGTTTGAAAAAACCAGATTGACAATAAACATGTAATTCCTCCAAGTGCCTCTTGAAGAACTGAAGGATGCTGAAGAGTCACTGAAAGATTAGGGGATCTAATCCCAGCACTGTGGGGAGCTCTTGTGACTGGTTTGGACTAAAAAGGTCATCCCTTCTCTCAATGTTTTTCTAAAATAAACATCTTTTTGCTACGGTCTTTGAACTTTTAGCCTATTCTGTGAGTTTACACATCTGTTTTGTTTTTTAAAATAATTTTTATTTTTAAGGTTTTAGTTGTATTTCCTGTTGAAACAACGCTACATAATATTTTGCCTGACTATATCCTATTCAGGTTCCCTTTGTCATTTAAAGTTTGTGCCTTTCAACAGGTATATTTACATCTCTAAAGCCATGTAAATTTTGACAAAGAATATAAAGTGAGTTCTTTGCCTAAAGGCTTGCAGTGGTATTAGCTTCCAGAGGCAGTTTAATTATGCTACTTAGAGAAAAACAGGCAGGAGCTACTTACATATGTTACATCTAGTTATCTCAGTTACTGTGATCTATTCTGTTTAAAAACTGAATTAGGCTAGGTCTGAATAACAAGGTAATATACATTTTGGCAAGGAGAACCCACACCTACATGTACTCTTTTGTGTGAATACATCTACGTGTATTATATTTCCTTCTTCTCCTCCACTTCTTCCTTCTTCCCAGCTTACCTAATTCAGAGGAGCTACAGCCTAGTAGTCTAGCTTGCTTCCAGTAGAACATCCCTGTATGTTTATGTATGTGAGGTAGTGGAGGAAAGTGATGAAGAATGTAGGCTCCAGCCACTCAAATGGCTCTGGGTTCAAATCTCAGCCCTACCACCTAGAGCTGTTTGAGACTGATGGGTTTCCTCACTGTGGGGAAAATTCAAGTTCCTATGGCCAGGATCCTACCTGAACCTAAACTACGTGATGATGTAACAGGCCTACTGCTAGGCTACTGCTTCCACACACACACACATAGGCAATACGCTATTATTGACTGAGTCACTATATAAGGAGCTCTACCCAATGCTCTGGGCGGAGGCAGAGACAAGGAGAATTATGGCCCTGTAGACCGCTGGATGCAGACGTGATCCTAGGGCTTGATCTATCACTGGGAGAACAAACCTGGGTAATAAGCCCTTTTACCCTAAGAACGTTCCATCGTCATTTCTAGGTCTCACTGAATCCATAGTGAACTTGCCTGGGGCTGAAACCCATTGGCAAGACACTCACCCATTAAAAATAAAAGCCATAGTAATAGCCCCTAATCACAGGGCTGTGAGTTGAGATAATGCTTGCAGAGGGAGGCTCTGGCTGCCCTTAGCATCACGTGACATCATCGGGGAGAGTGAGTAGGAGCTGGGACAGGGGCGGCTGTGCTTGGAGGCCAGTCCGGAGAGCTTCACGGGTTATATAAGAAGCCAGATGAGACTCACAGAACCCAAGAACGAACTAATAGTTGCCAAAGGGAAAGGGGCTGGGGAAGATGGGTGGGAAAGGAGGGATAAGGGGGAAAAGGGGGCGTTATGATTAGCAGATGTAATGTTGGGGGGCACGGGGAGGGCTGTACAACGCAGAGAAGACAAGTAGTGATTCTATAGCATCTCACTACGCTGATGGACAGTGACTGTAATGGGGTTGGTGGGGGGGACCTGATGAAGGGGGTAGTTTAATATTGCACATGTAATTGTAGATTAATGATACCAAAATAAATTAAAAAAAAAAAAAAGAAGCCAGATGAGGTGTCTTAGTGGAAGGAAGGCAGGGCTGAGAACAACAGAAAGTGCCAGGGCAAGTGTTCCGTAACTGGTCCTCTTCGGTCCTTCCAGAGAGCCATGTCCTGCCACCAAAGCCAGCTCCTCTGGTTCCGCCGCCTCTACGTGCTCTTCTCCCGGTACATGAGAATCAACTCTCTAAACTTCCTCTGAAGCCTTGAAGAGTCTTCTGATCCAAAGAACAAAAGGAGAAAGAAGAGCAGGAAGGTCTGGAGCCGGCTCCTGTCTTTGAGCCGAGGAGATGCCAGCACAGGGCGGCTCTCTGAGCGCCGCCAATGAAGGGAGACTGCACACGCCAGCGGCTCTGCAAAGGTCAGCTTCCTCCTTTGGGGGAAAAGACACAACCCCAAACAATCAA
>JAQQAC010020059.1:0-10556 GCA_029783875.1 Phataginus tricuspis | reverse complement strand
CCCCATGGCCTCCTGCAAGCAGATTCTCCTGATGTCTCTTCCCTTACTGCTAATGTACCTTCCATGAGCATGACCCATCTTCTCAATAACTGTCTCTCTTTCTGAAGGGCATCCCATAGGTCATTGTCCAGCTCCTTCAAGTGATGCTGACGTGTGTCTCTCTCCTCGATAACCCTTTCCACTATCTAAAGAAATGAACATCCTACAATCCTGGCTGCTATACAGCCACTCAGGGCCTCTGAGCAGTCTTCTATCTCACAGAGGGTTAATTCCATAGCTTCCAGTGTCTCCATCCTTCCCCAGTTCTGGGGAAGGACCCACCCATCTAGGAGGTGCTTTACCCTAGACCAATTTCCCACTAGGGGCTCCCCTAGCAGAAGCCCCATGGATAGGGGGTTCCCAGGTGAAACTGCACCCTCCACCACTGCAGACGGAAGGGTGAGTCATCACCCCCACTGCAGCCGCTGTGGCCTCCCCACCATCCACAGGAGCATCCGTTGCACCCATGAAGACAGACTTTGGCACAGAGATCCTGCCTACTGTCCCAGATGTAACTCCAGAGGGAAAATATTTTCCCAGCCTGGGGAAAGTTACCTTTGAAACTGAAAATAGTCAAAGGGGGAAATAAATCTGGAGAAACCTGTTATTTCTTATAAGCAGTCATCCATGTCTGCTCGCCCATGTCTCTCGTGACCCGGCTGCAGAAAGGGCCCCACCCAACCTCTCCAGTCCAGATATGCCTTCACTCCTCCTTGTAATTCCCTATTGATATTTAGATAGACTACTTTTCTCCGCGCCTGGAAACACCTCTCGATATGGAAATGCACTAAGGCCAGGTGAGAGATCTTGGAAATATTACAATTTTACCCACACCGTTTCATGGAATTTTGGTTTTGTAGACCGGGATTGCCATGCTTCCAGGAGACATCCCCAGAGCACGTGCGGGCCGCCTGCGGGGTGGTTTCTGGCTGGAAGCCCGGGGTGCAGGGGAGTCCTTCCGACTTGGTGAGCTCCTCCTTGCCGACTCATAGTTTCACACACCTGATCAGCACCCTCAGGATAAAACGTCCCGTGTACTCCACCAGCTCCTGCTGCTCAAAGTGGTTGAGGTATTACAGTTCTCTGTGGTACAGTATCTTTTCTGTGTTATCACATCCAGCACCTCCCTGCCTGATTTACACGGTAACTTAATCCATTATATTGGCCTAATGGCCAGGTGGCAAAAACAGCTTTATTGTGAAGAAGCACACGTCCTGTAAGGAAGAAGTCTCTCCCTAACCTCTGATGATGGGAACTGCTAGATATGAAAGGGGAGAGGGCCCCCTCTGTGCAGTCACAAGGATCAAGGAAATACAGACATGCAGGAGACTGAGGGGTACAAATCCATGTCCTCACCCCATGTAACAGGGTCCCACTGTTTCCCAGCCAGGCCCTTGTCATAGCAGTCCTCTCTTCCTTGGAGCTCCACTACTTATTGTTCCTAGTAGATCCTTTTCCTGGGGTTCAGTTTTCCTTGGCTACCCCTTCAGATAAGCCATTCCAAAGAAGCCTGTCTTCCAAGTTTAGCCTTCAAATGACAATTATTTCTCTCCTTTGGTTATCGTCCTAGATCATCAACAACCTAACAATAGCCATCCAATTTCAGCTGCAGTTACTGTTTTCCTCATATTTGACAAAAGCCTAACATGTTCCATCAGCTCATGCAATTCTTTCCATGTATTACCTCAATTCTCCACTCCCAGGCACTTTAAAGCTGGACCTTTATGTGGTAGCATAGACTCAGCCCTCTACATACACCCAGTGATGGGGGCCTCACTGACTTCTGGGTTAAGTGATCTGACACCAAATCCTCAGCAACAGCCTTGGCTCGTCTGTAGGGAAGCCTGGAGTTAGAATGGCCGTTTAGAGTTGGCTTGCGTTGGCTGACATGATGGGTATTCATAGGCCCTGATCAGGCACTGGTGGGCCTCTCTGGGAAAGGCAGCTTTCCACAGCTGGAGCCCCAAAAGGGGGCAGTTGAATGTCATCTGCCTAAAGCACTCCTGGCAGCTGGACAGCAAATCATTCAGAAAAATAGGAATCCAGGAGGGTGGTCAGTGTCTTGAGGACAGTGATGGCCTTAGCATAAGTATTCTGGAGTTTTTAATAACATGGGACTAATGACATGGAGAAGAATTTTAGACAGAATTGGCCTCAAGGACAGCTGTTGGAGACTGTGCAGGACTGAGTTCCCAGGGCAGGTCTGAGGTAGCTGCTCCTAGAAAGGCCTCCCTGCATGGCAATCCAGTGGCTGGCATCCAGGAATTGGGCTTTCAGTGGACTCTCAGGGAACAGTTAACTAATAACAATGCTTCACCATGTTTCAACCATTAGCACAATCAAGGTTTATGCTGAACACCGTTTTACCTTCTGGAAGGCTGAAATTTTATGTGCCCGGCAGAGAGTGCCTAGATGGCCATTCTCCAGTAGAAACCTTGGATTCTGAGTCTCCATAGCATTCCCTGGGCAGAAACATCACACCCCTGTTTGTTTCAAAATATAATTGCTTGGGGAAAGTTCACTCTATGTGACACCTCGTGGATAGAGAGAGGACAGGAAGAGTCTGCACATGGGTTTCTCTAGTTTATGTCTTGGTGTTTATGTACCTACAGTGCATCCTAACTTTACCGTGATAATAAATCTTACCTGTGAGTTTTGGCACCTGATGACACTCAAGAATCATTCTTGAGAATCTCTGAATGAGTGAATGTTTTAAAGATCCCATTTTGTCATTGACAAAAGTGACACCAAACAAGAAAGCTATGGAATTTGTTCCATCAGCACTCAGACCATATGAATAAAGTGAACAGGTTAGTTCCTTCTTTAGCAGGTACAGGGCCCTGGAAATGGTAGTATTGGACATGAAATGATTTGAATTGTGAGTAAGAAATAATAAAATAAAGTTAAGTTAGCAAGGGTTGATGAGGTAAGTAATGAATAAGAATTCCTTATGATGTTAAATAAAATTATTATATAAGCTTGCTTGAAGAATAAATGGTTAAGATTATCATTCAGAAAAGGAGTAATAATTAGTTGTAATGTTAAAATAAAATATAATTTTTTTCTTGTCAGTTCTCTTTCCCATATGCTTAAGTTTGTGGAACAAGCCTGAATAACGTAAAAAATATTAATTTTTGGGTAGTTTCCTAAATGTAGCAAGGTCAAATAAAGAAACAAGGAGAAAATAGATCAATCTAAACTTAGTCTCTGTATTAGGAAATAAAAAAATTTTTAAATATCTGTGTTGCTCATATTAATTTGCCAAGTCCGAATAAGATAAAAATTATGGCATAAAAACAAGTATATCTGTTACTCTTTCTTGACTGTTCACCCCTAATAATTCCAGAAGTGATTCATCATATGCAATTTATTTTTAAAGTATTACACAAACTCCAAATACTGGTTTGGTTATGATTAATATTATTTTCCTAAAAAAGCTTATATAATGTCAAAGTTCAGTTTGAAATGAGTCACTGAAATTGAAATCTCTATACAGTATTTATTTCTGTTTTTATAGGGATGCACTGTAAACCTCAAATCAGCTACATATACTTTTCAATAAATATTAGTTCAACACTACTCAGTTGTGTGCCTTTGTGCCTACATTTCATTCTTTCAAAATAACTTTATAACCATTCTTTGTCAGAATGTACCTATTTATATAAATGCAGTATTACAAATGCCAACTTTGCAAAGAAGCCATACCAGGGATTTCAAATATTCTTAACTCCCACCCTCTGTAATTTTTAAGTGAACTACTTTAGTGGCCTATATCAGTTTTTTATCCCTGTGTGAAAAATTACTGTAAAATCAGCATCTTAAGTTAATGCCCACTTTTATCTCACAGTCACGTAGATCAAAATCCAGGTCAAGACGGTGGGATTCTGTATGCAGGTTCCCACAATCCTAAGGCAAGTTCTTACCTGGAGGCCCGTGGGAAAGAATCCATTGCCAAGCTCATTCAGATTATTTGCAGACTTCTGGTCTCATGGCTCTAGGAGCAAGGTCACCGTTTCTTACTGGCTCTCAGAGAGTTGTTTTTAGTTCCCGGAACCTGCACGTGCACGCGGCCCCCTCCATCTTAAGGCCAGCAATAGCATGCCGTATACTCAGGATCCGAATCTCCTGTCCCTTCTTGTTACCGGAGAACACTTTTTATTTTAAAGGACTCGTGTGTTTAAGGTGAGGTGTAAGCATGTAAGATCTTAAATGAAGGTCAACTGGCTTATAAACCTAATTACATCTGCAAAATGCCTTTCAGCCACGTGATGAAACAAATACAGGAGCACATCCAAAATATTAGCAGCCCGGGATGTGTGTGAGGAATTACAGGCGGCCATCTTAGAGTCACAGCCTTTAAAAATGTACTGTAACTTATCTGCGTGTAGGTTCTCTCGCTTAATTACAGACTTCCTGGAATCAGAAATAAAACAGTGCTTTTTTTACCCCCTAAAGAGAACATATTTTTAATTGTATAGTTTGCATTCAGAAAATATTCATTGAATTGATGAATAAGAAATAGAAGAGGGAAAGATTCAAGGGTATGAAGATACAACAAAATATTACTGATTATAAATTACAAAATGAAGCAAAAATATGCAAGGATACACTTCACCTATAAAATAAAAAGAAGTATACCAATTAGAAAAAATTGCTTAAGAAAATTAAAACAGTGACATAACTATGAAGGTAAAAAGAATAAATATGTATTTTTAAAAGTTTTCTTAAGCTTATTTGTGCATAAAACAGGATTAATAGTACACATATGAATATAGTATCTTTGTGTATGTATATATGTCCACACATATACAAAACACAAAATCAATACACTTAAGGGGCCACAATGATTAAAAACCTTATCCTTGCGAAGTGCTTATGTGCAACATGCTGCTCTAAGCGCCATGCATGCATTGCTAACTTAATCCTCACAGCTATTCATTATTATCACATTTATCCCATTGGACAGACATAGAAAATGAAGCATAGATAGCATAATTTATTTGCCATTGTTTATGTATTAATGACAAAGCTGAAGCATGAACACAAGTCTCTTAAGTGTTGATTTTTCCCCCCTTATTATATAACATAAAAGGAGAGAAAGGATATACTGAATTCTGATTTTTGTTTTCACAGATAATGAAATTAAGTCAAAGTTTCAGGTGGGAATAAGCTAAATATTTCTGGAATTCCTTGAGGATTGTGCTTCTATAGAGATTTATCAGTAAAGTGAAAAAAACTATCTCCAAAAGATGAGTATGAAATCCCGAGTGTGTATTCCCCCGGAGGCCCTGTCATGTGACTTCCTGGACATAAATTATAAAAATATAGATCTGAACGTAAACAATGAGGAGCCAAAGGAGAGATATGATCATGAAGGAGATCATCTCCATAAAGACGATCATTAAAACATAGAAAGGGCATGGAAAGAAGAGACATCATAGAACAGGAAAGGAACTTCAGCAAATGCACAACTATTTGCATCTTAAAAGTAAAATATTTTGATGTTTCTATCAATGAAAAAGGGTATTAAGTTAGGTAGTCTATTTAAATAACGTAAATAAGAATAAAATGTTAATAAATAATAAAAAAATGAAAGATTTCACACCAATAATTTTAAAAAATGAAAGAAAGTTTAAGGAGAAAGAATTGGATAGAGAATATAGCCAATGATATTGTAATGTCTTTGTATGTTGACAGATAGTAACCGCACTACTGTGGTGAGCATTTAGTAATGTATGTAGTTTTCAAGTCATTCTGTTGTACATCTGAGAAAAATATATTGTATATCAACTAAATTTCAATACAGATTTAAAAATAACAAACTGATTTAAAGATACCACATGTCTATGAATTGTAAGACTTTTATTAAAGTATAGTTATTATACAATATTATATTAGTTTCAAGCGATTCAACAGATACATACAGTATTAAATCCCCACCCCAACTAGTGCAGTTAGTATCTGTTAATATAGAAAGATGATATAGAATCATTGCATTCTCCATGTTGTACTTCCTCCCCACGACCAACTTATATGAGGACTGAGAATTTTTGTGTCCCTTTATCTCCCTACCTTCCCCACTCACTCACCCCAACCCCTCCCCCATGGTAACCATCAGTCACTTTTCAGTGTCTCTGAATATACTTGTGTTCATTTTGTTTTGTTCTATTTTTATATTCTACATGTAAATGAAATCGCATGGTATTTGTTTTTGTACACTTGGGTCATTTCACTTAGCATAATACCCTCAAGGTTTACCTGTGTTGCCATAAATGGCAGGATTTCTTTCTTTTTATGACTGAATAATATTCCATTGCATATATGTCCCAAATCACCTTTATCGATTCATCTATGGATGGACATTTTGGTTGCTTCCATATCTTGGCAATTATAAATAATATGGCAGGAAATACAGAAGTGCATATATCATTTTGAATCAGGAATTTTGTTTTCTTGAAGTGGAATTACTGGGTTATATGGTATTCCTGTTTTTAGCTTTCTGAAGAATGACCCTATAGCTTTCCATAGTGGCTGTACCAATTTAATTCCCAGCAACATTGTAGGGGGTTTCCCTTTTATTCTTGCCAGCACTTGTTATTTCTGGCCTTTTGGACAGTGGCCATCTTAACTGGTATGAGGTGATATCTCACTGTGGGTTTGATTTGCACTTCCCTGATGATTAGCAATCTGAAGCATCTTTTCCTGTGCCTGCTGGCCACCTGTATTTCTTCTTTGGAAAACTGTTCAGTTTCTCTGCCCATTTCTTTTTTTTATTTTTTATTTTGCTATTATTAATATACAATTACATGAGCAACATTATGGTTACTAGACTTCCCCTATTATCAACTCTCCAGCATTACCCCATTGCAGTCATTGTCCATCATTGTAGTAAGATGCTATAGAATCATTACTTTGTCTTCTCTGTGTTATACTGCCTTCCCCGAATCCCCCCACCTCACCCCCACACCCGCTACATTATGTGTGCTAATTATAATAGCCCTTTTTCCCCCTTATTCCTCCCTTCCCACCCATCTTCCCCCAGTCCCTTTTCCTTTGGTAACTGTTAGTCCATTCTTGGGTTCTGTGAGTCTGCTGCAGTTTTGTTCCTTCGGTTTTTGCTTTGTTCTTATACTCCACAGATGAGTAAAATCATTTGATACTTGTCTTTCTCTGCCTGGCTTATTTCACTGAGCATAATACCCTCTAGCTCCATCCATGTTTTTGCAAATGGTAGGACTTGTTTTCTTCTTAAGGCTGAATAATATTCCATTGAGTATATGTACTACATCTTCTGTATCCATTCATCTACTGAGGTGTGCATATGTCTTTTTCAAACTGAGCTCCTGCATTCTTAGGGTAAATTCCTAGAAGTGGAATTCCTTTGTCAAATGGTATTTCTATTTTGAGTTTTTTGAGGAACCTCCATACTGCTTTCCAAAATGTTGTACTAATTTATATTCCCGCCAGCAGTGTAGGAGGGTTCCCCTTTCTCTACATCCTCGTGAACATTTGTTGTTGTTTGTATTTTGGATGGCGGCCATCCTAATTGGTGTGAGGTGATATCTCATTGTGGTTTTGATTTGCATTTCTCTGATGACTAATGATGTGGAGCATCTTTTCATGTGCCTGTTGGCCATCTGAATTTCTTCTTTGGAAAAGTATCTGTTCAGCTCCTCTGTCCATTTTTTAATTGGCTTGTTTGCTTTTTGTTTGTTGAGGTGAGTGAGTTCTTTATATAATTTGGATGTCAACCCCTTATCCTATATGTCATTATGAATATATTCTCCCATACTGTAGGATGTCTTTTTGTTCTACTGATGGTATCCTTTGCTGTACAGAAGCTTTTTAGTTTGATATAGTCCCATTTGTTCATTTTTGCTTTTGTTTTCCTTGCCCAGGGAGATATATTCATGAAGAAGTTGCTCATGTTTATGTCCAAGACATTTTTGCCTATATTTTTTTCTAAGAGATTTATGATTTCATGGCTTACATTCAGGTCTTTGATCCATTTTGAGTTTACTTTTGAGTGTGGGGTTAGACAGTAATCCAGTTTCATTCTCTTACATGTACCTATACAGTTTTGCCAAAACCAGCTGTTGAAAAGGCTGTCATTTCCCCATTGTATATCCATGGCTTCTTTATCGTATATTAATTGACCATATATGCTTGGGTTTATATCTGGGCTCTCTATTCTGTTCTACTGGTCTATGGGTCTGTTCTTGTGCCAGTACCAAATTGTCTTGATTTCCATAGCTTTGTAATAGAGCTTGAAGTCAGGGAGTGTAATTTCCCCTGCTTTACTCTTCCTGCTTAGTATTGCTTTGGCTGTTCGGGGTCTTTCGTGGTTCCATATGAATTTTAGAACTATTTGCTCTAGTTCATTGAACAATGCTGTTGGTATTTTGATAGGGATTGAACTGAATCTGTAGATTGCTTTAGGCAGGATGGCCATTTTTGACAATATTAATTCTTCCTAGCCAAGAGCATCAGATGAATTTCCATTTATTAGTGTCCTCTTTAATTTCTCTTAAGAGTGTCTTGTAGTTTTCAGGGTACAGGTCTTTCACTTCCTTAGTTTGGTTTATTCCTAGGTATTTTATTCTTTTTGATGTGATTGTGAATTGAATTGTTTTCCTGATTTCTCTTTCTGCTAGTTCATCATTAGTGTATATGAAAGCAACTGATTTCTGTGTATTAATTTTGTATCCCACAACTTTATGAATTCAGATACTAGATCTAATAGTTGTGGAGTGGATTCTTAAGGTTTTTTTCTGTACAATATCATGTCATCTATGAACAGGGACAGTTTGCGTTCTTCCTAGCCAATCTGGATGTCTTTTATGCCCATTTTTTAATAGGGTATTTTTTTGTGTGTTAAGTTGTGTATGTTCTTTATATATTTTGAATGTTGACCCATTATGCTCATTTCAACTGAGTATTTATCAAAAGAAAAGAACAACTAACCTCATAAACATATATGTCCCCCCATTTTCAATGCTGTATTATTCACAGTAGTCAAGATATGGAAGCAACCTAAGTGCCCATCAATGGCAGAATGGATACAGAAATTATGGTGTATATATACAATGGAATGTTCAGCCATAAAAATTACAAAATCTTAACTATTTGTGACAACATGGTTAGACATTGAGAGCATTATGGTGGGTGAAATAAGGCAAAGACAAAATCCATATGCTCTCTCTTCAATGT
Source organism: Phataginus tricuspis (assembly GCA_029783875.1). Classification (NCBI taxonomy): domain Eukaryota; kingdom Metazoa; phylum Chordata; class Mammalia; order Pholidota; family Manidae; genus Phataginus; species Phataginus tricuspis. Next base: position 1,307 of record JAQQAC010020059.1, on the reverse strand, counting down.
GGAAACTAAAAAACAAATAGAACCCAAAACCTCATGGATATACAGAAAGGATTGGTAGTTGTCAGGGGCAGGCGGCTGTGGTCAGGAGGTATGGAGAGAAAGACAACACTTCTCCCCATATGGTAGCAATGCATAAAGAACTCATTAAGAACAACACCACGCATAGAAAAATCAGATCCCAGTTGCACACAAATTTAGTATATGATAAAAGTGACTCCCCAGTTTAGAACAGAAAGGATTTCTTATTTAATAATTGTATTGAAATGCTTAATAAGACATACAGAAGAAAGTAAATAGATTCCAACTTACACAATGAATGGCAGGTGTACAAAATATCAAAAAATAAAACTAAACAAGAATAGTGAGCTCATTATGTAGTTTTAAAATTTTATGTGTTCATTCTACCTAAAATTTTCATTGATTCACACTGTTCTGCAAATGAGCAAACACGTTTGCCTATTTTGAAAATTAAACGTCATCCATAGTCCTCGCACATAAGGAGTCATATAAAAAGAAAGCTGAGGAGCCACAGGACCTCTCTTTGAGCAGAAAACTAAAGAATATTAATGATTCTTTTGTTACTGACCTCTTTTGACACATCTTCAAGAGCAGCAGTTCTGATATCTGTGCTATGACCTACTCATACCTGGTTCTCAGAATTATCAGCGATTGTATCTATACTCTGCAATAGGTTATTTCAGCCAAGTTTTAATATTGGAGAGAGTCACATCTGCTAAGGAAGCAGCATTAGAACAATAAACAAGAAAGCATCACAACAGAAATAAATTAGGATATAACGCAATGGCAATATATGCACCACGTTCGCACAGGAGCCTGCCAGATGGTCCTGCAGCTGTGAAGGGCAACAGTGCTGTCTTTGCTTCCATCATTCTCAAGCACAGGTTGAAAATTTCTTGATGTTTTGGAGTCTACAGACCTGATTGGGTAGCATTGCTGAGGATTATGCAACTTCTGACTCTTTTTTTAATATAACATTTTCTGATTAAGTTAGACTGGTTTTATTTATGTTAAAAAGTAAATTTATTATAGCTTAGATCATTAGGTAATTATCTTCTAAATCACATTTTAATTCAGTTTGAAAACCTTGTTAGAAAGACTAAATACTTAGTAATTAGTCATAGATATTAACTAGTAAATGTCTTTTTTCATTCATAATTGTGAATTAATTTATTAGATGAGGTAAGTGTTCAACATGGAAGTTATTCTTTCAATATAAAATATTAGTATATTATCATACAGTAAGTATATTGCGATGAGAAAATTTCCCATAAGATATTGGGAGGTGA
>JAQQAC010020015.1:0-12900 GCA_029783875.1 Phataginus tricuspis | reverse complement strand
GTTAACTCAGCAACTGTAGCAATGCACTATACTAGATGTTTTTTTCTTAGAGCTGATTATAGAAACACTGTCCTGGTGTTCAGATGTACTAAAAAGGAAAAATAAAGAGAAACCTAAACTTAGGCAAGGGTTCATCATAAAGGTACCATTTCTAAATGACCACTGCTAAAGTAATGTTTCACTTTTAGTTTTTATTTAAAGTAATAATTAAAATGGAGAATCAACATTTTAAGTAATGCATCTATTTTGTACTAGCAGAATTTCATGATAGAATTGAATGTTTTAATATTTTCAGAAATCACAATAGGACTTATTATCACCAAGTCAGCAATTAGATTTAGAGGGTTAAATATCAGTTTGCAGTCTCCACCTCTAAATGTGATGATCATATAAAAAATGAATATTTTTTTTTCATTTGTCATTCTGAAATGAAATTGACTAGTCACCAACATTGAACTGTTTTATCCCCCTCATAGATAGGTTATCTCATACTTCATGGTATACTAACATTCAGCTTTCTCAGGTTCTTCAAGGGCTATCTGTATCAGAATAAGATATTGTGCTTGATAAAATGCAGATTTTCAGGTCCCTTTCTCAAGAACTCTAAGTCAATGGGACTGACATTTGCAGTTTCACAAATTAGTCTGATGCAGATGGTTCCCAGTCAATACGTGAGAAAATGTCTCAGCTTGACCAGCCAGGGAAGCCTTGAGTCACTTTAACAAATGACAGACTACAAGTAGGCAGATAAATTTAGTGTTGATCACATGAGGCTGGGAACATAAATTCACTACTAAAATTCCTAGAAATTCCAGTGTTTAAAATGACAATGTTTAGTTGTCATTACTAACAAGGTAATTAAAATATAATCAAGCCTTTAAAATACTTCATACTTTGTAAACATCATTAACACAAATATATTTTAAATTACCCAAAACATATATTTTTATTTCTTTCTATGGTCAAAGGCATTTTTATCTCATCTCTGCTGTATATGGGACAATATGGTGGAATGAAAAGGGCTTGGGTAAAGCAGCCAAGAAGCTATACATTCCATTCTCAACTCTGTCACATAATAGAGGGATTAATAGGCAAGTTAGTTAACTATCTATAGCCTGTTTTCTCCTTTGTTAAAGTAATGATGATATTAATTACAACCCTGGAAGATTGTGAATAATAGACAATAAACTATGCATGTATCTAGAAAAATACTCAAAAATTGCCTTTTCCTCACTCCTCCTATAAAAGAGGGCACTTATTTAGTGTTGATTTAATGAGTTTCTGATTCAGTAATTCAGATTGTTAAAATTGAAACTAAGGTCTTCAAATACATCTAAATCTTAGCAATAAATTTTGCTCTAAACTTTTTTTGTTGGGGTTTTTCTAGCCTCTCTCCCACCGGTCCTGCTCACCATCAGGACTACAGCCCTTTTGTTACAAGCTCTTCTGTTGCAAGCTCTTTCCATAACCCTCCGAGCCAGTGGAGGGAAAGGAAGGGAGAGAGAGGCACGCCTCAACATGTGGAGCAAGGAAGGTAAGAGCCGACTGTCCGCCCATTCCACAGCCTCCGGCCCTCACTGCTCGCTCATTTGCCGGGGACAATCAGACGTGACAGGGAGTTCGGTCGAAGTAAGAACTTGTTTATTGGGGCTCAAGGCAGAGAATATATAGGGTGAAGTCTCTCCTTATTGGTTACACCTATGCTAATAAGGCGACTATCAATTTTCCAATCACGCACAGAGTTGTGCACATGCGCAGCTGTCTCTGATGTAAGAAGCGGACTGGAGTGGGCGCAGCTGAACACCAGGGGGCCTTCAGTGGCCACTCCTGCAGCATGGCTGAGTTCTCAGTGGCCATCTTTGGGGTGCCTGAGATTCAATTCAAAGGTAGTTCCCCACATTTCCCCCTTTTTGTTTTTGTATGAGCATGAGAGATGCCATCCTATACTCAAGGATATGCCTGTCTTAGGTTGTCCCCATCTTTCAGGAGATCTTACCTGTCATTGACTACCATCCTAGCACTTCCAGTAATGACATTCTCAAGAGGTCGCTTGCACCTCTCTGTAGGGCTATAAATGCCCATGAACGCTCTGGGGTATGGGGAACTCCTTCTTCAATAATATCTGTTGCTGTTGATATGATCTTCACCACCACATGAGCACGAAAATAACTGATGACATTATAATTATTATACTTCCTAATAACAGCTTGGGCAGACTAGACAAACTAATTATTTCTTCCCATACTCTGGGAAAAAAGGAAGCAGATGGTAAGAAAACATAAGGCTGCAAAGATGTCTTTGTTGAAGGCTTAACAGTGTCACTTCTTCAGCAGTCTGGACTATGGCAGGAATAGTCCAGCTTTCATGACTCCTTTTTTTCTTCCTAAAAAGGTCAGTCCTGAAAGAGAGAAGAAAAACAAGCCCTCAAGCGGTCACCCTCTTGGGGAGAGTCTATATCATGGCTTTCTTCCATTTGCTGAGTGGTCTGAGGGCAGAATTTCAAGTTCCTAGCAGGAACCCAAATTGGATTCGGTCCACCTATAGGAAATACACATCCAAATCCTCTGCCCGTACTTATCTGTGGATCTGGTCCTTGCCATTGCCCGGTCAGCTGGTCTTTCCAGTGCACTTCTATTTTGGCATATGGCATTTGATTTGTCCAGTGCCTTTGAAAAGCCATTAGAGGTTGATCTTTTGAAAAACTTAAAATATTTAATGTAAGTAGGGCCATCTGTAATTGGTCATGGGGGCTTATTCCCCCTTTTTGTTTTTGTAATAGGTCTTTTAATGTCTTATTGTGATGCTCTACTATGGGCTGGCCCTGTGGGTTGTATGGGATTCCTGTGGAGTGGCTGATATGCCACGTATTAAAAAAGTCTTGTAATGCCCTGCTAGTAAAGCAGGGGCCATTATTTGTTTTTATTTGATGTGGTATGCCTAATATAGCAAAACATTGTAAAAAATGGCTCTGTGCATGTATAGCTTTCTCTCCAGCATGGGCACTAGCCCAGAAAGCATGAGAGTATGTATCTATCGAGACAAAGACAAATTTTAATTTTCCAAAATCTGCATAATGAGTAACATCAGTTTGCCAGAGACCATTTGGTTTAATGCCTCTTGGGTTAACTCCAGGGGACTGGAGGGGTGGAATTTGTAGAACAGGCAAACAGGATTTATAAGTCCTGATAATTTTTTTCAAGTCTTTAATAGGAATATGAGGAAATCTGATAAAGTCCTCCCAAATTTAGGTGGGTAAGTTCATGGAGGTCTTGGGCCTGTTGGAAATCTTGGCCCTGTTGCATGGAAAGGGCTTGAGCAGCAGAGGACGCTAATTGGTCAGCTAATAGGTTTCCTCTGGAGAGGAATCCGGGCAAACCTTGGTGTCTTCAGAGATGCTGCAAGAATATGGGCTTGGATCGTGCCATTAACAAGGATCTCACCTGAATCATCAAGGGGGTTATGGTGTTTTTATCTAACTTGATATAAGAAGAGGCTAAGGTGGGAAGCAAGTTCACCACATACAGACTATCAGAAAAAAGATTCATAGGTTCAGAAATTTTACTTAGGGCCAATGCTATGGCATACAACTACTTAAATTGTGCTGAGCCAGGAACCTTTTCAAAATGTTGGGTTTCTCTTAACTTGGTCAAGAGGTGAGGAGGGGGAAAGACAAAAACAGCAGACTCCTCCTTTCCTCCATCGGTAAACACATTCAAGGCATCAGAAAAGGGCTTACTCAAAAGAGTGTAGGTGAAGCCTCCCTCCCAGTATTTCTTGGGTAATTTCTTTAAGTCTTTGAAGCTTAGCTTGTGGTAATGGCTACTGTTCCACTCCTACTGGAGGTCCTGGGAGAGCATAAGGTGTTTTAACTCCCAGTTTTGTGCTCTAATATACTGAAATACTTCTAGGCTAACAAATACTTGTTTAAACCAACAAACTATTAGTTATAATATTTGAGAGCTTAACCTAACAGGAATGTAAAATCTTAGCACAAATATAACTGGTCTAGAATTAAACAAGGTTTATATATTACAAATAAAACACCATATATATATAATCAATGGCATCTATCGATTTCCAGATCTTAAGTGTTTTATCAGACTTAGATATAACCAATCAGAAACTCAAATCTGGCTACAAAAAATCCAAGCTTTGTTGATTTGTATGAAATTTTCTCTATATAGATAGAAATTACTAGGGTCAGTTTAAACACTGTTTAATTTCCAATAACAGCAATTTTATGTTATTTCTCGAATATCCGCACTATTTTGAAATAACTGATAAACTTAAAACAACTCACACTGACAGCTCCATGCATTACAAGATGTCTCTAAATGTATTTCTCTTTTAACATGAACTGAATTTACCGCTTATAATAAATTATATTTCTCAATATCACTAAGAGTCTTCAAAACAGCATGGAGACTGCTATTTGTCAATAAAACTGCAAGAAAGGCAATCTAAAAACATAATAACTTACTGGGGAAATTTGCATATAATCTGAAAAATTAACTTCTAAGAGTCAGAAAACTTGTTTCAATGCTATATATAAAATTATCTCTTAAATTTAACTAAATGAAAATTCCTGGAATTTAATCACATGGCAAGATAACCTGAAGCAAACACTTCCATGAATTCTCAGAAAAGGAGATCAGGCTAGAAAGATCAAACATCAAGTGTTCATCAAACCTTTCATTCAACAGAGCCTTATTAACATGTGAATATCTTTTGTCCCAAGATATACTGGTTTTCCTTATCTTTAGTTCTATTTCAATATTTTAAACTTAAGGTTACTTCTGTATCTTAACACATACAGTAACCTACTAAAATTGGTCAAAGTAAACTTTATTCTGTCACTTTGACTTTTAAGATTATCATTTAGGTTTATATACAATTAACATTAATACTTAATTGCTTTCAATAAGCTGGAACATATAATGTTAAGTCTTTCAAGAAGAAAAATTGCTTTTTCCCATCTTGCAGGTTCCAAAAAAACTAGTCCATATTAAGCCAGTCTTAAAGAACTAATCTAAAGACAAATGTATAGACTCTAACAGCTGACAGTTTTATTTTACTACTAAGAGACAAAAATCCAATTCCAGGGCTTCTTTTCTCATGCCTAAGTGATGCTCAGCAAACAGGCAAGGTAGGAGATCAAGATACAGGCTTTTATTTAGAAATAAAGTGATAGGACAGGGCTCTCAGCTGACTCCAGGAGGGGACAAGAGAGTCCGGTGTGATGCGTTTGTCTGAACACCCATAATTAACTTAACACAAGGAATTTCTCACCCCATCTCCCTCTGGGATACTGGCATTTGGTCTAGGGGCATATCAAAAGGTGGCCTGCCCAGCCCCCATGTGGGCTGAGGTATTGTCTGTTTGCTAAAGAGAAAGTTAAGAATCCTGCTTTCCAAACTTCCTGGGTGTTAAAATACAACCTTATCTTTAAGGTGAAATCTTTTGCTGCCTTCTACTATGTTGTTTACAGCTGGGTTTGCATGCTAAATTAGTTTCCCAGTTTGTAAAATCACTTTGTCGTATTTGAAAGAGGAAAGAGCACACAGGCCTGGGCCTTTTAGCATGCTAAAGTGAATATTACAAGTGATTAGCATAATAAAAACATGAGGTACTCTTCTTTATCTGGGGAACACCCACCTATCTCACTGAAGAATGACTCTGGAGCTTAATGTTTAACACAGAACCTTGTAAGGGGGCCCCCAGCACACAGCCACCTTGCTCTGACTGCAAATATTCTGCCTTGATTTTCCCACAGGTCCTCCCCCCACTCTGACTACACCCACAGTCCCTGTCTCATTAGCAGAGATGCTGTCATAGTTTTTCAAATATATATACTAGCAGAAAGCCAAGGGGCCACCCTTACTAAGGCTTCCCAGACCTTCTCAGCTTGAGAGTCCAAGAGTTCTAATCCTCATCTCTTAAGCATGTATCTCAGTGCTTTAAGCACAGGTTCATCCTTAGAAAGTTGCCTTTACCTTTTTTCCGGAAGTGCCCTTACCACGTATCACCGACTGCTCACTCCGCTGCACTTGAGGTTCATTAACCGAGGGATCGTTGATCCGTACTGCATAGCCTTTTACGGACATTCCTCACATGCCTCTTTGGACATGCCCCACGTTGGGCGCCAGCTGTTGGAGTTTTTCTAGCCTCTCTCCTGCCAGTCCTGCTCACCGTCAGGACTACAGCCCTTTTGTTACAAGCTCTTTCTGTTGTAAGCTCTTTCCATAACCCTCCGAGCCAGTGGAGGGAAAGGAAGGGAGAGAGAGGCATGCCCCAACAGGTGGAGCAAGGGAGGTAAGAGCCGACTGTCCGCCCGTTCCACAGCCTCCGGCGCTCGCCACTCGCTCACCGTCGCTTGCTCGCTGCCGCTTGCTCATTCACCGGGGACAATCAGATGCAACAGGGAGTTCATTCGAAGCAAGAACTCGTTTATTGGGGCTCAGGGCACGGAATATATAGGGTGAAGTCTCTCCTGATTGGTTACACCTATGCTAATAAGGCGACTTTCAATTTTCCAATCACGCACAGAGTTTTGCGCATGCGCAGCTGTCTCTGACATAAGAAGCGGACTGGAGTGGGCCCCAGGGGGCCTTCAGCGGCCACTCCTGCAGTGTGGCTGAGTTCTCAGTGGCCATCTTTGGGGTGCCTGAGATTCAATACAAAGGTAGTTCCCCACATTGCTTGCTTTCACATATTTTTCTATTATATTCTTTATTTTATTTACATTAATCTTACAGTCCTAAGGCAAACTAAGTAACATTATTTTTATTATAATAGAATTTTTTAAATAAATAAAGATTCTGGATGAAATAATATCAGAAAAATATTATTGAATCACAATTGTTTTGTTAACAAACAAAAAATAAACAAAATTTCAGGGGAAGCTAGGATACTATCAGTCCATTACCTTTGTTTTCCTAGCACCTGAAACATTATTTAGTACAGGGTTGGAGTGAGTAGTCAATCAAACCCTGGTAAATGAAAAATGAAATCAGATTAAATGGAAACATCAATTTAATAGAGTAGAAAGTTGGCTACTGACATTCACATATTAAAAGAAAAGTAACACTATCCTGATAAGAATTACATAAGTGAACATTTTTCCTATCATATCTTTTTTTAATTCAAGAACATTTAAAATTGCACTAAAAAATACAAAATTACAATTTTGAATTAAAAAGAAAGCAGTAACGGAGGAAACCAAATACTTAGAAATTATAAGTTGAGCAGCAGGTGGCAAAGCTGGTCAGAATGCATTTGTACATCCTAGGGCAAATTCTTTTACAGCCATTAAAATTCAATTGTTATCATGAATTATGGTTTTAGAATTCAATTATTATATTACACTCCCTTGTAAATAGAATCCTTTATTTCTACTTGATTTATTTGAACCCGTATCTTACTTGCATGTGTTTTTTAACGACAAGTCTTTATCCATTTTGATGCCAAAGTATTTCCTAACTTAGAACAATAAACATTTGCTAAATGAGTCAACATAAAACTCACAAGCTCACATTTCATCACTAGAGAAATTGAAAAAAAGAAAAAACTATGGCTACTTTCTGAAAACATCTGCTGCCATGCCACATAATCTGATCCTGTGACCTATAAAGGCATCCTTTGCCCATATACTGCCATTACTGGTATTATTTTGAATTAAGATGGTCCTGTGCAAAACCTTGTTGGTTTTGTTGAAACAAGCTGCTATGTTAGAGAGACTCATGGGGTGAGGAACCAAGGGAGGCCATTGGCCAACAGCCAGAAACAAAACCCTCATTCTAACAGCCTTCCAAGAACTTAATTTTGCCAACATGAGTTTTGAAGCAGATTCCTCCCCACCTGAGCTTTGGATGAGAGCTTGGGCCTGGCCAACACCTCTAATGAAGCCTTGTGAGAAACCCTACAGCAGAGGCCCCAGTTATTAATTCTGCCTTGTCTCCTGCTCTGCAGGAGTTGTGAAATTGTTATTTTAAGCCACCAAGCTTGTGGTGATTTGCTAAGCAGACCTATCAGGGTAGCCCTTGGCAAAATTTGGAGGCTAAATAAATAGCACAAAGGTGTCTACAATAACATGCTCTCTCCCATCCTCCTTTGTACTGCCTCTACCTCAGGTGCAGTTCTCCATGGCTGGTGTGCTCTCAGTAACACATGCTAGGGCAGCCACCTCAATGCTGGAGTGAATTCTGTTCCAGGCCGCTTGCTTATCATAGCCAAGTCCTGGGTATGGATCTGTATGTGCATAGTGGAAAGTAGGTGGTGATCATAGAGTTGTACCTTTAACAGCATGTGAGAACAAGGCATCTAGCCTAGACAAGAATGTTTTTCACCAAAAATGACACTAAGCTGAAATTTCAAAAACATATCAATATCAGCCAAGGGGTATTTAGGGCAGGAGTGAGAAGTTCATATTGAAGAAAGTTGCATCATGAAACAGAATCCACTCAGATGTGTACACTTGTTATTTTGGCTTGCAGAAAGTGAATATCTGTCTCTGAAGGAAGCTTTCTAAAGAATTTCACCTCAATTCAATATTCCTTTCTAAATATTGACATCATCATCACATGAGTGTACTCTTAATAGTCAAGAAGTCAAAACATTTTGGATCTTATTAGTAAATGTTATAATTTTGGCTTTTGGGTAGAAATAGAATTCATGCATTAAATAAATATAATCCTTAAATAAATTGATTAAAATTAATCTGTAAACAACTGTAAATGTTAATTTCAAATGATATTTTACATATTTATGAATAGAATGCAATTGACACCACTACAAAAATGTTGTTGAAGAGGCACAGGTGATATAAGGAGTGTATGTACCAGGCAAGTATCCATGGGAAAACTTGTCACAGCATACTACCTGGCATGTAGAAAGTGCTTGGCAATTGCTGTTTGCTTTTTTACTTTTCTTTCTTTTTTTTAGTAAGATTCTAATTATGAAATAATTTTATATTTAAAGAAGGGTTGAAATGATAGTGCAGGCAATTCCCAGCTATTCTTCAACCAGCTCCCCTAATGTTAACAACCGACATCATCATGGTGTGATTATGAAAACTAAGGAATTAACTTTGTTTACAAACACCAATAACTAAAATATATGCTTGATTTGGATTTTCCCAGTTTTTCCATGAATATCATTTTTCTATCCCAAGATCCAATTCAAGTTACTGTGTGATATGGAATTGTCATGTCTCCTTATGTGGGTAAAATTGTAATATTTCCAGAACCTCTCACCTGGCTTTAGTGCATCTCCACATCAATAGGTGTTTCCAAGGGGTGAAGAGAAGTGGTGATTTGTTAAGCAGACCTATCAGGGTAGCCTTGGCAAAATTTGGAGGTTAAATAAATAGTACAAAGGTGTCTACCCTAACATGCTCTCTCACACCCTCCTTTTGTACTGCTTCTATCTCAGGTGCAGTATCAATAGGTGATTACAAGGGAGATCAAGGGCATATCTGACCACAGAGGTTGGGTGGGGTCCCTTTTATCTGCAGCTGATTCACAAGAAAAAGTAGGCAACTGCTTGTAGACAATAAATGGGTTTCTACCACTTTATTTTTCCCTTTGATTGATTTTGATTTCAAAGGTATTTTGCCATGAGCTGGGAAGTATTTCTCCCCCAGAGTTACATCTGGCAGTAGTTGGCAGTACCTCTGAACCCAAAATATGTCTTCATGAGTGTGATCCTTGGGTATACTACCCTTATAAATGGTGGGGAGATACCCAGAAGCCCCTCTGTAGATGGTGGGGAGGCCATGGTGGTTGCAGTGTTGTGCCCAAGTCACGAGTCCCCGAGAGACCACCAAGGAGCTGATTCCGATGCAAACACAAAAGGGTCATTTATTTCAAGCTTGATCTTGGACTCACACCATTCACTGACGCAGCGGGTCAGGAATGTGAGCCCTGAGCTCAAGGTAGGCAAGGTTTTTATGCATTACAGGTTCAGGAAGAGGGGATTCTAACTTGGCATAAGCTGATTGGGGATTTTGGAAGTTAAACAATTGTTATTGGTTAAGTTCGGCTGGCCTGACCATGATGATGTAACCTGCAAGGTATGTTATCTTTAAGGAGCAGGAGCGTTGCTGGGGGAACTACCTGAGGTAGGGGTTTACAGGCCCCAGTGTCCATTTGTCCATGTTCTCAAGACACGTACATCTCGTATGCCTGGGGGCATCGGGCACAGATGACAGGCCTTGAGATAAGACCTTCCTGCCTTCCTCTAATATCAGTTCCTGTGGTTAGGAAACTTTTCAAGGTTTCTTCCAGAGCCAGGCCCAGCTCAGGCCTCAGAGGGAGATTAGGCACAAAAAACAGAGTCAGTCTGTTCTGTCCTTCATTTAGGTTCACACAGTCAGATTTGTTAAAATGGCTTCTCATATGCTAACTCTAGGGTCTCACATTCCCCCCATCACTTGTACTTTGGGTCCAATCATGGGCCCAAAGTTTTTAAATGACAAAGATGTTTAGTTGGGCTCGACCTGTGACACAGCCTCTCCCAGGGAATGTCTCTCTTATCTGGGGTCTGATGTTTTATTCTTCACTTCAGTTGGCCTCTACATTGCTCACCTGAGGTCCCTTGCGACTGTGCCTGTCTTAGGTTGTTCCTCTTGTGAGGTATCTTACCCATCTTTGGCTAACCAGCCATCTCTTGGGACTAAACAGGGAGATAAAATATAAAAGAGAGGACAGCCAACAGCTATAATTCTGAATAAAATCATAATATACATGATTATATTCTTGCAGCAAATGCACTTGGGGAATCAGGATATGATTCTCTTATTTCTTGAATTTAATTCTTGAAAAGTAGCACAAGTATGTATTGGCTTTAAAAAATTAGCAACTGCACTCCTTACACATGCTAGGAGAATAGGAATGAAATACATAGCAAAAGCAGAAAAATCAGACAAATTAAAACTACACATTCCAGGAAACTGTTCCCATCTTATATGTTAAGCAGTTCAAGTTGTTGTCACAATCAGATCGCAGAGCGTGAAGTTTTTCATGACTATTTCTAGGATAATCTATTAGAGCAGAAAGGATGCATCTCATGCCACATATACCTTGATAATGAGAAGAAAAGGCTTAGGGTGTGGACCTGTACCACACCCAAGGTGGGCCGGGCCGCTGTCTGCCTGCTAGGGTTGCCTATAGTGAAGTTATGGGTCATGCTGAGGCACTCTTCCTCATTTGCAGAACACTCAAACATTCTAGGCTAAGCCACCTTTAGCCCTTTGAGCTTCAACTCATTTCACTGAAGAAAGACTCTAGAACTTAATGTTCTAGAGTTTCAGTAGGGAGTTTTTTTGCATGTAGTTACATTGCTTTGACTACAAACCTTCTGCCCCGCCTTTTCTGGAGGCCCTCCTCCCACTCTGACTACACTCAAAGTCTCTGTCTCATTCTTATATTTACAGATAGAGACTCTAGTTGCTGCTAGGGAAAGGGGGCAATGACTGCTCTGGCTGCTTCATGGTGGGAGGGGGCGCAGTAAGGGGTGCAGCTAGGTCTCTATCAATGGTCAGTCAAAAGGGCATCAGAAGATGGGAGTTTTTATCTTGGGCTCTATGACTATCACTATTTGCAGCTTCATGGCTTTTAGGTGAGACAGAACAAATCATGTCACTAGGTTAAGCAGCAACATCTGGAGTTGGATTCTCTATTCTGGAAGGACAAACCTGACAAGAAGATTAAAGAATGCATGGCTGAATATGAAGATTAGAAATAGTAAAACTCTAATTGAGAATCATAGCCAGATATATTGGGGAAACTAGAATTTTGGATCTAGTCTATCTAATTTTGGATCTAGTCCCAACGAGTAGTATTAGGATTCAGTATAGATAAGGATGCATTATTGAAACAATACTTTTCCCTAAAATCACTCTCATTTTTATTAGAAGTAACTAGATTAAGAAAATAATTAACACTTGACTTGATTATTTGCATAAGTGTAGCAAGAAGAGCAATTGATTACATAGGCTCTTTTAAATGTGCTTTGCTGGAACTTTGTATAAGGAACTTCAGATTGGACTTTTAAAAGCCACACAAGGCCAGAAAACCAAGCCAGACTTGTCATCAGGTTTTGCCTGCAGTACCTGGGTGAATTCCTCTCCTCTTGAGGTCCCCAAGACATTCTGAGGTTTCTGCACCTGCCAGGAAGTGACCTTCTTTACTCACCTGGTAAGGCTGCTGGGAATCCTGTAAGCAAAGTACCAGGCCAGTTCCTCCAAGGAGCTCTTTTGGCTCCATGAATCCAACCTCTGTTCCTTAAAGCTGTCCATTAACATGAGTTTACACACGTCTCTCAGGAATAGTATTCCAGTCAAAACCTTGGTAATATTACCAGTGTTTTTAATTGGTCTTCTTACAAGGAAACAGATTCTTATTGAACTTATGCAAACAAACATACTGCTATGAAATATAAAAATAGTTACTGAGAGTTGTTAAATTCTGGAGGGATCAGGTAGAGAGAAAGATAAATGTTTCAATTCTGCTTACAAAGGTATTGTCATTTACTAAACTGTTGTCAGCTTAAGAGAAAAAGCTTAAAACACTATCAGTAACACTTGAAACAAAAAGCCACAAAATCATTTTCCTTAGTTTACTTAATCCTATGTAAATACTTGTTCTGTTGAAATCTAGTTCTTTACTAGTTTAGGAGTAATAAAACAGTGACTATAAATGACAAAAGACTGTAAATGAGAGTGGTTAAGGATCTGTCAGAGAACTTACCACAACACAGTTGACATAAGGAAATTTGGATATTTTTGCAACACAAAACATCTAGCAACAAAGTTTAGCATTATTCTCTTTGGCAGTGTTTTCCAGGTAATAATCAGGTAATTATATATCAGACAAATAAGCTAAATTAGCCAAATACTTTCTC
>JAQQAC010020010.1:0-10247 GCA_029783875.1 Phataginus tricuspis | reverse complement strand
GAGAAAGGAAATAGGAAAGGGAGAGAGAGAAAGAAGAGCCACAGCCCAAGGGCATTGGGTTGAGGTGACACTTGTTCCAAGTGTGCATTCATCTGTGCGAGAGAGAGGCTCTCATGGGAATATCTGATCTCTTACTATTTCAGGAAATTCCAGAGCAGAATAGACAAAATCTACTAGAAAATGTTCAGTTTTAGTTGATGATGCCGGGGTTCTTGTTCACGAAGCCGAATAATGAGCTTAGCAAACATCCAAGGTAGGAGAGCAAGGTACAGGCTTTTATTTAGAAATAAAGTGATAGGACAGAGCCCCCGGCTCATGCCAGGAGGGACAAGAGAGCCTGGGGTGGTGCGTTGTCTAGGGGTTTTATAGGCAAATGAGGATTTTTCCAGAACATGAAAAAAAGCTTAGGGGTGTGGACTTGTGCCACCTGCCCTGCCCTCAAGGTAGGCTGGGTTGTTCCCTGCTTGCTAGGGCTGTTTACAGTGAAGTCACAGGTTATACTGAGATACCCTTCTTTATTTGTGAAACACTCAAGCATTCTAGGCCAAGTTGCTCCTGGCCTTTTGACCTGTAACTGACCTCACTGAAGATGCCTATATTCTTAGTCTGGTATCTTGATCCTAGAGAATTAGTGTGACCTTGACTTTGCATAATGCTTAACACAGAGTTTCAAAAGGGACTTCTTTCCCCATTGTTATATTGCTCTGACAATACTCCGCCCTGCTTTTTCCCCCAGGCCCTCACCCTACTCTGACTACACCCACGGTCCCTGTCTCATTGATTTTTCTGATTCTTTATTATTTTCAGACTGTTGTGGAAAGGAATGGCCACTATGAAAATATTTCCAAGTTGGTTTCCAGTTTCTTATTTTAAGTGGGTTAATTTAACCCAACTTCAACGAAACTCTGAGACCATTACAATTCAATGCAGAGAGTATGAAAATGTGAGGCCACCAGTGAGTTTACTGCAAGAGGGCGAGATCGCGGGAAGAGGCCGAGAGCCAAGGGCCCAGAATCCCCAACCAGAGCCAAGGATGCTGGGCTTGTATCCTCTCTGACACCAGCTGTGTGTGAGGGAAAAAGTCACATGTTCAGAGGGAAAGTAATGCAAATTCGTACTTTCAAACTGTGAGGCTTTGACTGCTGCAGAATGACCTGGAATAACTAATTCTGTGAGGGCTTGAACTGCCTAAGGCCTAAAATCAAACAGGCGGAGGGCTTCCTGAGAGCACGGTACCTCCATTTCCCCTGAGCATATGTCACTTTTTTTTTAATTTTAGGGAAATATTATTTCATGTATACTTTCTGCCCCAATTTAGAAATATGATTATTTTTGGATTAAAATACATGTTAAGAAAGAATACTGTATTAATTTTATAGTCTTGACCATTTAAATGTATACTGAAAGTTTCACTGACTGTTATGCAGGGTTTGACTACAAAATAACAGTTGTGGGTGAATCTGGAAATTATATCATTGAAGACAAGTATAATATTAATTTGGAAGTGTAATATCAAAACTGTCACAGGGAGAGATCTCAGACTATTTGGGGAAAAATATTCCACTTATAATACAATGTTTGTTATTCACAAAGGCAGCTAACACTATCACTTCCCTGTGGCTACCCTGGCTGGCAAGAGTAAGCCTTCCGGTAAGAGGAAGTAAACAAGAACTGGAGGGCATTTATTTGCCTTAGGTCTGAGCATCATGGTTACCCAGACCTCCCAACTCATAGCCACAGGACCCAATGAAAGGAGATCAGACCCCACCCCACGTGGGAGCAGTGCGGGCCGCATGGCTTCTCTGCCTGCGTAAGGAAGAGGACCCTGGAGAACATCACTGTGGGAAAGGCCTGCTTTCCATACCTCTTGACTTAGAATGTTTCCCGCTTTGCTCTATACCCACACAGTATCTTTGCGCTTGATCTAGATCCACCCTTAGAATCAAGAGGGGCCTTGAGTACCTCAGAGAGGACAATGGATTGTCCCTGAGTTGAAGTTCAGACCTCATGGGTGCTTCTGGAATTGTGGTTGTTCATGGACACCGTGTTCAGAAAGTACAAGGCCAAACCAAACTTACAAACTTTGGGCTTTGTTTTTTTTACTATTTTTTCTTGTTTTTTTCCTTTAAACCATTTCTTTAAATTATTTTCTTTCTGTTGTAAAAATAACATGCTCATGATAAAAAATTTAGCAAATACTGAAAAAATTAAAGAAGGAAGTAATGATTATCACATTTGACTCTTAATATTTTGGTACACTTTCTTCCCATTTTTTTCTGTATATGTAATATGTCTTTCCCTAATAAGGAATATAAACATAAACACAGAATCATACACATACACATACTCATACACACATATACACACAATTTTTTCCCGCTGCTTTATAAGGAACAGATTATTTCAGATAAAAAAATAACTCAAAGTAATATATCTTCTTCACTTCTCAAGGAAATTTTGGGTTCTGCTTTTATTATTTTTTCCCCTGCCAAGAGATCTAGAGCTAAAGAAAGAAAGGGTAAAAGAATTGCCAGTTGATAAACATAAGTCATAGGTAAGTGGTTAAAGATGAGAGGTTTGAGCAAACTAGTTGATTCTTGTGATATAGTTATGATTATTTCTAAAGCATTAAAGCTTTAGATTATCATGGTTTAGTGATTTGGTATAGTTTCCCCAAGTCTTTCCTGGGTAGGAGTTACTGATTTGTTGCAAATCAATGTCCAAATCTTTCTCAAATATATAAATACATTAAAATTATAATTTTGGGGGGTGCTGGTATAACTAGCTCTTGCAAAAATTCATATTTAGATATTATAAAAAATTCACATTTATAAATTCAGTTAGTATACTTTTTGCTCAGGTCTGGTCTTGGTGAATAATTATGGAAAACTAAATGTTGAACATACTCTCTGATTGGATTCTGTACCTTTATTGTAATCCATGGGAATTACTCAAAGAAGGCAAATACTCCTGTGGTTTAATATGCCCTGGAGCAGAGCGTGGAAACCATGTTACAGCCATAGTTTGGCAGGGGCAAACAAGGGGCGTAACAGTAAAGGAATGGCTTACATTCATGAAGCATTCTACCCCGAACCTTTACATATGGGTCTTTGTGGGGAACTACCTTTGAATCTCAGCAGTGCCACAAAAATGGCCACTGAGAACCCTTCAAGTTTCAGCTGTGCCACAGTTCTCACTCCGGTCCACCTCTTACGTCAGAGACAACTGCACATGCGCACAACTCTGTGCATAATTGGAAATTTGAAAGTCGCCTTGTTAGCATAAGGTGTAACCAATCAGAAGAGACCACACCCTATATATTCCGTGTTCTGAGCTGCAATAAACGAGTTCCTGCTTTGACTGGGCTCCCTGTCGCATCTGATTGTCTCTGGGGACGGCAGAGGCTGCAGAATGGGTGGGCTGTCTGCTCTTACCTCCGTTGCTTCGCCTTGTCGGGGCATGACTCTCCCTCCCTTCCTTTCCCTCTGCTGGCTCAGAGGGTCACAGAAAGAGCTAGTAATCCTGATGGTGAGCAGGACCGGCAGGGGAGAGGCTAGAGAACCCTGACAGCTGTTGCCCCATGTGAGGAACACCTGATGAGGCCATGCAGACCGGATCAATAATCCCTTGGTTGACAAACCGAAAGTGTGGTGGAGTGAGCAGTGGGTGATTACGTGGTAAGAGCATTCCCAGGAAAATGGGACAAGCAACTTTCTAAGGATGAAACAAAAACAAAAAGGGGGAAATGTGGGGAACTACCTTTGACAAAGGCAGTCCTTCCTGGTCCCCTATTCCTTAAGTGGTGTGCCTTCTTTAGGGAGGAATGCCACGTCCAGGCAGAGAGAAACCAATCTGCAAACCCTCCGATTCCCGTTACCTTTGGGATGCTCTTGGGGACCACTGACCAGTTTGCTACAGGTCTCCAGCAGGCCGCCATTCCAGCCCCTTATCAGGAGCAAGTAAGAGCCCTTGGGCTGACCGCCTGGAAAAAACTGGAGGAAGGCCCTTTGGAACTGCTGGTTTCCGGAATCACCCAAAAGCCCACTGAGGACCTCCCGTCCTTTGTAGACAGGGTGGAAAAGAGCTTGCAGCATAAATTTCCCCCAGGGCCATTGCAGGATCAATTTGTTAAAATGTTGGTTTGGGAGGGGATGACTACTGACCACAAATTGGCCTGTGCAGGGCTGAAAGATAGGTCCATGGAAAGGTGGATAGTTGCCTCCAAGGATGTGGGCACTCAAGCCCACCAGTCCCAGGCTCTGGTTGCTGCCTGCAGGCACAAATGGCCTCATTAATGGAGGCCTTGAATGCAGCCCTCACTTTACAGTCCCCAGGGAGCAGAACCCCAGACAAAGGGGGGAGAAATCAAATTTGTTTTGGATGCGGTCAGATGGGACACTTCAAGAGGGAGTGCCCTAATGACCATGCTACAAAAAATAGCAGTGGAATCAAGGGACTCCCCTGATGAACAGGAGGGGACAGTGCCCACCTAGGACACCCTGTTATAGGTGCAGGAAGGGATTCCATTGGCAGAAAGACTGCAAGTCTAAGTTTGACATCCAAGGCAACTCTTTAAACTAGGGGAGGGGCAACCTCCAGCCCCATTAGCCCAAGGAGGAAGGAGTTCTTCTAATTCCCCCAGGGCCCATTGGACAGTGCCCATAATACCAGGAGTAAGACCAAAGATAGACATAGTCATATCAGGTTCCGCTGCCTAATTGACACTGGGGCAGACCGAACTGTGCTTAGAAAGGAGGAAGTTCCCCTCCACTGGAGGCTAGTCCCGGGACCCCCTTTATTAGGGGTCAGAGGCAATGCGACCTCTGAGGAGACTAAGGGCTGGCTTAAATGGGAAGACATAGATAGCAACCATGGGGAAGTCAGACCCATCGTTCCCTCTGGCCTGACAGCTAACCTGCTGGGCCAAGACATCCTAGGAGCAGCCGATGTCTACATTACCAGTAATCCTAAAATTCTTTATGAAAACATATTGGGGAAAGAAGAATACCAATGACAATTTGGTTGTACTAAGAACCTCAGTGATCATAGGGGAGGCCCTTCCTTTGAGACTTTGAGACCTAACATGCCCCTTTCCCAAGTGAAGCCGCACCCCTAAACCTAAAGGCCACTGCCCTGATGACGCCCGCCATTACGTGGCTCCCAGGACCTCCAGTCTGGGTGGAGCAGTGGCCATTACCACAAGCTAAGCTTCAAAGACTTAAAGAAATTACCCAAGAACAATTAAAACTGGGACATATTAGACCTTCCCTAAGCCCATGGAATAGTCCTGTTTTGTTATTCAGAAGGCCTCTGGCAAATGGAGAATGTTACAGGATTTAAGAAAGATCAACGAGCAGATGGTTCCTGTGGGCACGCCCCTGAGGGGGTTGCCCTGGATTCCGTCCATTCCAAAAGATTTGTCCCTCATTGTGATTGATATTAAGGATTGTTTTTTCTCCATTCCCCTCATCCCCGCTGATTGTGAGAAGTTTGCTTTCTCCGTACCTTCCACCAATTTTCAAGGGCCTGATGAGCGATATGAATGGACAGTGTTGCCACAAGACATGGCTAACAGCCCAGCCTTTTGTCAACGATATGTCTCTCAGGTTTTGCAGCCCCTTCAACAATGGGCAGGGGTGGTCCTATATGCATACATGGATGAAATTATTTTGGGAGCATCCACTACCCAACAGCTGAGCTCTGCCTACCAGAAGCTCCAAACCCTCTTGAAACAAGGGGGGTTACATGTGTCCAGCAACAAGGTCCAGACCATGCCTCCCTTTGAAATACTGGGAGTGAGGCTTCACCTGGACTCTGTGTGTCCCCTTAAACCCCAGCTATCTATCAAGGACTCCTACTCCCTGGTAGAACTACAAAAGGTATTAGGGGAGCTTAATTGGCTACGACCCTGGCTCCACATTACAACAGAGGACCTTATCCCTCTCTTTGAGTTGTTAAAAGATAAAACTCCATCTGAGCTTGTTGTATTAACGGAGGAACATAAACAAGTATTTAGACAGATTCAATTAGCCCTTGATAATGCCCAACTAGCCCGGTATCAACCTGACTGTGACCTTTGTCTGTGGATTCTTCCTGGCATAGAGTTGCTTACCGCTGTTATCACGCAGCAAGGTAACCCCTCCAATGGGTCCATGCATCAATAAGAGGCACCCCATGAGTGTATGCCCAGTTAGATACACTGGCAGATCTTATAGTCAAAGGCAGAGACACCACCTTAAGACATTATGGGAAAGACCCGAAAATTTTAACAATTCCTTATCGTTTGTCTGACTTTGAATGGATCAAGCGAAATCACAATAGAGTGTCCGAGGCTCTGATGGGTTTTTTTGGTAAGATTGATTGCCATTATGGGTCCAGCAGATGGGTTGCCTCCTTCTCCAAGTTAAGTTGGACCAGCCCTAGACTCTTTTTGAGTAAGCCCCTTTCTGATGCCTTGAATGTGTTTACCGATGGAGGGAAGGAGGGGTCTGCTGTTGTTGTCTTTCCCCCTCCTCACCTCTCGACCAAGTTAAAAGAAACCCAACATTTTGAAAAGGTTACTGGCTTAGCACAATTTAAGGAGTTGTATGTCATAGCATTGGCCCTAAGTAAAATTTCTGAACCTATGAATCTTGAATCTTTTTTCTGATAGTGTGTATGTGGTGAACTTGCTTCCCACCTTAGCCTCTTCTTATATCAAGTTAGATAAAAACCCCATAACTCCCTTGATGATTCAGGTGAGATCCTTGCTGATGGCACAATCCAAGCCCATATTCTAGCAGTACCTCCAAGGACACCAAGGTTTGCCCAGATTCCTCTCCAGAGGAAACCTATTAGCTGACCAATTAGCATCCTCTGCTGCTCAAGCCCTTTCCATGCAACAGGCCCAAGATTTCCAATGGGCCCAAGACCTCCATGAACTTACCCACCTAAATTGGAGGGGATTTCCTCATATTCCTATTAAAGACTTGAAAAAAATTATCAGGACTTGTAAATCCTGTTTGCCTTTTCTACAAATTCCACCCCTCCAGTCCCCTGGAGTTAACCCAAGGGGCATTAAACCAAATTGCCTCTGGCAGACTGATGTTACTCATTATGCAGCTTTTGGGAAACTAAAATTTGTTTTTGTGACAGTGGATACGTGCTCCCATGCCTGCTGGGCTAGTGCCCATGCTGGAGAGAAAGCCAAACATGCACAGAGCCATTTTTTACAATGTTTTGCTATATTAGGCATACCACCTCAAATAAAAACAGATAATGGCCCCTGCTTTACTAGCAGGGCGTTATAAGACTTTTTTAATACATGGCATATCAGCCACTCCACAGGAATCCCATACAACCCACAGGGCCAGGCCATAGTAGAGCGTCACAATAAGACATTAAAAGACCTATTACAAAAACAAAAAGGGGGAATAAGCCCCCATGACCAATTACGGATGGCCCGACTTACATTAAATATTTTAAATTTTTCAAAAGATCAACCTCTTTCAAAGGCACTGGACAGACCACACGCCATATGCCAAAATAGAAGTGCGCTCGAAAGACCAGCTGACTGGGCAATGGCGAGGACAAGATCCACTGATAAGTATGGGCAGAGGATTTGGATATGTATTTCCTATAGGCGGACCGAATCCAATTTGGGTTCCTGCTAGGAACTTGAAATTCTGCCCTCAGACCACTCAGCAAGTGGAAGGAAGCCATGACATGGACTTTTCCCAAGAGGATGACCTCTTGAGGGCTTGTCTTTCTTCTCTCTTCCAGGACTGACCTTTTGAGGATTGCATAAGAAGAAAAAGGAGTCATGAAGGCTGGACTATTACCCCTGCTCATGCCCACTTTTCTACTCCCCTTGTGTGAACACAATGGGAAGACAAGGAATCCAATTAGTTCATTGCAGGACTAAGAGAGACTTTGGAATCACTGCTGTTATTGTTGCCTCCATTGCTGCATCTGCTGTGGCCGCAATTGCTGCTACCATTGCCATAGTCCAGCAGTGACTACTGCTGAAGAAGTGACACTGCTAAGCCTTCAACAAGGACATCTTTGCAGTCCTATGTTTTCCCATGTATGTCAAACATTTACTACCATTAATGCTACTACAACTTTGAGGAATTACTCTGAATATTAAGGGACCATGGAATGATAAGATGTTAAAAATGTCTGCAATGCTCCTTCACGATATTGTGAACCTTAATGTGACTGAGGTTGTAATCTTACCCTCTGCTTCCTTTTCTACCAGAGTATGGGAAGAAATAACTAGTTTTTTTAGTCTACCCAAGCTGTTATTAGGAGGTATAATAATTGTAATGTCATTAGTTATTTTCATGCTCGTGCGGTGGTGAAGATCATATCAACGGCAACAGATATTACAGCAAAAGGTAATTATGTTTGGTGAAGTGATTGAAGAAAGAGTTCCCCATACCCCAGAGCATTCATGGGCATTTATGGCCCTACAAGAGGTGCAAGTGACCTCTTGAGAATGTCATTACTGGAAGTGCTAGGATGGTAGCCAATGATGGGTAAGATCTCCTGAAAGATGGAGACAACCTAAGACAGGCACATCCTCGAGTACAGGACGGCATCTCTCTTGTTCATACAAAAACAAAAAGGGGGACAATGTGGGGAACTACCTTTGAATCTCAGCCATGCCACAAAAATGGCCGCTGAGAACCCTTTGAGTTTCAGCTGCACCACAGTTATCACTCTGGTCCTACGTCAGAGACAACTGCGCATGCGCACAACTCTGTGCATAATTGGAAATTTGAAAGTCGCCTTGTTAGCATAAGGTGTAACCAATCAGAAGAGACCACACCCTATATATTCCGTGTTCTGAGCTGCAATAAATGAGTTCCTGCTTCGACTGGGCTCCCTGTCGCATCTGATTGTCTCCGGGGACGGCGGAACAGGCGGACTGTCGTCTCTTACCTCCCTTGCTTCGCCTTGTCGGGGCGTGCCTCTCCCTCTCTTCCTTTCCCTCCGCTGGCTTGGAGGGTCACAGAAAGAGCTAGTAATCCTGACAGTAAGCAGGACCGGCAGGGGAGAGGCTAGAAACCCCAACAGGTCTTGTTCCTCTCACCTCTTAGAGAAAGTATATTTGCCTCATTTTATGGAAGAATTAATATGCCAACTAATAAATGTAAAAGGAATGATGGCATTGGCATTTGGCAACTGACATAGTAGCAATTGTTTCATGCAAGAATGACTATAGAAGCTAAACTAGTGGGTGAAATTCTGGTGTGAAACAATAATGAATCTCAAAAAAACTCCCTATAAAAATCATACTAATTAAAAAGAGAGCATCAGTAGTTTCAGAATAGAGAAATCTGACAGCTACCACCTTGACCACGTTATAAAAATTAACACCATTAGTCCTGGGGCAAGCCAGCATCATGCGCCTCCTGGTGCGGCTCGCTGGGAAGGACACAGCAGCGCTCTGGGGCCCAGGGGATGCTGATCACACACGGGACACCTGGGGACACAACTTCCATTTCTACACCACGTATGGCCTGTACTCAAAAACTTCAAACTCATGAAGGGAAAGTAAGACTAAGGACTGTTCTACATGAAGGGAGACTAAAGAGCTGGAACAAGCCAACTGAACATGTGGTCCTGGACCAGAAAATAATTTTTTTACTTTGCTAGAAAAAGCAGTGTTAGGTCAACTAGTGAAAGTTGAGTAAACTCTGGAGACCCGATAAATAGTATTGCTTTAATATTAATTTCTCAGTTTTTATGATTTACTATGATTATGTAGAAATATCTTGCTTTCTAGGAAACACGCTGAAATATTTAAAGATAGCACCATGACTTCAACTTACTCTTAAGCAGCTTAGGAAATAATAAGAATATGTATATAAACAAATAAACACATGTATATAAAGAGAGAATGAGTGTAAACATGATAGAATGTTGGTTAATACTGGGGGCTTCTGTGTTGTAATATGTTTTCAACTTTTACAAAAGTTTGAAATTATTTCAAAATAAAAATTTAAATATTTGGCAAGGGAAAATAAAACTTTTTTTCCTGAGAAAAGGCTCCATTTGACTGCTTTGGGTTCCATGCACAAAATACAAACCCCAGGACTTCAGAATCCAGTGACTTTGGATGCCAGGGCTCCTGTTTCTGCTCATTGGTCAGTTCACTTCCACAACCAGAAGAGAAGAACAAAAGCTCAGACCAGACAGCCACACTCCTTCCTCCTCAGCCTCCCCACCCACCCTCGGCCTCTCCACCCACCCTCGGCCTC
>JAQQAC010019988.1:0-10071 GCA_029783875.1 Phataginus tricuspis | reverse complement strand
TTTGCTTTTGTTTCCCTTGCCCGGGGGGATATGTTCATGAAGAAGTCGCTCATGTTTATGTCCAAGTGAAAAGTTTATTTACTCTTTTGATTATAAAAGTAGATACAGTCTTTAAAGAAAATCTGGAAAATAGTGAAAAGTTTAAAGAGGAATTAATAAAAAGCCTATCATCTGAAGAAAGCTGCTGTAAATAATTTGTTATGTTAATGGAGAAGCTTGGACTAATACTTTCTAAACAGAGGATATTCTTGTTTGTTCATCAGCCTCCCTTCATAAAGCACTTAATCATCCCTTTATTTAGTGTCTTAGTGTCATCTCTTGTAGCTTAAAATTTGATACCAATTGCATTAAAATGAATCCTAAATTTTAGGCTTGTTGGTGTTGGGCAGTTCATTTCAGGTCATGTTTATGTGTGGAAATCCAGATTCATGACTGGAATCCTAGTGTCCCTGATTTGGCCTCTTGGGGAAGAAGACAAGGGTTAAAAATTAAGTGTTCTCTCAGATCTGCTGTGGGTGACTCTCCAGGAAACGCTTGCTCTCCCTTGAATGCCTAATAATGCGAGCCCATCTCTTTTCCTCACATGCTGTAGAAGATGGCAGTGAACGTATACTCAACGTCAGTCACCAGTGATAACCTAAGTCGACATGACATGCTGGCCTGGATCAATGAGTCTCTGCAGTTGAATCTGACAAAGATCGAACAGTTGTGCTCAGGTAAGAGACATCCACTATTTCTTCTCCAGGAAAGCCTGCAGGTCCTTCAGGAACATGCAGGTCCCTATCTGACTGCAAAAGCCACAGGTTCAGGTTCTGTTAGGGCTGCTCTATTTCTTCCTCTCAGCCCCTCACCACTGCCACTGCTGAGAGGAGCTGTGCTTAAAAATGACATGCTTCTGTCCTGTGTGTCCACCATCTCCTGCTGCAGAGACTGTATCCTGAGGCCTGCAGCTTAACTCCAGTTGCTCCCTCTGCACTCTTGTGCATCCAGATTTGAAATGTTTTAAGAACAATAATTGTAATTGTTCTAGTTCCGTATTAGTTTATCAGTGGCATTTCTTCTTCTGGTCTTCAGAATAAATCCATTTCAGCTGCAATTTTATCAGATTACTGTTATTAATAAGAATTTGGCAGCGAGGTGATGATTTAAAAGAAGAAAAAAACATACTGTTTCTGCATTTAGTAATTATGTAACATATAGAAAACCAGAAAGATGAAAATAAAATTCCAATAGTTCCATTATTCAGAGAAAGCCACTGTTTAATGTTTTCTTTCACTTTTCTGTGCACATATTTCTATATATTCCAGCTTTTTCCACTTAACATTATATTGTGGATATTCTCTAGTGTCATTCACTATCTTGGAAATACTTATTTTTAATGGCTCTGTACTATTTTTTTCTATGGATATACTGGAGTTGTTGAATATCTTCCCACTTGTTTGGACCTTGAGGTTTCCAATTTTTCCATTGTGAATGATGGCTGGTTGAGCATCCTTTGACATTTTATTAACATTGTTTATTTCCTCAGTGATTCCTAGAAATAGAATTGCTAGATCAAAGGGTATGAACTTTAGCCTCTTGATAATTATTTTTCATAAAGGTGTTACCAGTTTCTACTTCCTCTAAAGACTTCCTGTCTTAGTTTTTGAGAGTTCTCCTGACTGTCTTCACATGTTAGGGAATGTGTCAGCCTATTCAAAACTGGATTTACCATAGGTAGGAGGTGAGATTGAGAAACAGAAGAAGATGTGCACCCTGCTGCTCCTTAAATTCTTACCTTGTTTGTGGGATAATTAGAACCTCAGCTTTCTTAGTAATAAGAGCAACAATTAGTGTGCCAAGGCCATGTAACTATTTCTCAAGTATCTCTTCATTTAATTCTCACTATACCTCCCTGAGGTAGGGATGTTTCTTAATACCATTTTACAGATGAGGAAATGGATTTAGAGAATTGAGTAAGAAGTCCAGGGTTATATAATCTATAACAGAATTGAGACTGAATGTTCACTTTGTTCAAATCAAGAGCCCATACTCTTTGATCCCTGTACCCTGCTCACTCTCCAGACTTTTCCTTTACCAGCTGGTGCCATGTTAGCTTCTGTACTTTTTTATTTTATAGCTGGGTCCTTGACCTTAGTTTCATTTGCTCCTCTTGTCATTTCCCCTATGAGGGTTCATCTTGGTTTCACAGACGGTCAGAGGGAGGCTCCATGTGAAGTTGTGCAGTGAAGCAGGGGTGCCCGAGAGTCTTGCTTATTAGTCATTCGTTACTGAGTTGTGGTGGGCACAGGTTAGTTGTAGGCATGGGTTGTTAGCCTCAGATCTGTGGTGCTTTCCCCCATTTTCTATTAGTTTCCTCAGTTTCATCACCACATCCGCATTTGTTTGAGGCCTTTAAAGCACTTGTTTGCCCCATGATTTATGACTAATGTGGGGATGAGATCATCTGAGTCTTCACTGGAGCCAGGTTTTTCAATAGCAATTTCTCCCTAAAATTTACCTCTCTCTATAAATACCTTCCAATGTATATTTCACTTAGTTAATTGGAAAATGAGATCTCTTTTCATGTGTAGGTAAGTTGTACATGTGCTGATCTAGCTCCAGATTTACCTCAGACACGGAACTGTCATGGACAGTCAGGACTGAGCACGTAGAGGCTTCAGTCTGCTCTGAGCTTCCTGTGACTCTGGATGAGTCCCTTGATATTCTAGTTCCATGTCCATAAACTGGGATAGTAGGACCTGGCTCACCTCTTGGGCTATTGTAAGAGTCATCTGTAAAAACAGCTCTCATGTACTAATTCTGTGCCAGACCTGCAGGCGAGTGTAGGTCTCTTGAGGGAGGCCACATCCTTGTTTTATAGGTGAGGAAACTGCCCATGGGGCACAGCTTATGCATTACAGAGCCTAGTTTTGAACCTAGATCTCTGACCTGTTAGCTCACACTCTTTCTGCTGTGTACATGTTCTGTCTTTTTAAAAGAAGCATTTGGAAGAGAAGCAAGTGTAAATTACATGTAATTAATAACAGTGATATTGTCTCATTAAGAACTCTGTGAAGAGTTTCAGTTTTGCTTGCTACCTGCCCTTTTTCTAATCCGAGATAAAGTGCTTTTCCCCAGTGGAAAGTGCTAAGGGCAGGATGGTTAATGGAAATTTGTAAACAAACTTATTCATTCATAGCTAGTGCACTTCCCGAGAGCTGCATAGAGCTTGTCTCAGAGTGTGTAGGTGGTTGAATTGTGTTTCACATTGGTGTTTAGAAAACCAGGTCTTGGCTTCCAGTACGAGACCAAACAGGATGAGCTGCAGATACTGCACCCCTGAAGGCCTGCTGCGGGGGGATTGGAGTCAGAAAGTGAGGCTCTTCATATCTTGTGTTTACTGAGGGCCAAGGAGAAACCCAGTAGCCTTTAAAACTGGTGTCTGGTCCCTCCTGTTCTTATCTCCAATGAGTGTAGGATCAGGCTGACCAGAATTCTCTACCAGATACAAGCTTTGCAAGATAGGAATAGACATTTCCCTTGAGAGGGCAAAAGAGCACAACACTAGTAATGAGCTGGCTACCTGTGAAATGGCTGAGTTTTGTCAGCATTGTGAGCTCCCTGTCCCTCAACAGAAACAAGCCTTTGCTTAGCTCTTGTGTTGAGATGTGGGGAGGATAACTCTTCAGTGACAGAGTTGACAGGTGGTTTCGATTCATTACATTCCATAGTCTCCCTGTTTTGGAGAGCTAGTCATCAAAGAAAAAAACCTCTGATCACAGAATGATTTTGATGAGCTAGTGCCAGAGTGGGGATGCCGGTTGCTTTTCACCAGCCATTCCTCTGTTCCCTCTGTTCCACTCCAAATTCAGGCCCTTCTGCCCATTCCCTCGAGCCCAGAATGGGGGGTGGCCTCCACTGAATGTTCTTGGCTTCTCCTCTCCTTGTCTTCTGCCCTCCAACCTGGCCCCCTCCATAGTTCCTTTTCTGCACAGGATAGAAGAGGCATTCACATACTCTCAGGCAAATGCTAGAATTCCTTTTTTCCTCAGCTTACTGTGGGGCCCTGCCAACCCTTGTGTCTCTGTAGAACAGCCTGCCAGCCTTGCTCGTGGTGCTCTGAGAGTATGTGGCCAGGCCTTCCCCATGTTGTTGTCGGTTCAGGTTGGCTCTTTTTCCACACCCTCCATTTTGGGCCATGATTCCACCATTCTTCCAATGTTCCAGGCCTGGGAAGCGTCTTTTGAGGCAAATTCACAAAATTCTGTGTGTCTTCTGAGGAGGCTTTCAGGTCTAGCCCCTTCTCAGTTTGCCCACTACTGCCTCAGCGGCCTCCTAACTGGGCACTAGCTGCCCCACTCCCACTTCTCTCGTTGTACCACATGAGTCTGCAACTTTTCTAAGAGACCATTTTTATTGAGTGACTTCTCTGCTCAAGGAAGTGTCTCTTCAGATTTCTGCCTAACTCTTAAGTACCTCCATGATTTTATTTTGCCTGAATTAAAGCAAAACAAAAGATAAACTTACTTTCTTCTGATTATAAGTAATTAGGTCTTTGTTATAAAAATACATTAAGAAGAAAACCATAACCTGCTTTAATGTCACAAGTTACTGGTGGTCATTGTTATCTTTCAGCTGCATTTTTCCCCCTAATTATGGCTTTATTGAGCATTCACCAGGGCCAGGCTCTTTCTAAAGTGCTTTATATATGTAACTGGAAGGTAGAGACTCTCATCCCCATTTTATAGGTGGAGAAACTGAGGTATCAAGAGGTTAAACAGCTTGCTCAAGGGTACTCATTTTAGCTGTACTTTCAGTATTTTCCTATAATTAAAAAAAAATTGACATTGTATATATAGTTTTTACTTTTTGCCCTAACAAAGTCTCAAAATTGTTTAAAATTCAAAAAGAACAAATAAAATAAAAACAGTGAAGGGTCCCTCTTAACCCTTGTCTACCAGCCACCCATTTTCCCACCCCAGAAACAACCAGTTGTTACCAGCTGGGTATCTTCTAGGAAGAGTATGTATGTATAATCAAAAACATCCATCTATCCTTATTTTTGTGTGTGTGTGTTCTCTTTTCCCTCTTTTTATTTATTTATTTATTTATTTTTTGTTTCTCTAAAATAGTAGGTTTTTTTTTATTAAGGTATCATTGATAAACACTTTTATGAAGTTTTCACAAGAAAAGCAATGTGGTTATTACGTTCACCCTTATTATCGAGTCCCCCCCACACCCCATTGCAGTCACTGTCCATCTGTGTAGTAAGATGCCACAAAGTTCCTATTTGTCTTCTCTGAGCTACACTATCTTTTCCGTGACTCCACACACACCATGTGCACCAATCATGATACCCCACAGTCCCCTTTTCCCTCTTTTTATACAGCAGTATGTTTAATCACGCAGTATATTCTGGAGAGTACTCTATATACAGATATCAGATGCCACTTTATTGTCATTTATGGCTGAGTAGTACGTAATTTCCCTGGATCAGTCTTACTCGCACACATGAAGTTTCCAGTCTGTTGTAGTGAATAACAAATACAAACACATATGTGTTGTACAGTTTTGCTTCCTTCCTTTAAAATTAAAATAGGATTATTTTTCCCAAGTTAAATATCTTAAGGCTTTTAATGTCTGCATTAATGATTCCTCACTGTCTTCTATTTCTGAATTTTATTCATCCTTTAAGATGACTCAGGCCTCACCTACTCCTTAAAGCCTGAACACTCTTATATTTTATAGTCATAGTGTTTGCTGTGTGTTTGTGTTAGAACATTGGGAGTTCTTAAACTGGAGTTTTCTGATAGGAGAGCATCTATCTGTGTAGAATATTGGCCTCAGCTTTCATCTCATTCTCCAAGGGACCCTTGACCTGAAAGGGCTGAGGGCCAGCGCACTTGAGATATGGCAAGCTTGTGGAGCAGCGGCTGCATTATGCCCTAGTTTTGTGTTCTCTGCTTGTGGTACAGATTTGGTGGTGGGGCTGTGGTGGTCAGTAGAGACTTGGTAGTTGATGCAGTGACGTAGCTGGTACAACCTAAGTTCTGTCAGCATCCTCAAGCCACAGAATAAGTGGTCTTGTTTTCCTGCCACAGATCTTTGTGTCAGTGGCCATCTAAGAGGGGTCCTTTTCCAGCCCTGCTTTTCTGTGGGCCTCTGTTACAAAGGTGGAGACTGGAAGTACCCGGCTGAGGCATTTACAGACCAGAAGTTTTCAGCCCTTTTACAAATAGCAACTGGTAAACGATTTCCTTTTAAACATTAACCTTTTTGTGTGTTCTGATTTTAAAAGTGAATCGCTATAGTATGTAATTGAATATTTTAAAATTAGTATTCAACACAACCCCCCAGCGATGGCCACTTTTCAGTCATTTTTGCTCTACAAAACAATTTCATGTGGTTAACCTAATACGTTTTTTTCTATGAATAAATATATATTTTTAATAATTTATTTTGGTATCATTAATCTACAATTACATGTGCAATATTATGGTTATTAAATTACCCCCTTCATCAGGTCCCCCCCACCAACCCCATTACAGTCACTGTCCATCAGTGTAGTGAGATGCTGTAGAATCACTACTTGTCTTCTCTGAGTTGTACAGCCCTCCCCATGCCCCCCCAACATTACGTCTGCTAATTGTAATGCCGCTTTTACCCTCTTATCCCTCCCTTCCCACACATCTTCCCCACTCTCTTTCACTTTGGTAACTATTAGTCCGTTCTTGGGTTCTGTGAGTCTGCTGCTGTTTTGTTCCTTCAGTTTTTTTCTTTGTTTTTATACTCCACATATGAGTGAAATCATTTGATACTTGTCTTTTTTGGCTTGCCTTATTTCACTGAGCATAATACCCTCTAGCTCCATCCATGTTGTTGCAAATGGTAGGATTTGTTTTCTTCTTATGGCTGAATAATATTCCATTGTGTATATGTGCCACTTCTTTATCCGTTCATCTACTGATGGACACTTAGGTTGCTTCCATTTCTTGGCTATTGTAAATAGTGCTGTGATAAACATTGGGGTGCATCTGTCTTTTTGAAACTGGGCTGCTGCATTCTTAGGGTAAATTCCTAGGACTGGAATTCCTGGGTCCAAATGGTATTTCTATTTTGAGATTTTTGAGGAACCTCCATACTGCTTTCCACAATGGTTGAACTAATTTACATTCCTACCAGCAGTGTAGGAGGGTTCCCTTTTATCCACATCCTCGCCAACATTTGTTGTTGTTTGTGTTTTGAATGTTGGCCATCCTCACTGGTGTGAGGTGATATCTCACTGTGGTTTTAATCTGCATTTCTCTGATGATTAGTGATGTGGAGCATCTTTTCATGTGCCTGTTGGCCATCTGAATTTCTTCTTTAGAGAACTGTCTATCCATGTCCTCTGCCCATTTCTTAATTGAATTATTTACTTTTTGTTTGTTAAGGTGTGTGAGTTCTTTATATATTTTGGATGTCAACCCCTGTTCAGATACGTCATTTATGAATATATTTTCCCATATTGTAGGATGTCTTTTTGTTCTACTGATGGTGTCCTTTGCTGTACAGAAGCTTTTCAGCTTGATATAGTCCTACTTGTTCATTTTTGCTTTTGTTTCCCTTGCCCGGGGGGATATGTTCTTGAAGAAGTCGCTCATGTTTATGTCCAAGAGATTTTTGCCTATGTTTTTTTCTAAGAGTTTTATGGTTTCATGACTTACATGCAGGTCTTTGATCCACCTTGAGTTTACCTTTGTGTATGGGGCTAGACAGTAGTCCAGTTTCATTCTCTTACATGTAGCTGTCCAGTTTTTCCAACACCAGCTGCTGAAGAGGCTGTCATCTCCCCATTGTATATCCAAGGCTCCTTTATCAAATATGAATTGACTATATGTTTGGGTTAATGTTTGGATTTTCTATTCTGTTCCACTGGTCTGTGGGTCTGTTTTTGTGCCAATACCAAATTGTCTTGATTACTGTGGCTTTGTAGTTGAGCTTGAAGTCAGGGAGCGTAATTCCCCCTGTTTGATTCCTCCTTCTCAGGATTGCTTTGGCTATTTGGGGTCTTTTGTGGTTCCATATGAATTTTAGAATTATTTGTTCGAGTTCATTGAAGAAAGCTGTTGGTAGTTTGATAGGGATTGCGTTGAATCTGTAGATTGCTTTAGGTAGTATAGCCATTTTGACAATATTTATTCTTCCTAGCCAAGAGCATGGGATGCATTTCCATTTGTTAATGTCCTCTTTAATTTCTCTTAGGAGTGTCTTGTAGTTTTCAGAGTACAGGTCTTTCACTTCCTTCATTAGGTTTATTCCTAGGTATTTTATTCTTTTTGATGCGATTGTGAATGGAATTGTTTTTCTGATTTCTCTTTCTGTTAGTTCATCATTACTGTATAGGAATACAACAGATTTCTGCGTGTTAATTTTGTATCCTGTAACTTTGCTGAATTCAGATATTAGTTCTAGTAGTTTTGGAGTGGAGTCTTTAGGGTTTTTTATGTACAGTATCATGTCATCTGCAAATAGTGACAATTTGACTTCTTCTTTACCAATCTGGATGCTTTGTATGTCTTTGTGTTGTGTGATTGCTGTGGCTAGGAGCTCCAGTACTATGTTGAATAACAGTGGAGAGAGTGGGCATCCCTGTCTTGTTCCCGATGTTAGATGAAAAGCTTTCAGCTTCTCGCTGTTAAGTATGATGTTAGCTGTGGGTTTGTCATATATAGCCTTTATGATGTTGAGGTACTTGCCATCTATACCCATTTTGTTGAGAGTTTTAATCATGAATGGATGCTGAATTTTGTCAAATGCTTTTTCAGCATCTATGGATATGATCATGTGGTTTCTGTTCTTCTTTTTGTTGATGTGGTGGATGATGTTGA
Organism: Phataginus tricuspis; assembly: GCA_029783875.1. Lineage (NCBI taxonomy): Eukaryota > Metazoa > Chordata > Mammalia > Pholidota > Manidae > Phataginus > Phataginus tricuspis. Next base: position 1,219 of record JAQQAC010019988.1, on the reverse strand, counting down.
TGGATTTTTTTTTCCATTTTTTTTTTACAATTTATTTTATTTTAGTATCATTAACCTACAATTACATGAGCAATATTGTGATGATTAAACTACCCCCTTCACCAGGTCCCCCCCACCAACCCTATTACAGTCACTGTCCATCAGTGTAGTGAGATGAGAATCACTACTTGTCTTCTCTGAGCTGTACAGTCCCCCCCGTGCCTCCCCACCCTATGTCTGCCAATCGTAATGCCCTTTTACCCTCTTATCCCTCCCTTCCCACCCATCTCCCCAGTCCCTTTCCCTTTGCTAACTGTTAGTCCATTCGTGGGTTCTGTGAGTCTGCTGCTGTTTTGTTCCTTCATTTTTTTTTTTTTCTTTGTTCTTATACTCCACATATGAGTGAGATCATTTGGTGCTTGTCTTTTTCGGCCTGGCTTATTTCACTGAGCATAATACCCTCCAGCTCCATCCATGTTGTTGCAAATGGTAGGATTTGTTTTTTTCTTATGGCTGCGTAATATTCCATTGTGTATATGTACCACATCTTCTTAATCCGTTCATCTACTGATGGGCACTTAGGTTGCTTCCATTTCTTGGCTATTGTAAATAGTGCTGCAATAAACATAGGGGTGCATGTGTCTTTCTCAAACTGGGCTGCTGCATTCTTGGGGTAAATTCCTAGGAGTGGGATTCCTGGGTCAAATGGTATTTCTATTTTGAGTTTTTTGAGGAACCTCCATACTGCTTTCCACAATGGTTGAACTAATTTGCATTCCCACCAGCAATGTAGGAGGGTTCCCCTCTCTCCACATCCTCGCCAACATTTGTTGTTGTTTGTGTTTTGGATGTTGGCCATCCTCACTGGTGTGAGGTGATATCTCATTGTGGTTTTAATCTGCATTTCTCTGATGATTAGGGATGTGGAGCATTTTTTCATGTGCCTGTTGGCCATCTGAATTTCTTCTTTAGAGAAGTGTCTATTCATGTCCTGTGCCCATTTCTTAATTGGGTTATTTGCTTTTTGTTTGTTAAGGTGCGTGAGTTCTTTGTATATTTTGGATGTCAAACCCTGTTCAGATACATCATTTATGAATATATTTTCCCATATTGTAGGATGTCTTTTTGTTCTACTAATGGTGTCCTTTGCTGTAGAGAAGCTTTTCAACTTGATATAGTCCCATTTGTTCATTTTTGCTTTTGTTTCCCTTGCCCGGGGGGATATGTTCATGAAGAAGTC
>JAQQAC010019978.1:0-22228 GCA_029783875.1 Phataginus tricuspis | reverse complement strand
GTGTGTGTGTGTGTGTGTGTGTGTGTGTGTGTCAAGGGTGGCACAAAGGGCAATACTACCATCTGGAATTCAGGCTTTGTTTAGGGCCAGCAAGCCAAGGCTGCCTGAAGTCGGTTTTCCAAGTTCAGACATGCCTCTGACACTCTGTGTTTTGCCTGCCCAGGCTCTTGCACAGAGCAATTGACTCTCAGCTTTGAGAGAAACCTAAATGGCCATCACTACTAATCCAAAATCCAGTGCTTGAATCATGCTGTACCACCTGAAGTCCTTGAATACTTCAAATGATGGGGAGCTCACTCTCACACCCTCACCTTAGTCTATAAGGCAGAATAATGGGGTTGCTTATTCTTCCTTAAAAACTTCCTCTGTTTGAACTGAGATCTATTTCTGTCTCCCAAGCTTCCACCTCTCAATCCTGGGAATCCTATTCAAGACCAACTTGAACAAATCTGTTTTCTCTTCAGTAGGATAGCCCTTGGAGTTTTTGTAACTGGGGCCCTGCCACTGCTGTTACCCTTGTTTTCTTTGACAGATCTCCCTCTGTCCCTCCCTCTGCCTTCCCTGTTTGAGGAGTTGAGGGGATATGGTAAACATGGTTGAGTTGAGATTCAGGTTCAGAGGCACATCCAGTCTCAGGATCAAGAAGCTGTGTCCCTTAACCTTTGGGGGCAGCGTGGCGGTATGGCAATACAGCAACATGGGCCCTGGGTTTGGCTAGACATGGGTTCAAATTAGGACCCTGCCACTGTTCATCATTATGTGACTTGAACATAATTGGCCATGTTCCTTCCCCTGACAGCTTCATCTGTAAAATGTGAACAGTGATGCCTACCTCAAAGGGTGGCTAGGTGGTGAAGAGTATTGTGCCTGGCACACAGCAGGCACTCAGGATATGTAATGTCTTGTACTCTGTGACTGCCTAGTGGCAGAGGTTTCAGTGTGGTCTCTCTGCACCTGTGGTTCCCACAGCTTGCTGAACAGGTTCATTGGGGGTTCAGTGGGTGTCTTCAGTTAGCCCAGGGAGAGTTGAGAAACTCCTAAACCAAATTTAGTTCATTTAATTTTGAAATAGATAACATCATTAGCTATCAAGTAACAGCATTCTAAGCACTTTACCTATGTGAATTCATTTAATCTCCCCAGCAACCCTATGTAGTAGAAACTACTGTCATCCTCATTTCATGGGGACATTGAGGCCCAGGAGGTGACATAGCAAGTACCTAATGGAGCTGGAATTCAAAACCATGTAGCATAGGGCCAGTCCCATATTTCTAGCCGTGATGACTTACTGCATCTCTGAAGGGCAGAATTAGACCAGTGATTCCCAAACTTGAGCATGCACCAGAATCTCCTGGAGGGCTTGTTAAAACCCAAAGGGCCCTATCCGCACATTTTCTGATTCAGCTGAAGAATTTGCATTTCTCACAAGTTCCCAGCTGATGCTGACAGCTGATTCAGGGGCCCCATTTTGAGAATCACTAACTATTGGGCACCTACCTACATCGAGAGGTAACTCAGCTTGTTTTTTTCTAACCTATGCAGTCTCAGACATGGGGAGTGAGCACTGATCTCATACAGAAGCAGAAAAGGAGCCACAGTAAGAATGATACTCATATTTTCCAAATGCCTCAAGCCTTGGCACAGGCCGCCACGCCTGCCATCTCATAAAAGCCTCACAGTTACTCCGAGAGTTAAGTGAAGAATGGAGTTTTCTCCTATATTATTTTTCTCCTGTTTCAAAGAAGAGGAGGTTTAGAGAACTGCTGGGCTAATATCACAAAGGGAGGTAGTTTTGGGGAGACTGGAGCTAGAATTTGAGTTTGTGACTCATCATGCTATGGTAGCATCATTATAGGGGTTCAGGAAACCTTTGTGCCTTTCCCAAATATGTCCCCATCTCCAGGCTATGATCAGAATTCCTACCTTAAAACTATATTTATTTAGCTTCAGGTAGGTGTTTAAATGATTTTCAGATATTTTCTTGATTAGAATTCTCCCCTCTTTGTGCCTCCTTCCGGCACTTGTGTGTTTATGTGTCTGTGAGCCTCTTGAAGCAAGGAGCCATGCCTGGTTAAAATAGGCACCAGTAGATGCTTGTTGAAATGAATGAATGAACAAACGATATTCCTTTCCTTGCCCTTGCTTCCCAGAGCCAGCCTCCTTCCTCCAGCAATCCTACCATTTACACCAAGCACTTCCTGATGCCGCTTCTCGGTGCATCTCGCAGGCTCTTTTCTGCCTGTCCGGTGCCCACAGTCACACATCACAGCTTAAAGCTTGCCCTGTTCCTCCCAAGCAGACAAGTCTGCTTCCCCTGGACTCTCAGGTACCTTGTCCATCTTCCACAATCACATTGCAGTCTCAGTATCTGTTGACTTGGCTCTCTTTCTTCCCTTAGATGGCGATGTCCCTGTTGAGACTGTGTCATTTACACAGGGTGTGAACACATAACAGGCATTCAATAACTAGTTGAATGAATGAATAGCTGTGTGAACCGTGGTTGCTAAAAGCAGTAGGGGCAGGATTGGTATCTTGCTGGGAAGCTATTTCCTGATAGATGTCTGCAAGGGCATCAGGCAACAGTTTGTGGGTGATGAGGGTGATTGATTTGCCTGTCTGTATGAGTTAGAGCTTGGTTCAACCTCAAGTGACAGAATACCCAGCATAAGGGTGGCTCAAAGATACTTACCTCTCTCTCACATGTAAAAGAAGGCTACAGACTAGTAGTTCAGGGCTGATAGGTGGCTTCCTAATCACCAGGGACAAGGCTTTTACTTTGTTGCTCCACCACCTGTAACACATGGCTTCTACCTCATGGTCCGAGATGGCTGCCTGATCTTTAGACATCACAAATGCATTCTAGCCAGGAGAAAGGTATGACAGAGGGTTCCCCTCCCTTTATTCTTTTCTTTATTTGAAAAAATATATACTTTATTATTTAGAGCAGTTTTAGGTTCACAGCAAAATTGAGTAGGAAGTATCCAAAGTCCATAGTTTACATTAGGGTTCACTCTTGGTGGTGTACATTCTGTGAATTTTGACAAATATATGAAGACATGTACCCACTCTCATATTCAAACAGAACAGTTTCACTGCCCTAAAACTCCTCTATGCTCCACCTATACATCCCTCCATCCATGGCAAACACTGATCTTTTTACTGTTTCTATAATTTTCCTATTCCAGAATGTCACATAGTTAGAATCAGACAGTATGTAGCCTTTTCAGATTGGCTTCTTTCCTCTATGTTTTTTGTGGCTTGATAGCTCATTTCTTTTTACCACTAAATAATATTTCATTGTCTTTCAAGTTTTGGCAGTTACGAATAAAGCTGCTATAAACATCCATGTGCAAATTTTTGTATGGAAATAAGTTTTCACTTCATTTGGGGAAATTCCAAGGAGCACAACTGCTGGATCAATGGTAAGATTACATTTAGTTTTGTAAGAAACTGCCAAAGTGGGTACGGCCCACTTTGCTTTCCTACCAATAATGTATGAGACTCTTCTTGCTCCACATCCTCATCAGCATTTGGTGTTCCATGTTTTGGATTTGGTCATTCTAATGGGTATGTAGTTCCTGCCTTCCTCTGAGGAGTATTTTCTGGAAGCTAACAATTGAAATACCATTACATTCTATTGTTCAGAACTTAGTCACATGAGACATTTAGCTGCAAGGTAGGCTGGGAAAATGTAGTCTTTATTCTGAGTGGCCATGTGGCCGTCTGAAAATAGGTTCTTATTGCTAAGGAAGAAGAGAGAATGGACATTGGGAGCGAGTCAGCAGTCTTGCCACACTGCAAGGAAGAGAAATCCTCTCAAACTAAGTTAAGCACTAAAGGCTGGGTGGATTCAGGTGGATTTAGAGGTATGGAAGGAAGGTATTTCAGGAAGGGTGGAAGGGTCTCTCAGGGTACAGGATCTGGAAAGCTGCCAGAAACCAGAGCAACCCTTTTCTTCTGACTTTCTTGGGCAGCAAGGGTCTCATTTTCTTATTACACATTTGCTTTGTTCTCTTCCCTTTGTACATGGTGGGAAAGGTGTACCAGCTTAAGAACTTTCAATCAATTAGCTTGCTTCCCAGAGACCAGTCCCAAATTCCTTGGAGAGAGAACCTGATTGGCTCAGCTTGGGTCAAGTGTCCACCCTGGCCTAGTCAACTATGACCAGAACAAACAAGGCAGCAAGGGCCCACCTCTAAGGGGGAGGAGGGCAGTTTTCAGAGAATGGATGTCATGGGATGGGAAGATTCCCCAAAAGGTTTCTAGAGCATGGCCATACTTCTCATGTCAGTGTCCCAGGGACTTTGCAAACCATCATTCATTTAGGTAAACTGTTATTGAGCACCTTCTGGATGCTAGGCACATGGATCTGCCTTCTAGGGAGTTTTCTAAATCTCTTTGGAATTTGTTCATATCTTTAACTTGCACTATCTTTTGAAGTCAGAGTTTCTTTTTTTTCTTATGAGTGTATTTTTTTAATTTTGGTATTATTAATGTATAATTACATGAGCAACATTATGGTTACTAGACTCCCCCTATTATCAAGTCCCCACCCATACCCCATTACAGTCACTGTCCATCAGCATAGTAAGAGGCGATAGAATCACTACTTGTCTTCTCTGTGTTATACTGCCTTCCCTGTGTTCCCCCCACACACACATTATACGTGCTAATCATAATGCCCCTTTTTCCCCCTTATCCTTCCCTTCCCACCCATCTTCCCCAGTCCCTTTCCCTTTGGTAACTGTTAGTCCATTCTTGGGTTCTGTGAGGCTGCTGCTGTTTTGTTCCTTCAGTTTTTTCTTTGTTCTTATACTCCACAGATGAGTGAAATCATTTGATGCTTGTCTTTCTCTGCCTGGCTTATTTCTCTGAGCATAATACCCTCTAGCTCCATCCATATTGTTGCAAATGGTAGGATTTGTTTTCTTCTTATGGCTGAATAATATTCCATTGTGTATATGTACCACATCTTCTTTATCCATTTATCTACTGATGGGCACTTAGGTTGTTTCCATTTCTTGGCTATTGTAGATAGTGCTGCGATAATCATAGGGGTGCATATGTCTTTTTCAAACTGGGCTGCTGCATTCTTAGGGTAAATTCCTAGGAGTGGAATTCCTGGGTCAAATGGTATTTCTATTTTGAGTTTTTTGAGGAACTTCCATACTGCTTTCCACAATGGTTGTACTAATTTACATTCCCACCAGCAGTGTAGGAGGGTTCCCCTTTCTCCACATCCTTGCCAATATTTGTTGTTATTTGTCTTTTGGATGTTGGCCATCCTAACTGGTGTGAGGTGATATCTCATTGTGGTTTTAATTTGCATTTCTCTGATGATTAGGGATGTGGAGCATCTTTTCATGTGCTTGTTGGCCATCTGAATTTCTTCTTTGGAGAAGTGTCTGTTCAGCTCCTCTGCCCATTTTTTAATTGGCTTATTTGCTTTTTGTTTATTGAGGTGCATGAGCTCTTTATATAATTTGGATGTCAACCCCTTATCGGGTATGTCATTTATGAATATATTCTCCCATACTGTAGGATGTCTTTTTGTTCTACTGATGTTGTCCTTTGCTGTACAGAAGCTTTTTAGTTTGATATAGTCCCACTTGTTCATTTTTGCTTTTGTTTCCCTTTCCTGGGGAGATATGGTCATGAAGAAGTTGCTCATGTTTATGTCCAAGAGATTTTTACCTATGTTTTTTTCTAAGAGTTTTACGGTTTCATGACTTACATTCAGGTCTTTGATCCATTTTGAGTTTACTTTTGTGTATGGGGTTAGACAGTAATGCAGTTTCATTCTCTTACATGTAGCTGTCCAGTTTTGCCAACACCAGCTGTTGAAGAGGCTGTCATTTCCCCATTGTATATCCATGGCTCCTTTATCATATATTAATTGACCATATATGCTTGGGTTTATATCAGGGCTCTCTAGTCTGTTTCATTGGTGTATGGGTCTGTTCTTGTGCCAGTACCAAATTGTCTTGATTACTGTGGCTTTGTAGTAGAGCTTGAAGTCAGGGAGTGTAATTCTCCCCACTTTATTCTTCCTTCTCAGGATTGCTTTGGCTATTTGGGGTCTTTTGTGGTTCCATATGTATTTTAGAACTATTTGCTCTAGTTCATTGAAGAATGCTGTTGGTATTTTGATAGGGATTGCATTGAATCTGTAGATTGCTTTAGGCAGGATGGCCATTTTGACAATATTAATTTTTCCTATCCATGAACACGGGATGTGTTTCCATTTATTGGTATCTTCTTTAATTTCTCTCATGAGTGTCTTGTAGTTTTCAGAGTATAGCTCTTTCACTTCCTTGGTTAGGTTTATTCCTAGGTATTTTACTTTTGATGCAATTGTGAATGGAATTGTTTTCCTGATTTCTCTTTCTCCTAGTTCATCATTAGCGCATAGGAATGCAACAGATTTCTGTGTGTTAATTTTGTATCCCGCAACTTGAAGTCATAGTTTCTTAAATTAATCACCTCTTTGCTTTCCTTTTCAAGTTTCAAGGTGGGTATCAAGGGCTTTGGGGAACAATGTGTTTCATCATCTGGGTCTTTGGGATCTCTAGAGATGTCCATGTCCTCTTGTCTTTGTCTCGCCAGTAGAAATGTCATTGTTCTGCTGATTCAAATATGGCCTCCTCTCCCCAGTCTCCATAATTCCTTGACTTTCTTCAGTCCTGAGATGGGCCTCTGCTGGTCCCAAACACAAAAGTATCTCAAGTTCATACCCAGGGAGGAGTTAGGTTTCTAGTTCCTGTAGGAAAAGTACCCAGAATTTGATGGACCTCTCTAGCAGCAGCAGCAGCTGCTAATAATGACTGTCTGTACTGTTCATTGAGGACACACTCTGGGCTCAGCATGAAGCTAAACTCTTGATGTGCATCATCAAATACACACAATCCTCATAACAACCCTGACAGGTAGGCATTGTTCCCCCATTTTATAGATGGCTAATAAGGAAGCTCAGAGAGAATAGGAAGTTTGCCCAAGGGCACACAGCACCTGGGCAGTGGAGCTGGGCTTCAAAACCATCACCCCCTCCCTCCAGAGGCTTCCAAGAACATTCCATCCTGCTTCTGAGGTCCACCCTGTGCATGTCCTATGAATATCATGTAACATCTTTGGAGATACCATTCCAAATGAGTTCACTAACTCTTGTCACATTGAAGTAACTCTTTGGAGAGCAAACTCTGATCCCATTTTAGTCCCTGGACCAAATAGGTGGGGTTGGGTCAGAGTGAGGCTGTGGGGCTGTGCTGGAGCACCCCTGAAGGTCAGCTGTGCTGCTGTCCCACTCTGGGCAGCCTTCCCCTCTCTTGGCCTGTTTCCTCATCTGTGGCTCTGTGGGCTCTTGCAGGCCTGACATTCTATGATTTCCAGCTTAACTATGCATTTCACAAGAGTTTCATGAGGCTGGAGCTTCTATACCCCACTGAAAGAGGAGTGTGTCTGGGAGGTTTCCACCTGGGCTGAGTCCCCTGGGGCATGTGAGTCCTGCTGCTTGCTTTCCATCTGGCCTTCCACACAGCCTGCTGTTGGTTCTGCAACCCCTGGACCTTGGGCTTGTGTGTTCCAACCAGTTCTCTCCAGTGGGATTTGAGTGAGCCCCTCTACTCTCTCTCATCTCCCCGCCACCCCCATGGTATCCCAGCTCTTCCTCCTCATCCTCACGTGGCTGCTTATTGAGCCTGGGATTTGGTGAACAAGCATTCCCCCTTCTATGTCTTTTGAGAATATAGAGATGTCCACGTTTTCTCCTCTGGCCTTTTGCTAAGCATTTTGCACATATTCATCAAATCATTAATTCTCGCAGCAACTCCATGAGTCTGTAGTATCACCCCTGTTTTGCAGACCAGGCCCCCAAGGCTTGGAGAAGTTCACCGATTTGTCTAGACTGACACATTAGTTAGTGCCAGAGCCGAGATTCAAACCCAGGTGCGCATACCCCACTACACCACATGCCTTGTAATGGCTACGTTTACTTGGCCTGTGTTGGACTTGAGTGGTCTTCCTGGAGTAGTGTGACTGATCTATGGTTTCCCATATGGCCTGCGGGGAAGAGGTGGTCTGTTTGTTTTGTAGGACCCTAGAGAGGAAACTGTACATGTAGAGGGTGAGAGTCAGGCACCCCTCCCAGCTGAGCATCCCTGAACCTCTGTCCATGTTTGCTTCCAGATCCTGGAAGGAGACCAGGTCATCCTGCAGAGAATAAAGAAGGCTGTGCGGGCAATCAACAGCTCTGGCCTCGGTGAGTGCGCCTGCCAGATGCCCAGCCTGGCCAGGCAGCCCCTTCCCCAGCCCCAGCCTGCAGCTAACTCCGCCCTTCCTTACCTCTACAGGTCATGTGGAGAATGAGGAGCAGTACCGAGAGGCTGTGGAGTCCTTAGGCAACAGCCACCTGTCCCAAAACAGTCATGAGCTGTCCACTGGCTTCCTGAACTTGGCCGTGTTCACCCGTGAGGTGGCTGCACTCCTCAAGAACCTGGTGAGGCCCTAAGCCCGGGCTCAGGGTAAATCTAGCAGGCTTAGGAACCTGACTGGGGAAGGGTTGGTTTCTACCCTTTCCCAGGTTGTCCTTGACCTCTGACCCATGACCCGAGGTCCTCTTCCAGTTCTGACCTACCATTTGCATTCTTCCTCCTCTCTGACTTCTCCCCCATGTCTTCTATCTCCCTCTCTCCCTACCTCCCTGCCATCCTCTTTCTCTTCTGGGGTGAGACTCTGGGAGCTGAGGGGGGTTCACAGAGGGGAAGATCCCCACATGAGGGAGGGCTCTAGAGAAGATTCAGGAGAAGAGAGGGCACACTCCAGGGTTCCTGACTGCACCACTGTCTCTTCTTCACCCTCTTCGGCCTCCACTTTCCCAACCACGTGTGCTTTGTCCTCAAAGCCTAGAACCTGCCTCACCTCAACAAGCCTCCCAGCTCCTACACATGGCCCAGTGGCCTCAGGTTCCCTCCTGAGATTGCCTCGTCCCCACCTCAAGGCCACCTAAGACACTTCCCACATGCAGGCACAGTTCTTGATACTTCATGTGTGTTACCTCCTTTAATCCTGGAGCACAGCTCTGTGGGCTTGGTTTTACTGTTGTCCCCACTTTTCAGGCTGGGAAGCTAGGATACAGGGTTAAGCAACTTGTCCAAGGTCATACAGCCAAATATGAACCCAGGTTGTCTGGTTCCAGAGTCCTAGCACAAGCCTGGCTGTACAGCCTCCCAAGAAACCCCCTCCCCACCAGGCCTTGTGGCTTTTGGGCTAGCTCTCCAGGCTCCAGTCCCATCCAGTACCCATCCCAGCTGGGAGGGATCCCATCATCTCCAAGAGGCAGTTGGCTTCGTGGTTAAGCACCCAACCTTGGCCTGGGACTCAGGCCTCGAATCCCCGCTCTGCTGCTCACTAGGTGTGTGACCCTGGGAAAGTCACTCACTCTGCCTGAGCCCCAGGTCTCTCATCTGTAAACTTGGGGTAATAGTGGTACCTACCTCATGGAGCTGTAATGAGGATCATGCAAGTTCAGCGCCTACTCCAGAGTAAGAGCTCAGGAAATGTTAGCTTATGTTGCTGTCTTTCACAATTATATCTCTTTGCATAGCGCTGCCTTGCAAACTGTCCTGCAGATAAGAGGCTTTAACAGTGTGAAATGAATTCATGAAGTAATGTTAACTGAGTTAATTAACAGTGTTAATTCAGTTAGTGGCCTCTGTTGTCTTTACTCTCCTTCCCCTGTTTCAGTCAAACTAGTGTTTGCTGAGGGTCCACTCTGTGGTGGGCACTGACACAGGGAAGAGTCAGGTTTCAGGGGACAAGAGACAGGAAATGTGAGGCAGCACCAATCAATTCCAGCAGCGGGGCACAACCGCAAGGACCCAGCAGGCTGTGTCAGAGGCCTAGTGCTGCCATGGTTCAGAAAAGGGGAGGTCAACTTCTATTCAACATAGTACTGGAGGTCCTAGCCACGGCAATCAGACAACACAAAGAAATAAAAGGCATCCAGATTGGCAGGGAAGAAGTTAAACTGTCCCTGTTTGCAGGTGACATGATATTGTACATAAAAAACCCTAAAGAATCTACTCCAAAACTACTAGATCTAATATCTGAATTCAGCAAAGTTGCGGGATACAAAATTAATACGCAGAAATCTGTGGCATTCCTATACACTAACAATGACCTAGCAGAGAGAGAAATCAGGAAAACAATTCCATTCAAAGTTGCCTCAAAAAGAATAAAATACCTAGGAATAAACCTAACCAAGGAAGTGAAAGACCTATACTCTGAAAACTACAAGACACTCACAAGAGAAATTAAAGAAAATACCAATAAATGGAAACACATCCCGTGCTCATGGATAGGAAGAATTAATATTGTCAAAATGGCCATCCTGCCCAAAGCAATCTACAGATTCAATGCAATTCCTATCAAAACGCCAACAGCATTTTTCAACAAACTACAGAAAATCATTCTAAAATTCATATGGAACCACTAAAGACCCCGAATAGCCAAAGCAATCCTGAGATGGAAGAATAAAGCTGGGGGGATTATGCTCCCCAACTTCAAGCTTTACTACAAAGCCACAGTAATCAAGACAATTTGGTACTGGCACAAGAACAGACCCATAGACCAATGGAACAGACTAGAGAGCCCTGATATAAACCCAACCATATATGGTCAATTAATATATTATAAAGGAGCCATGGACATGCAATGGGGAAATGACAGCCTCTTCAACAGCTGGTGTTGGCAAAACTGGACAGCTACATGCAAGAGAATGAAACTTGATTATTGTTTAACCCCATACACAAAAGTAAACTCGAAATGGATCAAGGACCTGAATGTAAGTCATGAAACCATAAAACTCTTACAAGACAACATAGGCAAAAATCTCCTGAATATAAGCATGAGCGACTTCTTCCTGAACGCATCTCCTCGGGAAAGGGAAACAAAAGCAAAAATGAACTCATGGGACTACATCAAACTAAAAAGTTTCTGTACGGCAAAGGACATCATCAACAGAACAAAAAGACATCCTACAGTATGGGAGAATATATTTGTAATGACATATCCGACAAGGGGTTAACATCCAAAATATATAAAGAACTTACACGCCTCAACACCCAAAAAGCAAATCCCAATTAAAAAATGGGCAGAGGATATGAAGAGACAGTTCTCCAAAGAAGAAATTCAGATGGCCAACAGGCACATGAAAAGATGCTCCACATCACTAATCATCAGGGAAATGCAAATTAAAACCACAATGAGATATCACCTCACACCAGTAAGGATGGCCACCTTCCAAAAGACTAAGAACAACAAATGCTGGCGAGGATACAGAGAAAGGGGAACCCTCCTACACTGCTGGTGGGAATGTACGCTAGTTCAACCATTGTGGAAAGCAATATGGAGGTTCCTCAAAAAACTAAAAATACAAATACCATTTGACCCGGGAATCCCACTCCTTGGAATTTACCCAAAGAATACAACTTCTCAGATTCAAAAAGACATATGCACCCCTATGTTTATTGCAGCACTTTTTACAATAGCCAAGATATGGAAGCAACCTAAGTGTCCATCAGTAGATGAGTGGATAAAGAAGAAGTGGTACATATACACAATGGAATACTATTCAGCCATAAGAAGAAAACAAATCCTGCCATTTGCAACAACATGGATAGAGCTGGAGGATATTATGCTCAGTGAAATAAGTCAGACGGAGAAAGACAAGTGCCAAATGATTTCCCTTATTTGTGGAGTATAACAACGAAGCAAAACTGAAGGAACAAAATAGTAGCAGACTCAGAGACTCCAAGAAGGAACTAGTGGTTACCAAAGGGGAGGGGTGTGGGAGGATGGGTGGGGCGGGTGGGAGAAGGGGATTGTGGGGTATTATGTTTAGTACACATGGTGTGGGGGATCACGGGGAAAATAGTGTAGCACAGAGAAGGCAAACAGTGAATCTGTGTCATCTTACTACACTGATAGACAGTGACTGAATTGGGGTATGAGTGGGGACTTGATAATATGGGTAAATGTAGTAACCACATTGTTTTTTCATGTGAAAACTTCAGAAGAGTGTATATCAATAATACCTTAATAAAAAAAAAAGGGTAGGTCAGCTTAGGCCACAGGCAGGAGTATGCCTTGAAAGGTGGGCTAAAATTTTGGCCTGCCAAGTAACAGAAACTCAGTTCCAACTAGGTTAATTTTTTAAAAGGGAATTCATTGGCCTCTATAATGGGAAGTCCAGGCATACAACTGGCTTTAGGCTCATTCTCTTTTCTCTTAGTTTGTCTCTGTCTCTGCTCAGTGGGCAAGATGGTCCAGCAGGCCCAGATTCACACCTTACCAGAAGAAAGACACAGTCCTCCTGTGACTGTGGCAGAAGAGTCCCAGGAAGGATTCTGATTGGCTGCTTGGGTCATGTGCCTGTTCCTTCTCCAATCACTGTAGCCTGGGGAAGGTCCTCTAGTCAGCTCTGCCTCTTGTGTTTACCCCTTGTGACCACAGGGAGAGGATTCCCACATTAAAAGGGGCAAGGAACTAGCCAGACAAAAAAACAATGGCTGGGCACCACAGGACCTTCAGAGAGTCAGAGGAGAGGGTGCCCCTGGCAGAGGCCCAGAGAAGGGGCTGCTGGGGATGCTCCTGGAGTGTGGGGTGAGAGGTCCATAGTCATGGGAGGCAGTGACATCCTTTTGAGAGGCCGGCTCCACCACACTCTTCCACCTCCACGTTCACATCTTTCTCTCCCCGCCTCCTTTGCCCCTAGTGCTGTGTGCCTTGTGATGCACTCCGTACCCTATGTATAACCCTGGGGTCAGGCCAGCAGTCACTCAGGGCAGGGTGTGGGGGTCTCTCCTTTTTCCAGGTTCAGAACCTGAACAACATTGTCTCTTTCCCCCTGGACAGTCTGTTGAAGGGGCAACTGAGGGATGGGCGACAGGTGAGTCTCCGTGCGGGGAGTGGGTGTGCCCAGAGATGGTGGGATAGAGCGAGAAAGGGGTGGAAAGGAGACTGAGGGAGGCAGGTCTGGGCTGAGGATGGAGGCCAAGTGAGGCTGCCACAGTGGGAGTGCTGGCCCCATGTTACTGACGCTCAGAAGGATGGGAGGACCTGGCTCTGGGATCAGCCTAGGATGGCCGACCCACTGTCTGCCCAGGCCCTTATGTGAAACAGCCCATGAGGTTGATTCTGTAGGTATTACCATTTCCCAGTTGAAATCAAGGCTCCGGGAGTTTGGTAGCCTGCTTACAGTTTACACAGCTAGTCAGTGGGGAAGCTGGTGTGGGATCCAGGGCTCCTGACTGCCATGCTTGGCTGCTCTTTCTGCATCTGGCAGCCCCTGCCTCGAGGCAGAATAGAGCTCAAAGGTGACAGAATACTCTCCCTGGGAAGTCTGCCCCAGAAGGCCCAGGGGAGGAACTGTTCTACCTCCAGAGGCTTCCCTCCTTGCCCCAGGCTGGGCATCAGCCTGGGAACCACCCAAACCAGACAGGCAGCTTTTCCACCTGGCTGACTGGGGCACCCTGGGAGTCAGCTGGGCTGGAGGAGGCCCAGGCAAACTGGGTCAGGGATCAGCCAGGTCTCACTAGCCTGCTGTGTAGTCTTGGCGAGAATTCTTAGACTCTCTGTTCATATGTCACTTTATCTGTACCCATCCTGTTGAGAGGATGATCTAGTACCAGGCAGGAGAAAAGGGTGGGATAAAGTTAGGGAGGAGTCTGATCACATCCTCCCATCCTCATCCTCATGGTGACTCCCCAAATCCTCCCACATCCCAGGCCTGAGCCCACCAAATAAAGTTGATTCTTTGCAACTGTGGGAGGAGGTCAGGTGGGAGAAGGGGCCCAGCCCTGAGAAATGGGGTCAGTTGGGTCTTTTCTGGGGGTTTGGGTTTGTAGTCAGGAATGTAGGGGCAGGGCTGGGGAGTATGGCTCTAAGCAGCATAGGGGAGCATGCAAGCAAAGGGTCCCCCTAAGGGTAGCAAAGGGTACTGTTGATCCCAAGTGCCCCTTTGGGCCAACTGTTCTTTTTAAACCACAGGATTCCAAAAAGCAGCTGGAGAAGGCATGGAAGGACTACGAAGCCAAATTGTAAGTGGCCGTGGCCAGGGTGGTTTATCCAGGAGATTGACACTTACGTTGTAGCAGGAGGCTGGGTATCAGGGAGAATGTAAATGCTGCCAGGACATGTTGCCCCAAAGTGCTCATCTCCGTCTCTAGAAGCATTTATGGGTATGGTTTATGGCCAGGCCTGACTGGGGTCTGGGGGCTGGACCACAAGACCACCAAAGGGGAGCTGTTGTGAAGGGACCTCAAACTGCTGCTCTCAGAGGTACATCTGCTGGGTGGTGCCAGACGTGGGTAGAGAGACAGAATGGAGCTGCCATTTACCGAACAGCTCCATGTGCCAGACATTTGATCCTCACAGTCACCCAGCCCTGTGAGGGAGGTATTAGTATCCCAATTACCAGAGGAGGCATTGGATGCTCAGAGAGGTTAAGTCACTTGCCCAAGGCCACACAGCTAGGCTAGGCAGAGGCAGAGCTGGGGTTCATGCTCCTTGATCATCTTTCTGCAACACCAAGCAGTATCTATAAACATTTCCTTGGACATAAAGGAGGAAAGGGGGTTGATGTCATACCCAGGCCTCTTATGTGCACCACACCATACTCCAGAATTCTCACTAGCTACTAGGACACCATGGAGCCAGAAGGAGCCTCAGGCACCCAGCGACCTATTGCCCTTAGCAGACAGCTCATGCACTATCTTCTTCTGAGCAGTTCCCAGCTCCAGTCCTCTGCCAGGGCCCAGCCAGGCCCACGGTACCTCAGCACTGTTTGCTCTTCTTTATAAAATTTTATGTTTATTATGAATAATGTAGAAAATATGGAGAAGTAAAAGAAAATATTTTAATTATCCTTAGGAGAGGATTAGGGTCATGTGGGAGTATCTAGTACTTCTCTATTGTTTGAATTTTTTTTTTTACAGAATATGGTTAACACTGTTATTTTATCACTTTAAAAAAGTGGGGGGAAGTTTTTTCCTACCAAAAACTAGGAGGAAAATCCTTCATTTCCAAGCCTAAAGTATGAACATCTTTCTAGACATTTTTCTATATAGAGAGAAATATTTTTACAAAACTGAGATCATAAAACTCATACTTTTTTTAACCTAAAAATACATCATGACCACCTTTCTGCATCATTATTTTCTTATACAATGTCACTTAAATGAGCGCATTGTGTGCCAACATATGCATAATCATAATGTGCTCAATCTACTGCTGTCATTAGGAAAGGATTCTTGGAATTAAATCTTTGCTCCCACCCATAATTATTTCTGTAGGATCAATTCCAAGAAATAGATCTTGGAGCTTACTGTTTCTCAAGCTCCCAGGGCTGTGGGGACCTCCCCGAGTCAGAAGGCAGACCCTGACTTCTCCCTCCACCAGCATCTCCTTCTGCACTCCAGCTGTCGACACAGGTCCTGTGATGAAGGGTGTGGGAGCTGTGATGGGCCTGGCCACCTGTTCTCATTAGAGGCCCAGGCTGAGGTGTGGACAAGTAGGCTGTCTTTCTCCTTAAGATTTGATGTGGGGTCACACAGCCTTCGTCTTCCTAAGTTACCCTAAGCCCTTCACCTTTCAGGGCTTCATTTACCAAATGGAAGAATGAGCCCTGCCCTGCTGACCTTCCCCATGCAGTTCTGCTTTTACCAGATTTGTCTGTTAATCTCGCCTGTAAAGTTTCATGTAAAGAAAAGATTCTCTGTAATTGATGGGGACAGGAGGTTGGTGAAGGGTATTCAGTGAGTTATCAACAGGGCCTGAACTAGAACCCTCAGCTTCTGAGTCCAGTGTTCTTCCTGCCATGCTACATGGTCTCCTGGCTCCTGCCATGCACATTACATGTCCTGGTACAGGTGTCTGTGTGCATTCCTTTTATTGAAGGCTCTGGGTAGAGCTGGATATTGGCCAGCTACAAGTTGCTGTGTAATTCCAGCCTGGTCTTACCAAACCAGTCTGGGAAGCAGCTGATAGCATCTGTCAGATACCACCAGGAATCTCACCCCCTGGTTGTTCATATAGAAGGAAGGCTCCCCTCCCCCTGGGGCTGCTGAGAAAGGCATCTGGGGTCCTCTGCAGGGGCTAAGTTTATCTAGGCTGTTCTATGTGCAGGTCTGTTTCCTCATCTGAAAAATGGGGCCAGTGATACCTAGCAGGGTTGATGTAAGAATGAAATAAGTGCAGTGTATATAAAGCGCCTGGCACTGCCGTTCAACAAGTGTTTATTGGCCATCTTTTCTGAGCTCAAATTGGGACCAGAATAACACAGCAAGGGGCTGAGAGGCAGAGGCAACAGCTGTATGATTTGGACAAGTGACTTATCACCTCCGCTTCAGACTCCTTACCTGTGAAATGGGGTATGATTCCTGCCTCACGGTTGTCACTTTAGTGTGTGACAGGGCCAGCAGAGCACCCCAAATTTGTGCTTAAAAATAATGACTAGTAATAATAGCAACTAACACTTAAACTCCTTTGTGCCAGGCAGTATGATAAATTATTTATATCTGTTAATCAGAGATTTATTCCCCTTGGCAAGGAAAGGTACTGTTATTATCCCCAATTTATACGTAAGTCATGCGGAGAAAACTACCACCACAGTCCCTGCCTTAGTGGATCCCAACTGGTTTGACAAGAAAAGTGGGTCAATAAGTAAGGAAAATACACAAAATAACAATGCCATAAGGATAGTATAAGCAGAGAGGTGGCAGAAAATGGCAGGTAGCTTTTTTTGGGTGGAGGGAAGGGTGGTTGGTAAAAGGCGTTACAGAAGAGGTGGTTCAAGGTGGCAGGGTGGCAGGTGCATGATTCGTTTTCATGCCTTTCCTCACCCATCCCCTTCCTCCCTGACCTCCCCACTCCCCCATTCCCCATCTTCTGAATATTAGACTGTTGAGTAGTCAGTTTCCCCAGTTATCTCAGGCTTCGTAGAAACTAGCATTTCAGTTCTTTTCACTCACTATTTCATTTCACTCTGTCCACGACAATTCCATTTAGAGGAAATAAAAATATCCCTGACACTTGAAATGTTCATAAAATATTGGTGACCCTTTGAGGACAGGAGGGAATGGAGTTGCTGTTTTCTGGTTGGGGGATGTGTGCGGTAGAATAAAAAGTACTCCTCAGCTATTAGTTTGAGGTGTGTCAGTCATCTCAGGAGACTATGTGAGACTTTGTGGGTAAATCTCTAAATTACCATAGCTGAGGTGGAGGGACAGGTAATTCACAAAGCCACATAGAGTACTTCACAGCTTATCTTCATCCTAAATTAACTAGTTTCTGTCCTTTAATCTCCATTAGACCCTGTGTAAAAAATATCAAGTAAATAAGAAAGTACCCTATGCTGAAAAATTTTTTATCTGAAGGAATCACCAATAGTCATTACTATAATCACCAGTATCATGAGCATCACCATGATCCTGCCGTTCAGTGAGGGCTTACCATATGCAGGGACTGGACTAAATGTCTCCCGAGCATTTATGTCATCTGAGAACTAGGCAGCATGAGTCTCATGTTTGAAATGGAGAAACTGAAGCTTGGAAAGATGATAAAGTTTAATAAATGAGGGAGCTGCTATTCAAATCCAGAACCCACATTTCTAGCCATATTTCTATATTGTGGGCTTCATTTTTGTTCACTTACTCTGAAGCAGGTATCTTTCCATGCCAGCTTATATTGCTTGTCCTCGCTTTTTTTAACAGCTGTATAGTATTCCTATGTAAGGACATAGCACGATTTCTTCAGGCACTTCCTGTTGATAGACATTTAGCTTATTTTTTATTTTTCACTATTCAGAAATACGGTAACAATGTAGACAGGAGATTCCTCTGCCCCCCTCCAACGGCTGTGCCTGCTAAGTCTCCCTCCTTAGCCAGCTGCCAGGCTTGTCGCTAACACACTGCAGGCCTGGCCATTGCCTCTCTTTCTGCTGCTCATCTTCAGATCCCCAGAAAAGCATCTGCCCTGACCCCCAGGTTCACAGGATCAGTCCACACCCTAACTCCACCACCTGCCACAAAGTTCTTCTTGGGGTATTATAAAGCTTTTGGAAAATGAAAAACAGCCACTGCTAAGAAAATTGAAGGCAATGAATAAACCCTGCAGAACCCTGCTTTAGAGCAGTGGTTCTCACCCAGGAGCAATTTTGCATCCCCACCTTCACCCCCAGGAGTCCTTTCTGGTTGTCACAACTGGGGAGATGCTACTGGCCTCTAATGGGTAGAGGCCAGGGTTCTGCTGATCATCCTACATCCACAGAATAGCCCCCACATCAAAGAATTATCTGGTCAAAATGTCTGCAGTTCCAAGGTTGAGAACCTGCTCTACAGGTCTTCAAGGACAGATGCTGCATATAAACATTATCCCAGAGGCCAGACTTTGTAGGGCCCAGAACTTTGGAGCCAGAAGGGACCCAAGAACTCATTCTAGGCCATTGCTGCGTCGGTTTACAATGGGAAAACTGAGACCTGGAGGGGACCATATAATATTGCTGTGTGCTAAGTCTGCATACATTACTCATCTGGGTACCGATAAGGACCCCCACTTTCCAGATGAGGAAACTGAGGTTCAGAAAGGGAAGGTAATGCAGCCCGTAATGTATCCCACATCTGTCTTCTCTGCTCAGGGCTGGCACTCAAGTGTGAGCAAAGCTGTTAAGCAACATGTTTCCTTTACATGGTCCCATGCACCCAACCCAGCGCCAGATGTGGAAAACTCTCCTGGCTGGGATCGGGTGGTCTGATGGGTGTGGGATTTCCAGGAAACCATTTACATACAGTTCTACCCATCCCCCAAGAGGGAAAACAGCCAACCCTCCAGATCTATAGAGGAAGGCCCAGGTTACTCTTAGCTACAAAGAAGGGAAATGTTTTCTGTCTTCACTTATAAAGAAAAGAACAGAGGTTTTCTAAGCTTTAAATGAGACGCTTCATGGCTCAGAAGAATGAAAGCACTTTGAAGTCTTCTAATGCACATGGTCCTAAATCCCTTCCAGCAAAATCAGAACTGGGCACTCCAGATCCCACCAGACCCTTATCTGAGCCCCTCACCTCCCTGCATAAAAACCTTCATCTCCTTCCCATAACAAGGTCTGAATTAGGCCCTGCATGGCCTGGAATTACCTAATCTGGAATCACCTCCCTCTCCATCTTTGCCCATGAGCCCAGATCCCTCCTGCCTCAGGGCTCTTACACGGTCTGAGCCTCCTACCCAGCCCTAGTTTCCTCCAAGGCAGCCTCTCAGACTTCAGATCCCAGCTCAAACCTCACTTCCTGAGCAGCCAGACGTGGCCGGAACTCCCATTTTACTCTCCCATCACTGTCTCACTGCTGAGATTTGATTCAGTCTTCCTCCCCCACTAGCCTGTGGATTCCCTGAATCTGCCTAGTTCATCTTTGTACCCCAGTCCCACCATACAGCTGGCACCTGGAGGGCCCCTCTCTCCCATGTGGCAGAGGAGCAAGTGTGGATGGTGGGACGTGAGAGGGGTCAGGGAGAGTTGGTCAGGCCTCTCTTTCCTTGGGGCCTAGAGTCAAGCTGGAGAAGGAGAGGGACCGGGCCAGGGTAACAGGAGGGAGCCCTGGGGAAGTGGCCCAGGACACGCAGAGAGAGCGGCGCGTCTTCCAACTGCACATGTGTGAGGTATGGGGAGCTCCAGTGGTGAGGGTGGGCCGGATGTCCTCCTGTCTGCCTCTAGAACCCCCAAAGGCCCAATCAGAGGCTCAGCTCAGGTCCTGGCCAGATGGCCCTGAGATGTCACCAAGGTTCGACCAGTGACCAAGAGGATTAGCCTGGGGTGGGGACTGCGGCCATTTGTCCGCCTTTGAGCATTCTGTTCTGCTCACATCTTGCCCTGCCCTCGGTGCAGTATCTGCTGAAAGCTGGGGAGAGCCAGATGAAGCAAGGTCCTGATTTCCTGCAGAGCCTCATCAAGTTCTTCCATGCCCAGCACAAGTAGGTTTCTCCCTGTGTCCCCACCCCTACCCCATGACCTTGCCCCTTAATCCTTCAGGCAACAAAGAACAAGGCCATTTCCAGCGTCTGGCAGACCCTCAAGGACTCCTTGTGTGTCTGCATTGTGTTGGTAATGCTTTTTATTGAGTGCTCACTATGTCAGGCACTAAATACTTTACACACTTGATCTCACTCAATCCTTCAAGTGCCCTGTGAGCAGGTATGGTTATTATCCCCATTTTATAGATGAGAAAACTGAGGCTCAGATTTACTAACATCACACAGCTAGTAAGTGGGATCTGGACCTAGATACTGACTCCAGAGTGCCTGCTCTTGACTGTCAGTATTGCTCTTGCTGTATTGCCCCTAGGTGCCCTATGAGTCTTAGAGCACCTTCTATACTTCTCATTCATCTCTCATTTTCATCTCTCTCTCTGGTCCCATGTTTGGCCTCACACCTCAGCTTTTTCCAAGATGGTTGGAAAGCTGCCCAGAGCCTGTCCCCCTTCATCGAGAAGCTGGCGGCCTCAGTACATGCAGTAAGTCAGGTGTCACCCTTGTGCATGTGGTCAAGTCCCTGTCCTTCCGGGAGAATCTGTGGGTGTGGAAGAGCTGGCTCCTGCCCTGGTAGCAAGGCTACTGCCCCACTGCTCTGGGTCTGGGCTCTGCATCTGGCCCATCTACGGGTTGATGATGGGGTCTCACCCTCTGTCATAGCTGCGTCAAGCCCAGGAGGAGGAGCTACAGAAGCTGACCCAGCTCCGGGACTCTCTCCGGGGGATGCTGCAGCTTGAGAGCAGAGAGGTCAGCCCCTGCATCATCTAAAAACAAAATCCTTTTCCTCAGACCCATCAGGAAGGGAGGGAGAGAAGAAAAACCACACAGGGCCCCTTGAGATGTCTCTCTGAGTAAGATCCCCACAGAATGGGGCTCTTCCTACCCAGACGCCCTGAGGTTTCCTTTGCATGTCCAAGGAACAGGAGAATCTGAGCCGGAAGAACTCAGGAGGTGGCTACAGCATCCACCAGCACCAGGGCAACAAGCAGTTTGGGACAGAGAAGGTGGGCTTTCTCTACAAGAAAAGTGATGGGTAAGTGACACAGAGAGCTTAAGTAATTTACCCAAAGCCACATCACTGGTAAATACAAGGGTTGAGGGAGCTGCCTAAAGGGACTTATTATTTGTGTAGACACTGAGGGTTCCAGGACCTTCCACTTTGGCAATGCAAAATCATCATGTTGACTTCTGCTAAAATCACTGGTTCTTAACTTGAAGAAGAATAGCAGTGGCTCACACTCTGGGCACTTACTATGCCCAAACAGTCCCCATTCTCTCACTCTTAATCTCTACAATATACTCAATATGCCTGGAAATGAAAGTGTGGACTGTGCCTTGCTCTCTGGTGTAAAAAAATCAGTCTGAAATGCACAGGCCGTGTTGGGATAAGTTCATGTTTCTACTTACTAATCAGTTTTTATCAGAGAAGAATAACTTTGTTATACCAATTAATACTCATCTTTTATAGGATTTGTTAATTTCTTTTTTTGAGGTCTCAGTATTTGTCTTGCTTTGTCCTTAACTATAATTCATCTGCTGTGGTCAAGAGCCCGATCCTCCTCTCAGACTAGGAGCTACCTGAGGTTGGGAGCTATGTCTCCTCCATCAGACTAGAAACTCTCAGAGGGCCAAGGTCACATGGTTCCCGTTAGACTAAGGATTCCCAGAGAGTGGGGCTGTGTTTCCCCCGTCAGACTGGGAGCTTCCTTGGGGCACGGCTGTGCCTCCTCTATCAGAAGGAAGTCTCAGGAAATGAGGGGTGGTGGGGAGTCAGGGGATGGAAGAGGTGAAGACATGTGGCTGGAGCCAATACACCTGTAGCTGGCAACCTGGTCCAGAACTGTCTTCTGATATGAAGGAATTAGACGTGAGCCTTGGGTCACTGTCTATCCCTTTGGGCTCTAGAATTCGAAGAGTCTGGCAGAAAAGAAAGTGTGGAGTCAAGTATGGCTGCCTGACCATCTCACACAGCATGGTGAGCCTGGCGGGGTGGGAGGTCTCAGGACACAGTGAATTCTCCCTCGTGGTGTTCTGAGCAGACAAGTGTCAAGCCCTTTCTTCAAGACCGGCCCCCAGACTGGATCCAGGTTGCTGGAGATCCCTATGGAAGGAAGGATGGGATGCAAAGCCCCCAACTTAGTATTGGCCAACAGTC
>JAQQAC010019977.1:0-22229 GCA_029783875.1 Phataginus tricuspis | reverse complement strand
GACTGTTGGCCAATACTAAGTTGGGGGCTTTGCATCCCATCCTTCCTCCCATAGGGATCTCCAGCAACCTGGATCCAGTCTGGGGGCCGGTCTTGAAGAAAGGGCTTGACACTTGTCTGCTCAGAACACCACGAGGGAGAATCCACTGTGTCCTGAGACCTCCCACCCCGCCAGGCTCACCATGCTGTGTGAGATGGTCAGGCAGCCATACTTGACTCCACACTTTCTTTTCTGCCAGACTCTTCGAATTCTAGAGCCCAAAGGGATAGACAGTGACCCAAGGCTCACGTCTAATTCCTTCATATCAGAAGACAGTTCTGGACCAGGTTGCCAGCTACAGGTGTATTGGCTCCAGCCACATGTCTTCACCTCTTCCATCCCCTGACTCCCCACCACCCCTCATTTCCTGAGACTTCCTTCTGATAGAGGAGGCACAGCCGTGCCCCAAGGAAGCTCCCAGTCTGACGGGGGAAACACAGCCCCACTCTCTGGGAATCCTTAGTCTAACGGGAACCATGTGACCTTGGCCCTCTGAGAGTTTCTAGTCTGATGGAGGAGACATAGCTCCCAACCTCAGGTAGCTCCTAGTCTGAGAGGAGGATCGGGCTCTTGACCACAGCAGATGAATTATAGTTAAGGACAAAGCAAGACAAATACTGAGACCTCAAAAAAAGAAATTAACAAATCCTATAAAAGATGAGTATTAATTGGTATAACAAAGTTATTCTTCTCTGATAAAAACTGATTAGTAAGTAGAAACATGAACTTATCCCAACACGGCCTGTGCATTTCAGACTGATTTTTTTACACCAGAGAGCAAGGCACAGTCCACACTTTCATTTCCAGGCATATTGAGTATATTGTAGAGATTAAGAGTGAGAGAATGGGGACTGTTTGGGCATAGTAAGTGCCCAGAGTGTGAGCCACTGCTATTCTTCTTCAAGTTAAGAACCAGTGATTTTAGCAGAAGTCAACATGATGATTTTGCATTGCCAAAGTGGAAGGTCCTGGAACCCTCAGTGTCTACACAAATAATAAGTCCCTTTAGGCAGCTCCCTCAACCCTTGTATTTACCAGTGATGTGGCTTTGGGTAAATTACTTAAGCTCTCTGTGTCACTTACCCATCACTTTTCTTGTAGAGAAAGCCCACCTTCTCTGTCCCAAACTGCTTGTTGCCCTGGTGCTGGTGGATGCTGTAGCCACCTCCTGAGTTCTTCCGGCTCAGATTCTCCTGTTCCTTGGACATGCAAAGGAAACCTCAGGGCGTCTGGGTAGGAAGAGCCCCATTCTGTGGGGATCTTACTCAGAGAGACATCTCAAGGGGCCCTGTGTGGTTTTTCTTCTCTCCCTCCCTTCCTGATGGGTCTGAGGAAAAGGATTTTGTTTTTAGATGATGCAGGGGCTGACCTCTCTGCTCTCAAGCTGCAGCATCCCCCGGAGAGAGTCCCGGAGCTGGGTCAGCTTCTGTAGCTCCTCCTCCTGGGCTTGACGCAGCTATGACAGAGGGTGAGACCCCATCATCAACCCGTAGATGGGCCAGATGCAGAGCCCAGACCCAGAGCAGTGGGGCAGTAGCCTTGCTACCAGGGCAGGAGCCAGCTCTTCCACACCCACAGATTCTCCCGGAAGGACAGGGACTTGACCACATGCACAAGGGTGACACCTGACTTACTGCATGTACTGAGGCCGCCAGCTTCTCGATGAAGGGGGACAGGCTCTGGGCAGCTTTCCAACCATCTTGGAAAAAGCTGAGGTGTGAGGCCAAACATGGGACCAGAGAGAGAGATGAAAATGAGAGATGAATGAGAAGTATAGAAGGTGCTCTAAGACTCATAGGGCACCTAGGGGCAATACAGCAAGAGCAATACTGACAGTCAAGAGCAGGCACTCTGGAGTCAGTATCTAGGTCCAGATCCCACTTACTAGCTGTGTGATGTTAGTAAATCTGAGCCTCAGTTTTCTCATCTATAAAATGGGGATAATAACCATACCTGCTCACAGGGCACTTGAAGGATTGAGTGAGATCAAGTGTGTAAAGTATTTAGTGCCTGACATAGTGAGCACTCAATAAAAAGCATTACCAACACAATGCAGACACACAAGGAGTCCTTGAGGGTCTGCCAGACGCTGGAAATGGCCTTGTTCTTTGTTGCCTGAAGGATTAATGGGCAAGGTCATGGTGGTAGGGGTGGGGACACAGGGAGAAACCTACTTGTGCTGGGCATGGAAGAACTTGATGAGGCTCTGCAGGAAATCAGGACCTTGCTTCATCTGGCTCTCCCCAGCTTTCAGCAGATACTGCACCGAGGGCAGGGCAAGATGTGAGCAGAACAGAATGCTCAAAGGCGGACAAATGGCCGCAGTCCCCACCCCAGGCTAATCCTCTTGGTCACTGGTCGAACCTTGGTGACATCTCAGGGCCATCTGGCCAGGACCTGAGCTGAGCCTCTGATTGGGCCTTTGGGGGTTCTAGAGGCAGACAGGAGGACATCCGGCCCACCCTCACCACTGGAGCTCCCCATACCTCACACATGTGCAGTTGGAAGACGCGCCGCTCTCTCTGCGTGTCCTGGGCCACTTCCCCAGGGCTCCCTCCTGTTACCCTGGCCCGGTCCCTCTCCTTCTCCAGCTTGACTCTAGGCCCCAAGGAAAGAGAGGCCTGACCAACTCTCCCTGACCCCTCTCACGTCCCACCATCCACACTTGCTCCTCTGCCACATGGGAGAGAGGGGCCCTCCAGGTGCCAGCTGTATGGTGGGACTGGGGTACAAAGATGAACTAGGCAGATTCAGGGAATCCACAGGCTAGTGGGGGAGGAAGACTGAATCAAATCTCAGCAGTGAGACAGTGATGGGAGAGTAAAATGGGAGTTCCGGCCACGTCTGGCTGCTCAGGAAGTGAGGTTTGAGCTGGGATCTGAAGTCTGAGAGGCTGCCTTGGAGGAAACTAGGGCTGGGTAGGAGGCTCAGACCGTGTAAGAGCCCTGAGGCAGGAGGGATCTGGGCTCATGGGCAAAGATGGAGAGGGAGGTGATTCCAGATTAGGTAATTCCAGGCCATGCAGGGCCTAATTCAGACCTTGTTATGGGAAGGAGATGAAGGTTTTTATGCAGGGAGGTGAGGGGCTCAGATAAGGGTCTGGTGGGATCTGGAGTGCCCAGTTCTGATTTTGCTGGAAGGGATTTAGGACCATGTGCATTAGAAGACTTCAAAGTGCTTTCATTCTTCTGAGCCATGAAGCGTCTCATTTAAAGCTTAGAAAACCTCTGTTCTTTTCTTTATAAGTGAAGACAGAAAACATTTCCCTTCTTTGTAGCTAAGAGTAACCTGGGCCTTCCTCTATAGATCTGGAGGGTTGGCTGTTTTCCCTCTTGGGGGATGGGTAGAACTGTATGTAAATGGTTTCCTGGAAATCCCACACCCATCAGACCACCCGATCCCAGCCAGGAGAGTTTTCCACATCTGGCGCTGGGTTGGGTGCATGGGACCATGTAAAGGAAACATGTTGCTTAACAGCTTTGCTCACACTTGAGTGCCAGCCCTGAGCAGAGAAGACAGATGTGGGATACATTACGGGCTGCATTACCTTCCCTTTCTGAACCTCAGTTTCCTCATCTGGAAAGTGGGGGTCCTTATCGGTACCCAGATGAGTAATGTATGCAGACTTAGCACACAGCAATATTATATGGTCCCCTCCAGGTCTCAGTTTTCCCATTGTAAACCGACGCAGCAATGGCCTAGAATGAGTTCTTGGGTCCCTTCTGGCTCCAAAGTTCTGGGCCCTACAAAGTCTGGCCTCTGGGATAATGTTTATATGCAGCATCTGTCCTTGAAGACCTGTAGAGCAGGTTCTCAACCTTGGAACTGCAGACATTTTGACCAGATAATTCTTTGATGTGGGGGCTATTCTGTGGATGTAGGATGATCAGCAGAACCCTGGCCTCTACCCATTAGAGGCCAGTAGCATCTCCCCAGTTGTGACAACCAGAAAGGACTCCTGGGGGTGAAGGTGGGGATGCAAAATTGCTCCTGGGTGAGAACCACTGCTCTAAAGCAGGGTTCTGCAGGGTTTATTCATTGCCTTCAATTTTCTTAGCAGTGGCTGTTTTTCGTTTTCCAAAAGCTTTATAATACCCCAAGAAGAACTTTGTGGCAGGTGGTGGAGTTAGGGTGTGGACTGATCCTGTGAACCTGGGGGTCAGGGCAGATGCTTTTCTGGGGATCTGAAGATGAGCAGCAGAAAGAGAGGCAATGGCCAGGCCTGCAGTGTGTTAGCGACAAGCCTGGCAGCTGGCTAAGGAGGGAGACTTAGCAGGCACAGCCGTTGGAGGGGGGCAGAGGAATCTCCTGTCTACATTGTTACCGTATTTCTGAATAGTGAAAAATAAAAAATAAGCTAAATGTCTATCAATAGGAAGTGCCTGAAGAAATCGTGCTATGTCCTTACATAGGAATACTATACAGCTGTTAAAAAAAGCGAGGACAAGCAATATAAGCTGGCATGGAAAGATACCTGCTTCAGAGTAAGTGAACAAAAATGAAGCCCACAATATAGAAATATGGCTAGAAATGTGGGTTCTGGATTTGAATAGCAGCTCCCTCATTTATTAAACTTTATCATCTTTCCAAGCTTCAGTTTCCCCATTTCAAACATGAGACTCATGCTGCCTAGTTCTCAGATGACATAAATGCTCGGGAGACATTTAGTCCAGTCCCTGCATATGGTAAGCCCTCACTGAACGGCAGGATCATGGTGATGCTCATGATACTGGTGATTATAGTAATGACTATTGGTGATTCCTTCAGATAAAAAATTTTTCAGCATAGGGTACTTTCTTATTTACTTGATATTTTTTACACAGGGTCTAATGGAGATTAAAGGACAGAAACTAGTTAATTTAGGATGAAGATAAGCTGTGAAGTACTCTATGTGGCTTTGTGAATTACCTGTCCCTCCACCTCAGCTATGGTAATTTAGAGATTTACCCACAAAGTCTCACATAGTCTCCTGAGATGACTGACACACCTCAAACTAATAGCTGAGGAGTACTTTTTATTCTACCGCACACATCCCCCAACCAGAAAACAGCAACTCCATTCCCTCCTGTCCTCAAAGGGTCACCAATATTTTATGAACATTTCAAGTGTCAGGGATATTTTTATTTCCTCTAAATGGAATTGTCGTGGACAGAGTGAAATGAAATAGTGAGTGAAAAGAACTGAAATGCTAGTTTCTACGAAGCCTGAGATAACTGGGGAAACTGACTACTCAACAGTCTAATATTCAGAAGATGGGGAATGGGGGAGTGGGGAGGTCAGGGAGGAAGGGGATGGGTGAGGAAAGGCATGAAAACGAATCATGCACCTGCCACCCTGCCACCTTGAACCACCTCTTCTGTAACGCCTTTTACCAACCACCCTTCCCTCCACCCAAAAAAAGCTACCTGCCATTTTCTGCCACCTCTCTGCTTATACTATCCTTATGGCATTGTTATTTTGTGTATTTTCCTTACTTATTGACCCACTTTTCTTGTCAAACCAGTTGGGATCCACTAAGGCAGGGACTGTGGTGGTAGTTTTCTCCGCATGACTTATGTATAAATTGGGGATAATAACAGTACCTTTCCTTGCCAAGGGGAATAAATCTCTGATTAACAGATATAAATAATTTATCATACTGCCTGGCACAAAGGAGTTTAAGTGTTAGTTGCTATTATTACTAGTCATTATTTTTAAGCACAAATTTGGGGTGCTCTGCTGGCCCTGTCACACACTAAAGTGACAACCGTGAGGCAGGAATCATACCCCATTTCACAGGTAAGGAGTCTGAAGCGGAGGTGATAAGTCACTTGTCCAAATCATACAGCTGTTGCCTCTGCCTCTCAGCCCCTTGCTGTGTTATTCTGGTCCCAATTTGAGCTCAGAAAAGATGGCCAATAAACACTTGTTGAACGGCAGTGCCAGGCGCTTTATATACACTGCACTTATTTCATTCTTACATCAACCCTGCTAGGTATCACTGGCCCCATTTTTCAGATGAGGAAACAGACCTGCACATAGAACAGCCTAGATAAACTTAGCCCCTGCAGAGGACCCCAGATGCCTTTCTCAGCAGCCCCAGGGGGAGGGGAGCCTTCCTTCTATATGAACAACCAGGGGGTGAGATTCCTGGTGGTATCTGACAGATGCTATCAGCTGCTTCCCAGACTGGTTTGGTAAGACCAGGCTGGAATTACACAGCAACTTGTAGCTGGCCAATATCCAGCTCTACCCAGAGCCTTCAATAAAAGGAATGCACACAGACACCTGTACCAGGACATGTAATGTGCATGGCAGGAGCCAGGAGACCATGTAGCATGGCAGGAAGAACACTGGACTCAGAAGCTGAGGGTTCTAGTTCAGGCCCTGTTGATAACTCACTGAATACCCTTCACCAACCTCCTGTCCCCATCAATTACAGAGAATCTTTTCTTTACATGAAACTTTACAGGCGAGATTAACAGACAAATCTGGTAAAAGCAGAACTGCATGGGGAAGGTCAGCAGGGCAGGGCTCATTCTTCCATTTGGTAAATGAAGCCCTGAAAGGTGAAGGGCTTAGGGTAACTTAGGAAGACGAAGGCTGTGTGACCCCACATCAAATCTTAAGGAGAAAGACAGCCTACTTGTCCACACCTCAGCCTGGGCCTCTAATGAGAACAGGTGGCCAGGCCCATCACAGCTCCCACACCCTTCATCACAGGACCTGTGTCGACAGCTGGAGTGCAGATGGAGATGCTGGTGGAGGGAGAAGTCAGGGTCTGCCTTCTGACTCGGGGAGGTCCCCACAGCCCTGGGAGCTTGAGAAACAGTAAGCTCCAAGATCTATTTCTTGGAATTGATCCTACAGAAATAATTATGGGTGGGAGCAAAGATTTAATTCCAAGAATCCTTTCCTAATGACAGCAGTAGATTGAGCACATTATGATTATGCATATGTTGGCACACAATGCGCTCATTTAAGTGACATTGTATAAGAAAATAATGATGCAGAAAGGTGGTCATGATGTATTTTTAGGTTAAAAAAAGTATGAGTTTTATGATCTCAGTTTTGTAAAAATATTTCTCTCTATATAGAAAAATGTCTAGAAAGATGTTCATACTTTAGGCTTGGAAATGAAGGATTTTCCTCCTAGTTTTTGGTAGGAAAAAACTTCCCCCCACTTTTTTAAAGTGATAAAATAACAGTGTTAACCATATTCTGTAAAAAAAAAAATTCAAACAATAGAGAAGTACTAGATACTCCCACATGACCCTAATCCTCTCCTAAGGATAATTAAAATATTTTCTTTTACTTCTCCATATTTTCTACATTATTCATAATAAACATAAAATTTTATAAAGAAGAGCAAACAGTGCTGAGGTACCGTGGGCCTGGCTGGGCCCTGGCAGAGGACTGGAGCTGGGAACTGCTCAGAAGAAGATAGTGCATGAGCTGTCTGCTAAGGGCAATAGGTCGCTGGGTGCCTGAGGCTCCTTCTGGCTCCATGGTGTCCTAGTAGCTAGTGAGAATTCTGGAGTATGGTGTGGTGCACATAAGAGGCCTGGGTATGACATCAACCCCCTTTCCTCCTTTATGTCCAAGGAAATGTTTATAGATACTGCTTGGTGTTGCAGAAAGATGATCAAGGAGCATGAACCCCAGCTCTGCCTCTGCCTAGCCTAGCTGTGTGGCCTTGGGCAAGTGACTTAACCTCTCTGAGCATCCAATGCCTCCTCTGGTAATTGGGATACTAATACCTCCCTCACAGGGCTGGGTGACTGTGAGGATCAAATGTCTGGCACATGGAGCTGTTCGGTAAATGGCAGCTCCATTCTGTCTCTCTACCCACGTCTGGCACCACCCAGCAGATGTACCTCTGAGAGCAGCAGTTTGAGGTCCCTTCACAACAGCTCCCCTTTGGTGGTCTTGTGGTCCAGCCCCCAGACCCCAGTCAGGCCTGGCCATAAACCATACCCATAAATGCTTCTAGAGACGGAGATGAGCACTTTGGGGCAACATGTCCTGGCAGCATTTACATTCTCCCTGATACCCAGCCTCCTGCTACAACGTAAGTGTCAATCTCCTGGATAAACCACCCTGGCCACGGCCACTTACAATTTGGCTTCGTAGTCCTTCCATGCCTTCTCCAGCTGCTTTTTGGAATCCTGTGGTTTAAAAAGAACAGTTGGCCCAAAGGGGCACTTGGGATCAACAGTACCCTTTGCTACCCTTAGGGGGACCCTTTGCTTGCATGCTCCCCTATGCTGCTTAGAGCCATACTCCCCAGCCCTGCCCCTACATTCCTGACTACAAACCCAAACCCCCAGAAAAGACCCAACTGACCCCATTTCTCAGGGCTGGGCCCCTTCTCCCACCTGACCTCCTCCCACAGTTGCAAAGAATCAACTTTATTTGGTGGGCTCAGGCCTGGGATGTGGGAGGATTTGGGGAGTCACCATGAGGATGAGGATGGGAGGATGTGATCAGACTCCTCCCTAACTTTATCCCACCCTTTTCTCCTGCCTGGTACTAGATCATCCTCTCAACAGGATGGGTACAGATAAAGTGACATATGAACAGAGAGTCTAAGAATTCTCGCCAAGACTACACAGCAGGCTAGTGAGACCTGGCTGATCCCTGACCCAGTTTGCCTGGGCCTCCTCCAGCCCAGCTGACTCCCAGGGTGCCCCAGTCAGCCAGGTGGAAAAGCTGCCTGTCTGGTTTGGGTGGTTCCCAGGCTGATGCCCAGCCTGGGGCAAGGAGGGAAGCCTCTGGAGGTAGAACAGTTCCTCCCCTGGGCCTTCTGGGGCAGACTTCCCAGGGAGAGTATTCTGTCACCTTTGAGCTCTATTCTGCCTCGAGGCAGGGGCTGCCAGATGCAGAAAGAGCAGCCAAGCATGGCAGTCAGGAGCCCTGGATCCCACACCAGCTTCCCCACTGACTAGCTGTGTAAACTGTAAGCAGGCTACCAAACTCCCGGAGCCTTGATTTCAACTGGGAAATGGTAATACCTACAGAATCAACCTCATGGGCTGTTTCACATAAGGGCCTGGGCAGACAGTGGGTCGGCCATCCTAGGCTGATCCCAGAGCCAGGTCCTCCCATCCTTCTGAGCGTCAGTAACATGGGGCCAGCACTCCCACTGTGGCAGCCTCACTTGGCCTCCATCCTCAGCCCAGACCTGCCTCCCTCAGTCTCCTTTCCACCCCTTTCTCGCTCTATCCCACCATCTCTGGGCACACCCACTCCCCGCACGGAGACTCACCTGTCGCCCATCCCTCAGTTGCCCCTTCAACAGACTGTCCAGGGGGAAAGAGACAATGTTGTTCAGGTTCTGAACCTGGAAAAAGGAGAGACCCCCACACCCTGCCCTGAGTGACTGCTGGCCTGACCCCAGGGTTATACATAGGGTACGGAGTGCATCACAAGGCACACAGCACTAGGGGCAAAGGAGGCGGGGAGAGAAAGATGTGAACGTGGAGGTGGAAGAGTGTGGTGGAGCCGGCCTCTCAAAAGGATGTCACTGCCTCCCATGACTATGGACCTCTCACCCCACACTCCAGGAGCATCCCCAGCAGCCCCTTCTCTGGGCCTCTGCCAGGGGCACCCTCTCCTCTGACTCTCTGAAGGTCCTGTGGTGCCCAGCCATTGTTTTTTTGTCTGGCTAGTTCCTTGCCCCTTTTAATGTGGGAATCCTCTCCCTGTGGTCACAAGGGGTAAACACAAGAGGCAGAGCTGACTAGAGGACCTTCCCCAGGCTACAGTGATTGGAGAAGGAACAGGCACATGACCCAAGCAGCCAATCAGAATCCTTCCTGGGACTCTTCTGCCACAGTCACAGGAGGACTGTGTCTTTCTTCTGGTAAGGTGTGAATCTGGGCCTGCTGGACCATCTTGCCCACTGAGCAGA
The DNA here is from genome assembly GCA_029783875.1 of Phataginus tricuspis. Lineage (NCBI taxonomy): Eukaryota > Metazoa > Chordata > Mammalia > Pholidota > Manidae > Phataginus > Phataginus tricuspis. Next base: position 12,298 of record JAQQAC010019977.1, on the reverse strand, counting down.
GACAGAGACAAACTAAGAGAAAAGAGAATGAGCCTAAAGCCAGTTGTATGCCTGGACTTCCCATTATAGAGGCCAATGAATTCCCTTTTAAAAAATTAACCTAGTTGGAACTGAGTTTCTGTTACTTGGCAGGCCAAAATTTTAGCCCACCTTTCAAGGCATACTCCTGCCTGTGGCCTATGCTGACCTACCCTTTTTTTTTTATTAAGGTATTATTGATATACACTCTTCTGAAGTTTTCACATGAAAAAACAATGTGGTTACTACATTTACCCATATTATCAAGTCCCCACTCATACCCCAATTCAGTCACTGTCTATCAGTGTAGTAAGATGACACAGATTCACTGTTTGCCTTCTCTGTGCTACACTATTTTCCCCGTGATCCCCCACACCATGTGTACTAAACATAATACCCCACAATCCCCTTCTCCCACCCGCCCCACCCATCCTCCCACACCCCTCCCCTTTGGTAACCACTAGTTCCTTCTTGGAGTCTCTGAGTCTGCTACTATTTTGTTCCTTCAGTTTTGCTTCGTTGTTATACTCCACAAATAAGGGAAATCATTTGGCACTTGTCTTTCTCCGTCTGACTTATTTCACTGAGCATAATATCCTCCAGCTCTATCCATGTTGTTGCAAATGGCAGGATTTGTTTTCTTCTTATGGCTGAATAGTATTCCATTGTGTATATGTACCACTTCTTCTTTATCCACTCATCTACTGATGGACACTTAGGTTGCTTCCATATCTTGGCTATTGTAAAAAGTGCTGCAATAAACATAGGGGTGCATATGTCTTTTTGAATCTGAGAAGTTGTATTCTTTGGGTAAATTCCAAGGAGTGGGATTCCCGGGTCAAATGGTATTTGTATTTTTAGTTTTTTGAGGAACCTCCATATTGCTTTCCACAATGGTTGAACTAGCGTACATTCCCACCAGCAGTGTAGGAGGGTTCCCCTTTCTCTGTATCCTCGCCAGCATTTGTTGTTCTTAGTCTTTTGGAAGGTGGCCATCCTTACTGCTGTGAGGTGATATCTCATTGTGGTTTTAATTTGCATTTCCCTGATGATTAGTGATGTGGAGCATCTTTTCATGTGCCTGTTGGCCATCTGAATTTCTTCTTTGGAGAACTGTCTCTTCATATCCTCTGCCCATTTTTTAATTGGGATTTGCTTTTTGGGTGTTGAGGCGTGTAAGTTCTTTATATATTTTGGATGTTAACCCCTTGTCGGATATGTCATTTACAAATATATTCTCCCATACTGTAGGATGCCTTTTTGTTCTGTTGATGATGTCCTTTGCCGTACAGAAACTTTTTAGTTTGATGTAGTCCCATGAGTTCATTTTTGCTTTTGTTTCCCTTTCCCGAGGAGATGCGTTCAGGAAGAAGTCGCTCATGCTTATATTCAGGAGATTTTTGCCTATGTTGTCTTGTAAGAGTTTTATGGTTTCATGACTTACATTCAGGTCCTTGATCCATTTCGAGTTTACTTTTGTGTATGGGGTTAAACAATAATCAAGTTTCATTCTCTTGCATGTAGCTGTCCAGTTTTGCCAACACCAGCTGTTGAAGAGGCTGTCATTTCCCCATTGCATGTCCATGGCTCCTTTATAATATATTAATTGACCATATATGGTTGGGTTTATATCAGGGCTCTCTAGTCTGTTCCATTGGTCTATGGGTCTGTTCTTGTGCCAGTACCAAATTGTCTTGATTACTGTGGCTTTGTAGTAAAGCTTGAAGTTGGGGAGCATAATCCCCCCAGCTTTATTCTTCCATCTCAGGATTGCTTTGGCTATTCGGGGTCTTTAGTGGTTCCATATGAATTTTAGAATGATTTTCTGTAGTTTGTTGAAAAATGCTGTTGGCGTTTTGATAGGAATTGCATTGAATCTGTAGATTGCTTTGGGCAGGATGGCCATTTTGACAATATTAATTCTTCCTATCCATGAGCACGGGATGTGTTTCCATTTATTGGTATTTTCTTTAATTTCTCTTGTGAGTGTCTTGTAGTTTTCAGAGTATAGGTCTTTCACTTCCTTGGTTAGGTTTATTCCTAGGTATTTTATTCTTTTTGAGGCAACTTTGAATGGAATTGTTTTCCTGATTTCTCTCTCTGCTAGGTCATTGTTAGTGTATAGGAATGCCACAGATTTCTGCGTATTAATTTTGTATCCCGCAACTTTGCTGAATTCAGATATTAGATCTAGTAGTTTTGGAGTAGATTCTTTAGGGTTTTTTATGTACAATATCATGTCACCTGCAAACAGGGACAGTTTAACTTCTTCCCTGCCAATCTGGATGCCTTTTATTTCTTTGTGTTGTCTGATTGCCGTGGCTAGGACCTCCAGTACTATGTTGAATAGAAGTTGACCTCCCCTTTTCTGAACCATGGCAGCACTAGGCCTCTGACACAGCCTGCTGGGTCCTTGCGGTTGTGCCCCGCTGCTGGAATTGATTGGTGCTGCCTCACATTTCCTGTCTCTTGTCCCCTGAAACCTGACTCTTCCCTGTGTCAGTGCCCACCACAGAGTGGACCCTCAGCAAACACTAGTTTGACTGAAACAGGGGAAGGAGAGTAAAGACAACAGAGGCCACTAACTGAATTAACACTGTTAATTAACTCAGTTAACATTACTTCATGAATTCATTTCACACTGTTAAAGCCTCTATCTGCAGGACAGTTTGCAAGGCAGCGCTATGCAAAGAGATATAATCGTGAAAGACAGCAACATAAGCTAACATTTCCTGAGCTCTTACTCTGGAGTAGGCGCTGAACTTGCATGATCCTCATTACAGCTCCATGAGGTAGGTACCACTATTACCCCAAGTTTACAGATGAGAGACCTGGGGCTCAGGCAGAGTGAGTGACTTTCCCAGGGTCACACACCTAGTGAGCAGCAGAGCGGGGATTCGAGGCCTGAGTCCCAGGCCAAGGTTGGGTGCTTAACCACGAAGCCAACTGCCTCTTGGAGATGATGGGATCCCTCCCAGCTGGGATGGGTACTGGATGGGACTGGAGCCTGGAGAGCTAGCCCAAAAGCCACAAGGCCTGGCGGGGAGGGGGTTTCTTGGGAGGCTGTACAGCCAGGCTTGTGCTAGGACTCTGGAACCAGACAACCTGGGTTCATATTTGGCTGTATGACCTTGGACAAGTTGCTTAACCCTGTATCCTAGCTTCCCAGCCTGAAAAGTGGGGACAACAGTAAAACCAAGCCCACAGAGCTGTGCTCCAGGATTAAAGGAGGTAACACACATGAAGTATCAAGAACTGTGCCTGCATGTGGGAAGTGTCTTAGGTGGCCTTGAGGTGGGGACGAGGCAATCTCAGGAGGGAACCTGAGGCCACTGGGCCATGTGTAGGAGCTGGGAGGCTTGTTGAGGTGAGGCAGGTTCTAGGCTTTGAGGACAAAGCACACGTGGTTGGGAAAGTGGAGGCCGAAGAGGGTGAAGAAGAGACAGTGGTGCAGTCAGGAACCCTGGAGTGTGCCCTCTCTTCTCCTGAATCTTCTCTAGAGCCCTCCCTCATGTGGGGATCTTCCCCTCTGTGAACCCCCCTCAGCTCCCAGAGTCTCACCCCAGAAGAGAAAGAGGATGGCAGGGAGGTAGGGAGAGAGGGAGATAGAAGACATGGGGGAGAAGTCAGAGAGGAGGAAGAATGCAAATGGTAGGTCAGAACTGGAAGAGGACCTCGGGTCATGGGTCAGAGGTCAAGGACAACCTGGGAAAGGGTAGAAACCAACCCTTCCCCAGTCAGGTTCCTAAGCCTGCTAGATTTACCCTGAGCCCGGGCTTAGGGCCTCACCAGGTTCTTGAGGAGTGCAGCCACCTCACGGGTGAACACGGCCAAGTTCAGGAAGCCAGTGGACAGCTCATGACTGTTTTGGGACAGGTGGCTGTTGCCTAAGGACTCCACAGCCTCTCGGTACTGCTCCTCATTCTCCACATGACCTGTAGAGGTAAGGAAGGGCGGAGTTAGCTGCAGGCTGGGGCTGGGGAAGGGGCTGCCTGGCCAGGCTGGGCATCTGGCAGGCGCACTCACCGAGGCCAGAGCTGTTGATTGCCCGCACAGCCTTCTTTATTCTCTGCAGGATGACCTGGTCTCCTTCCAGGATCTGGAAGCAAACATGGACAGAGGTTCAGGGATGCTCAGCTGGGAGGGGTGCCTGACTCTCACCCTCTACATGTACAGTTTCCTCTCTAGGGTCCTACAAAACAAACAGACCACCTCTTCCCCGCAGGCCATATGGGAAACCATAGATCAGTCACACTACTCCAGGAAGACCACTCAAGTCCAACACAGGCCAAGTAAACGTAGCCATTACAAGGCATGTGGTGTAGTGGGGTATGCGCACCTGGGTTTGAATCTCGGCTCTGGCACTAACTAATGTGTCAGTCTAGACAAATCGGTGAACTTCTCCAAGCCTTGGGGGCCTGGTCTGCAAAACAGGGGTGATACTACAGACTCATGGAGTTGCTGCGAGAATTAATGATTTGATGAATATGTGCAAAATGCTTAGCAAAAGGCCAGAGGAGAAAACGTGGACATCTCTATATTCTCAAAAGACATAGAAGGGGGAATGCTTGTTCACCAAATCCCAGGCTCAATAAGCAGCCACGTGAGGATGAGGAGGAAGAGCTGGGATACCATGGGGGTGGCGGGGAGATGAGAGAGAGTAGAGGGGCTCACTCAAATCCCACTGGAGAGAACTGGTTGGAACACACAAGCCCAAGGTCCAGGGGTTGCAGAACCAACAGCAGGCTGTGTGGAAGGCCAGATGGAAAGCAAGCAGCAGGACTCACATGCCCCAGGGGACTCAGCCCAGGTGGAAACCTCCCAGACACACTCCTCTTTCAGTGGGGTATAGAAGCTCCAGCCTCATGAAACTCTTGTGAAATGCATAGTTAAGCTGGAAATCATAGAATGTCAGGCCTGCAAGAGCCCACAGAGCCACAGATGAGGAAACAGGCCAAGAGAGGGGAAGGCTGCCCAGAGTGGGACAGCAGCACAGCTGACCTTCAGGGGTGCTCCAGCACAGCCCCACAGCCTCACTCTGACCCAACCCCACCTATTTGGTCCAGGGACTAAAATGGGATCAGAGTTTGCTCTCCAAAGAGTTACTTCAATGTGACAAGAGTTAGTGAACTCATTTGGAATGGTATCTCCAAAGATGTTACATGATATTCATAGGACATGCACAGGGTGGACCTCAGAAGCAGGATGGAATGTTCTTGGAAGCCTCTGGAGGGAGGGGGTGATGGTTTTGAAGCCCAGCTCCACTGCCCAGGTGCTGTGTGCCCTTGGGCAAACTTCCTATTCTCTCTGAGCTTCCTTATTAGCCATCTATAAAATGGGGGAACAATGCCTACCTGTCAGGGTTGTTATGAGGATTGTGTGTATTTGATGATGCACATCAAGAGTTTAGCTTCATGCTGAGCCCAGAGTGTGTCCTCAATGAACAGTACAGACAGTCATTATTAGCAGCTGCTGCTGCTGCTAGAGAGGTCCATCAAATTCTGGGTACTTTTCCTACAGGAACTAGAAACCTAACTCCTCCCTGGGTATGAACTTGAGATACTTTTGTGTTTGGGACCAGCAGAGGCCCATCTCAGGACTGAAGAAAGTCAAGGAATTATGGAGACTGGGGAGAGGAGGCCATATTTGAATCAGCAGAACAATGACATTTCTACTGGCGAGACAAAGACAAGAGGACATGGACATCTCTAGAGATCCCAAAGACCCAGATGATGAAACACATTGTTCCCCAAAGCCCTTGATACCCACCTTGAAACTTGAAAAGGAAAGCAAAGAGGTGATTAATTTAAGAAACTATGACTTCAAGTTGCGGGATACAAAATTAACACACAGAAATCTGTTGCATTCCTATGCGCTAATGATGAACTAGGAGAAAGAGAAATCAGGAAAACAATTCCATTCACAATTGCATCAAAAGTAAAATACCTAGGAATAAACCTAACCAAGGAAGTGAAAGAGCTATACTCTGAAAACTACAAGACACTCATGAGAGAAATTAAAGAAGATACCAATAAATGGAAACACATCCCGTGTTCATGGATAGGAAAAATTAATATTGTCAAAATGGCCATCCTGCCTAAAGCAATCTACAGATTCAATGCAATCCCTATCAAAATACCAACAGCATTCTTCAATGAACTAGAGCAAATAGTTCTAAAATACATATGGAACCACAAAAGACCCCAAATAGCCAAAGCAATCCTGAGAAGGAAGAATAAAGTGGGGAGAATTACACTCCCTGACTTCAAGCTCTACTACAAAGCCACAGTAATCAAGACAATTTGGTACTGGCACAAGAACAGACCCATACACCAATGAAACAGACTAGAGAGCCCTGATATAAACCCAAGCATATATGGTCAATTAATATATGATAAAGGAGCCATGGATATACAATGGGGAAATGACAGCCTCTTCAACAGCTGGTGTTGGCAAAACTGGACAGCTACATGTAAGAGAATGAAACTGCATTACTGTCTAACCCCATACACAAAAGTAAACTCAAAATGGATCAAAGACCTGAATGTAAGTCATGAAACCGTAAAACTCTTAGAAAAAAACATAGGTAAAAATCTCTTGGACATAAACATGAGCAACTTCTTCATGACCATATCTCCCCAGGAAAGGGAAACAAAAGCAAAAATGAACAAGTGGGACTATATCAAACTAAAAAGCTTCTGTACAGCAAAGGACAACATCAGTAGAACAAAAAGACATCCTACAGTATGGGAGAATATATTCATAAATGACATACCCGATAAGGGGTTGACATCCAAATTATATAAAGAGCTCATGCACCTCAATAAACAAAAAGCAAATAAGCCAATTAAAAAATGGGCAGAGGAGCTGAACAGACACTTCTCCAAAGAAGAAATTCAGATGGCCAACAAGCACATGAAAAGATGCTCCACATCCCTAATCATCAGAGAAATGCAAATTAAAACCACAATGAGATATCACCTCACACCAGTTAGGATGGCCAACATCCAAAAGACAAATAACAACAAATATTGGCAAGGATGTGGAGAAAGGGGAACCCTCCTACACTGCTGGTGGGAATGTAAATTAGTACAACCATTGTGGAAAGCAGTATGGAAGTTCCTCAAAAAACTCAAAATAGAAATACCATTTGACCCAGGAATTCCACTCCTAGGAATTTACCCTAAGAATGCAGCAGCCCAGTTTGAAAAAGACATATGCACCCCTATGATTATCGCAGCACTATCTACAATAGCCAAGAAATGGAAACAACCTAAGTGCCCATCAGTAGATAAATGGATAAAGAAGATGTGGTACATATACACAATGGAATATTATTCAGCCATAAGAAGAAAACAAATCCTACCATTTGCAACAATATGGATGGAGCTAGAGGGTATTATGCTCAGAGAAATAAGCCAGGCAGAGAAAGACAAGCATCAAATGATTTCACTCATCTGTGGAGTATAAGAACAAAGAAAAAACTGAAGGAACAAAACAGCAGCAGCCTCACAGAACCCAAGAATGGACTAACAGTTACCAAAGGGAAAGGGACTGGGGAAGATGGGTGGGAAGGGAAGGATAAGGGGGAAAAAGGGGCATTATGATTAGCACGTATAATGTGTGTGTGGGGGGAACACAGGGAAGGCAGTATAACACAGAGAAGACAAGTAGTGATTCTATCGCCTCTTACTACGCTGATGGACAGTGACTGTAATGGGGTATGGGTGGGGACTTGATAATAGGGGGAGTCTAGTAACCATAATGTTGCTCATGTAATTATACATTAATAATACCAAAATTAAAAAAATACACTCATAAGAAAAAAAAGAAACTCTGACTTCAAAAGATAGTGCAAGTTAAAGATATGAACAAATTCCAAAGAGATTTAGAAAACTCCCTAGAAGGCAGATCCATGTGCCTAGCATCCAGAAGGTGCTCAATAACAGTTTACCTAAATGAATGATGGTTTGCAAAGTCCCTGGGACACTGACATGAGAAGTATGGCCATGCTCTAGAAACCTTTTGGGGAATCTTCCCATCCCATGACATCCATTCTCTGAAAACTGCCCTCCTCCCCCTTAGAGGTGGGCCCTTGCTGCCTTGTTTGTTCTGGTCATAGTTGACTAGGCCAGGGTGGACACTTGACCCAAGCTGAGCCAATCAGGTTCTCTCTCCAAGGAATTTGGGACTGGTCTCTGGGAAGCAAGCTAATTGATTGAAAGTTCTTAAGCTGGTACACCTTTCCCACCATGTACAAAGGGAAGAGAACAAAGCAAATGTGTAATAAGAAAATGAGACCCTTGCTGCCCAAGAAAGTCAGAAGAAAAGGGTTGCTCTGGTTTCTGGCAGCTTTCCAGATCCTGTACCCTGAGAGACCCTTCCACCCTTCCTGAAATACCTTCCTTCCATACCTCTAAATCCACCTGAATCCACCCAGCCTTTAGTGCTTAACTTAGTTTGAGAGGATTTCTCTTCCTTGCAGTGTGGCAAGACTGCTGACTCGCTCCCAATGTCCATTCTCTCTTCTTCCTTAGCAATAAGAACCTATTTTCAGACGGCCACATGGCCACTCAGAATAAAGACTACATTTTCCCAGCCTACCTTGCAGCTAAATGTCTCATGTGACTAAGTTCTGAACAATAGAATGTAATGGTATTTCAATTGTTAGCTTCCAGAAAATACTCCTCAGAGGAAGGCAGGAACTACATACCCATTAGAATGACCAAATCCAAAACATGGAACACCAAATGCTGATGAGGATGTGGAGCAAGAAGAGTCTCATACATTATTGGTAGGAAAGCAAAGTGGGCCGTACCCACTTTGGCAGTTTCTTACAAAACTAAATGTAATCTTACCATTGATCCAGCAGTTGTGCTCCTTGGAATTTCCCCAAATGAAGTGAAAACTTATTTCCATACAAAAATTTGCACATGGATGTTTATAGCAGCTTTATTCGTAACTGCCAAAACTTGAAAGACAATGAAATATTATTTAGTGGTAAAAAGAAATGAGCTATCAAGCCACAAAAAACATAGAGGAAAGAAGCCAATCTGAAAAGGCTACATACTGTCTGATTCTAACTATGTGACATTCTGGAATAGGAAAATTATAGAAACAGTAAAAAGATCAGTGTTTGCCATGGATGGAGGGATGTATAGGTGGAGCATAGAGGAGTTTTAGGGCAGTGAAACTGTTCTGTTTGAATATGAGAGTGGGTACATGTCTTCATATATTTGTCAAAATTCACAGAATGTACACCACCAAGAGTGAACCCTAATGTAAACTATGGACTTTGGATACTTCCTACTCAATTTTGCTGTGAACCTAAAACTGCTCTAAATAATAAAGTATATATTTTTTCAAATAAAGAAAAGAATAAAGGGAGGGGAACCCTCTGTCATACCTTTCTCCTGGCTAGAATGCATTTGTGATGTCTAAAGATCAGGCAGCCATCTCGGACCATGAGGTAGAAGCCATGTGTTACAGGTGGTGGAGCAACAAAGTAAAAGCCTTGTCCCTGGTGATTAGGAAGCCACCTATCAGCCCTGAACTACTAGTCTGTAGCCTTCTTTTACATGTGAGAGAGAGGTAAGTATCTTTGAGCCACCCTTATGCTGGGTATTCTGTCACTTGAGGTTGAACCAAGCTCTAACTCATACAGACAGGCAAATCAATCACCCTCATCACCCACAAACTGTTGCCTGATGCCCTTGCAGACATCTATCAGGAAATAGCTTCCCAGCAAGATACCAATCCTGCCCCTACTGCTTTTAGCAACCACGGTTCACACAGCTATTCATTCATTCAACTAGTTATTGAATGCCTGTTATGTGTTCACACCCTGTGTAAATGACACAGTCTCAACAGGGACATCGCCATCTAAGGGAAGAAAGAGAGCCAAGTCAACAGATACTGAGACTGCAATGTGATTGTGGAAGATGGACAAGGTACCTGAGAGTCCAGGGGAAGCAGACTTGTCTGCTTGGGAGGAACAGGGCAAGCTTTAAGCTGTGATGTGTGACTGTGGGCACCGGACAGGCAGAAAAGAGCCTGCGAGATGCACCGAGAAGCGGCATCAGGAAGTGCTTGGTGTAAATGGTAGGATTGCTGGAGGAAGGAGGCTGGCTCTGGGAAGCAAGGGCAAGGAAAGGAATATCGTTTGTTCATTCATTCATTTCAACAAGCATCTACTGGTGCCTATTTTAACCAGGCATGGCTCCTTGCTTCAAGAGGCTCACAGACACATAAACACACAAGTGCCGGAAGGAGGCACAAAGAGGGGAGAATTCTAATCAAGAAAATATCTGAAAATCATTTAAACACCTACCTGAAGCTAAATAAATATAGTTTTAAGGTAGGAATTCTGATCATAGCCTGGAGATGGGGACATATTTGGGAAAGGCACAAAGGTTTCCTGAACCCCTATAATGATGCTACCATAGCATGATGAGTCACAAACTCAAATTCTAGCTCCAGTCTCCCCAAAACTACCTCCCTTTGTGATATTAGCCCAGCAGTTCTCTAAACCTCCTCTTCTTTGAAACAGGAGAAAAATAATATAGGAGAAAACTCCATTCTTCACTTAACTCTCGGAGTAACTGTGAGGCTTTTATGAGATGGCAGGCGTGGTGGCCTGTGCCAAGGCTTGAGGCATTTGGAAAATATGAGTATCATTCTTACTGTGGCTCCTTTTCTGCTTCTGTATGAGATCAGTGCTCACTCCCCATGTCTGAGACTGCATAGGTTAGAAAAAAACAAGCTGAGTTACCTCTCGATGTAGGTAGGTGCCCAATAGTCAGTGATTCTCAAAATGGGGCCCCTGAATCAGCTGTCAGCATCAGCTGGGAACTTGTGAGAAATGCAAATTCTTCAGCTGAATCAGAAAATGTGCGGATAGGGCCCTTTGGGTTTTAACAAGCCCTCCAGGAGATTCTGGTGCATGCTCAAGTTTGGGAATCACTGGTCTAATTCTGCCCTTCAGAGATGCAGTAAGTCATCACGGCTAGAAATATGGGACTGGCCCTATGCTACATGGTTTTGAATTCCAGCTCCATTAGGTACTTGCTATGTCACCTCCTGGGCCTCAATGTCCCCATGAAATGAGGATGACAGTAGTTTCTACTACATAGGGTTGCTGGGGAGATTAAATGAATTCACATAGGTAAAGTGCTTAGAATGCTGTTACTTGATAGCTAATGATGTTATCTATTTCAAAATTAAATGAACTAAATTTGGTTTAGGAGTTTCTCAACTCTCCCTGGGCTAACTGAAGACACCCACTGAACCCCCAATGAACCTGTTCAGCAAGCTGTGGGAACCACAGGTGCAGAGAGACCACACTGAAACCTCTGCCACTAGGCAGTCACAGAGTACAAGACATTACATATCCTGAGTGCCTGCTGTGTGCCAGGCACAATACTCTTCACCACCTAGCCACCCTTTGAGGTAGGCATCACTGTTCACATTTTACAGATGAAGCTGTCAGGGGAAGGAACATGGCCAATTATGTTCAAGTCACATAATGATGAACAGTGGCAGGGTCCTAATTTGAACCCATGTCTAGCCAAACCCAGGGCCCATGTTGCTGTATTGCCATACCGCCACGCTGCCCCCAAAGGTTAAGGGACACAGCTTCTTGATCCTGAGACTGGATGTGCCTCTGAACCTGAATCTCAACTCAACCATGTTTACCATATCCCCTCAACTCCTCAAACAGGGAAGGCAGAGGGAGGGACAGAGGGAGATCTGTCAAAGAAAACAAGGGTAACAGCAGTGGCAGGGCCCCAGTTACAAAAACTCCAAGGGCTATCCTACTGAAGAGAAAACAGATTTGTTCAAGTTGGTCTTGAATAGGATTCCCAGGATTGAGAGGTGGAAGCTTGGGAGACAGAAATAGATCTCAGTTCAAACAGAGGAAGTTTTTAAGGAAGAATAAGCAACCCCATTATTCTGCCTTATAGACTAAGGTGAGGGTGTGAGAGTGAGCTCCCCATCATTTGAAGTATTCAAGGACTTCAGGTGGTACAGCATGATTCAAGCACTGGATTTTGGATTAGTAGTGATGGCCATTTAGGTTTCTCTCAAAGCTGAGAGTCAATTGCTCTGTGCAAGAGCCTGGGCAGGCAAAACACAGAGTGTCAGAGGCATGTCTGAACTTGGAAAACCGACTTCAGGCAGCCTTGGCTTGCTGGCCCTAAACAAAGCCTGAATTCCAGATGGTAGTATTGCCCTTTGTGCCACCCTTGACACACACACACACACACACACACACACACAC
>JAQQAC010019963.1:60453630-60480676 GCA_029783875.1 Phataginus tricuspis | reverse complement strand
GACTGACCCCTTTATCATTATGTAATGTCCATCTTTATCTCTTGCTACTTTCTTCGTTTTGAAGTCTATTTTATCTGATACAAGTACTGCAACACCTGCTTTTTTCTCTTTGTTGTTTGCTTGAAATATTTTTTTCCATCCCCTCACTTTTAGTCTGTGTATATCTTTGGGTTTGAGGTGAGTCTCTTGTAAGCAGCATATAGATGGGTCTTGTTTTTTTATCCACTCTGTTACTCTGTGTCTTTTGATTGGTGCATTCAGTCCGTTTACATTTAGGGTGATTATTGATAGATATGTACTTATTGCCATTGCTGGCTTTAGATTCGTGGTTACCAAAGGTTCAAGGGTTGGTTCTTTACTATCTGAGAATCTAACTTAACTTTCTTGTTAAGTTATTGTGAACGCCGTCTGATGTTTCTTTATCTCTCCCTTCCTATTCTTCCTTCTCCTTTCTTTATATATTAAGTGTTTTATTCTTTGCCTTTAGTTAGTATTTGGATGGTCTGCTTTCTTTGCTATGATTTTATTTTCTCTGGTGACATGTTTTTATCCTTAGGGTTGCTTCCCTCTAGAGCAGTCTGTTTAAGATATCCTGTAGTGGTGGTTTATGAGAGGCAAACTCTCTCAACTTTCCTTTGTCTTGAAATTGTTTAATACCTCCATCATATGTAAATGATTATCATGCTGGATGCAATATTCTTGGTTCGAGGCCTTTCTGTTTCATTACATTAGATATATCATGCCATTCTCTTCTGGCCTGTAGCGTTTCTGTTGAGAAGTCTGATGATAGTCTGATGGGTTTTCCTTTGTAGGTGATCTTTTTTCTCTCTCTAGCTGCCTTTAATACTCTGTCCTTATCTTTGATCTTTGCCATCTTAATTATTATGTGTCTTGGGGTTGTCTTCCTTGGGTCCCTTGTGTTCGGAGATCTGTGGGCTTCCGTGGACTGCAAGGCTATTTCCTTCCCCAGCGTGGGAAAGTTTTCAGCAATTATTTCTTCAAAGACACTTTCTATCCCTTTTTCTCTCTCTTCTTCCTCTGGTACTCCTATAATGCGAATATTGTTCCGTTTGGATTGGTCCCACAGTTCTCTTAATATTCTTTCATTCTTAGGGATCCTTTTATCTCTCTCTGCCTCAGCCTCTTTGTATTCCTCTTCTCTGTTTTGTATTTCATTGACAGTGTCTTGTACCTCATCCAGTCTGCTGTTAAGCCTGTCGATGGCTTGTGTCATTTCTGCATTGTTTTTCCTCATTTCCTCCCTCAGCTCTTGCACATTTTTCTGTAGATCTGTCAGCATGGCTATGACTTTTATTCTGAATTCTTTGTCAGGAAGACTGTGCATGTCCATTCCTTCAGGTTCTCTCTCAGGGGTTGTGTGTGTCTGAAGTTTTGTCTGTATCATATTCTTCTGTCTTCTCATGACTATAGAATTGGTTGTTGGTAGTTGTCACGTATGTCAGCTGGGCTCTTTATGACCGCCTTGCCAGCTGCCGAGTCCTCTCGTGTTGCTGCACAGTGTGCGCTTTCCTGTGTGTTCTGGTCTATCTTTTAGGAACAGTTGCATTTGCTGTGTTTTCGTGGATAAATATAATGTTGGGAGGAAAGTTCTGCCGCTCCGTTCATGCCACCATCTTCCCCGAACTCCATGTTTATGATTTTTATCTTGAAGTCTTTATCAAGAAGATTGGTGATTTCAGTTTCACTTAGCCCTCTTTCTGGTGTTTGAGGGATTTTGGTTAGGACAAAATTCTTTTTCCATTTCATATTTCTAATGATTAGCATGGAATAACAACTTTCTGTAGGTGATGCCCAGAAGCTCTACTCCCTGGAGCTGCCTATCCCCTGGAGCAATTGCGGGGGTTGCAGGCATGTGCCACCTGTACCTGCTGGGAGGAAACAACCTTTACCTGATTCCTGTAGTACCTGATTCCTGTAGTACCTGCTTCCTTGCCATGTCCTGTGGCCCAGTGTGTGGGGAGGAGCCTCTGTGTTATGACCCTGTAGCTGCTGTAAGCAGGGCCACCTTCCAACTGGCCTGGCGTGAAGGCAGGTGCAGCAGGTTTGTGAACTGGTACTGGCCAGGAGGAAGGAGCAGCAGGCTGCATATTGCAGTGGGGTCCCCAGAGCTGCATTGCCAGCAGGGGGATGGATCTTCTGAAGCTCCTGAAAGTTCCTGATCTGCTGGGCTGAGTGTGGAGGCATGATTTTGTCCATGTGTCTTTTCTCTTGAGCAGCAAGCTCTGTGTAATCCTTGCCTGTTTAGCACCCCTGTTGCTGTTAGGAAGTCTTTCAAAGTGCCTGCCTTTTGTCCTGGCAAAAATCAGATGTGGGTACCTCTTCTCTACAAGCTGCTGGAATCTTAGTCTCTCCATATATTCTGCCTGTCATTGCTTTCTAACCCCTATAAATGTCCAGAGCACCATGTAATGTGTGTTCATACTCCTGGAGCGGGTGTTCAGTAGTTCTGGGCTTCTACTCCCTCCCTGCTCTGTTTCTCTTCCTCCTGCCTGTGGGCTGGGGTTGGGGGGAGGGCTTGGGTCCCACTGAATCGGGCCTGTGCTACTTGACTCTTTTCTGTGAGGTGTTCTGTTTTCTCCCAGATGTAGGTGGTCTGTAGCAGTCTTCAGGTCACTCTTTCAGGATGAGTTGTATTTGCTGTATTTTTATGTCATATGTGGTTTGGGGAGGAGGTTTCTGCCTCACTTCTCATGCCGTCATCTTTTTCTGGATCCTCACGGGGTCTTGTTTTACTCATTATTAGTTTTGTTTGAGTTCCAGTTATATATGAGAAGTTGTTATGAGCCTTTGAGGCTCTGGGTGATGTTGGCCTGCTCCAGAGACGATCTACAAAACTAGCAGCTCAGCAGTCTCCAGACACTGAAGAGCAGTTGGGAATTTAGATGGTTCAGAACTGAGCTCCTTCCCTGGGGAGGCTGCTCTGCTTCTACCTTACCTGTACTTCTGACGCATGTCACTCTTCGAGGTTCCGTGGCATGCTTGGGAGGCCTCTCTCCTGGGAGGACCCTGGCTCCAGCCTTGCTTTGCTCAGGTCCTGGTATCAGTCCTCTGGCAGAATTGGCAGGTGCCCCTCAGGGAAGCAGCCTTAGGCTCTCTAGGGTGTCAGGCTTACTCTTTCTTGGGTGTCAGGCTTACTCTTTTGCACTGCCGTGATATCAGATGTCTTTTTATGTTTCTGATTGTCCCAATTGTTCTAGAAATCTGTTCTTAAAATCTATGAAATTTTTATGTTCTCCTGTGTTCAAAAGGTGCTTAGCAATTATTTCTCTGCAAGGCTAAGAAAAAAGCCAGGTAAATTTGCTCTAGTCATCTACAAACATTTGAACAGATTACATTTCAGGCATGTTTTAAAGATAGGAAAAAGAAACACTTTCTAACTTAGGAAATTAGTTATTAATTATCAAAATGCCATTAATTTGGCATATTTTAATTTGGATATGTTCAACTATGCAGTTCTGAAGTGGTCACTTTAATAGGCACCTTAAGGGTCTGGCTTGCCTAGTGTTCTGGTTTACAGGTGCTGTTTGCATTGTGTAGGGGACTCAGTGGCTCTTCCAGGCCTTTGCACTCCTCATCTGGGTGCATGAATTGGTGTTATGAGAAAAGAACAAGCTTGGGGGTCAGGCCTCTTTCCAAATCCTACCTCTGACAGTCTTGCTGTTATGTGATTTTGGTCAAGTAATTGAACCACTGAATTTCAATTTACTTTCCCTTAAAACTGGGTCTATTACTACCCTGTTGCTGGCTTCTTATCAGGATGGAAATGCCTTTACCTCTCAGGTTATTTTAGAGGTATGAGGTAAGAATGTGAGAGCAAATTGGAAAAGGGTCCTAACACCAAGTAGTACTAATTAGAAACATCTGGATTGTGTATTCAAATGTTAAGTTTAAAATCTATATTATCACTCTTTGGGAGCTTTTGTATGTTAGCTATTGATGAAGACAAGCCAATTATACTTTCACATAGACTTGTAAATTGACAAATTGGAGTGACTTTTATTTCCTGTAGAGGCTGTTCTTCCAATGCTGTGACTGTTTTCCAGTTTTCCTAGTTTCCTTCTCCATGGGATCTTGTGCTTCCCTCCCAGTGACCTGGAATTCTCTCGCAGGGGCTTATCTTCCCTTCCACAGTGCAGCTCTTGCAAGCCCTCCACCAGGGATGCGTCCTTTGTTGCCTTAGTAATGTTCCTCCTTCCTTGAATCCTGTAAGGTGCCCCCGCTGTTGTACTTTGAATGGTGCTTACTGAGTCACTGGCTTATTTCCATCATTGGATGCCCCATTCCTAGGAGACTTCTGTAGCATGTGTCCCTCCAGGTGCCCATTCTCCACCTTCCACACAAATTCTGCCCCAGCCTTCACCCTGCCCAAGTGATGAAAGGGTGAGTGGTGGTGGTAATTCTTGTTTCCACATAATCTGGGCTTATTCCTTGGCTTATTCTTTAAATGTTTTATCTTTTGGTTTTTTCCCCCTTTTTTGTAGCTAAACAGCAATGTTTCTCAATCTGGGCTCCATCCAAAAGCACTTATGCCTTAACCTCAGCCACTCTGGGGTCTTCTCATTGTGCATCAGGGCTGAGGGCCTTGGTCTGCCTTCTCTCCTTGAGTGTTGGCATCTCCTCTAGGCCATGGCCTACAGTCCATTTGCTGATGACTCTGATTTAAATCTCTTGGCCTGAACACTGTTAAGATCTGGATTTGTGTTTATAGAGTGTGCGTGTATGTGTTGTGCATGTTTGTATCTGAGTGTGCATACATGTATGTATGGTGTGTGCATGGGGAGAGGA
The DNA here is from genome assembly GCA_029783875.1 of Phataginus tricuspis. Lineage (NCBI taxonomy): Eukaryota > Metazoa > Chordata > Mammalia > Pholidota > Manidae > Phataginus > Phataginus tricuspis. Next base: position 60,475,870 of record JAQQAC010019963.1, on the reverse strand, counting down.
TATCCATGTTTATGTTCAGTAGTTAGCACAAATCTCAGTGGTTAAAATGGAGCTAATTCTCATTCTGATTCTGCTCCCTGCTTTTTCATTTTTCACATCTGATCTGTACCATTTGATCTGAAATGCCTTCATTTTTTTTTAATGACTGAGTAATATTCTACTGTGCATATATACCACATCTTTATCCATTCATCTATTGATGGATATTTACATTGCTTCCATAGCTTGGCTATTATAAATAATGGTGAGATAAACATAGGGGTGCATATATCTTTTTGAAGTAATCTGTTTTCTTCAGGTAAATACTCAGAATTTACTGGATCATATGATGTTTCTATTTTTAATTTTTTGAGAAACCTCTGTACTGTTTTCTATGGTGATAATTTTCCTTTTAATTAACTAGAAATCAACTGATGTGAAACCTTCATTATATATGTGAAATTCCTTTACCATTGCCATAGAAGGAAATAAAGCCTAGTCACAGGTGTTATGTCCTATCCTATTCATAGGTCCTGTCCACACTGAGAGGGGATTACCTAGGGGATGTGTGCATCATGGGATGAGGAACTTGAAGGCCCTCTTATAGTTTTGCCTTCTACATGTGCTTTGGATAACAGTGATATGCTAAAAACATTACTTGTACAAGTTAGGTAAGAGAGAACTGCAAGGGATTGGGGAAAACGTCTTGAAAGTCTAGAAGAATCCTGTTCTGAGATTGCTTACAAGGTGCCCTTTGAGTATTGCTCCATTTAAAGAAACTGAGACTGAAAATAGTAGATGCTTCATGAGTGTGGTATGCTGGAAAGATGATAAGAATTAGTTAGTAGACTGGTGAACAAAGAACAGCCATGGGTGCCATTGAAGGATGGGCAAACACCTGTGTCTACTATAGTGTGAAGGATCTTGTGTGTCTGGTAAGAAGGTGTATGTTGCACCTGCAGTTTTCAGAATGGATGCCTTCTCTGGGTGGCCTCCATTACCCTGCCATGTGCTGGCTGCTGGCTTTGAGAAGTCTTTTCTGACTCTCAAATACTGATAAGTGAGATAATTTTTGTTTTGTTTTGTTTTGTTTGAATATCACTATGGACTTGTGTTTTTGTTTACTTTTGCAGTCCACTATAGTTTTGTATGTTGATGCTCAAAATTGTAAATTTGGCCCATAGTCCCCATCAGGCTTTGAGCAACTTTTTTGGTGTAAACATAAAGATATTCCTGGCCCACCTTGTCTACTCTGCCCACAAATAGCCTTCTTTCCAAGAGCCCAGGCTTTGTTTAGTGGGGAGTGGTACTTAGAAACCAACATCTGGGATCTGGTCAAGAGTGCCATTGATTCTAGTTCCTTTTCCAAGGCAGCAGGCAGATATTTTCAAATATAAATTCATATTGAGATTTCCAATTCAAATACTTAAAAAAATTTCTTTGGTTTTATCTCTTTTACACTTAAGACCTTAGTCTGTAATAACCCTAACATACTTTATCATAAATATATGTTCTATTACATTAGCATTGCAGTATCATACAATATACATGAAGTAGTTTAACATTTTTAATGTTAATATTAGGATTGTCAAGACCAGTGATTCAGGTTTAAAATTTTTTTCCCTTAGAGTAGATTCTACTAAAGAGGCATAGTTCAAAAGGCCCTTGAAATACTTTTCTTTTGATAAACATTTGATAAAAGAAATACTTTTCTTTACTGCCTTCTACGCATGTTCCCCTTTCCGTCTACCCACAGGTAATCATTGATATTTGTTTCTGGTTTATTTTTCCAGAACACATGCATGGATGTGTCTTTATTCTTGCATCTTGCAAAAGTGTTAGCATAGTATACATGTTGTTATGCACCATGCCTTTTTCACTGAACTTTAATTCTTGAGATGAGTTTCATTAAATGTTGAATGAATGAATAAAAAAGATGAAATGAGATTTTTCCCTATCATTCTTTAAGAATTGCACTGTGAGTATGATCACTCCGTAAGTTTGTCTTCTTTATCAAATTGCCAGCTTGCTTTCACACGAGATGGGCTCTGTGGTCTGTGGAATGAAATGGTTAAAGATGGAGAGATTGTGTACACTGGGACAGAATTAACACAGAATGGAGAGCTTCCTACTAGAAAAGGTAAGGACCTTTAACTAGTATTTTTCATTTTGTATAGGTCTTTATGAATTGCATTTAGTAGAAATTTTGGAATATGCTATAGGTACAGTAGTATATGAACATAACTCCTTAAAGATTTGTTTTCACTTTGGTGATTATTGTCTAAATGATACTTAATATTATGAGCTGCTTGGATTTCGCTGTTCTATGTGAATTTGAAGTTATTTTCATTGCAAAACCACCTTACTGTGGTATCCATACTCTGATGTCTTAATTGCAGCTTATAGGAACTCCAGTTTTAACATTTCTTCATTTAGAAGTTCTGAAATATGTCTTGCTTTGGCTAATTATAAATAGTGATTCTTATAAAATTGAATTGAGTAATTATTCTTGCAGTTTTTCCTGTCTGATTCTCCCGTGGGAGTGTATAAAACACTTTCTGGAATCTATTGGCCTCTGGACTGGACATGGCCCTTTATTTTATTGTATCTTGTCGTCTATGCAGGGAAATACCAGTGAACACTTTTCATTATTTAGGCTTGTACTGAAGAAAACTCAGTGAAGCTATCATTCAGACTTTGTTGGACACACAGACTGGCTGTGAATCAGAATCACTGTTGAGGTGCTGAGAAGAAATGGATTCCTGTACCCACCCCAAACCTGTAGAACCTGAAAAGCCCCACTTCAGACCCACTGCTGAAATTGGTTAGCCCCGCTATTTTAAAGTCATCAAGATGGATATAAGTACTTCAGAAAATAGTTATTTTTCTCTTTGTAGAATAAATTGGGCTAGTGTCCACTTGAAAATATATTAGAAAAATGGCATATATTTTCAGTTACAATGTCTAGCAGAGTTACCTCTTTTTTTTTTGGCATTTTATTGTGAAAATTTCCACACACCCAGAACAGTTGAAAGAAAGTGAACAGCTGTACACCAGTCCTGGGATCCCACCTCTGGCGTTTCTCTCTGCCTGGTTGTCTCAGAGCTCCCTGGCTGTCCATCCTTTTGTCCATCTATTGTCCTACCCAGTTCCGACACTTCATGCAGACTATTAATTTGATCAAGTTCAGTTTGGTTTCTTATCTTGAAGGTTACAGTTTTGCATAATGAAATGCACATATTTTCAGTCTCACAAATTTTGACAAATGTAATCTGAACCTAAACCTCTCAACATTACTCTCACTCAGAACGTTCCCTCTTGCCCCTTCCCAGCACATCCTCACCCCACTGCCCAGACGTAGCCACTGGTCTGATTTCTCTCTCCAGTGATTAGGTTGCCTCTTCTAGAACTTCATATAAACGGAATCACGTAGTCACATGTGCTCCTTTGTGTCTGGCTTCTTTCACTCCATATTTTTGTAGTCTTAGAAGTTGGTTGTGAATACATATATATATATTTTTTTAATTTACTTTGGTATCATTAATCTACAATTACAGGTGTGATATTATGGTTATTAAACTGCCCCCTTCATCAGATCCCCCCCACCAACCCCATTACAGTCATTGTCCATCAGTGTAGTGAGGTGCTATTGAATCACTACTTGTCTTCTCTGAGTTGTGCAGCCGACCCCGTAACCCAATATTACATCTGCTAATCGTAATGTCCCTTTTTCCCCCTAATCTCTCCATTCCCACCCATCTTCCCCAGTCCCTTTCCCTTTGGTAACTATTAGTCCGTTCTTGGGTTCTGTGCGTTTGCTGCTGTTTTGTTCCTTCAGTTTTTTTCTTTGTTATTACACTCCACATATGAGTGAAATCATTTGATACTTGTCTTTTTCGGCTTGGCTTATTTCACTGAGCGTAATACCCTCTACCTCCATCCATGTTGTTGCAAATGGTAGGATTTGTTTTATTCTTATGGCTGAATAATATTCCATTATGTATATGCACCACATCTTCTTTATCCATTCATCTTCTGATGGACACGTAGGTTGCTTCCATTACTTGGCTATTGTAAATAGTGCTGCAATAAACATAGGGGTACATCTGTCTTTTTCAAATTGGGCTGCTGCATTCTTAGGGTAAATTCCTAGGAGTGGGATTCCTGGGTCAAATGGTATTTCTATTTTGAGTTTTTTGAGGAACCTCCATACTGCTTTCCACAATGGTTGAACTAATTTGCATTCCCACCAGCAGTGTAGGAGAGTTCCCTTTTCTCCACATCCTCACTAACATTTGTTGTTGTTTGTGTTTTGGATGTTGGCCATCCTCACTGGTGTGAAGTGATATCTCATTGTGGTTTTAATCTGCATTTCTCTGATGATTAATGATGTGGAGCATCTTTTCATGTGTCTGTTGGCCATCTGAGTTTCTTCTTTGGAGAAGTGTCTATTCATGTCCTCTGCCCATTTCTTAATGAGATTATTTACTTTATGTTTGTTGAGGTGCATGAGGTCTTTATATATTTTGGACATAAACTCCTTATTGGATATGTCATTTATAAATATATTCTCCCATACTGTAGGATGTCTTTTTCTTTTACTGATGGTGTCTTTTGCTGTACAGAAGCTTTACAACTTGATATAGTCCCATTTGTTCAGTTTTGCTTTTGTTTCCCTTGCCCGGGGGATATGTTCGTGAAGAAGTCGCTCATGTTTATGTCCAAGAGATTTTTGCCTATGTTTTTTTCTAAGAGTTGTATGGTTTCATGACTTACATTCAGGTCTTTGATCCATTTTGAGTTGATTTTGTGTATAGGGTTAGACAGTTGTCCAGTTTCATTCTCTTACATGTAGCTATCCAGTTTTTCCAACACAAGCTGCTGAAGAGGCCGTCATCTCCCCATTGTATATCCAAGGCTCCTTTATCAAATATTAATTGACTGTATATGTTTGGGTTAATGTTTGGATTTTCTATTCTGTTCCATTGGTCTGTGGGTCTGTTTTAGTGCCAATACCAAATTGTCTTGATTACTGTGGCTTTGTAGTAGAGCTTGAAGTCAGGGAGCATAATTCCCCCTGTTTTATTCCTCCTCACGATTGCTCTGGGTATTCAGATTCTTTTGTGGTTCCATATGAATTTCAGAATTATTTGTTCCAGTTCATTGGAGAAAGCTGTTGGTATTTTGATAGGGATTGCGATGAATCAATAGATTGCTTTAGGTAGTATAGCCATTTTGACAATATTTATTCTTCCTAGCCAAGAGCATGGGATGCATTTCCATTTGTTAGTGTCCTCTTTAATTTCTCTTAGGAGTGTGTTGTAGTTTTCAGAGTACAGGTCTTTCACTCCCTTCATTAGGTTTACTCCTAGGTATTTTATTCTTTTTGATGCAATTCTGAATGGAATTGATTTTCTGATTTTTCTTTCTGTTAGTTCATCATTAATGTATAGGAAAGCAACAGATTTCTGTGTGTTAATTTGTATCCTCCTACTTTGCTGAATTCAGATATTAGTTCTAATAGTTTTGGAGTGGAGTCTTTAGGGTTTTTTATGTACAATATGATGTCATCTACAAATAGTGACAATTTGACTTCTTCTTTACCAATCTGGATGCCTTGTATTTCTTTGTTTTGTCTGATTGCCGTGGCTACGACCTCCAATACTATGTTGAATAACAGTGGAGAGAGAGGGCATCCCTGTCTTGTTCCCGATCTTAGATGAGAAGCTTTCAGCTTCTTGCTGTTAAGTATGATGTTAGCTGTGGGTTTGTCATATATGGCCTTTATGATGTTGAGGTACTTGTCCTCTATACCCATTTTCTTGAGAGTTTTAATCATGAATGGATGCTGAATTTTGTCAAATGCTTTTTAACCATCTATGGAGATGATCATGTGGTTTTTGTTCTTCTTTTGGTTGATGTGGTGGATGATGTTGATGGATTTTCGAATGTTGTACCATCCTTGCATCCCTGGGATGAATCCCACTTGATCATGGTGTATGATCCTCTTGATGTATTTTTGAATTCGGTTTGCTACTATTTTGTTGAGTATTTTTGCATCTACGTTCATCAGGGATATTGGTCTGTAATTTTCTTTTTTGGTGAGGTCTTTCCCCGGTTTTGGTATTAGAGTGATGTTGGCTTCATAGAATGAGTTTGGAAGTATTCCCTCCTCTTTTATTTTTTGGAAAACTTTAAGGAGAATGGGTGTTATTTCTTCTCTGTATGTCTGGGTAGAATTCAGAGGTGAATCCATCTGGTCTGGGGGTTTTGTTCTTGGGTATTTTTTTGATTATCACTTCAATTTCGTTGCTGGTTATTGGTCTGTTTAGTTTCTCTGATTCTTGTTTGTTGAGTCTTGGAAAGTTGTATTTTTCTAAGAAGTTGTCCATTTCTTCTAGGTTTTCCACCTTGTTAGCATATAGATTCTCATAATATTATCTGATGATTCTTTGTATATCTGTGGGGTCTGTCGTTATTTTCCCTTTCTCATTTCTGATTCTGTTTATATGTGTAGATTCTCTTTTTCTCTTAATGAGTCTGGCTAGGGGTTTATCTATTTTGTTTATTTTTTCAAAGAACCAGTTCTTGGTTTCATTGATATTTCCTATTGTTTTATTCTTCTCAATTTTATTTATTTATTCTCTGATCTTTATTATGTCCTTCCTTCTGGGGACTTTGGGTCTCATTTGTTCTTCTTTTTCCAATTTCAGTAATTGTGTCTTTAGACTGTTCATTTGGGAATGCTCTTCCTTCTTTAAATAGGCCTGGATTGCAATATACTTTCCTCTTAGAACTGCCTTTGCTGCATCCCACAGAAGTTGTGGCTTTGTGTTGTTGTTGTCATTAGTCTCCATATATTCTTTGATTTCTGTTTTGATTTGGTCATTAACCCATTGATTAATTAGGAGAATGTTGTTAAGTCTCCATGTATTTGTGAGCCTTTTTGTTTTCTTTCTAAAATTTATTTCTAGTTTTATACCTTTGTGATCTGAGAAGTTGGTTGGTAGAATTTCAATATTTCTGAATTTACTGAGGTTCTTTTTGTAGCCTAGTATGTGGTCTATTCTGGAAAATGTTCCATGTGCACTTGAGAAGAATGTATATCCTGTTGCTTTTGGCTGTAGAGTTCTGTAGAAGTCTATTAGGTCCATCTGTTCTAGTGTGTTGTTCAGTCAGTACCTCTGTCTTTACTTATTTTCTGTCTGGTTGATCTGTCCTTTGGAGTGGGTGGTGTGTTGAAGTCCCATAAAATGAATGCATTGCTATTTCCTCCTTTAATTCTGTTAGTATTTGTTTCACATATGTTGGCGCTCCCGTGTTGGGTGCATATATATTAGTAATGGTTATATCCTCTTGTTGGATTAACCCCTTTATCATTATGTAATGTCCTTCTTTATCTCTTGCCACTTTATTCGTTTTGAAGTCTATTTTGTCTGATACAAGTACTGCAACACCTACTTTTCTCTCGTTGTTTGCATGAAATATCTTTTTCCATCCCTTCAGTTTTAGTCTGTGTATATCTTTGGGTTTGAGATGAGTCTCTTGTAAGCAGCATATAGATTGGTCTTCCTCTTTTATCCATTCTGTTACTCTGTGTCTTTTGATTAGTGCATTCAGTCCATTTACATTTAGGGTGAATATCGATAGATATGTACTTATTGCCATTGCTGGCTTTAGATTCATGATTACGAAAGGTTCAAGGGTTGTTTCTTTACTATCTCACAACCTAGCTTAACTTTCTCGTTAAGTTATTGTAAACACAGTTGGATGTTTCTTTATTTCTCTCCCTCCTTATTCTTCCTCCTCCATTCTTTATATAGTAGGTGTTTTATTCTTTGCCTTTATTTAGTATTTGGATGGTCTGCTTTCTTTGCTATGATTTTATTTTCTCTGGTAACATCTTTTTAGCCTTAGGAGTGCTTCCCTCTAGAGCAGTTCCTTTAAGATGTCCTATAGAGGTGGTTTATGGGAGGCAAATTCTCTCAGCTTTCGCTTCTCTGGAAATTGTTTAATCCCTCTGTCATATTTAAATGATAATCGTGCTGGATACAATATTCTTGGTTCAAGGCCCTTCTGTCATTACATTAAATATATCATGTCCTTCTCTTCTGGCCTATAGGGTTTCTGTTGAGAAGTCTGATGATAGTCTGATGGGTTTTCCTTTGTAGGTGATCTTTTTTCTCTCTCTAGCTGCCTTTAATACTCTGTCCTTATCTTTGATCTTTGCCATTTTAATTATTATGTGTCTTGGTGTTGTCTTCCTTGGATCCCTTGTGTTGGGAGTTCTGTGGGCTTCCATGGACTGCGAGACTATTTCCTTCCCCAGTGTGGGAAAGTTTTGAGCAATTATTTCTTCCAAGACACTTTCTAACTCTTTTCTCTGTCTTCTTCTTCTGGTAGTCCTATAATGCGAATATTGTTCCCTTTGGATTGGTCCCACAGTTCTCTTAATATTCTTTCATTCCTAGAGATCCTTTTATTTCTCTCTGCCTCAGCTTGTCTGTATTCCTGTTCTCTGATTTCTATTCCATTAACAGTCTCTTGCGTCTCATCCATTCTGCTGCTAAGGCTGTCGATGGCTTGTCTCATTTCTGCATTGTCTTTCCTGACTTCCCTCACTTCCTCCCTCAGCTCTTGCATATATCTCTGTAGATCCATCAGCATGGTTATGACTTTTATTCTGAATTCTTTTTCAGGAAGATTGTGCATTTCTGTCCCTTCAGGCTCCCTCTCTGGTGTTGTCTGGGTGAGCATTGTACCATATTCCTCTGTCTTTTCATGGCGATAGAAGTGGTCGCTGGCAGGTGCCACGTATGTCAGCTGGGCTCTTTAAGACTTTAAGAAAAATAAAAATAACAAGAAGGAGGAGAAAGAAAAGATAAAAAAGGAAGGAAGAGAAAGAAAAGAGAAAAAAGAAAGGAAAGAAAAGAAAAGAAAGAAAAGAAATGAAAGGGGAAAATAAAGTCCACCAGGAGTAGATTATGTAAACATGCTGTAGGTGGTGCTGTTTTTCCTTATTATATATTTGCTGGGCCTTTTGCAGCTCTGGCCGGGGCGGGAACGAATGGGAGGCTATTGTTCTCTGTGTGAAGTTTCAGTTACTTTTTCCTAGTCGCCAGGCAAGGGGTCCGAAATTCCTCAGGACTCCCAGCCTGCTGGGCTAAGTGTGCTGGGACGATCGTAAGACCTCTGAAAAAAGCGCACGCTTTTCTTTTGTATCGGGAGCTGACTATAAGGACCTGGGTGCGTTCCCAGCTCAAAACCTGCACCTTCTGCCTCTCCAATCCCCGCCATAACACGCGATGTGTGTCAGCGCTCCTGGCGCAGATCACCAGGGCTGGTTATTTTGCAGGCCTGTACTTCCACTCCTTCCTGGCTCTGAATCCTCTCCTCCCACCAGTGTGCTGCGGTGGGGGAGTGCTCGGGTCTCTCTGGGACGTGGCTCCATATCTTACCCACCTCGCGGGGTGCCGAGTCCTCTCAGGTGCAGATGCAGGCTGTGCGCTGTCCTGTGTATTCTGGTCTCTCTTTTAGGAGTAGTTGTATTTGCTGTATTTTCATAGATATATATGGTTTTGGGAGGAGCTTTCCGCCGCCCTGCTCATACCGCCATCTTCCCGGAACTCTTCAACTTTATTCTTGAAAACATATTTTCCACTGTGTAAAAAAATTCCGAATTAAATTACTTTTATTTTTAGTATTTCCACTGTTTTCTAACTTGCACTCTTTTCTGTAAGAAATCTGCTGTCATCCTCAATTTTTTTCCTGAACATTAACATAATTTTCCCCTTCTGGCTGTTTTTAAGATTCTCTCTTTTGTCAACTGTCTTGAACAATTTATGGCATGCCTTGTAGTTTCCTCCATGTTTCTTTTGCTCAGGGTTCTGTGAGCATCTTGAACTTGTGGGTTTAAAATTGGAAAATTTTAGTCATTATTTCTTCAAAAATTCCGTTATCGTTCCCTTTGGTGATTCCAGTCATGCATATTTTAGGCCGTTTGAGGGTGTCCACAACTCACTGATGCTTTGTTCATTTTATATATTTTTTGTTCTGTTTCATTTTGGGTAATTTCTGTTGTTTTGTCTTCAAGCTCACTGATCTTTTCTTCAGCAATGTTTAATGTGTCATTAACCTCATGCCCCATATTTTTCACCTCAGCTATTATATTTTTCATCTTCAGGACTATGATTTTGGCATTAAAATAAAATCTTTCAGTCTCTGCCTAGCATGTTTAAGTTCTCCCTCTAGTTTCTTAAAGATATAGCATGTGGTTAAAATTAATTTTTTAATGTTCTTATGTAGTAATTCTATCACTTGTGTCATTTCTAAGGAGGTTTCAAATCACTGACTTTCCTCCTTATATGGATTTTATTTTTCTGTGCTTTTGCATGCCTGAGAATTATTTTTTCGCTTAAGACATAATTGATATATAACATTAGGAAGTTTAAGGTGTATAATGATTTGCTACACTGTGAAATGATTGCCACAAAATGGTTAGCTAATGCACCCACCACTTCACATAATTACTTAAGTTTGATTAGAAAGAACATTTAAAGTCTACTTTCTTAGCAACTTTAAAGTACACAAGACTCTATTGCTAACTATAGCCACCATGCTGTACATAAGATCACCAGAACTTATTCACCTTATCCTGGAAGTTTGTACCCTTTGACAAACATCTCCCTTTTCCCGACTCGCAGCCCCTGACAACCACCAATCTACTCTTTTTCTCAGTTCAGCTTTGTTAAGATTTTACATATAAGTGAAATCATGCAGTATTTGTCTTTGACTCATTTCCCTTGGCATAATGTTCTCAGATTCATCCATGTTGTCAGAAATGGCAGGATTTCTATTTTTATGGCTGAATATTCCACTATACACACATACCACATTCTCTTTACCCATTCATCCACTGATGAACACTTGGGTTGTTTCCATATCTTGGCAATGGTGAATAACACTGCAATGAACATGGATGCAGATATATTTTTGAGATAGTAACTTCATTTCCTTCATGTATATCCAGAAGTGGAATTGCTGGATCACATGCTATTTCCATTTAAAATTTTTTGAGGAGCCTCCATACTGGTTTCCATAGTGGCTGGACCAATTTATAATCCCACCAACAGTGCATTAAGGTTCCCCTGTCTCCAAATCCTCACCAGGACTTGTTCTCTCTTCTTAATGATGGCCATTGTAAAAGGTGTGAGGTGATACCTCACGGATTTTGATTTGCATTTCCTTGATGATTACTGACACTGAGCAACTCTTCATATACCTGCTGGCCATCTACATATCTTCTTTGGGAAACTGTCTATTCAGAGCCTTTGCCTATTCATTAACTGGGTTTTTTTTGTTTTGTTTTGTTTTTTGGTATTGAGTTGCATGAGTTCCTTATATATTTTGGGTATTAACCCCTTACCAATTACATTTAGCAAATACTTCCTTTCGATCCATAGGTTGTCTTCTCACTTTGTTGATGTTTTTTTCCATGCAGAAGCTTTTTAGTGTGACACAGTCCCACTTGCTAATTTTTGCTTTTGTTGCTTTTTTGTTGTTACATCCCCCCCAAAAAATGGCCGAGAACCATGTCAAGGAATTTTTCCCTGTGTTTTCTTCTAGGAGTTTTATGGTTTCAGACCTTATATTAAAGTCTTTAAGCCATCCATTTTGAGTTAATTTTTGCAAGTGGTGTGAGATAAGGTTCCATTTCATTCTTTTATACTTGAATATCCAATTCCCCAACACTAGTTATTAAAGAGACACATGCATGGTAATTTTTATTAAATGCAAAGCCTTGTTAACTTTCTATCTTGCTGTGTGCTTGATATGTGTGTAGTCATAAAAATGTTTTTGAGCTTTAATCTCTACAATATGATTTAGTTACTCATAAACAGTTTAATCCTTTCAGGTCTTGCTTTTAAGCTTTATTGGTAGGTCAGAGGAACAGTTAGCCTACAGCTAATTTTCCCCCATTTTTGCACAACATCATTTTTAGTTCTCTAACTAATGTCCTGTGAATTATAAGGGTTTAGGAGCAGGCGCCAGCCTCTGTCCTCCGTGAGCTCTGGGACATGTACCTTCTCATCCTTTTGGGTGGTTTGTTCTTGGCCTCCCACTTGTTCTCCTCACACACATGATTATCAGCATTTACCACCACAGATCACTGTGTGTAACTTCACTGCTTATTATCCAGTGTCTTTAGGGCTGTTATTTCATGTATTTTCTCTGGAGCTTTAGTCATTTCAGATATGAAGGTCCCTGTTACTCCAACACAGTAGGTAGTTTCCATTAATTTTGAAAAACTAGTGTGTTTGGCTGCTCTCTTTAAAAAACTGCATCATTTGTTCCTTTCCCCTCATTCCTGCCATTTTCTGTTTATATACTGCATCACCAAAATGCCAGCGTGATTCAGGGAATTACTTGGGATGAGGGAAGGGAACTTGGGACAGAAGGACAGAAAGCAGCTCACAATAGTACTTAGACACTCGGAATTGATTTCCTCCAAATAGAGGAGTTATGCAGGCCAGGCCCACACAGTGGCGCATGAATTTAATTTTGCCAAACGAGTCACTGACATTTGAGTAGATTACTGTTCAGGTTCTGAAAAACGCAGTGCCAATACACTCTACAAGAATTAAAGCAAACAAACACCAGGGGAAGGGAAGTATAACACTGGAGATGAGGTTCCCACATAATACCTTCTGTTGCCATGGCCCAGCTTCCCATCTTTGGCCTCACCCCAATAGTAAACTTCTCCTTCAGAAGAGAGGGCAAGGCAGTGTTTTCCTTCCAAGTTCACAGCTACTTTCTTAATAAACACATGCTGAATGGATTCAAGTAATGTTGAGGTAGACACTGACTCCATCCCTCCAATTCCTAGTCTGCCGCCTGCACCATACCCAGTGGCATACAGCTAAGACAAGGAAAAGTAATATAAACATCAGATTTTTATCTAAATATCCCTCTATCTCAGTAATTAATGAACCCAGGATAAATGCTCCAGAGATTTTTATCACAGAGAAATGAAATTTAAATTAAAAAACACAAGAATGTTTAAGACTTTATTCCTGCCTTAACAGAGCTCTAAAAATTAAAGAAAAGGTTAAGACTATTAGAAATCCCGCATTCACAAAATGTATTTTGAAAATAACATCTTTTCCCTGGAAGCATTTTCCTTTTTGTCAACAATACTAATGACAATTAATATTAATAAAATTTTAAAACATTTAATTATGTACTACATGTAAATCCCACAAAAAACACAGAGAAAAGCTATAAATATTCAGCAAGGCAGTATATAAGTCACACAATATAAGACACTATTTTTCTTTCATTCTTAGTGGGTGGTTATTGCTTAGGGACACAAAAAATAACTCATCATTAATCAAAACAAACCAGACTGCCATTTCCAAATACATGTCAAGCATCCCCATGAAGATTTACATGCTGTCGGGTGTTGTTCTCAGTGTGCGGTGGCCCTGAAGCGATGCCAAGGAAACCTCAAGGACCAAGAGAGGAAGTGAAGCTGACATCAGATGGAAAAATGAGCCTGAAGCCAGCTCTCCAGGGAGGGCACTGAGGATCTCAAGCTTGTGATGTGAGGGCCTAAAAGGAGACCCTCTGCAGGGGCTGAGGCTCCATTGGCCTCCTCCCTCCCTTGGACTCTGGAAGAGAACTGAGAACAAGGAAAGCCACCTTCCTCCAGCTCAGTACTGAGGGAGGGGGACTCTCTCCTGAGAATCATGACCACAGAAGCTGATCACTGCATTGGTTTCAGCCTGAATCTAAGCTACCCATGGTCTAAGTTCTTTAGGTGGAGAACTTAATTTATAATGTGTTAGGTTGGCAGTACCCCAGGGTTATAAATTCTCTTTTGATGAGTGATTTCAAACTAGGCCTCAAAGAATTTCTATGGAAAATTCTCTAAGGGAAATGGTCATCTTACAGTTTTAAAAATTCACATCATACAAAGGTAAGAAGGCACCATGAGTGAGAGTCAGAAGAACAAAAGTCCAATATGTTTAAAAAATAAGAGCTTGAAAGTACTCCCAAGGAATAAGGGATTCTAAAATAATCCAAAGCAGAACTTCAGAAAGTAAGAAGATAATTGAAATAAAAAACCCAGATGCATTAAACAGCAGATTATAAATAGGGAAAGAGAGATCAGAGAACTAGAAGGTGGATCTGAAGAAATCATCTAGCATATGGCACAGAAACAGAAGAGAAAACATGAGAGAAGGATTAGAGATATAAAGGACCGACCTTCTCACCTGACAGCAGGCAGAACTCAGGAGTCCTAGGTAGAGACTATACAGGACACTTGGGAGAAGCAATATTTGAAAGAAACAGTGTCTGGGAATTTATGAGAGTTGTTTTTCAAAGACCACTTCTCATAGCCAGGAAACCCACCCTCCATCCTCTACCTGGCAAAAACAAAACAAAATGGGTAGGAAAAATAGAAAGGAATCATCCTCTCAATATACCATAGTAAAACATCAGATAGCTAAATGAAGATATTAAAAGCAGCCATAGAGAAAAGATTTATTACCATCATTTGGGTAAAAATTAGGCTGCTAACATCCCGTTTGTAACAATGAAGGTCAAAAAACAGAAGAACTAAACTTTTAAGAGACTGAGTGAAAATAATAGTCAACTGAATATTTTATATTACAGAACAGGGGTTTGCAAAGTACAGCCTATGGGCTAAATGAGGCCTACCACCTATTTTTGTAAATAAAGTTTTATTGGAACATAGCTACAAACATTCATTTACATATGGTCCACCAGGTGCTTTCATAGTTGAGACAAACCATATGATCCACACAGCCCAAAATATTAACACGTTCTTTATAGGAAATGTTTGCAACCCTTACTCTAGAAAAAGGACAAAATTAAGGTATTTTCAAATAAACAAAAACAATTACAGGATTAACCAAGAGAATACCCTTACTAAAGGGAATCAAAAACATATGCTTAAAATAGAAAAAAAGCCAGATATGAGATCCGAGACATGAAAAATAATAAGAGAGCAATTACATATGTAATACTTAGGTAAACCCAGAAAAAACTTGGTCTATATAAAACAACACCAATAATAACAACTGTCATCAGGGGCAGAGGCTTGTGCTAAAACACAGCATAACAAAGGGTCAGCACTGTACTATTTGGGAGAATGATAGACACACTAATTTTATATTTCAAATATGCATGTTAGGATAACCAGGAAATGGCCAAAAGACACAGAATTCCTGAGACAGTAGAGAAAGAGGGATACACTTCACTGCTCTTTCTTCTTTTTTTTTAATAATTTATTATGGTATCATTAATCTACAATTACATGTGCAATATTATGCTTATTAAACTACCCCCTTCATCAGGTGCCCCACAGCAACCCCATTACAATCACTGTCCATCAATGTAGTGAAATGCTATAGAATTACTTGTCTTCTCTGATTTGTAAAACCCTCCCCGCGTCCCCCCAACATTACATCTGCTAATCATACTGCCCCTTTTACCCCTTTGTCAATTCCTACCCACCCATCCTCCCCAGTGCCTTTCCCTTTGGTAACTGTTAGTCCATTTTTGGGTTCTGTGAGTCTTCTGTTTTGTTCCTTCAGTTTTTTTCTTTGTTCTTATACTCCACATATGAGTGAGATCATTTGATATTTGTGTTTTTCTGCTTGGCTTATTTCACTAAGCATAATACCCTCTAGCTCCATCCATGTTGTTGCAAATGGTAAGATTTGTTTCCCTCTAAAGGCTGAATAATATTCCATTGTGTATATGTACCACATCTTCTTTATGCATTCATCTACTGATGGATGCTTAGGTTGCTTCCATTTCTTGGCTATTGTAAGTACTGCTGCGATAAACATAGGGGTGCATCTGTCTTTTTCAAATAGGGCTGCTGCATTCTTAGGGTAGATTCCTAGGAGTTGGATTCCTGGGTCAAATGCTATTTCTATTTTGATTTTTTTGAGAAACCTCCATACTGCTTTCCATAATGGTTGAACTAATTTACATTCCCACCAGCAGTGTAGGAGGGTTCCCTTTTCTCCACATCCTCGCCAACATTTGTTGTTGTTTGTGTTATGGATGTTGGCCATCCTCACTGGTGTGAGGTGATATCTCGTAGTGGTTTTAATCTACACTTCTCTGATGATTACCGATGTAGAGCATCTTTTCATGTGCCTGATGGCCATCTGAATTTCTTCTTTAGAGAAGTGTCTATTCATGTCCTCTGCCCATTTTTAATTGGATTATTTGCTTTATGTTGGTTGAGGTGCTTGAGTTCTTTATATATTTTGGATGTCAACCCCTTATAGGATACGTCATTTATGAATATATTCTCCCATACCGTAGGATGTCTTTTTATTTTACTGATGGTGTCCTTTGCTGTGCAGAAGCTTTTCAGCTTGATATAGTCCCACTTCTTCATTTTTGCTTTTGTTTCCCTTGCCCGGGGAGATATATTCATGAAGAAGTTGCTCATGTTTATGTCCAAGAGATTTTTCCCTATGTTTTTTCCTAAGAGTTTATTTCTTTCATGACCCACATTCAGGTCTTTGATCCATTTTGAGTTTACTTTTGTGTATGGGGTTATACAGTAGTACAGTTTCATTCTCTTACATGTAGCTCTCCGGTTTTTCCAACACCAGCTGCTGAAAAGGCTGTCATATACCCATTGTATATCCAAGGCACCTTTATCATACATTAATTGACTGTATATGTGTGGGTTAATGTTTGGATTTTCTATTCTGTTCCACTGGTCTGTGGGTCTGTTTTTGTGCCAATACCAAGTTGTCTTGATTACTGTGGCTTTGTAGTAGCGCTTGAAGTCAGGGAGCGTAATTCCCCCCGTTTTATTCCTCCTTCTCAGGATTGCTTTGGCTATTCGGGTCTTTTGTGGTTCCACATGAATTTTAGAATTACTTTTTCCAGGTCATGAAAGGAAGCTGTTGGTATTTTGGTAGGGATTGCTTGAATCTGTAGATTACTTTAGGTAGTATACCATTTTGTGAAATTTATTCTACCTAGCCAAGAGCATGGGATGGATTTCCATTTGTTAGTGTCCTCTTTAATTTCTCTTAGGAGTGTCTTGTAGTTTTCAGAGTATAGGTCTTTCACTTCCTTCTTTAGGTTTATTCCTAGGTATTTTATTCTTTTTGATGCAATTGTGAATGGAATTGCTTTTCTGATTTCTCTTTCTGTTAGTTCATCGTTAGTGTATAGGAAAGCAACAGATTTCTGTGTTAATTTTGTATCCGGCAACTTTGCTGAATTCTGATATTACTTCTAGTAGTTTTGGAGTGGAGTCTTTAAGGTTTTTTATGTACAACATCATGTCATGTGCAAATAGTGACAATTTGACTTCTTCTTTACCAATCTGGATGCCTTGTATTTCTTTGTTTTGTCTGATTGCCGTGGCTAGGACCTCCAGTACTATGTTGAATAACAGTGGAGAGAGTGGGCACCCCTGTCTTGTTCCCGATCTTAGATGAAAAGCTTTCAGCTTCTCGCTATTAAGTATGATGTTAGCTGTGGGTTTGTCATATATAGCCTTTATGATGTTGAGGTACTTGCCCTCTATACCCATTTTCTTAAGAGTTTTAATCATGAATGGATGCTGAATGTTGTCAAATGCTTTTTCACCATCTATGGAGATGATCATGTGGTTTTTGTTCTTTTGGTTGATGTGGTGGATGATGTTGATGGATTTTCGAATGTTGTACCATCCTTGCATCCCTGGGATGAATCCCACTTGATCATGGTGTATGATCCTCTTGATGTATTTTTGAATTCGGTTTGCTACTATTTTGTTGAGTATTTTTGCATCTACGTTCATTAGGGATATGGGTCTGTAATTTTCTTTTTTGCTCAGGTCTTTGCCCGGTTTTGGTATTAGCATGATGCTGTCTTCATAGAATGAGTTTGGAAGTCTTCCCTCCTCTTCAATTTTTTGGTAAACTTTAATGAGAATAGGTGTTATTTCTTCTCTATATGTCTGGTAGAATTCAGAGGTGAATCGATCTGGTCCGAGGGTTTTGTTTTTGGATAGTTTTTTGATTACTGATTCAATTTCGTTACTTGTGATTGGACTGTTTAGTTTTTCTGTTTCTTGTTTGGTGAGTCTTGGAAGGTTGTATTTTTCTAAGAAGTTGTCCATTTCTTCTAGGTTTTCCAGCTTGTTAGCATATAGATTCTCATAATATTATCTGATGATTCTTTGTATTTCTGTGGGGTCTGTCGGTATTTTTCCTTTCTCATTTCTGATTCTGCTTATGTGTGTAGATTCTTTTTCTCTTAATGAGTCTCGCTAGGGGTTTATCTACTTTGTTTATTTTTTCAAAGAACCTGCTCTTGGTTTCATTGATTTTTCTATTTTATTCTTCTCAATTTTATTTATTTATTCTATAATCCTTATTATGTCCCTACTTCTGGTGACTTTGGGTCTCATTTGTTCTTCTTTTTCCAATTTCAATAATTGTGTCTTTAGACTATTCATTTGGGAATATTCTTCCTTCTTTAAATAGGCCTGGATTGCAATATACTTTCCTCTTAGAACTGCCTTTGCTGCATCCCACAGAAGTTGTGGCTTTGTGTTGTTGTTGTCATTAGTCTCCATATATTCTTTGATTTCTGTTTTGATTTGGTCATTAACCCATTGATTCATTAGGAGAATGTTGTTAAGTCTCCATGTATTTGTGAGCCTTTTTGTTTTCTTTCTAAAATTTATTTCTAGTTTTATACCTTTGTGATCTGATAAGTTGGTTGGTAGAATTTTAATATTTCTGAATTTACTGAGGTTCTTTTTGTAGCCTAGTATGTGGTCTATTCTGGAAAATGTTCCATGTGCACTTGAGAAGAATGTATATCCTGTTGCTTTTGGCTGTAGAGTTCTGTAGAAGTCTGTTAGGTCCATCTGTTCTAGTGTGTTGTTCAGTCAGTACCTCTGTGTCTTTACTTATTTTCTGTCTGGTTGATCTGTCCTTTGGAGTGGGTGGTGTGTTGAAGTCCCATAAAATGAATGCATTGCTATTTCCTCCTTTAATTCTGTTAGTATTTGTTTCACATATGTTGGCGCTCCCGTGTTGGGTGCATATATATTAGTAATGATTATATCCTCTTGTTGGATTAACCCCCTTATCATTATGTAATGTCCTTCTTTATCTCTTGCCACTTTCTTCGTTTTGAAGCCTATTTTGTATGATTCAAGTACTGCAACACCTGCTTTTCTCTCCTTGTTGTTTGCATGAAATATCTTTTTCCATCCCTTCAGTTTTAGTCTGTGTATATCTTTGGGTTTGAGGTGAATCTCTTGTAAGCAGCATATAGATTGGTCTTGCTTTTTTTTTTCTGTAAAGATTTTATTTTTTTTTTACAATTTATTTTATTTTAGTATCTTAACATACAATTACATGAGCAATATTGTGATGATTAAACTACCCCCTTCATCAGGTAACCCCCACCAACCCTGTTACAGTCACTGTCCATCAATGTAGTGAGATGAGAACCACTACTTGTCTTCTCTGAGTTGTACAGTCCTTCCCGTGCCCCCCCACCTTATGTCTGCTAATCGTAATACCCCTTTAACCCTCTTATCCCTCCCTTCCCGCCCTTCTTCCCCAGTCCCTTTCCCTTTGGTAACTATTAGTCCGTTCTTCGGTTCTGTGAGTCTGCTGCTGTTTTGTTCCTTCAGTTTTTTTTGTTGTTGTTGTTGTTCTTTGTTCTTATACTCCACATGTGAGTGAGATCATTTGATACTTCTCTTTTTTTGCCTAGTTTATTTCACTGAGCATAATACCCTCCAGCTCCATCCATGTTGTTGCAAATGGTAGGGTTTGTTTTTTTCTTATGGCTAAATAATATTCCATTGTGTATATGTACCACAACTTCTTAATCCATTCATCTACTGATGGGCACTTAGGTTGCTTCCATTTCTTGGCTATTGTAAATAGTGCTGCAATAAACATAGAGGTGCATCTGTCTTTTTGAAACTGGGCTGCTGCATTCTTGGGGTAAATTCCTAGGAGTGGGATTCCTGGGTCATATGGTATTTCTATTTTGAGTTTTTTGAGGAACCTCCATTCTGCTTTCCACAATGGTTGAACCAATTTGCATTCCCACCAGCAGTGTAGGAGGGTTCCCCTCTCTCCACATCCTCGCCAACATTTGTTGTTGTTTGTGTTTTGGATGTTGGCCATCCTCACTGGTGTGAGGTGATATCTCATTGTGGTTTTAATCTGCATTTCTCTGATAATTAGCGATGTGGAACATTTTTTCATGTGCCTGTTGGCCATCTGAATTTCTTCTTTAGAGAAGTGTCTATTCATGTCCTCTGCCCATTTCTTAATTGGATTATTTGCTTTTTGTTTGTTAAGGTGCGTGAGTTCTTTGTATATTTTGGGTGTCAACTGCTTATCAGATACATCATTTATGAATATATTTTCCCATATTGTAGGACGTCTTTTTGTTCTACTAATGGTGTCCTTTGCTGTACAGAAGCTTTTCAACTTGATGTAGTCCATTTGTTCATTTTTGCTTTTGTTTCCCTTGCCCAGGGAGATATGTTCATGAAGAAGTCGCTCATGTTTATGTCCAAGAGATTTTTGCCTATGTTTTTTTCTAAGAGTTTTATGGTTTCATGACTTAGATTCAGGTCTTTGATCCACCTTGAGTTTACCTTTGTGTATGGGGTTAGACAGTAGTCCAGTTTCATTCTCTTACATGTAGCTGTCCTGTTTTTCCGATACCAGCTGCTGAAGAGGATGTCATCTCCCCATTGTATATCCAGGTCTCCTTTATCAAATATTAATTGACTGTAGGTGTTTGGGTTAATGTTTGGATTTTCTATTCTGTTCCACTGATCCATGGGTCTGTTTTTGTGCCAGTACCAAATTGTCTTGATTACTGTGGCTTTGTAGTAGAGCTTGAAGTCAGGGAGCCTAATTCCCCGTTTGATTCCTCCTTCTCAGGATTGCTTTGGGTATTCGGGGTCTTCTGTCTTTCCATATGAATTTTAGAATTATTTGTTCCAGTTCATTGAAGAGAGCTGTTGGTAGTTTGATAGGGATTGCATTGAATCTGTAGATTGCTTTAGGTAGTATTCCTTTAGGGTTTTTTATATACAGTATCATGTCATCTGCAAATAGTGACAATGTGACTTCTTCTTTACGAATCTGGATGCCCTGTATGTCTTTGCTTTGTCTGATTGCCTTGGATAGGACCTCCAGTACTATGTTGAATAACAGTGGAGAGAGTGGGCACTCCTGCTCGCTATTAAGTATGATGTTAGCTGTGGGTTTGTCATATATAGCCTTTATGATGTTGAGGTACTTGCCATCTATACCCATTCTGTTGAGAGTTTTAGTCATGAATGGATGCTGAATTTTGTCAAATGCTCTTTCACCATCTATGGAGATGATCATGTGGTTTTTGTTCTTCTTTTGGTTGATGTGGTGTATGATGTTGATGGATTTTCGAATGTTGTAGCATCCTTGCATCCCTGCGATGAATCCCACTTGATCATGGTGTATGATCCTCTTGATGTATTTTTGAATTCGGTTTGCTAATATTTTGTTGAGTATTTTTGCATCTGCGTTCATCAGGGATATTGGTCTGTAATTTTCTTTTTTAGTGAGGTCTTTGCCCGATTTTGGTATTAGAGTGATGCTGGCTTCATAGAAAGAGTTTAGAAGTATTCCCTCCTCTTCAATTTTTTGGAAAACTTTAAGGAGAATAGGTGTTATTTCTTCTCTATATGTCTGGTAGAATTCAGAGGTGAATCCATCAGGGTCGGGGGTTTTTTTCTTGGGTGGTTTTTTGATTACCAATTCAATTTCATTGCTGCTGATTTGTCTGTTTAGTTTTTCTGTTTCCTGCTTGGTGAGTCTTGGAAGGCTGTATTTTTTTAAGAGCTTGTCCATTTCTTCTAGGTTTTGCAGCTTGTTAGCATTATAGATGCTCGTAATATTCTCTTATAATTCTTTGTATTTCTGTGGGGTCCGTCGTTATTTTTCCTTTCTCATTTGTGATTCTGTTTATGTGTGTAGATTCTCTTTTTCTCTTAATGAGTCTGGCTAGGGGTTTATCTATTTTGTTTATTTTTTCAAAGAACCAGCTTTTGGTTTCATTGATTTTTCCTATTGTTTTATTCTTCTCAATTTTATTTATTTCTTCTCTGATCTTTATTATGTCTCTCCTTCTGGTAACTTTGGGCCTCATTTGTTCTTCTTTTTCCAATTTCAATAATTGT
>JAQQAC010019963.1:60343693-60453230 GCA_029783875.1 Phataginus tricuspis | reverse complement strand
TTTTGTTTATTTTTTCAAAGAACCAGCTTTTGGTTTCATTGATTTTTCCTATTGTTTTATTCTTCTCAATTTTATTTATTTCTTCTCTGATCTTTATTATGTCTCTCCTTCTGGTAACTTTGGGCCTCATTTGTTCTTCTTTTTCCAATTTCAATAATTGTGTCCTTAGACTGTTCATTTGGGAATGTTCTTCCTTCTTTAAATGGGCCTGGATTGCAATGTACTTTCCTCTTAAGACTGCCTTCGCTGCGTCCCACAGAAGTTGTGGCTTTATGTTGTTGTTGTCATTAGTCTCCATATATTCTTTGATTTCTGTTTTGATTTGGTCATTAACCCATTGATTCATTAGGAGAATGTTGTTAAGTCTCCATGTATTTGTGAGCCTTTTTGATTTCTTTCTGAAATTTATTTCTAATTTTATACCTTTGTGATCTGAGAAGTTGGTTGGTAAGATTTCAATATTTTTGAATTTACTGAGGTTATTTTTGTGGCCTAGAATGTGGTCTATTCTGGAAAATGTTCCATGTGCACTTGAGAAGAATGTGTATCCTGCTGCTTTTGGGTGCAGAGTTCTGTAGATATCTGTTAGGTCCATCTGTTCTAGTGTGTTGTTCAGTGCCTCTGTGTCTTTACTTATCCTCTGCCTGGTTGATCTATCCTTTGGAGTGAGTGGCGTGTTAAAGTCTCCTAGAATTATTGCATTGCTGTCTATTTCCTCCTTCACTTCTGTTAGTATTTGTTTCACATATGCTGATGCTCCTGTGTTGGGTGCATATATGTTTATAATGGTTATATCTTCTTGTTGGACTGACCCCTTTATCATTATGTAATGTCCATCTTTATCTCTTGCTACTTTCTTCATTTTGAAGTCTATTTTATCTGATACAAGTACTGCAACACCTGCTTTTTTCTCTTTGTTGTTTGCTTGAAATATTTTTTTCCATCCCTTCACTTTTAGTCTGTGTATATCTTTGGGTTTGAGGTGAGTCTCTTGTAAGCAGCATATAGATGGGTCTTGCTTTTTTATCCACTCTGTTACTCTGTGTCTTTTGATTGGTGCATTCAGTCCGTTTACATTTAGGGTGATTATTGATAGATATGTACTTATTGCCATCGCTGGCTTTAGATTCGTGGTTACCAAAGGTTCAAGGGTTGCTTCTTTACTATCTGAGAATCTAACTTAACTTTCTTGTTAAGTTATTGTGAACGCCGTCTGATGTTTCTTTATCTCTCCCTTCCTATTCTTCCTCCTCCTTTCTTTATATATTAGGTGTTTTATTCTTTGCCTTTAGTTAGTATTTGGATGGTCTGCTTTCTTTGCTATGATTTTATTTTCTCTGGTGACATCTTTTTATCCTTAGGGGTGTTTTCCTCTAGAGCAGTCCGTTTAAGATATCGTGTAGATATCTTAAAGATATCGGTTTATGGGACGTAAACTGTCTCAACTTTCTTTTGTCTTGAAGTTGTTTAATCTCTCCATCATATTTAAATGATAATCGTGCTGGATACAATATTCTTGGTTCGAGGCCCTTCTGTTTCATTATGTTAAATATATCATGCCATTCTCTTCTGGCCTGTAAGGTTTCTGTTGAGAAGTCTGATGACAGTCTGATGGGTTTTCCTTTGTAGGTGATCTTTTTTCTCTCTCTAGCTGCCTTTAATACTCTGTCTTTATCTTTGATCATTGCCATCTTAATTATTATGTGTCTTGGTGTTGTCTTCCTTGGGTCCCTTGTGTTGGGAGATCTGTGGGCTTCCGTGGACTGTGAGACTATTTCTTTCCTCAGCGTGGGGAAGTTTTCAGCAGTTATTTCTTCAAAGACACTTTCTATCCCTTTTTCTCTCTCTTCTTCCTCTGGTACCACTATAATGTGAATATTGCTCCGTTTGGATTGGTCACACAGTTCTCTTAATATTTTTTCATTCTTAGAGATCCTTTTATTTCTCTCTGCCTCAGCTTCTTTGTATTCCTGTTCCCTGTCTTGTAATTCCTTGATCGTGTCTTGAACCTGATTCATTCTGCTTTTGAGCTCGTCAATGGCTTGTCTCATTTGTGCATTGTCTTTCCTCACTTCCCTCACTTCCCTCACTTCCTCCCTCAGCTCTTGCACATTTTTCTGTAGATCCATCATTATGGCTATGACTTTTATTCTGAATTCTTTTTCCGGAAGTCTATGCATATCCAGTTCTTCAGATTCTCTCTTTGGGGTGGTGTTTGTCTGAAGCTTTGTCTGTATCATATTCTTCTGTCTTCTCATGACTATAGAATTAGTTGTTGGTAGTTGTCATGTATGTCCGCTGGGCTCTTTATGAGTTTAAAAAGGAAAGAGAAGAAAGGAGAGAAAAGAAAAAAAGAAAAGAAAGAGAAGAAAAAAATACTACTACTAATAAAAAAAGTAAAAAGAGAGAGAGAAAAAGGAAAAGAAAGGAAAGAAAAAGAAAAAGCAGCAACACGTAAAAAAAAAAAACGCCCACCGGGGGTGGTTTCTGTGTGAATGCTGTAGGTGGCGCTATTGCTCCACTATTCCAGGGCTGTGGCCACATCGCTCCACACGGCCCTTTAAAGCTGTGGCCGGGGTGAGAATGGATTGGAGGCTGTTGATCTCTGTGGGAGTCCTAAATATGGCTACCCTTTCCCAGTCGCCCACTATGGTGTCCGAGGCTCCCCAGGACTCCCAGCCTGCTGGGTTGAGGGTGCCACTGCGATGAGGTTCTCTGCTGGACTCCTGTCTCTTTAAGACCACTGAGAAACAAAGCGCGTGCTTTTCTGCTTTTTTTTGCCCCTTTTCTTTCTTTCTTCTCTCTTAAGCTGGGCTGTTTATGACTTTAAAAAGGAGAAAGGAAAAAAAAAAGAAAAGAAAAAGGAAAGGAAATAATAATGGAAAGAAAGGGAAAGAAAAAAAGGAAAAGAAAGGGGAGAAAAAACAATAACTAAAAAAGAAAACACCACTGAGAGTGGGTTCTGTGTGAATGCTGTAGGTGGCGCTGTTGTTCCACTATTCCAGAGCCATGGCCGCGCCTCTCCCCAAGGCCCTTTATAGCTCTGGCCGGGTTGGGAACGAATGGGAAGCTGTTGATCTCTGTGTGGGTCTTAAGAGCAGCCAACCTTTCCCAGTCGCCAGCTAAGTTGTCCAAAGCTCCCCAGGACTCCCAGCAGTTGCTGGGCTCAGTTTGCGGGGCTATCCGGCCCCTCTACTGAGCTCCTGTCTCTTTAAGACCGCTGAGAAAGAGCACGTGCTTTTCTTCCCTTTTTTTTCCTTTCTTTTTCCTTCCCGGAGCCTGCCGCGCGCATCTTGCACGTTCCCGGCTGGGATCCTGTGCCCTCTGTCTCTCCAATCTCCGCTACACCGCAGGCTGTGTGTCGGCGCTCCTGGTGCAGTCTTCCACTCCCTCCCGGCTCTGAATCCTCTCCTCCCACTGGAGCGCTGGGGGGGGAGGAGCACTCGGTCCCGCCGGGTCGCGGTTCCGTATCTTACCCGCCTCGCCGGGTGCCGAGCCCTCTCTCGGGTGTGTCTGACTGCCGGAGCTCAGGGGGTCCGGGGGAGGAGCGCTCGGTCCCGCCGAGTCACGGCTCCGTATCTTTTCCGCCTCACCGGCTGCCGAGTCCTCTCAGGTGTACCTGTACGCTGTGCCCTTTCCTGTGTATTCTGGTCTCTCTTTTAGAAATAGTTGTATTTGCTGTGTTTTCATGAATAAATATAATGTTGGGAGGAATTTTTCTGCCGGTCTGTTCATGTCGCCATCTTCCTGGAAGTGTGGTCTTGCTTTTTTATCCATTCTATTACTGTGTGTCTTTTGATTGGTGCATTCAGTCCATTTATATTTAGGGTGAATATCGATAGATATGTACTTATTGCCATTGCTGGGTTTAGATTCGTGGTTACCAAAGGTTTCAAGGGTTGCTTCTTTACTATCTCACAATCAAACTTACCTTTCTTGTTAAGTTATTGTAAACACAGTCTGATGTTTATTTCTCTCCATTCTCATTCTTCCTCGTCCATTCTTTATATACTAGGTGTTTTATTCTTTGCCTTTATTTAGTATTTGGATGGTCTGCTTTCTTTGCTATGATTTTATTTTCTCTGGTGACATCTTTTTAGCCTTAGGAGTGCTTCCCTCTAGAGCAGTTCCTTTAGGATGTCCGTAGAGGTGGTTTATGGGAGGCAAATTTTCCCAGCTTTCACTTGTCTGGAAATTGTTTAAACCCTCTGTCATATTTAAATGATAATCATGCTGGATACAATATTCTTGGTTCAAGGCCCTTCTGTTTCATTACATTAAATATACCATGCCATTCTCTTCTGGCCTGTAGGGTTTCTGTTGAGTAGTCTGGTGATAGTCTGATGGGTTTTCCTTTGTAGGTGATCTTTTTTCTCTCTCTAGCTGCCTTTAATACTCTGTCCTTATCTTTGATCTTTGCCATTTTAATTATTATGTGTCTTGGTGTTGTCTTCATTGAGTCCCTCGTGTTGGGAGATCTGTGAGCTTCCGTGGACTGCAAGACTATTTCCTTCCCCGCATTGGGAAGTTTTCAGCAATTATTTCTTCCAAGACACTTTCTATCCCTTTTTCTCTCTCTTCTTCCTTTGGTTCTCCTATAATGTAAATATTGTTCCCTTTGGATTGGTCACACAGTTCTCATAATATTCTTTTAGTCCTAGAGATCGTTTACCTCTCTCTTCATCAGCTGCTCTGTATTCCTGTTCTCTGCTTTCTATTGCATTAACAGCCTCTTGCATCTCATCCAGTCTGCTGCTAAGCCTGTCGATTGCTTGTCACATTTCTGCATTGTGTTTCCTGACTTCCCTCACTTCCTCCCTCAGCTCTTGCATATTTCTCTGTAGATCCATCAGCATGGTTATGACTTTTACTATGAATTCTTTTTCAGGAAGATTGCATTTCCATCCCTTCAGGCTCCCTCTCTAGTGTTGTCTCGGTGAGCTTTGTCTGTACCATATTCCTCTGTGTTTTCATAGCTATAGAAGTGGTCGCTGGCAGGTGCTGTGTATGTCAGCTGGGCTCTTTAAGACTTCTAAAAAAAAGGGAGAGAAAGAAAAGAGAAAAAAGAAAGAAGAGCAAGAAGAGAGAAAAGAAAAAGGAAAGAAAAGAAAAGAAAGAAACAAAACAAATCAAAAACAGCCCACCGTGTGTAGATTCTATAAGGATGCTGTAGGTGGCACTGTTGCTCCACTATTTCGCAGCCACGGTGCACCGCTCCGCTGGGCCTTTTGCAACTCTGGCTGGGGCTGGAACAAATGAGAGGCTATTGTTCTCTGTGTGAAGTTTCAGTGCGGCTACTTTTTCGCAGTCGCCAGCCATGGTGTCTGGGATTCCTCATGATTCCCAGCTTGCTGGGCTGAGTGTGCTAGGACGATTGTAAGACTGCTGAAAAAAGCGCACACTTGTCTTTTGTCCTGGGAGCCGGCTGCAAGTACCCAGGCCCAGTATATATATTTCTATTGGTTGCTTTTAGCATTTTCCTTGGTTTACATTACTTGGCTAAAGCAGTCAAACTGCCAAAATGTTATTCTAAGTACAATGATGTTTTTCAAACCAAACTCGGGTCATAGTGTTTCTTTGTTCTGAAAAAATATTTTCAGAATCTGTCTGCAAACTGTGGCTTATGTGTGCAGTTCATGCCTTACCGCAGCTGTGGTGTTGCAGGTCCCCATGGAGTACAGTCACCTGCAGGAGATCCCCATGGTAGCCCTGCGGTACCAAATGTTGCTTCTGCACCACATCTCAGAGCTCTTCTACCCCTGCATCCCCATGTTTGACCTGGAGGGCTATCTTGATGAGACCGGACTCAGGCCTTCTATGGGCTCTGACACTCTGTGAGGAATTCTGGTATCCCAGGGAAAGATACTCCTGTGTGGTCCCTGCTGCAGGCAAAACTGGCATTTTACTTAATGTTAATCCAACACAAATTCCTAAAATGTCTTCTTTTTTAGAGCTTATATTAAAAATTAATAGTGCAGTTATGTGTTTTCCCCTTATTTCTGCCCCCCACCTCCCCAAAAGGGTGGGGTGTTTATAAAACTAGGCCTCTGTTCCTGGTGATGCTCTCTGCTTGCCTGGTCTTGGGCCTCTATTGCCAATCCCCACTGGCAGCAGGAAGGAAAATATGAGATACCTTCCTCAGGATGGCCAGTAGAGGATACCAGAGTTATAGATCATTTAGATAGACTTTCTATAGCAGGTCATGTAGAGATTCCTACTCAATGGATAATTTAGAGTTGGATAGAATCATGAGGGCATCTAAAAGTCACTGACAGGTTTTGACCCATTGATGTTTGTAATAATTTATGCTTTCTAGAAATGGGCTGCCTGATTTGGGAGTTAGGGGTTTCTCTGCTGTGGGTCTCTTGTGCTCTGCCAGATGCCCTGTCTCTGGAAGAGGGCAGGGTCACCCACTTGGCAGAGACTGGGGCTGCCACTGATTCCACCTCCTTCGGAGTGTCTCTCAAGTCCTTCCCATCTTCCAGCCTCCCAGTGCTCCCTGCTGCCAGGAGGACAGCATGGGTGTGGCCAGCTGGTCAGCCCGGGTGATGCTCGGCACCCCTCTCTTCCCTCGTCATCTCTGCCGTGGTCATTCTCGGTTTCTGTCTGTGCACGCCTGTGCCTGTGTGTCCCCCATCTCCACCCCAAGATTGGCCCTGTCCATGGGCTCCCTCACTCTGCTGCTGCTTTGTGCAGAACAATATCCCTGATAAACATAGATGCAAAAATACTCAAAGTATTAGCAAACTGAATTCAAAAGTATATCCTTTCAAGACTTTTTTGTTCCTTTTTCTTTTCTTTCTTTCTTTTTTACTCTTTTCTTTCTCTTCCTTTTCCAATTTCAGTAATTGTGACTTTAGACTATTCATTTGGGATTGTTCTTCCTTCTTTAAATAGGCCTGGATTGCAATATACTTTCCTCTTAGAAATGCCTTTGCCGCATCCCACAGAAGTTGCGGCTTTGTGTTGTTGTTTTCATTTGTCTCCATATATTCCTTGATCTCTGTTTTAATTTGGTCATTAATCCATTGATTATTTAGGAGCATGTCATTGAGCCTCCATGTATTCGTGAACCTTTTTGTTTTATTTGTACAATTTATTTCTAGTTTTAGACCTTTGTGGTCTGAGAGGTTGGTTGGTAGAATTTCAATATTTTTTAACTTACTGAGGTTCTTTTTACTGGCCTAGTATGTGGTTTATTCTGGAAAACTTTCCATGTGCACTTGAGAAGAATGTGTATCCTGCTGCTTTTGGGTGTAGAGTTCTGTAGATGTCTGTAAGGTCCATCTGTTCTAGTGTGTTGTTCAGTGCCTCTGTGTCTTTACTTATTCTCTGTCTGGTTGGTCTGTCCTTTGGAGTGAGTGGTGTGTTGAAGTCTCCTAAAATGAATGCATTGCTTTCTATATCCTCCTTTAATTCTGTTAGTATTTGTTTCACATATGTCGGTGCTCCTGTGTTGGGTGCATATATATTTTTAATGTTATATCCTCTTGTTGGACTGACCCCTTTATCATTAGGTAATGTCCTTCTTTATCTCTTGCTACTTTCTTTGTTTTGAAGTCTATTTTGTCTGATACAAGTACTGCAACACCTACTTTTTTCTCTTTGTTTCCATGAAATATCTTTTTCCATCCTTCACTTTTAGTCTGTGTATATCTTTGGGTTTGAAGTGAGTCTCTTGTAAGCAGCATATAGATGGGTCTTCCTTTTTTATCCATTCAGTAACTCTGTGTCTTTTGATTGGTGCATTCAGTCCATTTACATTTAAGGTGATTATTGATAGATATGTACTTATTGCCATTGCCAGCTTAAGATACATGGTTACCAAAGGTTCAAGGGTAGCTTCTTTACTATCTAACAGTCTAACTTTAACTCCCTTATTAAGCTATTATACACACAGTCTGATGATTATTTATTTCTCTCCTTCTTGTTCTTCCTCATCCATTTTTTATATGCTACCTGTTCTATTCTGTACTCTTTTCCATTTCCTTTGACCGTTTTTGTGGATAGTTGATTTTACTTGTTGCCTTTATTTAGTATTTGGATGGTCTGCTTTCTTTGCTATGATTTTATTTCCTCAGATGACATCTTTTTCGCCTTAGGAGTGCTTCCATCTAGAGCTGTCCCTTTAAGATATCTTGTAGAGGTGGTTTGTGGGAGCCAAATTCCCTCAACTTTTGCTTGTCTGGGAATTGTTTAATCCCTCCATCAAATTTAAATGATAATCATGCTGGATACAGTATTTTTGGTTCAAGCCCCTTCTGTTTCATTACATAAATATATCATGCCATTCTCTTCTGGCCTGTAAGGTTTCTGTTGAGAAGTCTGATGATATTCTGATGGGTTTTCCATTGTAGGTGATCTTTTTTTCTCTCTCTGGCTGCCTTTAATACTCTGTCGTTGTCTTTGATCTTTGACCTTTTAATTATTACGTGTCTTGGTGTTGTCTTCCTTGGGTCCCTTGTGTTGGGAGATCTGAGGGCTTCCATGGTCTGAGAAACTATTTCCTTTCCCAGCTTGGGGACATTTTCAGCAATTATTTCTTCAAAGACACTTTATATCCCCTTTTCTCTCTTCTTCTGGTACTCCTATCATGCGAATATTGTTGTGTTTGGATTGGTAACACAGTTCACTTAATATTCTTTCATTCCTAGAGATCCTTTTATCTCTCTCTGCCTCAGCTTCTCTGTACTCCTATTCTCTTCTTTAGGCATTTTTATGGACAGTATCATGTCGTCTTGAAACAGGGACAGTTTAACTTGTTCCTTTCTAATCTGTATGCATTTTATTTCTTTGTGTTGACTGATTACCATGGCTAGGGACTCCAGAAACATGTTGACATAAAGTGGGGAGAGTGGGCATCCTTGTCTTATTCCCTATCTTAAAAGGACAAATTTTCAGCTTCTCTGTGTTAAGTATGATGTTGGCTGAGGGTTTGTCATATATGGCCTTTATTATTTTGAGGTACTTGCTCTCCCTACCCATTTTGGTGAGTGTGTTTTTATCATAAATGAATGTTGAATTTTGTCAAATGCCTTTCCAACATATGCAGAGGATTGTGGAGTTTTTGTCCTTTTTGTTGATGTGGTGGATGATGGTGATGGATTTTCTAATGAAGCCCTGTATGGGGACCCCAGGCAGTGACCTCACTTCCTTGATGATTGAACCCAACAGAACTTAGAGCCCCGGTAACCAGGCACCACAATCTTGGCCTGCCCTTTCCCCAGGTCACTTGGCGTGAGACACTCGAAGGTGCACTATGCTGTGTTGTGTCCCCATGGCCCACGGCCATGGCCTCCGGAAAGCCCACAAGGAAAATCTTCCGAAAACGTTTCAATGTTGGATTGAGGCTCAGTCCAGATGCCTCTGTCCATGTGCCCGGAGGGAGCCAGAGGTACCACAATGAGGCGTAGTCCCAGGTGGCCAGAGCACGAAGAGTCCAGAGCCTGAAGAGGGACCGAGCTTGGTGTGAGTGTCTTGAGGGAAGGGAATTGCATTGGCTCTGTTCATTGATGTGCTGTGCTGTCCATACCTGTGTCCAGTAATGGATGGGAGCTGTCTCCCAGGAAGTAATGGTGAGTACCTGTTTATGTGTATGTTTATCATGTATTACTTGTTTACACTGTTGGTGTCAGCCTCGAGAGTTAGGGTGTTTCCTGATTTGTTCACTCCTAGTTCCATAAGACTTAGCACAGTGCCTGCCCCTTGTGGTCTTTAACAGGTATCTAAGCAAAGGAGTGGACAAGTTTTCCTTTTTTTGAATTTTTAAAATTTTGCTATCATTAATGTAGAATTACATTAACAATATTAAGGTTACTAGGCACCATCTATTTTCAATTCCCCACCATATACCTCTTTACACTCACTGTCCATCTGTGTAGTAAGATGTTATAGAATCACTACGAGGGCAACAAAACAGCCATGGGCGCAGGAGATTTCTCTCAAAAATGAGGGGGTAGGTTCTGAGCCTCACCTCTGTTGACCCCCTGTTGTTCACCCGATGGCCCCCCTGCAACTGTGCCTGTCTTAGGTTGTTCCTCCCTTGAGGAATCTTACCCATCTCTGGCTAACCAGTGATCTTCCAGAGCTGTACAGTGAGATGTACAGTTGGTAAGTGA
Source organism: Phataginus tricuspis (assembly GCA_029783875.1). Lineage (NCBI taxonomy): Eukaryota > Metazoa > Chordata > Mammalia > Pholidota > Manidae > Phataginus > Phataginus tricuspis. The sequence goes on along the minus strand of JAQQAC010019963.1, from coordinate 60,443,112 downwards.
GAGAGATACAATGTTCTTTGAAAGGGTTATCTTTTCTTACTTCTTTGTAGATATCTGCCCCATGGTTTTTATGCCCAGCAGTTGTCTCAAGGTATCTTTACTACCTGGAAGAATTAGGGGGTTCTTGCCTCTGGCATTTCTCCCAGGGTGTATATTAAATTTGGTTTTCTAATTTAGGTGTGAAGCGATCAATAACAACATTTCCAAACACCATGATAATAAGGAGAGATACTAGGGATGTTCCTTTCAGAGGTATGGAAAGAGTTCCTTCTTTCTGGGCATCTTGGCTGTGCCATCAGACAGGTGGTTCGGACTGGGTTCTGACATCTCCCCCTTTTTTATTTTTTAATTTAAAGATTTGAAGCTCTATCACCACCTTTTGGATGCTGCTTTTTAAGAGCAAGATGAGGACTGGAAGGGAAATAAGAAATGTGGATATTATTATTCCACAAATTCCAATATTAATAAAAATGTAAAACTCATTTTATGAATGTAGGATGAAAGATTATCGAAAAAGGTACTGAAAACACTGGAGGAAACAAAATCTTTTTCTGCTTCACTAGTGTCATTAATTTCTTGATGTAATTTACAGGCTTCAAAACTTAAATCTGAGTGGTTCCAAATTCCCATAATATGCTTTTTAACTTTTTCCCAGGAATGTATGGTTTTATGAACTTGCAAAGGGGTAACACATCTACAGTGAAAATCAGCATGGCAATGAATGGCTACCTGTACTTTAAGAATCATAAGTTCTCTCCCTATGGTTAGAATGGCTTCCAGAGGATTAACTTTAGACTCTAATTTCTGATCAATAATCTCTTGAGTGGCTAAAGCTAATGATATATTTTTGGACAACTGATCAGTAAAAGTGGCAGTATGTGTTTCTTGTACGAATGCTACAGTCAAAAGTGAAAGGGAAGTAGCCAGAGTTATGAAGGTAACACTTCCAAGAAATAGAGAAACCACAAAACACCAACCATGGAGCAGAAAGGCACTAGTATCTTCCAGGGCTTGTAAGCAATAATCATCAAACCATGAAGAATTTAAAGTTACAGGAACCATTAAATAAGGAGGATGGCAAACTTTCAATACAATCTTAGCATTATTTTTAGCAGAGATGAAATTAGAAAGAGTACGAGTACAATTAAACAAATTTATGAACATGTTTTGTAATATTCATAGAGAATTTTGAGATAAAAGAAAGGCATAAGGTGTATGTAAACAGACTTGTATTTGATCAGTAGTTGTGCTAGCATGTCTGTGTAGGCTGACTGAACTGATGGCTGCAATAGCTTGCCACAATTCTGACTGTGAGAAACTTTTACTATTCAGGGATGTGGTCAAAATGGGAGGGACCCAAGCATAGCAATAAAAAGAGTTTTACTAGTAACAGGCAAACCCTGAAGGTGAACTACAGCTTCAGCTTCCTCTGCCAGCTTCTTTATCTGGTCCCAGGTCAGAGGGTCACTTTCTCGAGTTCATCTTGTTAATCTCCATCATGGGGTAAGAATTGGTCGCCACTGGCAAGCTTCTCAGGAATCTTGCAGAGTGAGGTTCCGTAAACATTGTACTATAGGTTCTTGAAGGTTTTTTCTTTGGTGGGGACTTTCAGTTCGTCTCAGGAGTTGTGTGGGGGAGGAGGCGGTGGCTCAGACCTGACTGATGAGTCTGTCAGGTACCCACACAGGTGTATCTGAGTCCTGTGGAAAAATACAAGCATATCCTCTCCCACAGGTTATTAAAACATTGGGCCCTTTCTATTGCGCTGTAAGCAGGCCTTTCCATTTTACTAAAGGTTTGGAATTAGTTGAAGACAAAAAAAAACACAAAATCATTTTCTATAGTTTACTTAATCTTATGTAACCAATACCTTTTCTGCTGAAATCTAGTTCTTTCCTAATTTAGGAGGAATCAGTGACTATAAATGACAATGTATAAAGATCTGATGAGAGCTTACTGTAAGACAGTTGATATAAAGAAATTTAGATATTTCTGTAACATAAAACATTCAGTAACAAAGTTTAGCATCAATCCCTTTGACAGTGGTTCAGGTAAATATATATCAGATAAATAAACCAAATTAGCCAAACATTTTCCCTGATGAGGAGAAAATTCCTCTGACATGTTCCAGGGGGCCTCTGGAAAATATCAGAGTGAATTAGAGGTAAAAAGCACCTTTTAAAATTGATCTTGGAAAGTTGTTAGAAGAAAGTTTCTTTGGCACTTGCTTAAATAAGATAATAGGTTGCCATGAAGCAATACTTATCCATATAGCTAGATTGACAACAAAATACTTCAAGGGCAGATACAGAAGTTTACACAGTTGTTAGTAAAGTTTAACTTTTAGTCTTTTAATATTAAGATCTCATTTTCTTAAATGCTCAAACAATTCATTGAGACTTTAAACATGAGAAACTACTTTGTAGTTTATGGGATTTTTTACTATTTCCTTTCCTTGCATTAAAATAAATTAAAATAACATAATTTTATAATATTGTATACTTCTCTCAGGGGCCAAGCCTTTCTAATCAGAGACTTAAGACTGGTAGCCAATGCTGATCGTCTTTTAAGTGGCTAACAGGTGCTCAGACACATTTTATGGGATAAAGAGTACAGCATTTAGTCAGGAATAAGAGCAATCTCTTAGTTTGCTATGGTGGACATCAGGTTCTGTGAAACTGATGAAGTTAGAAGAGAGGAATGCCCCTTGCCTCACTCAGAGGCCAGGGCAGCATGAAAAGGTGGGCTGGAAGTCAGAGAGACAGAAAGAATGTCACTCCTCATAGATACCCAGTCGGGCTGTTGGGGTCTGATTCCAGACACGTAGGCCTTTGAGAAGCCGCTGAAGTGTAGCCTCAGCCTAGACTCTCACAGTTGCCCACGGCTTTCCTCAGTCCCTTGCATCCAATGAGATGCCTCTGAAAGGGAATCCTGGCCTCCACTCAGGTGACTTTCCCGGCTCCCAAGGAAGATGGGGGATCCACTGAGGGAGACGCAGGAGAACCTGTCGCTCGAGATTTTGAGAACGGCAGCTGGGGTAGTCTCGTTTAAGTAGCTGACCAGCACCCAATGTTGTGTGCCATAGATGGCTTCCTTCTATAAGGACAGCGAAAGAAAAGGCAGGCTTGGATGCCGATACTCACCTCCAAGGTTATCCCGGATGAGCCCCCAAAGATGATGCCAGGGTTCTTGTTTATGCAGCCAAAAAATGAACTTAGCAAACAGTCAACGTAGGAGAGCTAAGGAGAGGCTTTTATTTAGAGAGACAGTGAGAGGACAGACAGCTCCTGGCTCACACCAGGAGGGGACAAGAGAGCCCTGTGCATATAATTTTGACAAATTGTAGGGCTGTTTAACATTCCTTGAGGAAGTACTTTCTATTGGAATCTTTCTGAAGGAGCTTGTAAATTTAAGGGGGGTACAGTAAAAGCAAACTTTTCCCTATCTGCCAATTAACAAGTTCCCTCTTCAGGGAACCAAGGACAACATTCTTGCAGAAAGTGCAGAATTTTGCTGATTGTCCATTGGTGAATTTTATACCTCTACCTCCAAGCATATGTATTAAAACTTCAATACAGGGTCTTCTTTCTTTAGACTCAGTAAAGCCCAAAACTTCAATACAGTCTTCTTTCTTTAGACTCAGAATGGCCCATTGCTCCTCAACCTATAGTTCTGACCTACACACTATCTCCCACCCTGCCTATCTCTACAGGGGGTCTGCAGTACCCTAGTGTGAAATCCTAGCCATCCCATATTGAGGGGGCTTACCTTCAGGTGCCTTTTTGGGCGCCACTTGCCGGAGTCCAGCTCCAGTGAGTCCAGGAGTCCCAGAAGGATGGATGGCGTTGGTGACTGATGGAATGAATGTGAACACAGACACTAGCAAAAGCTGAGCCTGGCCTGTTTTATTGAAGTTTAGCAAGGTTATATATGTTTTGGTTATGCAGTTTTACAAAGATTAGATCATTTGATTTTTTCAGAAATAATGTTTACATAAAGGTCAATCTTTAAGGATTAGATTATTGGCACCTTAGCAATCATTAATTTTTTGCACTTATGCTTGCTTGGCTTCCCAGGCAGTTTCGGAACAAACATGACTTAATTCTCAAAATGTTCCCTCACACCTGGTTGGCCTGAACCCTACTTGCACTTTCCTTATTATTGATTCTAAAATAGCCATGGTTACTATTCATCTGGTTAACAAGTATAGCTAAGTCTATTTTTCTAGGTCTAAAGCATTACATGCAAATTTAAAGAAAAACATCAAAACAGTGTATCATTAAAGCAGTGTAGCAAGACTAAGCTAATTGCAATTGCGGGAACTGAAAACTCTGTTCTCTTGGGTAGGTGCCCAGTTTTGTATAGATGAAAGTGTTGCATCTGGGGGGATAAGGTAAGGAGATAATGAACACTGAATCAGAAGGCATAGGGACCCAGTTGGACCATGCTTCTCCTCAGTGATGGCAGGGGCATGAGTTTCTTTAAACTATATACAATAATATCTAATAATAATCTTTTCCATTGGGAGAGTTTCTACAATCATGTCAGGCTTTTTCACACACAATCATTCATGCTGACTTTCCTTTATTGTTCTATTATTCCCCGAGACCCAACAGGTCTAGGAGTCATTGAGAAATTCCTCACGGGGCCGAGTTGGGTGGGGAGAGGGAACTGGAACCTACTCAAACAGTTCTTATTTATTATAACTTTGATACTTGTTTCCAAAATCTTCTCTGCATCTCCCTCCTATTCTTTAAAATGTTAGTGGTAGTAGGTAAAAGTAATAAAGATTACAGTTTCTAATAGAAAGCTGTTTAAATCTTGATGCAAAAATAAAGATGGAAAGTAAAGTTTAGTGCAGTAGGAAAGCAAGTGTAGACTGTCAGATCCATGCCTATAAACTGGATATTGATCCGAGTGAGACAAGGGCATCAAAACAGCCATGGGCGCAGATTTCTCAAAACTGGGGGAGTGAGGTTCTGAGCCTCACCTCTGTTGACCCCCTATTCACCTGATGGCCCCCCTGCAACCGTGCCTGTCTTAGGTTGTTCCTCCCTTGAGGAATCTTACCCATCTCTGGCTAACCAGCCATCTTCTGGGGCCATACAGTGAGATGTATAGTTGGTGGGAGAGAAGCAGTATTCTTTGAAAAGGTCAGCTCTTCTTACTTCTTTGCAGATTTCTGCTCCGTGGTTTTTATGCCCAGCAATTGTCTCGAGGTATCTTTACTACCTGGAAGAATTAGGGGGTTCTTGCCTCTGGCATTTCTCCCAGGGTATATTAAATTTGGTTTTCTAATTTAGGTGTGAAGCGATCAATAACAACATTTCCAAACACCATGATAATAAGGAGAGATACTAGGGATGTTCCTTTCAGAGGTCTGGAAAGAGTTCCTTCTTTCTGGGCGTCTTGGCTGTGCCATCAGACAGGTGGTTCGGACTGGCTCCTGACAAGAAGATTCAACTGGTGGCCTTCCTGCTCCTCAAGTACTGCACCAAGGACCTGACTATGAAGGTGGATATGTTAGACCTGGTTGCCCAGCATCACGAGGACCACTTCCCTGTGATCTTCAGCCAACTCTCCAAGGGTTTGCAGCTGGTCTTTGGCATCAATGTGAAAAGTGGACCCCAGTAGCCACTCCTATGTCCTGGTCCCCAACCTGGGTCTCACCTGGGATGGGGTGAACAAAGAGCAGAGCCTGCCCAAGACTGGCCTCCTGGTGCTGCTCCTGGGCATGATTGTCCTGCGGGGAGGCCAGGCCCCTGAGGACGAAGTGAGGGAAGTGCTGAGTGTTTGGAAGGTGTACCCTGGGAGGGAGCACTTGATCTATGGTGATCCCAGGGAGCTCATCACCAGGATCTGTGTGCAAGAGCAGTACCTAGAGTACCAGCAGGTGGCTGACAGTGATCCCACTCAATTTGAGCTGCTCTGCGGCCCTAGGGCGCATGCAGAGACCGACATGGTGAAAGTCCTGGACTTTATGACCAAGGTCAAAGATACCATCCCTAATGCCTCTCTTACCTGATGTGAGGAGGCTTTGAGAGATCAGGAAGGGCAAAGCCAGGCTAGCATTGCCACTGGAGACGATGCCGCCACTGTGGCCAGTGCAAGTTCTAGTGTAATGTCCACTGGCTTCTGCCCTGAGTGATGTGTACGCAGCCTGTTCCCTCTGTGTTGTCAAAGGACACTCAGTGACCCAAGCAGTGGAGGGTCAGGTGGGGGCAATTTATCTTCTTTTATTTGTGGTATTTTTAGGTGTTACTTATATAGAAAGTTTAAGAGCTCCAGAATCAAATTGCAGAATGACATTGGCCACACATTTATTGCTGTTTATCTGGTTGATTAGAAATAGTTTTGCTATTTTGTAAGGCAAGTTGGGAAACCTTACATTTTCTTGGTAGTTTGTAAGAAGTTCACATGACATTGGAATAGAAATTTCTCTGGAAATGGGAAAGAGTTTTAGTGAAATAGAGAAAAACATTTAAATGGTTAATATTTTAATTTTCTCATCATTTTAAGTCTATTCTATAAAATAAAAAGATATGTATCTGGGATTTTTTTCCATATTCACGAATGTAGAAATTAAAGGCTCTATACTGCAGGATCCCAACTGTGTGGCAGGAACAGGCAGAGCACGGGGGAATTTTCAGGCAGTGACAGTCCTCACTGTGATACTGTCATGATGGAAAAGCCAGCAAGTGGCAGGTCCAGCAGTTTTTGTTCAGGCACTCTAGCACGGCTGATGGGCACCAACCTGTCCCTGTCTGAGGACGCTAGGAGCAATGAGGAACAGGAGACCATGAACAGAGGGGCAGTCAGGCCTGGGCCAAGCCCCTGTCAGGTATCCTCTCCTGCCGGGTGTGCAGTCAGGCTACTTCACTCCTTTGGCCTAGGAGAGAGAGCAGCCAATGCTCTAAGGAGCACAGGAACAGGGCCACGTGGGCTAGAGCCTCTGGGCTCCTGCTCTCCCTGACCCCATGGAAGTGGGTCTTTGTTTCCTCTAGCACATTTTCCCTTGTTGCTCTTTTTCATAAAAAGGGGGATTAGCTTCAGCATCTGTTTTTCTGAATGACATCTATCCCCCATGTCTGCGTTCTTGAGCCATTTCACCAGTCAGTGCTACGTTGCTGTTTTGTAGACAAATTGGGAAACCTTCCATCTGAGTTTGTGATGTGGAGCTAGGTCACATGGTATCGGCCTCACCACTCCCTCAGACATGTGATGGAAATTAGCAGTAAAATCAATGGTGTCCAGAAATGGAGAAATAAAAGTATGGTTAGTTAATTCTTGCTCTTGATTCCTTATGGTCTGTCATTTTACAGAACTAAAATACATGCAGGTACCTGTATGTGCTTCCTGTATTCAAGAAACTAGGAGAAATGTGAGGCCAGTAACTAAGACCCCTTGATCCCTGGCTCATGATTCCCAGGTCTTCCCTGAGCCTCTGCTCACTTGCAGGCCCTGTATTAGCAGTGGGGTAAGGGCGCCCCCAAGCCCCATAGAGTGATAGTCTAGGAGCTGCTGTCCTATGAGGAAGGTGTGAAGTGTGCCCTGGAACTACAGAACCTTTAGTAAAGGAAGCAGTGAGCAGGTGCAGCTGCACAGGTGGGTGTCCAGTCTCCATGCCCCAAGCTGGGCAGTTTGTGGTTTCAGGTACTGCCATCCCTTCTGTGGGACCCAGTGCAGGGAGGCTGGGTGGTGGCTGAGCCAGACTGGCAGATGGTGAGCCTTAGGTGTGAGGCAAGTCTGAAATGGAACATTGTTCTGATTTGTCCCTTTCAGGTCTTGGGCAAACCTGGTGAGGTTTCCTCAGGGACAGAAAGGGGGTGTCCTGGGCTCTTGCCCCAGTACCATTGAAGACACCACCTGCCATCCTAGGTTAGCCTCTAAGGGCACCCCCTCCACACCACTGTTGGACACCTACAGAATGAGACACCCCCAGACAAGAAAGACTCTCCATTGCTGCTTGGCACTGGAGCTTGCCAGTGGCTTTGGGGCAGACAGAGGCCCCCTCTCTGGGAGCAAGGCTGTGGGCGCGAATCCAGCTCTGCTACTGGTCCCACATGGAACCTGGACCCTAGGCTCCACCTTTTGTGGCCTAGGCCAGGCCTTTGTGGCCTTTCCTGGGACCTGCCTGAGGGCCAGTGGGGCAAGGTAAATGGAGCACACCCCTGGTCTGCTTGGCACAGCTGCCATGACCCAGGTGCCCTTGTTTCCTCTGCTGCCACTGTCACCATTATGGTGCATAACCATTTGCATGGACCCTGGCCCCCAGCTCTAAAGACACAGAACTTTGTTCATTCCAAAATGTGCACACTGGGGATGGGGTTCACACTGTGGTCTCCACCCCCCTCGGGGACCTCCTTCCTTGTCTGGAGGAGAGGCAGACACGGCCAACCTCACAAGGGGACAGGAGTCCCCCGAAGGGAACTGGACATGGCAGCTGAGGTTGGGGAACCCCAGGGAAGGAGCTGCGAGCAGGACTGGGAGAGGAGGAAAGCCTCACCAAGCACGGAGCCTTGCAGCGGGACCCCATACCAGATGAAGGAGGCCATTGCCACCCCATAGGTAGCCCAAGGACAGTCCCGACAGTGGCATGCCACAAACCGGTGCCACTGGCCGACTGGGGACCCTGCACCTGGCACATGGTGGCTGACCATGGCGGCGGTACCCAAGGGGTGAGGCAAGTGCAGTGGCCAGCAGGGCTGGAGATGGCAGGCCTCAGATGTCATTAGGGCCTGTGTCCGTGCAAACAGCACACCCAAACCCTGGCTGAGGAAGGCCCTGTGCCCCCACTCTCTTTTCCACCCTGAAAAATCAACAACAGGGGCACAGCTGGGGCCCAGAGGGGAGGGCCCAGCAAGGGGAGTTCCTGTGGGGACCCAGGTCACCAGGACGCAGGGCCAGAAAGGGGGCAACAGGCAACGCCACCAGGCCAGGCAGGCTCTGAGGCTGGCCCGAGGCCATGGGGCCCGCAGCCTGGGGATGGGCACTTTCTCAATGGCTGCAGGGCTGTGCGGAAGGCGTGGCACCCAAGACCAACATCACTTTCCCTTTGGGGGGTTGTCCTTGGAGCCCAGTTAGCAGTGCTCTGCAGGAGTCACCTCGCTAGGGGTTGGGGCCCATACAGTGGTAGCACACCCAGACGGTCATCTCTGGGACCTCTGCAGCACTGAAAAGCAAACCAGTCTCTCTCAAAGGGCCCTGGGCTTGGCAGGCACCTAATAAGGGCCGTCTGACTGATGCCCATAGGCCCCAGGGTGGAATTCTAGGACTGAGAAGGCTTGGTCGAGGGAGGCTGAGACTACATACTGCATTGCTTCAACTAGACTGAAGACAGCACTTCAGACACACTTCCTCTTGGAACGAAGAGACGAGTCTGATGTCCTAGATTCTCAACCTCATTGGAGGTTTGGTGACTCTGGAAACAAAGAGCATCAGCCAACAGCCCTGAAGAAAACTTAGGCCATAAGTGGGCCTAAACCAAATCAATCCAATGCCAGCTCTCTGTGGAATACAGGGTTGTGGTTTCCCAAGCTGTCCCCTTCTCTGATTTCCCTCCCGCTGAAAGGTCAAATACCTTTGTGTTTGTCATCAGCTGAGCTCACAAACTAGCAGAGGCCCCAGAAGCACCCTTTCCAGTCTTTACAGAGCTCTCTGGGGAACACACGAACTCACTGGTCTTGATCACTGGGGAACACATTCTTGGTATGCAACGGAAGGCAACTGCCTTTTAGCCAGAGACTCTAGCAGCCCCTTCTGAGAAGCCAGAAAAGGCCTCTGTTCGAGTTCTGAGCCTCCCTGGGCATGTCCCTAGAGCATAAAGCCACTTCTTGGATTGTGGAGAGCGGCTGGGACAGAAGGAGCAAGAGTGCAGAATAGGACTGATTGTGTTTTTGTGCCTAGTCTCCATCTAGGGCCCGAACCGGGCCTATCTCTGAAATGAACCTTGAAAAGTTTCCTAAATTCCAGAAACAAGTATCTCAGGAATGCAGGGAGGTCTTATCTCAAGGCCAGCCACCTGAACCAGATGCCCCCAGGCGTATGTGACTTAAGTATTGGATTAATGTCCGATTGGATGATCTGTGGGCAATACTTAAGTGATTGGATTGAGGTCCTTGAGAAGGGCATGTGAATCTAATCTGTAGACAATTCATGTGTATATAAGCCATGCCAGAATAAAGCTTCTTTGCATTCTGCACCAGACAGCTTGCCCTCCTGTCGTCTTGTATATACAGCCCAATGCCCCCACTCAGGAGCTGTTTGACTCCTGCCGGCAGGCCCCGGCAGGAAGTGACGCCCAAACAGGGACCTGAGTACGGGGGAACAACGCCAGGGAGCCACCAAGAGAGAAGACGCAGCGCTGTGGATCTGAAGCACTTCTGCCATAGCACCCAGGCAAGAAAGTGCGGGGACGGTGGTAAAGACAGGAGTTGAAGAAAAGGACCAACAGTCTGTGAGTATAATAAAAGGTATAATAACCCCGGGAACAGACACTGCCTTTCTCCTTTACTTTCCTTATTAAAAAAAAAATAGGCCATCTGTGGCTCACAACATCAGGCGCTCATCAGCCACTTAATAAGGACTAGCCCGGCTGCCGTTCTCAAGTCTCGAGCGGCAGGTTCCCCTGTGTCTCCCTCAGTGGATCCCCCATTTCCCTTGGGAGCCGGGAACGACAGCTGAGTGGAGGGCAGGATTCCCTTTCAACGGCACCTCCTTGGATGCGAGGGACTGAGGAAAGCCGTGGGCAACTGCGAGAGTCTAGGCTGAGGCTACACTTCAGCGGCTCCTCAAAGGCCCATGTGTCTGGATTCAGACCCTGACAGCCCGACTGGGTATCCATGAGGAGTGTCTCTTTCTCAGTCTCTGATTTCCAGCCTGCTTTTTCAGGCTGCCCTGGCCTTTTCAGGCGAAGAGCCTACTTCGCTAGCTAAAAGTGAAAATATAAAACCTCATTATCTATAAACAATAGTGTTACAATAGAGATAAGTATGGGAAACAGGAATAGCCATTTGCTCTTTGCTTATGCTTTTGGGCTTTAGATTCTAATCAGAGATGGTTTCGGTCCTAGACATGAGAGGCAGAGATTAAATTCGGCTACAGGCAAAAGTGAAACCATAAATGCTGAAGCTGCTCGATCCATTCCTTCCGCACCACCTGAGACTGTATCGGAAGTGGCGGATGAGGAAGAATGGGAGAGCGATTGCGGCTCTTTAATAGACCTTAAAGAACAAAAGCCCAAAAAATTAGATCTGCCAGAGGTTTGCTTGTGTAAAACCTTTAGCAAGCTCATGGCTGAAGGTGCATTGAAATATACTCCTCCAATTCCCCCTCAGTCAGTTGCAGGGCTTGACCCCCCTGCACCGCCTCTTACAGCCTTGGCCGTCCCGCCTTTAAAACCTAGACCAGCTAAAAGACAGCTGTTGCCACTACAACAGCTTTCTCCCCTGCAAAAGGCTGTGAAACAAGCTTCAGAGAGAAGGGAAGATACTATGGGTTTTGTAGCCTGTCTGGTCTTTGAGGAAGTGAATGGGCAAGGGGTGAGGCACAGAATCCATCAGCCTTTAGCATTCAAACAACTGAAAGAGCTGAAAATGGCCTGCTCATCCTGTGGAGCCACTGCTCCGTTTAGCACAAGCTGTGCTCGAGGCTTTTGCGGCTGATGCTCCCCCGCCCTCTGATGGGAAGGCTATTGCCCGAGCCTGTATAAGTGGAGGAGATTATCTATTGTGGAGATCAGAATGTCAAAAGACAGCTGATATTAATAGAGCTCAAAATCATCCAGTAACTTTTGAAATGCTTATGGGGACAGACCCTACAGTGATCTTAACAGGCAGATAGATTTTGATCCTGCCGCTTATGCACAAATAAATGCCACTGCTAAGCAAGCTTGGATGAAACTGCCCTCAAGGGGGGCACGATCCGAAGATTTATGTAAAATTAGACAAGGGCCAGATGAGCCTTTTCAAGATTTTGTCTCTCGTTTGATGCAAACATCTAGCAAATTGATAGGACACAGATGCGGGCTTTCTCCTTGTAAAACAATTAGCCTAAACTTAAGTATGTCCATATTTCTATAGACACCTATTCTGGCTTTATTATGGCAACAGCACAAACTGTAGAAGCCACTAAACACATTATAGCCCATTGCTTAAAATGCTTTAGCGTTACAGGAGTGCCAAAAGAGATTAAAACAGACAATGGGACCAGCTATTCCAGCCATGTATTTCAGCATTTCTGCAAGCAATTTCAAATCCTTCACAAAACAGGTGTTCCTTACAATCCCCAAGAACAAGGTATTGTGGAAAGGATACACAGTACCCTGAAACATCAGCTTCAAAAAATACTCCCGCAAACTATTTAAACCATGCACTTTTTATTTTAAAATTTCTCACCATAGATGCACAGAGCAGGTCTGCAGCGGATAGATTTTGGCATCCAAAAACAAAAGATTCATATGCCAGGGTGAGGTGGAAGGATCCTCTCACTGGTCAATAGAATGGCCCAGATCCAGTACTAATCTGGGGACAAGGGCATGTTTGTGTTTTTCCACAGGATGCAGAAGGAGCCAGGTGGCTCCCAGAAAGATTGGTCCGCCATGCTGAAGCTCATACTCCTCTGCATTCTGCTGACCACCATGGGAGCCAAACACACACACTGGGCATTTGTGCCAGACCCTCCGATCCTCCACCCAGTGGTTTGGGATGGCCCGGAGATCATTGTCCAGGTCAATGATACCAGGATTCTGGGCCATCCTTCCACCTCCAGGAATTCGCCTGCCCTGAGCCCTTATCAGAATTATTCAGCCAAAGGAAAAGAATGCCAGTGTGCTCCGTGCTGGGCCTTCTGACAATTGTATCAATGTTATGGACAACAAAGGTAACAGAGTGCTCATGCCCGCGGTGAATATGTCCTATCCTGGGATGACTAATGATTCCAAGAGTAAATCCAAATGTGACTATGACCATGGACATCAGCAAGTGCCTTATTGTGGCACAGAGAATAGGAGGGTTAATGCAACAATCTTATGGACCCATTGTGTAGAAAGAACCCCAAAATGGTATAATGTGTCAACAGGGCACTATTGGGACTGGTCTACCTGCGATAACTGTTCAGATCATCAGCTGATGGCTGGAATGTGGTGGTCTAGTAATGGGCATCCTCAAACTTATATTTGGAAGCTGGCAGCTGCGTCAGGATGAAGGGTGAACATGAATGATCAAAATGAGGAGTAGGGTTTTAATTATAATGCAAAAGATTTTACAGTGCTTGCTAGTGTCAATCCCCCTTATCTTCTGTTAATCGGTGATGTCTATGTAAATCTGGGGAATAACTCAAAATTCAATGTTGGCTGCAATAATTGTAACCTTACTTCCTGTGTAAACTTCTCAGAAATTCAGACTGCAGATATTGTAGGCAATTTGGCTCATAATATGTCTCTTGCCTGGGCCACCTAAGAATCAAGTGATTCCAAGGTGGAACATAAGCTCCAAGCTTTAGAGTATATGGTGCTTTACTTGGCTGATCAGTTAATGTGGTGAATACTAGAAAGCTACATCAAGAGATAGTGGCTATCCAAGAGGCAAAATTAGATTTGTCACCAGAAAAATTAGCAGAAGAGTTTTTGGAAGGTTTAAGCTCCATGGTCCCCACCTGGGCCTCTACCAAAAGAGCTCTTGAGCTCCTTCATTGTCTGTGCTCTAATGCTCTTTCTTCTACTTATATTGGTCCCTACAGCACTACGTTTGGTAGAAAAAGTGCTGAAGCAAATCTGTGGAAGCCTCCACAAGGAAAAACTTATCACTCAACCCCCCAGCCAATTTTGGCTTAGGAGACTGGCTAGCCAATGACGGGTAAGGCAAGCAGGGGAGTGGACCAACCTAAGACAGGGAATGGGTCATGCAACCCTCAGCCCGATGACGGGTAAGGCCATTCCCATTCTTGACCAACCTAAGACAGGCACAGTCATCCCATGCATTCAAGCATTTTAAAAAATAAAAAAGGGGGAGATGTGGAGAGCAGTTGGGACAGAAGGAGCAAGAGTACAGGACAGGACTGATTGTTTCTGTGCCTAGTCTCCATCTAAGGCCTGAGCCGGGCCTGACTCTGAAAGAAACCTTGAAAAGTGTCCTAAATTCCCGAAACAAGTATCTCAGGAATGCAGGGAGGTCTTAAGGCCAGCCACGTGGACCAGATGCCCCCAGGCGTATGTGACTTAAGTATTAGATTAATGTCAGATTGGATTGATCTGTGGGCAATACTTAAGTGATTGGATTGAGGTCCTTGAGAAGGGTATGTGAATCTAATCTTTTGGCAATTCGTGTATATAAGCCATGCCAGAATAAAGCTTCTTTGCATTCTGCACCAGACAGTTTGCCCTCCTGTCGTCTTGTGCATACAGCCCGACGCCCCCACTCAGGAACTGTTCGACTCCTGCAGACAGGCCCCAGCATTGGATGACAGCTTTGTAGACCTTTTAGGAGCACAAACACCGGGACAGAGCCAGGATGCAGGCTGGAGGGTCCCTCAAGGACTAAGGGCCTTAGTCTCTAAGGCTCCTTCACAGGGTTTCTTCAAACCCTCAACTCTGCACTCCCTTTAGCAACACAGGGCAGATGGCCCTACTTTGTAGCAGAGCTGGGAAAAGGACCAGGGATCCTTGCAGGCAGGGCCTTCTCACCAAACTGTCCCATCTCCCCAGACAGGGTTCGTATAAACAAGGCCATCCGTGCCATCACCGAGGGAATACATGATCCCCAAAACCTAATCACTGTCGTGTTTCCTCAATCCATGGTGAAGATGACTTGGATTTGTGTTTCGTCCCATCCCATGGCCAGATTTTCTCATCTACTTGCAAATACATGATGGGTCCCTTCATACTGGCTTCCTGGAGTCATGTCTAGCTAAATGTGTGGGCACGTTCCTTAGGAGTGAGTCTGCATGCAGGGGGCCCTTTGGAAAGTAACCCAACAGCAAACAAGGTTGTGCAACACACCTAGAATCTGGGTAATGGCAGGAGAGGGACACACGAGGGGTGGGGTGTGTGGGCTGGGGGCGGGCTTGGGGTATGGAGAGCAGGCCTGGCATAGAGTGGATGAGAACACGTGTACCATTTCTGCAGAACAATATATGCCAAACCCCAAAATCAAGTGATCAAAAGGGAAGGTGCCAGAGCAGACCGAATCTGGAAGCGGGAGGCCAGAAACCCGAGGGAGCAGAAGCCAAACTACCCAACCACAGAGAGGAAATTGGGCTCCAGAATGGAGGCAGGCCACCTCAGTGGAGGCTGGAGCCGAGTGTCTGGGGGAGCTTATTGGAAAAGGGCCAACGCAGGTGTTCCCAAAGCAAGCACGTCTTGGGCAGTGAGAAGAGTTTCTATGGGGAGGAAATGGCAATTAAAGACAGCCACGTTGTGATCTGCAGAAGGATGAGATTTGGAGGCAGGCAGAGCTCAAGGGGAGCCTGCCACATGCAGCAGAGGTGTGGGGCCACCCAAGCACACGTCAGCACTGGGGGCCACCGTGGGTCTGAGAGGCTGTGGCTGACACTGAGGTTGAGGAGCTGGAGGAGCTCTCCCACCCTGCTCAGGTACAGCCTGCCTCTTGGGACAACGTGACCCGAGGGACAAGAGAACAGGACTCTGTTTGGGTCCAACTCTGGTCTCAGTAGCACTGACCAACCAGCAGGAGCAGATGAGCAGATGGAAGAGACCAAATGGGATGTTTTGGGGGGAGGGGAACACGGGGAGAACCGGCTGTGACAAGGATGAAGAGCCTTCTAGGGACCACCATCCCCTGGGAGGCACAGGAACCCAACCAACCTGGGCGGTAGCCATGTCTACAACTAAGCAGGGCCTGGCCCTTGAGCAAACAGAGAAGCCAGCAACAGGCCTCCCCCACCTCTAGGGGTGGGAGTGGACACAGGATCATGGTTTCCCAGCCCAGCTGGGGCCCAGCCTGTGAATGAAACAAGGTGCCTGGCAGCACATGGGAGCCCTCTGGGAACATGAACCACACCGCCCCACACTTTTTCAAAAGAGCGAAGCGTGGTGCCCCACACCCATCTCCTCCCCCACTCAGGGCTAGGGCTCCTCTCCATGCCTCCTGGGAGCCACCTTTATGACATCAGAGGATAATGACCTAAGCAGCAGGTTTTCCCCTACCAAGACTCTAGAATGTCGTAGGCAGTATTCACTGGGCATCCCCACTCTGAGCCAAGGCATTTCTGACTTGAGCGTTCTGGGTTTAGGTCTCGGGTAGAAAATGCTCCTGATCTTCCATGGCCAGTCAGAGTACCGACGAGGTACACAAAGCCAAGCTGGCCCCGTTAGGTGACACACAGCCAGACACAGGGGTCCCCCCTGATTCATGCCCGGATCCAAATTTGGGTTCCAGGGACACTGTGGAACAGCACGGCGACCAAGCCACAGGCCCACAGGCAGGCACCACCAGCATGGAAGACAGCCAGCACATTCTCGGGCTGTCCTTGCCAAGAAGGCTGTGGCTGATGCTGCAGAATGACACCTTCACATCTGTATGCTGGAATGACAATGGAGACACTGTGGTCATCAAGCAAGACCTCTTCCAGAGGGAGATCCTTCACCGGAGTGGCTCCAACAGAACTTTTGAAATGGACAGCCTGAAGAGTTTCATCCGTGAAATGAACCCGTATGGATTCAGGAAAATACGCCCCGACAGCCCTTCCGCTTGCTCTCTGGGGAACCAGAGGATGATGGCAAAGCAGAAAGTCCTTCTGTTCCCCGTGTTCTCTGTCACTCCCACCCTCCCGATAGACCCAGGTGACCGCCACGCTGCGAGGGCTTAGCTTCCAAGGGTGACTTTTTTCCTCGTGATACATTACTTACCGAGAGATGAGAAGGTATGGATGGATTCTCAGGTTACACTATAGCCCCCTTAGAGATGACCTGCAGGTGTGACCACAGGCTGAGGCCAGTAAATCCCAACTAGCTACAGTAACACCTTAACCACTGCATTGCAGATCTTTAGCATGCTCAGCCTGTAGGGCATAATCAAACTTGCCAGCAGTTTAAAAAAGATGTCTTCTCCAGATTGAAAAGAGACCATTTGGACCAAATGTGCAGGGGAGGTGGTGGTGTGGGGGTGGGGGAACATGGGGAGAAGGTGGCGGTTGGGGGAGGAGGGGAGGGTTGGGAGAGGAGGGAGTGGGAGGGGCCTGGGGGGAAGGGGTGCCAGAAGGAAGGAACATTCTCCCCTGGAATGACTGAAATGATTTTGTTCCAGATCTGTCAACAACCCCAACTTTCAGAGAGACAAGTTTCTACCGATGGAGAATATAATCCAGAGAAGAGGTTACCTGAGCACCACTGAGCCAGGGATATGTGCCGCAGCTCCAGCAAAGCTGGTAACTGCTGTAAGAGGCTCCCTGTGCATCTGTGGCAGGGAGTCCACCAAAGCAGCCAGCACAGAGGGCCTGCACGAAGGCCCAAGTGCTCAGGGGCCCAGCACAACCTGCTCTTCTACCTTCCCTGGCACTTGGTCTATGAGCCCTGGAGCCGGCTGTCCCATGCACAGTTGCTCTCCCAGGGAGCCACAGGGCCCAAGCAGGGAGGGCACGTCCAGCCACTTCCGGAAGTAACAGCGCCAGGAAGCCACCCAGCAGCACCCCAGCTGACCCAGATTATATCATGGTGATGGCCTTGTGCAACAGCTGTTATTCTATCCTGCTGGCCACCCTTATGTTCATGGCCCCAAAGGAGGTCCCTGAAGGGCACGAGGAGGAAGAGAGTTCCTTGGATTATGAATGTACGCTCCATAAGCAGTTCAAGGATAATCCAGGTCCCTAATCTCACAGGCCACTGGTGGTACATTCAAAACAAAACAAAAAACCCTCCATTCTGCAGCCATGAACCTCTTCTTTGCTTTCATAAAGAACAGCAAAACCCTGTGGGAGCAATTACACGAATGGGAATCCTTCGAGTCTATGGTTCTACCTTGCTGTTCTACCCACGCCTCATCATAAACCCGAGGTGGCTGGAAATCCTGGCCCAAGACAAGCCTTGGCTCCCGCCGCCCTCTTAGACTCAGAGCACCACATACACACCAAGTCCTCAGCCAAGGACTTGGCTGGGGTGCACTGAGGCAAGCTCATGCAGACACTGTCCCCTGAGCCTGGCATGCTGGTCAAGAGACACAACAGCCTCACTCCTGACCTTGGGGGTATCTCCTTACTTTAGTCCCATATCCTGACACATGAGGGTCTTTCCCCACGGCTGCCCCTAAGATGTGCCAGGGCGCTCCTGAACAGCATCTGAGCATCTCCAGCCCACGATACAGGAGCCTTGCTGAGAGGCCCGCCTAAAATCAGGGCCACCCCCTCTGCCAAGGGCTGCACAACCTCCATGGTCTGGCTCAGAACAGACAGGTTGTGCCCCAGCCAGCACCTGGGGGCAAAGCCCATCATCCTCATGGGTGATGCTCCTAGAAACTTTGCTAAAAAAAAACACCACCACCTATCACTTTTCTGTCAGAGATGTGTTTAGGGCCCCTTCCTCAGACATCAAGTAGCTGTGGGGACAGGTCCAGCATGCATGCTTCATGAGCCAGCAGACACTGTCACAATGGGCGAGAGTCATGAGCAAGGACAGACAGGGGCTCACTCCACTTCTAAGCTGGATGTCCTGTTGCTTTGAATGAGGCTGTCCACAACTGGCCTCACTCAGGCAATCATTCGGCATTCAAGCCTTCCACAAGTTTTGACCAGAACAGAGAGGGGAGTGCACAAAGCAGGTCTCTTAAAACACAATTCTTTGTACACTCCAGAATTCAACTGGACCAAATTCAGTGGCAATGCAAAGACATTCACTGGCAACTTTCCCTCTGCCCTAAAGGTCAAAGTCCCTAAGCCTCTGTCACCAGCCCAGGGGGTGTCCCACAAGGACAGTCCTGCTCCCCAGTTCCCTGCAGCCGAGTGGGGACCTGCTTAGGGCAGCAGCACACTCTGGGCAGCACTCTCAATGGTGGTGCAGATCCAGCTCGCAGCTGACTCAAGTGTGCATGGTGCAGGGCCTGTTGACGGGTCCTGATCAAACTGCTCTCTTGACAACCTTCCTCTGAGGCACTCATGCTCATCAGGTCTCCTGCCCGAGGGGATCAGGTGCTATGGGAAGTCTGCCTGGAAAATGTCCTTACTGCCTCTCTTGGGGATGGGCTCCAGTAGCCAACTGGAATTGGCCATGGTGGTCAGGTACTTGTGCTGCAGGTCAGCCAGCACAGCTTGGCTTTCCAGGTCTGCAGCCTCATCAGGAGCTAGGTGTCCAGGGCACGGCACAGTGTCCCCAATGTCCACAAGCCCTTTGAACAAATGGAGAGGCACCTGATTTTCCTCCATAAGCCCAGGACTGCCTGGGGGAGAATGTGCTTACTCAACTCATGCTACTCCCGCCAGAAGACTGACACGGTATCACCAAGTGGGTGCAGAGGAGTGAATGGGGTGCCTCCCAGGAAGCATTTCCCATGAGCCAAACTCTGCTCATGGAGCTCTGAGTGAGACTGCGGGAGGCAGAGTAGCCAAGAGCAGAGGGCCTCATCCTCCATGACCCCACCCAAGTCACGGGCAGGCTCCAGCCACACTGCTGAGGGCGGCAGGTACCGAGGGCCCCCTGTGGAGGACAGGCACTCAGGTGCCTGAGCACTTCCCCATGTGACATGGGATCTCAGGTGGTAGGGGACATGGTGCAATAGGCAGTGGGGATGGGTCAGGCAGGTGGAGCCATGCAGGAAGCAGCCTGGGCCCAGGGGCACCCCAACCCCCTCTGTGCCATGCCGCTGTACGTGCACACACAGACACGGAGGCAAACGACATGTGAAGACTCGGACCTGTCCCTGCTTCTCAGAGCTGCACTGAGTCCGAGAGTAGAGAAATTATTAACTCGAGGTCATGGAACCCCAGCCCCACCACCCACAGCCTGGGGCCAGGTGTATCACCATTTACCAGCTACCACTCCACGGCCATACATCTCCCCTTCCTGAAGCAAGGCCTCAAGCTGAGCAGGGGTTACCCCCAGCCTGTCCATGAGCAGCTTCCTCCAGGTGGCATCTTCCCAGTACCTGAGAGCAATGTGGACAGCAATGGTACAGCTGCGGTAGCCACTCAGCAGCAGACGCCAGCACATCTCCACCTTCTTGACCCCGTTGAAGACTCTAAACCAGTGTGCATGTTCTTGTCCTCTGTGCCTGGCTGATGCAGGTTCTTTCACGCTGATGATCCCTTTCCCAGACCGGCTCCTCTCATGGGTCAGAGTTGTGCAAACCTGGTGCATGTTGTTCTAGAGCCGGCATGGGTACAGTCAGGGTCAGGTTCTGGGGCATAGAGAATATACTGGGCTGTGGCAGCTGACCCATAGGGAGGTGTCAGGTGCACCACAAAGATGGCCGCTGAGAACCCTTTGAATTTCTGCTGCACCACAGCTTCCCGCTGAGTGTTCTCACTTAGGTCCGCTGGTTACATCAGAGACAACTGCGCATGCGCACAACTCTGTGTGTGATTGGAAATTTGAAAATTGCCTTATTAGCATAAGGTGTAACCAATCAGAAGAGACCACACCCTATATATTCCGTGTTCTGAGCTGCAATAAACGAGTTCCTGCTTTGACTGAGGTCCCTGTCGTGTCTGATTGTCTCAAGGGATGGTGGAGGCTGCGGAACAGGTGGACAGTCAGCTCTTACCTCCCTTGCTTTGCCTTGTTGGGGCGTGCCTCTCCCTCCCTTCCTTTCCCTCCGCTGGCTTGGAGGGTCACTGAAAGAGCTAATAGTCCTGACGGTGAGCAGGACCAGCAGGGGAGAGGCTAGAAACCCGGACAACTGGTGCCCCGTGTGAGGAACAACTGATGAAGCCTCGCAGACTGGATCAAGGATCCCTCAGTTGACGAACCTAAAGTGCGGCGGAGTGAGCGGTGGGTGATTACGTGGTAAGAGCATTCCCGGGAAAATGGGACAAGCAACCTCTAAAGATGAACCTGCACTTAAAGCGCTGAAATATATGCTTAAAAGTCCAGGATTAGAACTCTCGGACACTCAAGCCGAGAAGGTCTGGGAGGCCCTAACGCGGGTGGCTCCCTGGCTTCTGGTTGGGAATCTTTTTGAGTGGACCACCTGGCATCGTGTGGAACAGTTGATCAGGAAGGCGGAGTTAGACAAGGGTGAGAGTCCACCCTTGGGGGTGTACCCCACCTTATCTGCCCTTAAGGCGTTTTGGGGCTAGCCTCCCCAGGGAGGGAGAAGGATTAGGCGAAAAGAGCCAGACAGAGGAAAAGGCGAAGATAACGCCAGGGGAAAGAGAGTGGGTTCAGTTCACGGAGGAGCAGGCTGAGCAGCCCCGACACCTATACCCCAAATTATCTAAAGAAACCTCGAACCCCTGGGTCAACATCGACCCAGATCCCAAACCCCAGCCAGACCCTGTTGCCTTAGTGCCTAAGAAACCCCCCTACTCTGTTCCACCACCATCATATCCTCTGCCTTTAGGGACTGATAATACGGGCAGGGATGGGTTGGCGCTGCCTTCCTACCAGGCGTTTCCAGTCAACATCAACCTTGGGGGCAATAGACTGGCTGCATGGTACCCATGGGAGACTCCCGACCTCAAGGAGCTAAAGAAGGCAGTCTCCGAGGATGGACCCAACTCCCCATGGGCAGAGACCATCCTCCAGGGTCTGGCCCATCAGCCCTGCGCTATGCAGGACTGGAAGAGCTTGACCAAGGCAGTCCTTCTGGGGCCCTTGTTCCTTAAATGATGTGCCTTCTTTAAGGAGGAATGCCATGTCCAGGTGGAGAGGAATCAGTCAGTGAATCCCCCCATCCCAGTTACCTTCGGGATGCTTTCTGGGACTAGTGACCAATTCGCCCCCGGTTTCCAACAAGCAGCAATCCCTGCTCCGTACCAAGAGCAGGTGAGGGCCCTCGGACTAGCTGCCTGGAAGAAGTTAGAGGAGGGCCGCTCCAAACCTCCAATTTTGGGGATCACTCAGAAACCCACAGAGGACTTAGCCTCCTTTGTAGATAGAGTGGAGAGGAGCCTCCACCGGAAGTTCCCCCCAGGTCCGCTAAGGGACCAATTTGTCAAAATGTTAGTGTGGAAAGGCATGACATCAGATCACAAACTGGCATGTGCAGGATTAAGAGAAAGGTCCATGGAGAGGTGGATAGTTGCCACCAAGGCTGTAGGCACTCAGGCCCACCAAGCCCAGACCCTGGTAACCGCACTGCAGGCTCAAACCACCTCCCTGGCAGAGGCCCTGGCATTAGTTCTCTCCCCCCCAGACCCCTTCCAGGGAGCATGAGCCACCTGTCAAGGGCGATGGAATTTGTTTAGGGTGTGGGCAGAAGGGACACTATAAGAGAGAATGCCCCCAGGGGGGCCAGGGAAACCTGGGGAGGAGGAAGAAGTTTCGTCCACCCCACCAGTCTCTGTGCCCAAGGTGCAAGAAAGGGTTCCACTGGATGAAAGAGTGCCAATCCAAGTCTGATCTGCAAGGGAACCCTTTAAACTAGGGAAGGGGCATCCTCCAGCCCCGTTAACCAAAGGAGGAGCAGATCCCCCGGGCTCTCTTGGAGTCCGCTGGACGGTGCCCGTTGTGCCAGAAAAAAGGCCAGAGATGGATATAGTTTTATGTGGAAAGAGGTTTTGATGTCTCATTGACACAGGAACTGATCGGACAGTGCTCAGAAAAGAGGAAGTACCCTCCCATTGGAAGTTGATCCCCGGACCACCCTTATGGGGGGTCGGGGGCAATGCAGTCTCTGAGGAGGCTAGGGATTGGCTCAGGTGGGAAGATGTAGACAGTAATCATGGAAAGGTTAGGCCCCTTGTTGCTTCCGGCCTAACCGACATCCTGCTGGGTCAAGACATGTTAAGCGAGTCTGCCATATACATCACTAATGACCCAGAAGTCCTTTGTGAGACAATGCCAGGGAGACCGGGGTGCCAGCGGCCCACTGGCTGCTCCAGTTATCTCCCTCAAATTAGGTCACAGCACCCCCAATCCTAAAGGCCGCTGCCCCGATGACGCCCGCCATTATGTGGCTCCCCGGGCCTCCAGTCTGGGTGGAGCAGTGGCCGTTACTGCAAACTAAACTTCAGAAACTTAAGGAGATTGTTCAGGAGCAGTTTAGGTTGGGACACATACGACCTTCTCTAAGCCCATGGAATACACCGGTATTTGTTATTAAGAAGGCCCCCTGGAGGATGCTTCAAGACTTAAGAAAAATCAATGAGCAGATGTTTACAGTGGGCACGCCCTTGAGAGGCCTGCCCTGGATCCCATCCATTCCAAAAGAATTATCCCTTATCATAATTGATATTAAGGATTGTTTCTTCTCCATTCCCCTCCACCCAGCTTATTGTGAGAAGTTCGCCTTCTCTGTGCCGTCTACCAGTTTTTGAGGGCCTGATGAGAGATATGAATGGACAGTGCTATCCCAAGGCATGGCCAATAGCCCTGCCTTCTATCAGCAATATCTTTCCAAAATTCTGCAGCCCCTTCAGCAGTGGGCAGGAATAACTCTTTATGTGTACATGGATGATATTATTTTAGGGGCATCTAGTGCCCAGCAGTTAGAATCTGCGTACAGGGAGCTTCAATGCCTCTTAGAGCAAGGGGGACTGCATGTGTCTAATAACAAGATCCAAACTATACCTCCCTTTGAGATTTTAGGGGCAAAACTTAACCTACATTCTGTCTGCCCTCTTAAACCTCAGTTATCTATCAAGACCTCATATTCTTTACTGGAATTACAAAAGGTATTAGGGGAACTTAACTGGCTGCAGCCTGGATTCACATTACAACAGAGGACCTTATCCCTCTCTTTGAGTTGTTGTGAGACAAAACTCCATCTGAGCTTGTTGTATTAACGGAGGAACATAAACAAGTATTTAGCACTTGATAATGCCCAACTAGCCCGGTATCAACCTGACAGTGGCTTTGTCTGTGGATTCTTCCTGGCTTGGAGTTGGTTACAGCTGTTATCACACAGCAAGGTAACCCTCTCCAATGGGTCCATGCATCAATAGGAGGCACTCCGTGAGTGTATGCCCAGTTAGATCAACTGGCAGATCTTATAGTCAAAGGCAGAGACACCACCTTAAGACATTATGGGAAAGACCTGGAAATTTTAACCATTCCTTATCGTTTGTCCGACTTTGAATGGATCAAGCGAAATCACAATAGAGTGTCCGAGGCTCTGACAGGTTTTTTGGGTAAGATTGATTGCCATTATGGGCCTAGCAGATGGGTTGCCTCCTTCTCCAAGTTAAGTTGGACCACCCCTAGACTCTTTTTGAGTAAGCCCCTTTCTGATGCCTTGAATGTGTTTACCGATGGAGGAAAGGAGGGGTCTGCTGTTGTTGTCTTTCCCCCTCCTCACCTCTCGACCAAGTTGAAAGAAACACAACATTTTGAAAAGGTTACTGGCTCAGCACAATTTAAGGAGTTGTATGCCACAGCATTGGCCCTAAGTAAAATTTCTGAAGCTATGAATCTTTTTTCTGACAGTCTGTATGTGGTGAACTTGCTTCCCACCTTAGCCTCTTCTTTATATCAAGTTAGATAAAAACCCCATAACCCCCTTGATGATTCAGGTGAGATCCTTGCTGATGGCATGATCCAAGCCCATATTCTTGCAGCACCTCTGAGGACACCAAGGTTTGCCTGGATTCCTCTCCAGAGGAAACCTATTAGCTGACCAATTAGCATCCTCTGCTGCTCAAGCCCTTTCCATGCAACAGGCCCAAGATTTCCAACGGGCCCAAGACCTTCATGAACTTACCCACCTAAATTGGAGGGGACTTCATCATAGATTTCCTCATATTCCTATTAAAGACTTGAAAAAAATTATCAGGACTTGTAAATCCTGTTTGCCTTTTCTACAAATTCCACCCCTCCAGTCCCCTGGAGTTAACCGAAGGGGCATCAAACCAAATTGTCTCTGGCAAACTGATGTTACTCATTATGCAGCTTTTGGAAAATTAAAATTTGTCTTTGTCTCAATAGATACATACTCCCATGCTTGCTGAGCTAGTGCCCATGCTGGAGAGAAAGCTAGACATGCACAAAGCCATTTTTTACAATGTTTTGCTATATTAGGCATACCACATCAAATAAAAACAGATAATGGCCCCTGCTTTATTAGCAGGGCGTTACAAGACTTTTTTAATACATGGCATATCAGCCACTCCACAGGAATCCCATACAACCCACAGGGCCAGGCCATAGTAGAGCGTCACAATAAGACATTAAAAGACCTATTACAAAAACAAAAAGGGGGAATAAGGCCCCATGACCAATTAAGGATGGCCCTACTTACATTAAATATTTTAAATTTTTCAAAATATCAACCTCTAATGGCCTTTCAAAAGCACTGGACAAATCAAATGCCATATGCCAAAATAGAAGTGCGCTGGAAAGACCAGCTGACTGGGCAATGGTGAGGACCAGATCCACTGATAAGTATGGGTAGAGGATTCAGATGTGTATTTCCTATGGGTGAACCGAATCCAATTTTGGTTCCTGCTAGGAACTTGAAATTCTGTCCTCAGACCACTCAGCAAGTGGAAGAAAGCCATGATATAGACTCTCCCCAAGAGGGTGACCTCTTGAGGGCTTGTCTTTCTTCTCTCTTTGAGGACTGACCTTTTGAGGATTGCATAAGAAGAAAAGGAATCATGAAGGCTGGACTACTACTCCTGCTCGTGCTCACCATTGCTGCATCTGCTGTGGCCACAACTGCTGCTACCATTGCCATAGTCCAGACAGTGACTACTGCTGAACAAGTGACACTGTTAAGCCTTCAACAAAGACATCTTTGCAGTCCTATGTTTTCCCAGAGTATGGGAAGAAATAACTAGTTTGTTTAGTCTACCCAAGCTGTTATTAGGATGTTTAATAATTGTAATGTCATTAGTTTTTTTCATGCTCGTGCAGTGGTGAAGATCATATCAACAGCAACAGATATTATTGAAGAAAGAGTTCCCCATACCCCAGAGCATTCATGGGCATTTATAGCCCTACAGAGAGGTGCAAGCAACCTCTTGAGAATGTCATTACTGGAAGTGCTAGGATGGTAGTCAATGACAGGTAAGATGTCCTGAAAGATGGGGACAACCTAAGACAGGCACATCCTTGAGTACAGAATGGCATCTCTCATGCTCATACAAAACCAAAAGGGGGAAAATGTTGGGAACTACCTTTGGATCTCAGCTGCGCCACAAAGATGGCCGCTGAGAACCCTTTGAATTTCTGCTGCGCCACAGCTTCCGCCAAGTGTTCTCACTTAGGTCTGCTGTTTACGGCAGAGACAACTGCGCATGCGCACAACTCTGTGCGTGATTGGAAGTTTGAAAATCGCCTTATTAGCATAAGGTGTAACCAATCAGAAAAGACCACACCCTATATATTCTGTGTTCTGAGCTGCAATAAACGAGTTTCTGCTTCGACTGAGCTCCCTGTCATGTCTGATTGTCTCTGGGGACGGCGGTGGCTGTGGAACGGGTGGACAGTCGGCTCTTACCTCCCTTGCTTTGCCTTGTTGGGGCGTGCCTCTCCCTCCCTTCCTTTCCCTCCGCTGGCTCGGAGGGTCACAAAAAAGCTGGTCACAGAAAGAGCTGGTAGCCCTGATGGTGAGCAGGACTGGTGGGGGAGAGGCCAGAAAAACCCCGACACCTAAGGCTAAATAGATGTCACCCAAGGGATAGACAAAGAATACAGAACATGATTAATGACATAAAAAGAATGGAGGAGAAAGAGAAAGGAGGAAAAAAGAATCTTTTGGTTGTGTTTGTAATAGCATACAAAGTGAGTTAAATTAGACTGTTACATAGTAAGGGAATTACCCTTGAACCTTTGGTAACCACAAATCTAAAGCGTGCAATGGCAATAAGCACATACCTATTGATAATCACCTGAAATGTAAACGGTCTGAATGCACCAATCAAAAGACGTAGAGACACTGAATGGATAAAAAGAACAAGACCCATCTATATGCTGCCTACAAGAGACTCACTTCAAACCCAAAGACATACACAGACTGAAAATGAAGGAATGGAAAAAGATATTTCATGCAACTAATAGGGAGAGAAAAACCAGAGTTGCAGTACTTGTATTAGATAAAATAGACATCAAAACAAAGTAGCAAGACAAAGAAGGAAATTACATAATGATAAAGGGGTCAGTCCAAAAGAGGATATAACTATTATAAATATCTATGCACTCAACACAGGATCACCTACATATGTGAAACAAATACTAACAGAATTAAAGGGGGAAATAGAATGCAATGCATTCATTTTAGGAGACTTTAAAGCTCCACTCACTCCAAAGGACACATCAACCAGACAGAAAATAAGTAAAGAGACAGAGGCACAGAAAAACATATTAGAACAGATGGACCTAACAGACATCTACAGAACACTCCATCCCAAAGCAACAGGATACACATTCCTCTCAAGTGCACATGGAACATTTTCAAGAGTAGATCATATACTAGGACACAAAAAGAGCCTCAGTAAATTTAAAAAGATTGAAATTGTACCAACCAGCTTATCAGATCACAAATATATTAAACTAGAAATAAATTACTCAAAGAAAATGAAAAAGCCCACAAACACATGGAGGCTTAATAACATGCTTCTAAATAATTAATGGATCAATGAACAAATAAAAACAGAGATCAAGTAATAACAATAATTCAACACTTCAAAATCTGTGGGACGCAGCAAAGGCCATGCTAAGAAGGAAGTATATTGCAATGCAGGCCTACCTCAGGAAAGAAGAATAATCCCAAATGAACAGTCTAAACTCACAATTAATGAAACTAGAAAAGGAAGAACAAATGAGGCCCAAAGTCAGTAAAAGGAGGGACATAATACAGATTAGAGAAGAAATAAATAAAATTGAGAAGAATAAACAATAGAATCAATGAAGCAAGATAAACACAATAGATAAACCCCTAGCCAGACTTATCAACAAAAAAAGAGAGTCTACACACATAAACAGAATCAGAAATGAAAAAGGGAAAATTGCTGCGGACATCACAGAAATACAAATAATTATGAGAATACTATGAAAAATTATATGCTAACAAACTGGATAACCAAGAAGAAATGGACAACTTTCTAGAAAACTACAACCTTTCTGAACAGACCAATTACCAGCAAAGAAATTGAATTGGTAACCAAAAACTACCTAAGAACAAAATCCCTTTACCAGATGGTTTCACTGCTGAATTTTATCAAACATTTAGTGAAGACCTACTACCCATCCTCCTTAAAGTTTTCCAAAAAGTAGAAGTGGAGGGAATACTCACAAACTCATTCCATGAGGCCAACATCACTGTAATACCAAAACCAGGCAAAGACACCACAAAAAAAGAAAATTACAGACCAATATCCCTGATGAACATAGATGCAAAAATACTGAACACAATATTAGAAAACTGTATTCTAAATAACATCAAAAAGATCATCCATCATTATCAGGTGGGATTCATCCCAGGGATGCAAGGATGGTACAACATTCAAAAATCCATCAACATCATCCACCACATCAACAAAAAGAAGGACAAAAACCACATGATCATTTCCATAGATGCTGAAATATCATTCAACAAAATTCCACATCCATTCATGATAAAAACGCTTGACAAAATGGGTATAGAGGGCAAGTACCTCAACATAATAAAGGCCATATATGACAAACCCACAGCCAACATTATACTTAACAGCGAGAAGCTGAAAGCTTTTCCTTGAACCTTTGGTAACCATGAATCTAAAGCCTGCAATGGCTCTCCCCACTTTTATTCAACATAGTTCTAGAGGTCCTAGCCATGGCAATGAGACAATGCAAAGAAATAAAAGGCATCCAGATTGGTAAGGAAGAAGTCAAACTGTCCCTCTTTGCAGATGATGTGCTATTGTACGTAAAAAACCCTAAAAAATCCACTCCAAAACTACTAGATCTAATATCTTAATTCAGTAAAGTTGCAGGATACAAAATTAATACACAGAAATCTGTTGTATTCCTATATACTAATGATGAACTAGCAGAAAGAGAAAGCAGGAAAACAATTCCATTCACAATTGCATTAAAAAAAAATACCTAGGAATAAACCAACCAAGGAAGTGAAAGACTTATACTCTGGAAACTACAAGACACTCATGAGAGAAATTAAAGAAGAAACCAAAAAATGGAAACACATCCCATGCTCATGGATAGGAAGAATTAATATTGTCAAAATGGATATCCTGCCTAAAGCAATCTACAGATTCAATGCAATTCCTATCAAAATACCAAACAGCATTCTTCAATGAACTAGAGCAAATCATTCTAAAATTCATATGAAACCACAAAAGACCCCGAATAGCCAAAGCAATCCTGAGAAGGAAGTCTAAAACAGGGGGAATTACACTCCCTGACTTCAAGCTCTACTACAAAGCCACAGTAATCAAGACAATTTGGTACTGGCACAAGAACAGACCCATAGACTAGAGAGCCCAGATATAAACCCAAGCATATATGGTCAATTAATATAGGATAAAGGAGGCATGGATATATAATGGGAAAATGACAGCCTCTTCAACAGCTGGTGTTGGCAAAACTGCAGAGCTACATGTTAGAGAATGAAACTGGATTATTGTCTAACCCCATACACAAAAGTAAACTAAAAATGTATCAAAGACCTTAATGTAAATTATGAAACCATAAAACTCTTAGAAAAAACATAGGCAAAAATCTCTTGGACATAAACATGAGCAACTTCTTCATGAACGTATCTCCCCGGGCAAGGGAAACAAAAGCAAAAATGAACAAGTGAGACTGTATCAAACTAAAAAGCTTCTGTACAGCAAAGGACACCATCAGTAGAACAAAAAGACATCCTACAGTATGGGAGAATATATTCATAAATGACATATCCAATAAAGGGTTGACATCCTAATTATATAAAGAGCTAACGTACCTCAACAAACAAAAAATAAATAAGCCAATTAAAAAACGGGCAGGGAAGCTGAACAGACACTTCTCCAAAGAAGAAATTCAGATGGCCATCAGGCACATGAAAAGATGCTCCACATCGCTAATCATCAGAGAAATGCAAATTAAAACCACAATGAGTTATCACCTCACACCAGTTTGGTGTGGTTACCATCCAAAAGACAAACAACAACAAATGTTGGCAAGAATGTGGAGAAAGGGAAACCTACACTGTTGGTGGCAATGTAAATTAGTTTAACCATTGTGGAAAACAGTATGGAGGTTCCTCAAAAAACACAAAATAGAAATGCCATTTGACCCAGGAATTCCACTCCTAGGAATTTACCCTAAGAATTCAGCAGCCCAGTTTGAAAAAGACAATATGCACCCCTATGTTTATCACAGCAGTATTTACAATAGCCCAGAAATGGAAACAACCTAAGTGTCCATCAGTAGATGAATGGATAAAGAAGAAGTGGTATATATACACAGTGGAATATTATTCAGCCATAGAAGAAAACAAATCCTACCATTTGCAACAACCTGGATGGAGCTAGAGGGTATTATGCTCAGTGAAATAAGCCAGGTGGAGAAAGACACGTATCAAATGATTTCACTCATATGTGGAGTATAAGAACAAAGAAAAAACTGAAGGAACAAAACAGCAGCAGACTCACAGAACCCAAGAACGGACTAAGAGTGATCAAAGGGAAAGGGACTGGGGAGGATGGGTGGGAAGGAAGGGATAAGAGGGAAAAAGGGGCATTATGATTAGCAGACGTAATGTAGCAGGGGGAGGGGGCATACGGGGAAGGCAGTATAACACAGAGAAGACAAGTAGTATTTCTGTAGCATCTTACTTTGCTCATGGACAGTGACTGTGATGTGGTATGTGGTGGGGACTTGATAATAGGGGGAGTCTAGTAACCATAATGTTGCTCATGTAATTGTACAGTACTAATACCAAAAACAAACCAAAAAAGATAATGTAAATGGAAGCACCCAGCACATAGATTGGAACATGGTAGGTGCTGGGTAAATGTTTGTCAAATATGAGTCTTTCCCGCTTTAACAAACCAAGTAGCATTTTCAACTTAGCCGAATGTGGTCATTTCGGCAGCGTGGGAATGCACGCTTAGTATCCACAGGATCCTCTCTAGGCCTCCAGAAAATGCAATTCAAGGCTTCACCGGCTCTGGGTACTTTGTGCATTGTCCTGGAACGCCCTTGGTCTTTCGCCCGGCCGTGGGAGCTTCCTTTGTTCCCGAGTTCAGCCTCTAGGGGGCGCGCTGTCTCCAGAACTCGAAGCTGAAAAGCAGCGTTCAGTTGAGAGTGCAGAGAGCTGTTGAACGCTGTGTGGAGGGCTGCCTGCAGCTGTCCTCTATACTTCCCGAAGTAACTTGAGGAGACGGAAGTCCCCCTGAGCGCTTCGCTGAGCGCGCCCTGACACCCGGGGTGCTACATCACTTATTCTGGACGGTCCTATTGCTTCTCACATAGTAAATTAGGCGCAGAGTGGTTAAGTAACAAGTCGAGGGTCATGCAGCTAGTCGAGTAGAACCCAGCTCTGTCAGCCTTCAATAGCAGAAAAACACCTCTGTGGCCAGAGGGAGCCCCAGGTGACCACCCCTGAGGACCAAGTGATTTACAGATCTAGGCATGGACCCAGCAAAAGACCCCAGAGGCAAGAGAACCAAAATAGCCTTTATAATCATTCCTTTTTTCTCCCAGGTACCTGCAGCTGCTACTGTAGCCCTAGACATCTCTACCGGTGTTTGCATTCCACTGGTGCTTTTGTTATTGCCCTGATGTATTCTGAAAGTGAGGGAATTGAGGGTTAATTCCTTTTCTTTCTTTTCTCCCCTTCTCTATTCCTCAGGATGGCTGATTTTCACAGCCACTCAAAAGGAGTATTTAGAACAGTTTAGGGGCAAGTGTTTTGTTTATTGCCTCTCCACTGAAAGAGTCAGGACACGTTAAAAAACAACAGTGGTAACTACATGTAATTAACTGACTATTGCTGTCTACACTGCTGGGCAATGGCAGAGTTTTCCACCAGGACTTCTCTGCCGGAAAAACTAACCAGTGCTAATTTGATGTTCTGTGTCACTGACTTTGTACTCCAGGGCTGTCAAGGTGATATTCTTCAACTACTTCCTGCACTTAAACCATTCATCCACCCACCATCCATCCAGGCATCCATCCATCCTGCCAATAGTTCAGAGCCCAAAATGTTTAGCCATGGAGACGTGTACTTGTCTACAGGACATTTGTGATCCATGGGAGACTGGGACCGAGAACACATTCAGAAAACTCTTTAATGAAGGCCATGCTTATTCAAAAGATGCCAGTTCTTTCTTGAGTTTTTGTTGTTTGGTTTTGTAGTGATTCTTTTTAAGAGGGTTGGAGTGATTAGAGGAACAGATGAGAGGCTGGGATTCTGGTCCTGTTGTGCTAACCAGCGCTGAGTCTGTGGACCAGGCCCTTCCGTGGTTTCTATGTTTATAAAACAAAGAACGTGGATTCCTGTTTGTCTCTGCCCATCCTTCATGGCACAAGCTGGGTGTCATTAACTGCAGCAGCCTTGAAACTTCTCTGATATCTCACCTGCCCACACCAAAGTCCACCAGGCATCATACACTCCATGTATAAGATGGGCAGCATTGAGACCCCTGGAGAACAGACCCCAGAGCTGAGGCAGCCTCCCTGCCCCCATCCCTTGTACACCTGTTCTATGGGTCAGTAGATGAAAGGAGGCCTGCCTTCTGGAGCCCTTTGCTATTCTAACATCTTTGTTTAAACATGTCATCACAAATATCTAAGTAAATGCTATTGGGTGTCATCGAGAGTAAATACACTTAAAAGGTGTTTATGGGTGAGTCATAATAGAAGAGAAGAAGGTCTACAGAACAATCCCTGTGCTTTGGGTAGAGCCTATGGCATACAATCTTCAGGTCGCAGCACAATTTCTTTCTCCCATTCCCAGCTGAGTGTCTTTGCCCCTCTGCCCACCCAAAGCTCCAGGAGTCAGGGGTGCAGCATTCAGTGGGGGCAGGACCAGTGGTGGGGGCTGGCCCTGCCCCCTCCTGGTTTCTGAGCATTAGGCATGTCCTCTGGTCTCTGAGTCCAGCGTCCTCATCTGTAAAATGAGGAGAGTACTAACTAGTGCATAGGATTCCTACTGAGAACGTGAAATGATGGGTGTAAAACACCAGCACATGGCATATGGTAAATAATGGTAAATATTTTCTGTAAAGAGTGCCTACATTTTGCCAGGGTACAAAATCCAGTCAAAGGAATGACCTTGTACAGGTGAACTGCAGGACATAACCAGGAAGGAAAATGTATTTAGAGGGACTGTACCTCAGATGTCCCTACACACTGCCCATAAATCCTACATACGCCTTACATCCCTTCCTGCTTTAAAGGCGGTGCTGGACTAAGAGCACAGGCATTACCAAGCAGTTTGTTGCAAATGCAGAAGTTCAGGCCCCACTCAGACCTGCTGAATCGGGATCTGCATGTTAACAAAGTCACTAGGTGATTTCTACAGGAAATGTTCATAAGCATTGCCCTAGCGGTTGCTTTCCAGATCACCAGGAACTCGTTTATCATCTTTTTCTTTCTCCTAAAGTCTTCTGACGCCCATGAGAGAGTCTTAGCCTCACACCCCCTTGGGAATCCAGAAGCAGTCGTCCTCGATTCCCTTGCTCCCTTTGGCGCATCTTCAGTCTGCTTCTGTCTGAGCTGCATCTGCCTTTCCTCCTGTTACAGGGAAAAGGGTCCCAGCTCTGTGGGAGGGCATTGCCTTTTTTTTGCCTCTCCTACGACCTCAGACCATGAGCTGCTCCTTGGCTATAGGTCATGCTGCAGTCCCGTTTTAAAAAGCTCTCCCCTGATTCCACGTTCCAATCCCACCGCCCACTACTTGGTTTCCCTCACAGCAAACTCCTGGGCCCTCCTTCCTCCGCTTTTCCTCATGGCTCCTTCTCTCTTTACATTTAGGCTTTGCTCAAATGTTGCTTCAGCAGAGGGGCTGTCTCTAATCACTCTTTATGAAATAACATACATGCCTGCTTTTTATCTTTAATTATCTTTATAACACATACTACAACCTGGTATATTCTCTGTTTCTTTGGTGTCTCTTCCTACAGAGACAGGAATGTAAGCTCCAGGCAACAGTCTTCTCCTGTTTTGTCCATGGCCATTTCCCCAGGGCCCGACAGTCACTCTTGTTGCAGAGATGAGTAGGGGCTAGAGTGAGATGCCACATGCCAGGAAGAGACATGAGGCTACCATGAAGACACCTAGAAGGGCAAGATCTCAGAGACCCCTGCATTTGTTAAGAGTTGATGGCACAAGTAATAGTGTCTTTTTCTCCCTTCATCACTTCCTTAGGGTTCATTTGTTGCAAAGATGCAGAAATGCACTATATATCAAGGGGAAAAAAAGGAGATCGTTCCAATGAGAGTAAGAAAAATCTCACAGATCAATATCAAAGGGGCCTCACAGGCATTAGAAAGTCGCCTGATGGCCTACAAAGATTCTCTCTCCGTGTATTCCCATGTTCCCTGGTGTGTGGCCCTCTTCTACTGAGTAGGCCTGACCTGTGGGCAGCCAATGGGCCTGCAAAAAACGGTGGTGCGCGGCTTCTGAAGTGAGGTCATAAAACACAGCGTCACTCTGTCCTGCTCCCTCTTGGGTCGCTCGTGCCAGGAAACCAGCTGCTTTCTCCTGAGATGGGAGTGTCGTGGAGGGCTCCACACCCTCAGCCAGTGCTGTTTGCAACCACAAGGCGAAGCCCCTTGGAAGCTGATCTTCCAGCCTTCCTCAAGCCTCTTTTCCCCGCCACTCCTCTGTCTGTTCTCATGCTTTCTGTGGCCAAACGCTCTGTTGTCTCTATCATCCTCCCCCTTCTCTCTGCAAATGACCTTTGATACTTACTTTTTTTTAAGGTATTATTGATATACAAGCTTATAAAGGTTCCAAATGAAAAACACCTGGTTACTACATTCACCCTTATTGAGTCCTCCCCATACCCCATTGCTGTCACTGTCCATCAGTGTAGTAAGATGCCACAGAGTCAATACTTGTCTTCTCTGTGCTATACTGTCTTCCCCATGACCCCCCCAAACAACATGTGTACTACTAATAATACCCCTCAATAACCCTCTACCTCCCTCCCCACCTGCCCTCCCCCACCCCTCCCCTTTGGTAACCACTAGTCCTTTCTTGGAGTCTGTGAGTCTGCTGCTATTTTGTTCCTTCAGTTTTGCTTTGTTGTTATACTCCACAAATGAGGGAAATCATTTGGTAATTGTCTTTCTCTGCCTGACTTATTTCACTGAGCATAATAGCCTCCAGCTCCATCCATCCTGTTGCAAATAGTAGGATTTGTTTTCTTCTAATAGCTGAATAATATTCTGTTGTGTATATATAATACATCTTCTTTATCCATTCATCTACTGATGGACACTTAGGTTGCTTCCATATCTTGGCTATTGTAAATAGTGCTGTGATAAACATAGGGCTGCATATGTCTTTTTGAATCCGTGACCTTGTCAGGTAAATTCCTAGGAGTGGAATTCCAGGGTCAAATGGTATTTCTAATTTTAGTTTTTGGAGGAACCTCCTATTGCTTTCCACAATGGTTGAACAAGTTTATACTCCCACCAGCAGTGCAGGAGGGTTCCCCTTTCTCTGCATCCTTGCCAGCATTTGTTCTTCCCAGTCTTTTCTATGTTGGCCATCTTAACTGTTGTGTGCTGATATCTCATTGTGATTTTAATTTGCATTTCCCGGATGATTAGCGATGTGGACCATCTTTTCATGTGCCTGTTGGCCATCTGAATTTCTTCTTTGGAGAAGTGTCTGTTCATATCTTCCGTCCATTTTTTAATAGGGTTATTTGCTTTTTGGGTGTTGAGGCATGTGAGTTCTTTATATATTTTGGATGTTAACCCCTTGTTGGATATGTCATTTATAAATATATTCTCCCATACTGTAGGATGCCTTTCTGCTCTGCTGATGGTGTCCTTTGCTGTACAGAAGCTTTTTAGCATGATGTAGTCCCATTTGTTCATGTTTGCTTTTGTTTCCCTTGCCCAAGGAGATGCGTTCAGGAAAAGTTGCTTATGTTTATATTCAAGAGATTTTTGCCTATGTTTTCTTCTAAGAATTTTATGGTTTCATGACTTACATTCAAGTCTTTGATCCATTTTGAGTTTACTTTTCTGTATGGGGTTAAACAATAATTCAGTTTCATTTTCTTGCATGTAGCTGTCCAGTTTAGCCAACACCAGCGGTTGAAGAGGCTGTCATTTCCCCATTGTATATCCATGGTTCCTTTATCCTATATTAATTGACCATATATGCTTGGGTTTATATCTGGGCTCTCTAGTCTCTTCCATTGCTCTATGGGTCTGTTCTTGTGCCAGCACCAAATTGTCTTGATTACTGTGGCTTTGTAATGGAGCTTGAAATCAGAGAGCATAATAACCCCTGCTTTATTCTTCCTTCTCAGGATTGCTTTGGCTATTTGCGGTCTTTTGTGGGTCCATATGAATTTTTTTTTCTTGCTATCATTAATGTACAATTACATAAACAACATTATGGTTACTAGACTCCCCCAATTATCAAGTACCCACAACATACCCCATTACTGTCACTGTCCATCAGCATAGTGAGATGCTATGGAGTCACTACTTGTCTTCTCTCTGTTATACGGCCTTCCCCGTGCCCCCCACACACACTACATTATACATGCTAATCATGATGCCCCTTTTTCCCCCTTATCCCTCCCTTCCCACCCATCCACCCCAGTCCCTTTCCCTTTGGTAACTGTTTAGTCCATTCTTGGGTTCTGTGAGCCTGCTGCTGTTTTGTTCCTTCAGTTCTTTTCTTTGTTCTTATACTCCACAGATGAGTGAAATCATTTGATACTTGTTTTTCTCAGCTTGGCTTATTTCACTGAGCATAATACCCTCTAGTTCCATCCATGTTGTTGCAAATGGTAGGATTTATTTTCTTCTTATGGCTGAATAGTATTCCATTGTGTTTATGTACCACATCTTTATCCATAATATACTGATGGACACTTAGGTTGCTTCCATTTGTTGACTATTGTAAATAGTGCTGCGATAAACATAGGGGTGCATCTGTCTTTTTCAAACTGGGCTGCTGCATTCTTAGGGTAAATTCCTAGGAGTGGGATTCCTGGGTCAAATGGTATTTCTATTTTGAGTTTTTTGAGGAATCTCCATACTGCTTTCCACAATATTTGAACTATTTTACATTCCCACTAGCAGGGTAGGAAGATTCCCCTTTCTCCACATCCTCACCAACATTTGTTGTTGTTTGTCTTTTGGTTGGTGGCCATCCTAATCGGTGTGAGGTGATATCTCATTGTGGTTTTAATTTGCATTTCTCTGATGATTAGCGATGTGGGGCATCTTTTCATGTGCTTGTTGACCATCTGAATTTCTTCTTTGGAGAAGTGTCTTTTCAGCTCCTCTGCCCATTTTTTAATTGGCTTATTTGCTTTTTGTTTGTTGAGGTGCATAAGCTCTTTATGTAATTTGGATGTCAACCCCTTATCGGATACTTCATTTATGAATATATTCTCCCATACTGTAGGATGTCTTTTTGTTCTACTGATGGTGTCCCTTGCTGTATAGAAGGTTTCTACTTTGATATAGTCCCACTTGTTCATTTTTGGTTTTGTTTCCCTTGCCCGAGGAGATATGTTCATGAAGAAATTGCTCACGTTTATGTCCAAGAGATTTTTGCCTATGTTTTTTTCTAAGAGTTTTATGGTTTCATGACTTACATTAAGGTCTTTGGTCCATTTTGAGTTTACTTTTGTGTAGGGGTTAGACAATAATCCAGCTTCATTCTCTTACATGTAGCTGTCCAGTTTTGCCAACACCAGCTGTTGAAGAGGCTGTCATTTCCCCATTGTATATCCATGCCTCCTTTATCCTATAGTAATTGACCATATATGCTTGGGTTTATATCTGGGCTCTCTAGTCTGCTCCATTGGTCTATAGGTCTGTTCTTATGCCAGTACCAAATTGTCCTGATTACTGTGTCTTTGTAGTAGAGCTTGAAGTCAGGGAGCATAATTCCTCCCACTTCATTCTTCCTTCTCAGGATTGCTTTGGCTACTCGGGGTCTTTTGTGGTTCCATGTGAATTTTAGAACAATTTGCTCTAGTTCATTGAAGAATGCTGTTCTTATTTTGATAGGAATTGCATTCAATCTGTAGATTGCTTTAGGCAGGATGGCCATTTTCACATATTAAATCTTCCTATCCATGAGCATGAGATGTGTTTCCATTTCTTGGCATCTTCTTCAATTTCTCTCATGAGTGTCTTGTAGTTTTCAGAGTATAGGTCTTTCACTTCCTTGGTTAGGTTTATTCCTAGGTATTTTATTCTTTTTGGTGCAATTGTGAATGGAATGTTTTCCTGATTTCTCCTTCTGCTAGTTCATCATTCGTGTATAGGAATGCAACAGATTTCTGCATATTAATTTTGTATTCTGCAGCTTTGCTGAATTCAGATATTAGACCTAAGTAGTTTTTGAGTGGATTCTTTAGTGTTTTTTATGTACAATATCATGTCATCTGCAAAGAGGGACATTTTGACTTCTTCTTTACCAATCTGGATGCCTTTTATTTCTTTGTATTGTCTGATTGCCGTGGCTAGGACCTCCAGTACTATGTTGAATAAAAGTGGGGAGAGTGGCATCTTTGTATTGTTCCCAATCTTCTTTACCTGGTTTTGATATTAGAGTGATGTTGGCCTCGTAGAGTGAGTTTGGGAGTATTCCCTCCTCTACTTTTTGGAAATCTTTAAAGAGGATGGGAATTAGGTTTTCACTAAATGTTTTTATAAAATTCAGCAGTGAAATCATCTGGTCCAGGTATTTTGTTCTTAGGTAGTTTTGATTACCAATTCAATTTCTTTGCTGGTAATTGGTCTATTCAGATTTTCAGTTTCTTCCTGGGTCAGCCTTGGCAGGTTGTGTTTTTCTAGAAAGTTGTCCATTTATTCTAGGTTATTCAGTTTGTTAGCATATAATTTTTCATAGTATTCTCTCATAATTCTTTGTATTTCTGTGGCGTCCATAGTGATTTTTCCTTTCTTATTTCTGATTCTGTTTATGCGTGTAGACTCTCTTTTTTTCTTGATAAGTCTGGCTAGGGGGTTATCTATTTTGTTTGTTTTCTCAAAGAACCAGCTCCTGCTTTCATTGGTTCTTTCTATTGTTTTATTCTTCTCAATTTTATTTATTTCTGCTTTAATCTTTATTATGTCCCTCCTACTGACTTTGGGCCTCATTTTTTCTTCATACATAATATATTTTTTAATGGGTAGGGTTTGGGCAGTCACATACATAACAGTCATACAGGTTTTCTATGACAAATGGGAATAATCTCTATTTTATAATTGCAGGGCCAATAAATAAGTCACCCTTTAGCACAGTTTCTCTTTTAGTAACCAGTTACTTACAGTAGACTCTAAAGAACTATTTCAGGGAAGATATGCTTCTTTCTGTGGAATGTGATTAGGTGAGGTGTACGTAGGCTTTTCAGGTACCTCAGTGATGACCTGGGTCAGAGCTTGGCTGGAGGAAAGTATGAGAGGCATAGAGTGCTTCTGCCCCACTCCTACCCCTCTTCTCAATTCTTTCTGCCTCTTTTGTTGTTTTGTCACTCCCGGATGTGGGACTGCTGGGAAGGCTGTGCACTGCACATCTCCAGGGCACTCAGAGCCTGTGTGAATGGTGCTCTCTGGACTTGTACATCATGGCAGTCCCTGGCAGGAGCCTGATCACTTCATACCATCTCTGAGTTTGGACTCCTAATCCTAACCAGAGCTATTTCCTTAGGGCCCTGCTTTCCATCCTACTAAGGTCACTGGATAATACTGGTGTGAATCATGTTAACTTTTTTAAGTTGGCATTTTTCTAGTATTTCTACTAGTATCTTTCTCCTAGTGATACAATGCCCATATGTTTTAGTTAGGATAGGCTGACAGACAACTTGTGGATATCAGTAACTTAACAAAATTAAGGTTTATTTCTTTTTTCCATCACAGTCTAATATTGGGGTAGGGAGAAAGGGGTTCCAGTCTCTCACTCTTCCAGGCCTCATCCATCTAGGCCTCTGTTATCACTTCTGAGAAGTTCTTCCCTAGGTCTGCTTCAGGGGAAGAAATAGCATGAAGCAGCCTCTCCATCCGAATGGCCTCTGACCAGAGGTGACATACATCGCCTTGATCCACATTCCATCAGCAAGAACAGGTGAGAGGCAGAGTGCTGATGCTGAGAGACAGCCAGCTAGTCTAAGCCACACAGTGCGAGGCAGTGATGCCTCATGCCAGTTAGATCAACAAGCCTCTGCTGCAGATGCTGACACTGACAGTGGGTGCTCCTGACCCCTTGGATAGATCAGGTGGAGTACCTTTCTAGTGCTTTTATAACTCTGTGCATTCCTTACTCTAAGTAAGTACATTCCTTACTCTACCTGCCAGGTAGTAATGCTTTTAGGACAGGAAAATTTGGACAGGTTAAGTATTCAGTTATATCCCATTTTATAGCTGGAGGCTTAAACTTCTTAAAAACATTCAAAAGTGGGGGTCTCTGATGCCAAGATATGCTTTAAGGGTGTGGTGATTCCCTGGAAACCATATATAAAATTTGTGGTTGTGTGCAGTTTTCTGGAAAGAGGGTCCATAGTTTAGCATATAGAAGGCATTCAATAAATATTCCTTCTAAAAACTCACAAAGGAGTCTGTATTACTCAGTGTTATATATAATAGATACAGGACAGGGGTTGGGAGCTACTAGTCTAAGAACTTTCCACCAGCCCCTCCCTTCTCTCTAGCCAGGCTTCAGTGCTCACCCCGGGTTCTGTGCCTGGCCATAGAAGAAAGTACTTATTCTGGCATGTAGAAAATCTGCCTAACAACTCCCTTCCAGCAACTTCCATCTACTCCACACTGAAAGAACTGGGGCAGGAATTCCCAATTCAGCTTCAACAAATGTTAACTAATGTTAAAGAAAGTATTACTTTTCTCCTGGGAAAAAAAGTTTTGATGAAATTTCCAGAAACATTTTAGCTTTCACAATGACATGTACATTGACAGTGTACATGTCAATGATAGTATTACTGGCTAGGGTATATATCTTTAATGTTTATATCTTACATCCCTGCTTCTAGTCATTTGTCTTCAATAAATCCTCCAGCAAAATGCAGTGTCATGAAGTCACAGTTATACTTTATTCATCTGCAGTTCCCTACAGTGTTGAAAATGCTACTGGTACAGGCAGGGGTGCTGATTAACTGGGAGTGTTGTTACACTGTTTTATTTGACTCCACTAATATTGAGCTTCCAGTTAGCCCTGGCATTAAAAATAGCCCAAATTTATCTTTCAGGATTGTCACCTGACTTTGACAATATCTACCTTGCTCTCACAGAAAGAGCCTATATAAAGAGTACTGAAACAAGATTGGGGCAAGAATCTTCTTGCTTCGTGATTATTTCTTAGCATAGGTAAACTCTGGCAGCTATTCTCTCCTATCCTCCTTAGCCTAACTTAATTTTCATCTGAAAGAGTCCACTGAATTCTGTCTGCAGAAAAAAAGCTCTTTCTGCTCATTATTCAGCAGTGCCCTTACTTGTGCTATAAGGCATGCAGTATGGCTGGGACTTGCCTTCCTCATCCTGAGAAAGAAAGGATGTTCTGTTTTATACAGTAGTGGGGAACCTGGATGGATCAACACTGCTCTGTTAATATAAAATGAGATTATTCACCAGCTGTTGTTTCATTGCTTTCAGCAGAGCCATTGAGATATTTGCAAAATAGCAGGGTTCCAGATGGGAGGGGCCATCGTCCAGACCACCACTGGGCGACTCAGGTAATGCACTTTGCACCTGACTCATGTAGAAATTCAGTGACACATCAGTGTGTTCCGTGATTGGTCTGTGCCATTGGGGAACCACTGCCCCTCCTTTCCCTTCCCACTGACTTCTTTTTCCCCATTAGTTTTCCCTTACTCTTGTATAACCTTAAATCTCCCTAAAAATCTATTTAAAAGGAGTTATTAAAGTAAAAACAAATCCAGTTAAAACGATAGCAAATGTTCTTTGGATATAAAATTTTACTTTTAGAACCCATAATATGACCTAGTTTTGTTTTTGATCTTCATAGGAGAATGTCAGAAAAAGCTATCTGTCTATATGAAAAGCACACTCCTCAAACTTCATGTGCATGCAAACCACCTGGAGATCCTGTGAAAATGCTGATTCTAGTTTAGGTCTGTGGAAGGCCCTAAAAATTTACATTTCTGAAAAGCAATCGGGATGGGCAACTCTTTGAGTGGCTAGGTTCTAGATTCAATGTTGTCCGACCGTTTCCATTTTGCAGTGCATCTCTAAATTTGCCCAAGTTATAGACAATACAACCCAAACAGATGATCAGGATGACAAAACTGTTGCTCTTAAAACTGAAGTCTTAGCAAGATTATCATTTAAATTTGAAGGAGGGATTGAACAATTTACAGATAAGCAAAAGCCTAGAGAATTTACCTTCCCCAATCATCTCTACAGTGTATTTTGGAGGGACAGCTATAGATGAAAGTGTTTCTAAGGTTTAATAGCTGTCACCAGAGGTAATAAAACCACAGTAAAGAAAATAGAACAGCTAATTACTAAGCAAATGCAAAATTAAATTAACTATCTCCAAAGTCAGTCAAGGGATACACAAAGAATACAGAATATGATACCTAATATATAAAGAATGGAGGAGGGAGAAAAAGGAGGAGAGAAAAAAAAGAACCTTTAGTTCTGTTTGTAATAGTATATTAAGTGAGTTAAGTTAGACTCTTAGATAGTAAG
Organism: Phataginus tricuspis; assembly: GCA_029783875.1. Taxonomy (NCBI): domain Eukaryota; kingdom Metazoa; phylum Chordata; class Mammalia; order Pholidota; family Manidae; genus Phataginus; species Phataginus tricuspis. The sequence continues at coordinate 60,400,206 of JAQQAC010019963.1, read as the reverse complement.
GAAGTTAACCTTGAAACTTTGGTAACCACGAATCTAAAGCTGGCAATGGCAATAAGTACATATCTATCGACAATAACCGTAAATGTGAATGGAGTGAAGGCCCCAATCAAAAGACATAGAGTCACTGAATGGATAAAAAAAGCAAGACCCATCTACATGCTGCCTACAAGAGACTCACTTTAAACCCAAAGACATACACAGACTAAAAGTGAAGGGATGGAAAAGATATTTCATGCAAATAATAGGGAGAAAAAAGCAGGAGTTGCAGTACTTGTATCAGACAAAATAGACTTCAAAACAAAGTCACAAGAGACAAAGAAGGACATTTCATAATGATAAAGTGGTCAATCCAACAAGAAGATATAACCATTATAAATATCTATGCGCCCAACACAGGAGCACCTACATATGTGAAACAAATACTAACAGAATTAAAAGGGGAAATAGAATGCAATGCATTCATTCAGAAGTCTTCAACACTCCACTGAGTCTGACACAGAGGCACTGAACAACACATTAGAACAGATGGACCTAACAGACATCTACAGAACTCTACACCCAAAAGCAGCAGAATATACATTATTCTCGAGAGCACATGGAACATTTTTCAAGAATAGATGATATACTAGGCCACAAAAAGAGCCTCAGTAAATTCAAAAAGATTGAAATTGTACCAACCAGTTTCTCAGACCACAAACATATGAAACTAGAAATAAATTACGCAAAGAAAATGAAAAATCCCACAAACACATGGAGGCTTCACAACATGCTCCTAAATAACCAAGGGATCAATGACCAAATAAAAACAGAGATCAAGCAACATATGGAGAGAAATGACAACAATAATTCAACACCGCAAAATCTGTGGGATGCAGCGACGGCCGTGCTAAGAGGAAAGTATATTGCAATATAGGCCTACCTCAGGAAAGAACAATCCCATATGAGCAGTCTAAACTCACAATTAATGAAACTAGAAAAAGAAGAAGAAATGAGTCCCACAGTCAGTAGAAGGAGGGGCGTAATAAAGATTAGAGCAGAAATAAATAAAATCGAGAAGAATAAAACAATAGAAAGAATCAATGAAAGCAAGAGCTGGTTCTTTGAGCAAATAAACAAAATAGATAAATCACTAGCCAGACTTATCAAGAAAAAAAGAGAGTCTACTCACATAAGCAGAATCAGAAATGAGAAAGGAAAAAATCACGAAGGACCCCACAGAAACACAATTAATTATAAGAGAGTACTATGAAAAATTATATGGAAACAGACTGGATAACCAGGAAGAAATGGACAATTTTCTTGAAAAATACAACCTTCCAAAGCTGACCCAGAAAGAAACAGAAAATCTGAACAGACCAATTACCAGCAAAGAAATTGAATTGGTAATCAAAAACCTACCTAAGAACAAAACTGATATACCAGATGGCTTCACTGCTGAATTTTATCAAACATTTAGTGAAGACCTAATACCCATCCTCCTTAAGTTTTCCAAAGAGTATAAGAAGGGGAATACTTCCAGACTCATTCTGAGGCCAGCATCACTCTAATACCAAAACCAGGCAAAGACACCACAAAAAAAGAAAATTACAGACCAATATCCCTGATGAACATAGATGCAAAAATACTCAACAAAATATTAGCAAACTGAATTCAAAAATACATCAAAAAGATCATCCATCATGATCAAGTAGGATTTATTCCAGGGATGCAAGGATGGTACAACATTCAAAAATCCATCAACATCATCCACCACATCAACAAAAAGAAGGACAAAAACTACATGATCATCTCCATAGATGCCAAAAAAGCATTCAACAAAATTCAACATCCATTCATGATAAAAACTCTCAACAAAATGGGCATAGAGGGCAAGTACCTCAACATAATAAAGGCCATATATGACAAACCCACAGCCAATATCATACTTAACAGGGAGAAGCTGAAAGCTTTTCATTTAAGATCGGGAAGAAGACAAGGATGCCCACTCTCCCCACTTTTATTCAACCTAGTACTGGAGGTCCAAGCCACAGCAATCAGACAACACAAAGAAATAAAAGGCATCCAGATCGGCAAGGAAGAATTTAAACTGTCCCTGTTTGCAGATGACATGATATTGTACATAAAAACCCTAAATAATACACCCCAAAACTACTAGATCTAATATCTGAATTCAGCAAAGTTGCCGGATACAAAATTAATACACAGAAATCTGTGGCATTCCTATACACTAACAATGAACTAGCAGAAAGAGAAATCAGGAAAACAATTCCATTCACAGACACATCAAAAAGAATTAAATACCTAGGAATAAACCTAACCAAGGAAGTGAAAGACCTATACTCTGAAAACTACAAGACACTCATGAGAGAAATGAAAGAATATGCCATTTAATGGAAACACATCTCATGCTCATGGATAGGAAGAATTAATATTGTGAAAATGGCCATCCTGCATAAAGCAATCTACAGATTCAATGCAATCCCTATCAAAATACCAACAGCATTCTTCAATGAACTAGAGCAAATTGTTCTAAAATTCACATGGAACCACAAAAGACCCCAAATAGCCAAAGCAATTCTGAGAAGGAATAATAAAGCTGGAGGGATTATGTTCCCCCACTTCAAGCTCTACTACAAAGCCACAGTAATCAAGATAATTTGGTACTGGCACAAGAACAGACCCATAGACTAATGGAACAGAATACAGAGCCCAGATATGAACCCAACCAGATATGGACAATTACTATAGGATAAAGGAGGCATGGATATACAATGGGGAAATGACAGCCTCTTCAACAGCTGGTGTTGGCAAAACTGGACAACTACATGCAAGAGAATGAAGCTGGATTATTGTTTAACCTCATACACAAAAGTAAACTTGAAATGGATCAAATACCTGAATGTAAGTCATGAAACCATAAAACTCTTAGAAGATAACACAGGCAAAAATCTCCTGAAAATAAGCCTGAGCAACTTCTTTCTGAATGCATCTCTTCAAGCATGGGAAACAAAAGCAAAAATGAACTCATGGGACTACATCAAACTAAAAAGTGTCTGTATGGCAAAGGATACCATCAACAGAACAAAAAGCTTCCTACAGTATGGGAGAATATGTTTGTAAATGACATATCTGATGAGGGGTTAACATCCAAAATATATGAAAACTTACACACCTCAACACCCAAAAAGCAAATAACCCGATTAAAAAATGGGCAGAGTATATTAAGAGACAATTCTCTAAAGAAGAAATTCAGATGGCCAACAGACACATGAAAAGATGCTCTACATCACTAATCATCAGGGAAATGCAAATTAAAACCACAATGAGATATCACCTCACACCAGGAAGGATGGCTGGCATCGAAAAGACTAAGAACAACAAATTCTGGCGAGGATGCGGAGAAAGGGGATCCCTCCTACACTGCTGGTGGGAATGTAAGCTAGTTCAACCATTGTGGAAAGCAATATGGAGGTTCCTCAAAAAACTAAATATAGAAATACCATTTGACCCAGGAATCCCACTCTTTGGTATTTACCCAAAGAATACAACTTCTCAGATTCAAAAAGACATATGCACCCCTATGTTTATCACAGCACTTTTTACAATAGCCAAAATATGGAAGCAATCTAAGTGTTCATCAGTAGATGAATGGATAAAGAAGAGGTGGTACATATATGCAATGGAATACTATTCAGCCATGAGAAAGAAACAAATCCTACCATTTGCAACAACATGGATGGAGCTGGAGGATATTATGCTCAGTGAAATAAGCGAGGTGGAGAAACACAAGTGCCAAATGATTTCCCTCATTTGTGAAGTATAACAACGAAGCAAAACTGAAGGAACAGAACAGCACCAGACTCAGAGGCTCCAAGAAGGGACTAGTGGTTACCAAAGGGGAGGGATGTGGAAGGTCAAGTGGGGAGGGTGGGAGAAGGGGATTGAGGGGTATTATGTTTAGTACACATGGTGTGGGGGATCACGGGGCAAACAGTGTAGCACAGAGAAGGCAAATAGTGAATCTGTGGCATCTTACTACACCCAAGGACAGTGACTGCACTGGGGTATGTGTGGGGACTTGGTAATATGGGTAAATGTAGTAACCACATTGTTTTTTCATGTGAAACCTTCATAAGAGTGTGTATCAATAATACCTTAATGAAAAAATTAAAAAAAAAACCCTGAAGTCTTCAATAAATACTTTGTTACAGAAATATATGTGATAATCGAGCACTGTACACTACCCATTTTAAAAAATGGCTCTTGTCTTCTTTCTATTGATGGATAATTCAACTTTGATGACCGCTTTTGTTGATTTTCTACTGAAGAGTAAGTACAGAACACATATTCTCTCTTCAGATCCAATGTACTAACATAAAGCCATTCTTCCATGAAAGAATGTGTTTCCTGGGAGTGAATTTCCTAAAAGTCACCTTGGCCTTGTGGCAGAGAGTATCTGAATCCAGCTTTGCCAATTAGGAACTGAGAGACTTTGGACAAGTTGCTTACCCTCTCTGATCTTTATTTTCTGCACCTAAAAGAGTGGGACAGGGAATAAAAAAATTTTTTGCTAAATTTTTAAGTGGAAAACTAGGACTGTTTACCTAAAAGGATTACCGTAAACTCTAAAGAAGATAATGTATGTAAATTACTTAGTACTGCAGCAGCTCCAGGAGTTCCATCTGCAGGTAACTTATGTGTAAACGCAGGAAGAGGAGCGTTATTTCCTCTCTTCCCAACCCCTGCCACTTCAGAAAGGAAAACATTTCCTAGAAACATCCTGGGAGTAATATGCATAAGGTATGTGAAGTGTTCCATATACCAAACTTCAAAAGAAATGAAATCCTGAAGTTTACATTTAGAATTGCCAAAATGTGTTCCTATAATCCATTTTGAAGGGAAATATTTCTAAAATATTTCTTACCCACTACCTTGTTGTAACGGTGTATACCGAATCCAATTTAGCTCTTTGCTTGTGACACAAAGCACTTGTTTTGAACATGAATGACTGCACTGTCCTAGAACACAGGGATGACCTCAGCCACGGCAATGATGAACTTGGGCTTTCTAACACCATCCTCCCGCCCCATCTCCCCAACTAGCTCTCCCACAGCTCTCTGTTCATGCTTCCATAATAGCACTTAGCAGATAGAGGCAAAAATACCTGTTTACCTTTCTTGGGGCAGGCGGCCAGGTCCTCAGTAAATTTGAATTTACTTTCAAATGAAAATCAAAAGTTTGCTGTTGAATGAAGATTTCCCCTCACCCCACTTAAAGGGTTGCATATCAGGAACTCAGAAGCACTGCTTGTGTTAATTCATTCAGACACTTTAAAATTCCTCTATGTCCCCAGCCACGGGCCAAGAGCACTGCTGTATTTTATCTTTTAAAGACAGCCAAGGACAGAATTACACTCCCCCTTAGAACCTTGTAATGTTTTTCAATTACTACAGGGCCAACAACTATTTACCCTTCTGTTTAAGCCCATTCTGTCTTGTGGTTCTGCTTTCACTGGCAGCAAGGACATTGAAGCCAGGCAGCCCTGGGTTCAAACATTTATCTATAACTTGGTAGTTGTTTGATTCTAGGCAAGTCACTTATATTCTCTACTGCTCTGCTTCCAAATGTGTAAAAGGGGTAAAACACTCAGTCTGCAGAATTGTTTTGTGTATGGAGATGGCATTTGGGGTATTTCCAGAAGTTCTCTTAGGGGGGACTTTCAATATCCTCTACTTTGATCATTCCACTAAGATTAAGGGCAAGGATGGAACACTAAGAGCATCCTTGAGTAATAGTAGATGGCCGTGAACTATATTTCCAGAGAGCATGGCCTATTAATAGTTGGGCATTTCGCTTTGCAGAGCACAGAAGTCAACAGGATACCAAGTTGTTCTGCATGGCTGAACATGGTGGTTCACTTCTTGACAACCATTCTCCCTCTACCCTTCATCCTTGTGACAGAACCCACTTTCCAACTCTAGAAGCCCAAAACACCAGCATTAGCTTTTATTACCACAGCATGAACATGTAACTCAACCCTGGTGGATGAGTTTAAAGGGAAATCTTCTGAGATGTTTCTAGGAAATGTTTTCCTTTCTGAAGTGGGACGGGTGTGGGAAGAGAGGAAAAACGCTCCTCTCCTACATTTAGACATAAGTTATCTGCAGATGGAATTCCTGGAGCTGCAGCAGGCATCCTGTGGCCACGAGGGGTGACACCTACAGACTGTGTGGCACGGAGGAAAGAGACAGCACTTGGGCTGGTTGCCTGATGACACTGTTCCGCTTCTGAATTAACTAAGCCTGAATACCTCCAGAGATAATAAACCTTATTGTGTAAGTTATATTTAGTTACATACTCTATTACCTGTTACTATATTATACATTCAGCATAAAATTGAGTTGGCTAAGCCTTGGAGGTGGGAGGAGAAGCGGGACTCTTAATGACAGCGGGACTCTTAATCAGAGGAGGACAGCAGAGAAAACCATTTCTGTTGAGGATTTTGACATTTATTAGATGTACAGTGTAAATTCATTTATTAGATGGGCAGTTTCAGTAAATTTCACATTGCTCCGGAATGCTTTTGGTACTAATGGGGTGTTCAGGGGGACTTGAGGAAGGTTAAGATCTACATCAGAATGGTGCCTGATGGAAACAGAGACACACCTGGGAATGGCAGTCCTCTCCAGGTTATGTAAGGATTAGTGATCCTATCTCTTAAGCCTATAGAATGATGCTTATAATGTAGGACATATGCAATAAGTGCTAGATGCTATTATTTTATATTATCAATGTCATTATCTCAGCCCCTGATTAGTACCCAGAAAGGAGGTGGGACTTAGACTGCTCATGGTGGGTCTGTGCGCAGGGTCCCGTCTCTCTGAGGACCTGCCCTCAGAAAAACAAATCACAAAAGTGGGCACCGGATCAAATTGCCTGGGTCCTGTCTCCTCCTGACCACGCAAGAGTTACTTAATACTTATTGGCCTTATCACACTCTTCTTCTGTAAAATGGGGCTAAAAAACAGTTTCTAGCTGCTAATATTGCTGTGAGAACTAAATGAATATAGCATAGCTCCTGGAATATGTACACACTCAACATTTATTGAGGATTATGATTAATATTATTTTATAACTATAATCCCCATCCTCACAATAATGTAACTTTTTTATACTATGAAGAAATGTGCTCCTCTGTTTTATTATACCGAACATTTTATGGATTCCTCTCCAGTTGGCCAGTTTAATGTTTTTTCTCTACTCAAGTTTATGTACTTATTCATAGATCTGACATTTATTGAGGCCCCACTATGTGCCAGGTACTATCTGAGAGAGTGGAGTACTATCTCACTCACCAGTGAGAGCCTCTGGAAGATGAGAAGTCTCATAAAAGACTGGATATCAGTGGAAAAAGAATACTCAGTTTCTAGACCCTCTAGCCAATTATGATTATTTACCATTTTTGGATTTCTAATTTGTAAAATAGGGAGAGATAAGAGAAGGGGTGCTGCTGGATTAGATAGATGATCTCACAGATTCATAGAGTTACATCTGTGGAAGGAAACTTAGAGGTTACTCAGTCCCATCTGCTCGTTTTGTAGGTGAGGAACTTGTGACTCAAAGAGCCAAATAATGTGTTCAAGGACACACAGCTTGCTATTTACAGAACCAGCAAGTCATTGACCTTTCAAGACAGCGCTCATCTCTAGGATATCATTTGGTTCAATATTTATAATATTGTAAAATTCTAATTAAGGTCCAAGATCATGACCTTGAGATATAGTGATGTACTTAAGTACATTATGAATTATTGAATTACATTTTTTATAATTCAGTACACTTACTACAGTTTTAACATTGTTTATTTATTATATTCCGATTATTTGAGAATGATATTAGAAGTAGGCATGTCTGAGGCCCATCAGCCCATTACTACAAAATGAAGTCACCGTATTTGTATTATCCACATTATTATGAATGAATCCTCACTGACCAGACACCAGCCCCCACTAGGTGTCCCAGTTACTTCTGAGTTTCTCAGGTTCTTCCTTTCTGATTTCTCACCTTACTGACAATGCTGTGTCTGCTGCTGTCATGGACCCAAAGATAGTTGCTGTGCTAGGCCCAGCTGTTTTCATGGCTGATGCCAATTGGAGAGGGGACACCTCTTGGGGAGTAGACCTTGCTTCTTTAAGAGCCCAAGGACTGTACTTGTTCTTTAGCGAAGCTGGGCTATCTTCATCACCACCATGGCAGACATTGGCAACACCAGAAATCACTTTTCTTTCTTTCTCTTATTGTTCCTCCTGCTCCTGCTGGCATCACAGAAGCTCGCCAGGTCTTGAAACTTCAAGGCCGACCTGCCCCAGAGAGAGATGGAGATAATCATTCCCACCATGCAGAATTTTCAGGATGGTTAGAGATGATGTACGTAAATGCCTGACACATAGTAGGCATTCAGTAAATTAAAACTCATTGTTATTTTGGATTTCACTATCATCAGAGTTTTTAAGAGGACTGCTAGGTGATTGGATTGATAAATTTGAATGTCATTTCTTCTGTTTTCTGTATTCATTTTTTCCTTCAGGTGCTCTTAAAGAGTAGTGAAATAGCCATAACATGATCATAAGGGAAGGAAGAGGCTCATTCATTCATTCACTTACTAATTCATTCATTCATTCAGAAAAAAAATGCATAAGATGCAATTATTGTAGGCTGGGGGACACAAATATGTACAAGCCATTTCAAGGGTTTACAGGTAAGAGAGAGATAAGACTACACAAACTTCAGCAATACAAAATAGTAGATTAAGTTCTGAGGTTCAGAGAGGAATATGTCACTCCTGATTGGAAAGATAATAACAAGTGATATTTATGTAGCAATTTCAAAGCACTTCTACATGCATTTTAGAACTTGATTCTCCCAAAGCCCCAGCAATTCCGTATTCTCATTTGTAGATGAGAAGATTATTCAGGGAAGGTAAGTGACTTGCCTGGGCTTGCTCTGGTAGGAATCTGTCAGCCCTAGGGTCTGAGTGTTCAGATTCTGAAGGTCCCTCCCTCTTAGCCTGCTGGGAAAGCTTTATGGAGAAGGTGACTTCTTGGGCTGAGTATTTAAAGAGGGACTATTTTGACAGGTAGAGAGAGGCCCCCTGGCTTTTTAGGTAAATTGAAGAGCAAAGATGTGAAGGCTAGAAAGGTTAAGACTTATTTGAGAAAGGGTGAGAACATGTTAGCTAAAGCATAAGCTATGTGTAGGGCAGTCAGAAATAAGAAAAGTATACTGTACTGTGGCTGGATCACAAATGATCTTAACCACCAGACTGAGGAGTTTAGAAATGCTTTGACAGACAGTGATGGAGGAGGGGGCTCTTCCAAATGAAGAGGTAAGATCAGGAAGATATGGAGAGGTGAATCAGGTTGTTGTAGAGACGATGGAGGATCCAGGGGAACTGGTGATGAGGCGTTATGATTGACTTGTGGGTGACATAGGAAGAGCCAGATTCAAGGAGCATTGAATGGTGAGTAACATGGTGCCTACATAAGGGAGTTGAAAGAGAGGCAGGGAGTAAAGATGGCTCTTAGCTTTGAGCCATCTTTGGAGTTCCTGGAAGAATTGTTATGCCATTAATAGTCAGTGAATTTTGTGGCAGGGCCTGACTTGGAAGGAAAATATGAGCTCTTTTTGGATCTGTTGTGTTTGTGTTGCCTTCTGTGTATTGCCACCTGACTGTCCACTGGGAAATTGGGTAGTGAGTCAGAGAAAGAAGAAAAGCTTGACTGACCTCTGCATCCTGGTAGAGGGCCCTTCTTTCCTGTTTCTGCTTTGCTCCCTACTTCCCCATCCCTTGATATAAGTACCTGATGGACACAATACCTGTTTGTGGTGGACACTCAAAATATGTTTTGAAAAGAAATCCATTTAAAAGAAGAGAAGTTTTAGGCAAAAGTGGAGACTTAGACTGAGGGAAAAGAGATTATTGCTAACACCGAGAAGCACCAAATATGAGTCACTAGAAGTAGTCATTTTCTAGAGATAAAGGACTCCAAGGCCTGGTGGGGGCTGCAAGTGGTAGAAAACTGGCAGAGTTAAGAATGTGAAGATACTCAGGGTACCAGATGTGCAGATGTTGAAGTCACCAGGGATAATGGTAAAGAGTTTTTACTAAGTTAGAGCTGGGCAAGATGGGGCTCTGCTGTGGACTCTGCCTTTAGAGGACTTCACTCTGGCTTTCTCCTGCCACATCCCTCCCACGAGGAGTCCATGAGGCAAACAAGTCATATTCACTGGAACCTGTGCTTCTAGACCCAGCTCTGGGCACTAGGGCCCTGGGATTCCCTGCTTAAATGGCCACAGTTGCTTCCAGAGTTTTCCCAGGCCTCTTTCCTGGCTCTGTCCTCTTGAGGGCTTATGTCACAGCTTTGCATATTCCAGGCCTGAGCAATGGCCAAGGGGCATCTCTTGAGGCAGGTAGGGGGATGTAAATAGAGTTCTGGGGGTGAGTGGCAGGACTTGAACCTTGTGGGTAGGGATATGCACGAATGTTAGTTAAGGTCTAATCCTGGGATGGAGCCAGGACATGCAGAGAAGGGGAACAAAAAGCAGGCTGCCAGCTAGCTTCCATTCCCTCTTTGCACTGACACATTCAGAAGCAGAAGTCCAAGAAGTCAGAAAACTCTAATTCATACCAGATTTCCAGGTTGTAAAGGAAGTGCATTTGTCAATGTCAAAGGTTAGAATATATTTTAAGTTTGTAAGCTTGATTAATATTTAAATATTTAGGTATGTGATATGTAGACCTCCATTTGCAATCTTGCCCTCATATGTTAGGAGTCTTAGAAATCAGCAGGTTATAAAGATCCCCATGCTGTGAGCCTTGAGCTTCCTTCCCCATTTTTGACATCCAATATACTTTTTGGGTGTTAACTTGTTTTATTATCTTTCTTCTCTGATAGACACAAAGCTATGTGCAGGCAGGAACCAGGCTATGTTGTTTAATATATCCTAATGTTGGTGCAATGACAAGACATATGCAAAAACTCAGTAAATATGTCTAAAACTCTAAAATGATGAAAGACACATTTGATGACAGCAAGTATAGTGAAGAGAAGCGGTAGAAGGAGGTGAAGTAACCTGAAAAGAGAGTGCCTTGTTAAGTTATAACAGAGATTGAACAATAGTCTGGAAGTTTTTTTTCCAGTCAGTCAGGGAGAACGGCAAACACTTAACTTCTATCACCTTAAGAACTAGAGTTGAAGTATTCTATTCATTCTAAACTTTACGGTTTTTGTTTGTTTTCTCCCTTCAAATGAGTGGTTGGACAAGAATCAGACATTACCAAGTTCTTAAGTGACTGATTCAGTGAAGTGCATTAGAAAATTGTGAAACAATATTTAAAAATGAAGAAAAAAGAACCTAGCTTTTTGGTTTCCCTGGAAAAACTGGACCTTTGGCAAGAGTGGCCCACAGTTCAATACCCGGACAGTAGTCTGAAACCTTTAAGTGGGCATGTGTTAATTAACAGATCATATCCCGCCACTCACATAGTCTGGCCACCAAAGGCTTCTAAATTCATGACCCCTCGACCTCAGGCTCCTTAAGGCCTTTTTGCTTTGAAAGACTCTCTTTACTAATCTATTAGTGATTGTATTTCTACTAACTTTTGAATGACCTCAGTGTCATGTACTGTAACATCACATACTTGCTTATATCTAACATGGATTCTGAAAATGAATTATTTCATATAAAATTTTAAAAGCCCACCTGCTGCAGAAATCAACTCACTATTAGTGTTATCAGTCTAAATTTCCCTTGATCATTCCTCTGCTGACCTTAAGGGGAGATACTGAACTGCAGAATCTACAGCCAGGGCTTGACAGCTTCCTGAAGGCTGAGGAGACTGTGTCTGGTGGTGGAGCAAGAGTTATTAGGGACAAGTAAATGCAGAACTGCCAGAGTGAAGGTTGGAGACACAGGCTTAGGAGGACGACGAAGAAACAGAGACGCTAGAGAACTAATTCAAGTATTTAGCAAGTAATTCTGACATGCTAGGCGCCGTTTTGACGTGAGGGGTTCAGCAATAAACCAACCGAAGTCCCAGCTCTCACTGAGCTTAATTCCGGTGCGGAACGCCAGGTAGCACACACGTAAACACACATATCACATACATACATATGTACAGGTCAGGTGCAAGAGAACAGCTAAGGAAGAGGGCTGCTATTCTTTGGAGGAGAGTTCAAAGAAGCAAGAGAACAAAGCACCTACCGTCGATCCGCTAATTTTCTAAGTTATAGGCAGAGAGGGGCACCTCCCAGGAAGCCCCGCCCCCCAGAGGGCGCAAGGTGCTGTCTCCTGCGAAGCCACACCCTCCTCCCGCCCAGAGGCGTCCACGGAGGCGGAGCTTCGCGCCGCAGGCTCTCGGAGAACGTAGAGGGGACAGCCGCTCGCGTTGGGTTCCCGACATTCTCCTCGCCTTGTCAAGGCCAGGAGAATTACCCCCGCCGGAATCTGGCATGCTGGGAACTGTAGTTTAGTCCCTCAGCTCTGCGTCTTAGGGCAGTAAAAGCCGCTCAGTGGGCCTCCATTGCCTGCACATGACTTGCAGACCCGAGGGGTTGACAGGGAAGCCCTGCCGGGGGTGCGGGGTCCTTCCGAGAACTGTCGGTGGGACTCCAGAACGGTGGCCGCCCCCAGTCATGTGACTTCAACCTCCCGCGGGCGCGCGCAGCTCCTCAGCGCCATTCCCGCCCCGCCCGGCAGGCGGCGGGTCTGTACCTCCCGTGGCGCTGCTGCCACCTCGCGCTCGGAGGCGTCACGGAACGTGCTCTCTCCTCCCCGTGCCCTCTTCGCCTCCCGCCCTGCCCCTTCCTCCCCTTCATCCCCTCCCGCGCTGAGACTCGCTGCCGCAGGACTAGCCGCCGCCGGAGCCGCGCGCAGCCATGGCCGAGAACCCCGGCTTGGAGAACCACCGCATCAAGAGCTTTAAGAACAAGGGTCGGGATGTGGAAGTGAGTGTGCTTCCGCGGTCTGGGCCCGCCTCGCTCACCAGTCTGGCCGCGCCGGCCCCGCGGCGGGGAGCGGCCGGGGGCCGGCGGCCGGCGCCACTCTGGTTCTTGCCGGCCTGAGGTGGGTCGGAATTGGCCACCGCCTCGGTCACCGCGCCCAGGGATGGGCAGAGCGGGCGAGGGAACGCAGCCTCCCGCCGGAGCTGCGCTCGTGGCGACCGGGGAATGCCAGGGTTTTCGGCTCCGTCACGCGGGCGCGGCCTGCTGTCGGCGCGGAAGGGATGTGGGGCTGAGGCGGGGTCCGCGGGCCGGGGCCTCGGGGCCGGGGATGCTGCCGCCCCAGTCAGTCCACCGTACAGCCTAGGGGGCGGCCTGGCTTACGACCTCTGCCTGGGCAGCTCCCGGCCGGCGCAGCCCCCTCGGTGCCTCCTGCGCTGCCGCACATGGAGCTTCGGCTCTGCGGGTCCCAGCGCCTCTGTTCCGAGAGCCGGGCCCAGGCGGGCGGTGGCGGCCCGCAGAGGGGGGTGGGGACCAGCCGGGTAACTGACTTGTTTGAGGGTGGTGGATGGGGGAGGGTAGGATGAGCTAGGACCATTTTCTTATATTCTAGTGCTGTCTTTTGGACCAGTCATGTTGAGCAGTTCCAGCTCATACTCCTGTTACTGCTGGCGAGTTGAAGGTGGACAGTAGTTTACCATCTATTGTCTTGAGGCTTTGGAAGAGACGCTGTCCGTGTTTTCTTAGCCTTTCTTGTAGTGGGGGTATGCTTGTGATAATAATTTCTGGGACTTGTTTTATTGAAATAAATGGGATACATAGGTTCATACGGCCTTGTATATACCTTTTGGTCCAAGCTAGTAGAATTTCCGAGTGGTTGCAAAATTGTAAACATTCATCGTGGTCACTCAGTTCGTTGCTAGTCAGCATATTGCCATTGTCTCATTAAGGTGACATTAGCAGGTAATATTTGCAAACTCGGCTTATTGAGGCAGCGCTAGAGGTCTCTGCAGCTACTAAAAGCTTTGTAGTATAATGCATAAACTTCACTTGGGACTCTGACCTCTGGGTTTGTTAAGGGGAAAGTGGTTTTAAGCACAGCCTCCTTTTCTAATACCAATTGATGTGATTTGCAGTTTTGTAGTTCTTGCTAAGGGGCCAGTGTGACTAAGAAGTGCATTTCATTTTATGTTAAAGAGAGAAAGTGGTGGGTAAATATACCATTTGGCATTCTGTTTTGTAGAAAAACAGACCGAAAACTTAGGCCATTTTTCAAAGCTACGAAATTAAATACGAATTGGGAAAAAAACCTAGGGAACTACTGTGGAATTTCCATTTGGATGAGACATATAAAGGTCGTCTATCTCCGTCCTGGTCATGGTTCACTGTCTTTTGTGAGAAGTACTTCTAAGCAAAAGTGAAACTTTAGGAATAGCAACAAGAAATTTTGGGACTACCTCCTGTTATTGCTCCACTTGATGGTAGGAGTTAGTTTTGAACTTTCTTTATCAGTAATTGTTCTTGAAGCTTAACCTATTTATAAAGGAAAACTTAATTAGTTTGAAAAATACCCATATTGCTTGTACAGAAGAACTAATAACATTTTTTATTCTCATGGATATTGGTACAGGTTTTTGTTTTATTTTTTGCCTCTATTATTGTGTTCTGGGAGCTCAATAATACCTAGGAAGGACTTCTGCACGTATTAGGTACACAGTAACTAATTGATGCTGATCCAGTGACATAACCAGTGATCTCTAGATTCATGAAAAAGACGCATAGGTTGCTAAGCCTTCCAGCCTGAGAATATTGGTCACAACATTACATTTCCCAGGATACATTAGAGTAATGTATACATTATTGATAATACAAAGACATGCAGTAGCAGACATTCAAACTGTAGTTCTATGTGGCAGACACTATACTAATTGCTTCATGATACTTCATTTAATCTTTACAACAACATTATAAGCTAAGTATAGCATTATCCCCACTTTACAGGAGGAAAGTACTTTAGATGAGGAAACTCAAGAATGCTTATGTAGCTGCACAAGGTCACCAAGTGGGTATGAGCATTCACTGATTGTTGGGTGTCTAACAGTGTTAGGTCTTGGGGATGCAAAAAGGTGTAGAATTCAGTCTGTACCTCAAGTAGTTTACAGTTCAGTGGGAGCAATAGAAAAATCAATTTATAATTAGAATGCAGTACATCAATAAGTGTATTCTGAGAATGCATGAGAAGATCCAAACTTGGAGCTGAACAGTCAAAGGAGATTTTCTGGTTGATCCCTAGTGGATGAGTGGGAGTGACCTGAAGGAAGAAACAAAGTTGGCCTAGTAAAGGGCATGAAAAGGGAGAGAGCAAGGAAGAGACATTCCAGACATGAGGGAGCAGTAATTGAAGAGCCCCGAGAGGATGTAGTAGGACTGCTGAGAGAGAAGGGGGTACTAGAGATGTGACTACAGAGTAAACTAGGGTGAAATCTGATCCAGTGCCTTTATTGTGGATTTAGGTGTAACTAAGTCTAATTTAGTCATAAACATCAGCAACTGTGTAGCATTAGAAACTTATAGTACAACTTAGCTCTGGGACTAAGTAGTTGTATTATCAGGTTCTTTCAAAACAGTAAGATTTACTTTGATAATATTTCTATCTTATCATATATAGGATAGAGAAAATATAAAACATAAATTATACAGCCAGCTGATAAACAAATAAGATGCTAGGTGCAAAAACAAAGTACATATTTTCTAAAGAAAATAAAAGTACAGAGTTATGTTGGTGAATTGTGAGTGGGGAGAGAGTTGAGGAAGAAAGTAATTTCATAATCAGTCATCAGGAATGGCTTCATAGAGGGGAACTTGTTGAGTTTTATAGGAAATATGTATTAAACTTGAATAGGGCACATGAGAAATTAGTGAATAAAGATCGGGGTGAATAAGAGAAACTACTTTAGGGAGTGAAGCAGTGAGACTTCCAGGTGGCCTGTGGTGGTCTGAAAATGTGTCTGTGGCAAGGAAAACTTAACTGATAGGGAGAGCTAAAGTAATTTATGCCAGAGTAGAGTTAGAAGATGTAAGGTGACTAGAACAATGGAAAAAGGTGACTAGAAGTAATATCTAGAACTAAGTCTAGAGAAATAGTGCTATTACCCCTTATGCAAAGAGGAATTTTCCAAAAAATTGAAACTGGGGATGTTTTAACATGGAATGAGAATTTGAACCTCCTCCTTCTCTTCTTCCTTTCCCTTCTTCTAGCTCACAGAAGAGAAAGGGGATAGAGATTTTCTTGTTTATAGATGGAGGTGGGGAAGGAGTAATTATGGTAGCAGTTTGGAGGTTGGGTAGGGGGAGTGGATTTTGCAGCTAAAACTAGGAAATGCACAGTAGAGGGAACCTCTTAATTATTTTTATTTGGTCTTTTATGTGTATGGTTTTAGTACCAGACCTTTTCATGTAAGGATTGGTTCTTCGGCTTTTTTCTTTAAAAAAAAAATTTTTTTTTGAACTTAACAAATACAGAAAAGTGCACAAAATAGAAATACTCTAATTTAGGGAGTACTTAACAAATCAAACACTCAGGTAACTGCCATCAGGTCAGCTTTTATTCTTGTTTTTGTATGCCTAAGGGATGTAACGTATTCATCAGTATCAATAACTAATAATAATTATTTTAAAAATCTTAACATTTATGATGTTTAAAATGTATCAAGTACTTTATATTGATTACTTACTTTGTCTTCACAACAATCCTATGAAGTATGTACTTTTATTATCCACATTTACTGCAGAGGAAACTTGAGACCTACAATTCTTAAGTAACTAGCCCTAAGTCATAGGGTGGTAAATGGTAAAGCCTAAACTTAGAGTGGAGCAGCATGACCTTAAAGCCAGAACTACTCACTGCTTTGCTGTCTCTCCACAGAGTGGAGCCTAAGACTTGACTAGTACGAAGCAGATCTGAAAGTCCATGGGGAAAATATCTAAAAATCTGGACTATATACAGAAATTACTATTTTGGTATTTTAAAACCTTGCTACTAGAAATCTTTGACAGCCTATCTTTTGATTTGCCTTTTTTTCCCTTTTATTCTTGTAAAGTTACCTTATTAGAAAGGAGCCATTAGTTGGTTTCACCAAAAAACAAAAACTCCTATCATTGGGCATAATACTTAAAACCTGATACTTTAATACTAAGGATAATACAATTGACACTTGAACAACATGGGTTTAAACTGCATAGGTCCATTTATATGCAGATATTTTTCAATAAATATATTGGAAAATATTTTGGAGATTTGCAACAATTTGAAAAACATTTTCTTTTTTCTCTAGCTTTATTGTAAGAATACAGTATATAATACATGCAACATACAAAATATGTGTTGATCAACTTTGTTATTAGTAAGGCTTCTGGTAAACAGTTTATTAGTAGTTAAGTTTCTGGGGGGGGGGTCACAGGTTCTACACAGATTTTCGATTGCATAGGAGTCAGTGTCCTCAACCCCCAAGTTGTTCACGGGCCAGCTGTATACATTTTCTCTTGTGCAATTCCAAACTTGCTTCTCTCTCTCTGAAATCTGTTGGTAAGTGGTACTACCTGAGTGTTCAAGCCTAAAACTGTATCCTGGACTCCGTTCTCTTCCCTTCCTTCACTTTCCTATATTAGTCATTTGAAGGGCCCTCAATTTTTACCATTTTACCATCCTTAAAGTTTAGGCCCCTATCATTCTGACCTGTACAAGTTACCTGGTTTCCCTGGCTCCAGTATCTTCCCTCCCAGTGTATCTTGTGGATTGATCTTTCAGAATTACTTTCTGGGTATGATCATTCCTGTTGCCTTCAAGATAAAATTAAAAGTCCTTAGCATGCCATATATGATTCCATAAAAGACCCTATCTTTTCTACCTCACCCTACCACTTTTCCTTCTGTCCCCTTTGTGCCAGCCATGTGACAAAGTACTTGAGTTAGTGGAGTAACCAGTATGATTCTCTCCAAGCCTTTGTATGTACTATTCTCCTATATAGCTTCTTTTGCTCTCTGTTTAACGGAGCTCACCCTGGCAAACTCTTCACTCAGACTCCTTCATGTATCTCTGGAACACCAAGATTACAATTCTGCCACACTATGTCATTTTAGTTAAAAAAAAAAAACCCTTCAGAAGTTTTCTAGAGGGCTTTCCTGACTGACTAATAACATATTTAGTACTGTCAGTCCCTAGTCTTTTCCTTCTCTCTAATGCTTTCCTATGTGAATTTTCCTTTGCTTCTTTGGGATAAATTCCTGTGATGTATAACAAATTCTGTATAAGTATGTGGGCTCTGTCAAGAAGCCCGCTAAAGGTAGGGACCTTGGGCAATGACTGGCTATTTCCTGACCAGTATATAAAATTTAATAAGTACCCTTTGAGATGAGAGACTAGATAATGTTGAAAACTCTACTTTTGGGAGTGAAAGGTACAATAGTCTAAGATATTAATAATTTCTTTTGATGTTGACTACATAGCATTGATACTGTTGTATCATACTTGAGTGGTGAAGAGAAATGATGTTAATACAAAATTCCTGTTGGTTCATATTCAGTTTCATGTTTAGCATTCCTTAACAACCGAACACAATTTAAGCACAGAAACACAGTTGAACACAACAAGCTCAGGAGTTGCATGTTGCCCATTCACCCGTATGTTCTGTTTTAATTAAGGTGCTTATTACCCTAACCATGTTGATGTATTTTCCTCTTTCTTCCGAATTTTACAGAATATGAAGTTTTTCAGGAACCTCTGTGTCATATAGCAGGTACACTGTAATTATCTTTTCTTCAATTCACTTAACGGCATTCTACCTCACTAATTAATTTTACTCTTTTGTGGTTGGCTTTGCCAGCTCTTCTCATGGAGTGTAGGCATTTTTTGAAGTTCTGTCTGTGATTCTCTTCTCTGTAGACTGTTTTTCTTGCCTACATTAGCAACTTCCTTAGTTTTAACCATCATTTCAGTGTGAGAGACTTAATCTGTTTTAAGCATCTGCTGGAAATGGAATCATGTGAGCATCACATCAGCTCCTCAAGCTCCAAGTGTTTGAAGCTGTTCTGCCTTTTCTTCCTTTTTCTGTTGTGGCATCATTGTTTTTACTGCAATCTGAACTTGAAACTTGAACGGCTCCTTAGACTCCTTCCTCATCTTCCACAGGCAGTCAGATGTCAGTCATGTAGCTTGAATCTCTATGCTGTCTCTGGATTTTGGCCCTGCCTCCAGCCTACTTATGGCTTTATTATTTACTACCTGGCGGTTTACAAGTTGCCTCCAAAGTGGTGTTCTTCCTCCAGTTTGTGAGTTTTTTCAGTGAGTGTAATACCTGATTATTTCTCCAGGATCAGTCTGCTACTCCTCTCCCCGCTCCTCCCTTTAAGCTCTAGCAACACTGAACTTCTTATATGCTTATACATAATCTGGAATCCTGCCCTCCCCTGCTTGCCAATGCTATTTCTGTTCTCGGGGCCATCCTGCTGACTGGAATATCCTTCCCTGCCTCCTGTTGCCTGGCTAATTCCTACCTCTCTTAAATGATCAACTCTGGGCTTAGCTCTTCTGGGAAATTGTTCTGAGTCCCCTATATTCTCCTAGGTTGAATTAGGTGTCCTTCTTTGCTCCTGAAGAGCTCTTAGTGTATCTTTCTCATTGTAGTTATGATAATGTATTTTCATTATGATTTACCTGTTTCTCCTACTAGATTGTGAGTGTTTTGAGAGCACAAATTACATATATACCATTGCCTACCTCTTCTTAGTACAGTGGCTGGAATTAAGTAAGCACTAAAGTATTTCTTGAGTGAGTACCCCATAGGTATCACTAGCACATTACTTTTCCTAAAGTGTATTTTTGAACTGAAACTTTTGATCTTTTAGTGCCTTTTCCTACTGCTTCCCAAATCAAGTCCAGACATTATTATGATAGGTAATGTGTTAGGAGATTAGGACACATGCATAGTGAAAAATTTTTTTAATCTTTTTTTTAATCATAAAAATGTTCCAACACATAGAAAAGTAGAACAGTATGATCCCATATGCACATCACTTAGATTTAATAAGTTATAATTTGCTGTTATTGCTTCTTTTGTTCATCTGTATATAGCAGATATCATGACATTTTATTCTTAAGTCTTAAGACTGCTTGTCTAAAAAATAAGAATGTGTTTTTATGTAAATACCACATCACCCTGACACAATCAATAATTTACTAATCTGATCCAGTCCATATTTAAATTTCCCCAGTTGTCCCTTAAAAGTTTTTTTTAAACATTTGGTTTTTAGAGCTATGATTAAACAAGATCTGATCACATTTGGTTATGTTTCTTAAGTCTACCTTAATCTAGTACAAGTTCCACCATTTTTTTATTGTGTAAAATATACATAATATTTACCATTTTAATCATTTCAGGTATACAGATCAGCATTAAGTACACCCTTTGTTGTGTAATCATCACTACTATCAATCTCCAGAACTTTTTCATCTTCCTCAACTGAAACTCTGTCCCCATTAAACAACTCTTCATTCCCTCTCCCCAGCTCCTGGCAACCTTCCTTCTACTTTCTGTCTTTATTAATTGACTACTCTAGGAACCTCATGTAAGTGGAATCATACAGCATTTGTCTTTTTGTGACTGGCTTATTTTACATGGCATAATGTCTTCAAGGTTCAGCCATGTTTTAGCATGTGTCAGAATCTCCTTTGTACAGCTGAATAATATTCCATTGCATATATAGCACATTTTGTTTATCCATTCATTCACTGATGTATAGTTGGGTTGCTTCCACCTTTTAGCTATTTTCCCCCACCATTTTTTAGATGCCTTTAAATTTGTTGAAGAAATAAGGCCATTTTTCTTATATTCATTGAACCACACGAAATTGGCATTTTTGAGATTCAAAACACTCAAGTATTGGCAAGTCCATATATTTCAACATAATAGAATGTCCCAATTCCTAGATTTATCTGTTTCTTTGTGGTGTTGCTTAACTTGTTCCTCCTATTTCTTATCACCTTCTGGATTTTCTATAAACTGGAGGTTAGTTTTAAAGACTTGATTATCTTCAGTTTAAGCATTTTTTATTTAAAAAAACAAACAAACTTCAGTTGATGATGCTGTGTGCTTCAGAATATATCCCAGTAGTGATGGTAAGATTGATCAGAGGGTTCAGATGATAGAAAAGAGTTTAATGTTGTCACAGTTACTTACATTTGGTGAAATAAATTTTAATTATTTGGGTGAAATGTGATATAGACTGGATAACATTTGAAGTGAAAAAGAGTAACCTGACTTCTTGATATCCAGTAAAGGAGTTAGAAAATATATTTAGAAATTCTAACTTCACAAAGTCAATGGCATTCTCTTTCTATGACTTAAAACACTCCTGAATTGATTTTTTGTTTTCCTAGCATAAGGTTTGGCTATGTTCTCATTTCCAAATCTCTATTGTTTACTCTGAAGCTAAAGTAATTTTTAAAATGCAAGGGGAATGTATTTACATTCTGTAGCAGTTTTGCTATTAAGAAAAATTTTGTCACAGCCCAAATTACCTTTATTAACAATTAAAATATGGTAAAATACATCATGAGTGTATTTACTTGGATTAAACAATCTGAGTCGTTGAGTTTTCTGGGTTATAAGTTTGTTTACAGATAAAATTTTCTTTTATTTCAAAATGCCAGTGTTTCTGAAGTGTCCATTTCTTTGCCTTCTTAAATAGAATATAATTTAGGTATTTTCTTGATTCTGAGAATTGCCATTATGCATATTGATAATGCTTCTTGCTTTTGTTTTTAAGAGATGCCTTCAGGTTCTCAGAATTGTCAGGATTTTGTCCTTAATTTCTTGTGAAATTTTTGCTGTTCATAATTTTTTTCTAGCCTGCCCTTCCCTTGCTTTGCTCTCTCCTTGATACTGTCAGCATGTTTACTTATAATAGTTCCTCTATTCCCTTTTAATTTGATGCTTCATATGTTCTAGTGATTTGGATAACATTTATTAAATATTAAACACTTAACCAGCATTTGCTATGTGCCAGGCAGGTATTATTAATGCCAAAGATTATAAATATGAATAATGTTGTCCTTGCTTTAGGGAAGTTCAGTTTAGTGGGAGAGACTGAACTAAGCATATACTTAGTGTACAGCATAAGTTCTGTGATACAGGTACATAATTTGCAAAGTACTGATGAGAGCATAGAGAAAGGAAGCAGCTAACTATATACCTGGGGAAATTGAATAAGGTTACACAAAAGATGACATTTGAGCTAATACATCTTGAAAGATAAATAGGAGCTTGCCAAGACAGAAAGAAAGAAAACATGAATAACGGTGCCTATGTCATGGTGTGACACATTCTAGCAACAGTTGATATGGTGACCTTAATTTCCCTTCCCCTTGATTTTGGAAACAGCATTTTGATTTGGCCTTTGGAAGCTACTCTTCTACCATAGGATAGCTCTTAATGGAATTTTTAATGTAAATGCTCCTGTCTCCTTTGGTTAATTAAGGTGCCTCGGCATTTCTGGATAACACAGATTAGGCCAATCAAATGCTGTTCCTGACATTTAAATCTTGAGTGAGCTGAGACTGGGACCTAAGTGATCCATCTTGGCAAAAGTACTGTGAAGAAATCTTCTATTAATTCTGCCACCTCCATCTGTGGATTTGCTTTCATCCTGGCTTTTTTCATAGATCTGATTCTTGAGCTTTTCCTTTGGTTCTGTGAATTGCTCTATATTCTACCAAAAAATTCTCCTGACCTCCCCATGTTTGTTTCTTAAATTAACTCAAGTCTGTTTTTGTTTGCAACATAGCTCTAATTTAAGGTGATTGAATGTCCTGGTTTGTTCTGAACTAAGGGAGTTCTCAGGACACAAGACTTTCAGTGTTCAAACCAGGAAAGTCCTAGGCAAACCTTAACAAGTTGGTCACTCTATTGTAGTTGAAGCAGTTTGGGAGTAAATGTAGTAAGTTTTGGGAACCAAATGTTAACGTGAAAATATCCATTATGCAGCTGAAAATAATGTGTGCAGAACTAGCTTGCTTGAGTCATTTCACTCAGCAGTTACTTGAATTCTGAACTGTGTGAGAGATAAAACAATGGTAATAATGATAACCAGTCATTGTTGAGCACTTACTATGTGCAAGGCACTCAGCTTATAAGAATAATCTTAAATTATTCTCACAAAATTGCCATTATAGAGATGAAGAAAATGAGTGAAGTAATTGGCTTAAGAACATACAACTAGGAAGAGGCAGGACTAGCATTTGGCCCCAGTTTCCTACTTTAAAACCCTCTGCCTTTAATAACCATTCTCCTACTCTGCCTCAGGGAGCATGTAGACTAGTAGAGAGTAATACAAAAGCAAATAAATACTTACCGTAATGGAAGTATGTAGAAAGTACAGTGGACACATAGGGGAAGACTCAGTGTGGGAGAGTCAGGGAAGGCTTCATGTAGGTGATTGTGTATAAGGTAAAAGCAGAAAAATGTGTAGTTATTTGGTGGTAAATCTTTGGTGGGCCTAGAAGTGAGAGACAGGCATTATATGTTCTGGACAACTAAAGTAATTCAGTATTTCTTATAGGTGGAGTAATTGGAAAGTTGAATAGAACAGGCAGGAGCCATGTTGTGAAAAAGCTCTCCTTGTGAGGAAAATTTTAAATAGGAAAGTGAGTTTTAGAACTATTAGCTTTGGTTGCACCATAGGAGATAGAGTGGTGAGGATGGTAAGAGAACTTGGGGGAACAGTTAGGAAGTTCTCTGGGATCTCAGAGATGGATGGCCTAATTGCACCGGCATTGGGGATCCCAAGGCAGGAAAAGTTATTAGGACTATTTATTTGGTATATTTTACTTTCTAGAATGGAAATTTGCAAACTTTTTCTGTAAAGGGCCATAATGTTTTTCTAAGTATTTTAGGCTTTAAGGGCCATACTGTTTATGTTACAACTACTCGACTCTGCTGTAAGTTAGCCACAGATAGTAGGCAAACAAATGGTTGTGACTTCCAATAAAGCTTTATTGACAAAATTAGGTGAAGGGCTATGTCTGGTTTGCAGGCTGGATTTGGCTAACAGGCTATGGTTTGCCTACCCCTGTTCTAGGAATAAAAGAGAACTGGGGAGAAAGAACCCGAGGAACAGCATCATTTTAGTGGACTAGTGAAAAATGCCACTGAAGAATGAGTCTGTAGGAAGCTTATGGCAAAGTTGAGTATCAGAACTCCGGGGAGGAGAGTTTCCTGAAGGAGGGGCCATAGTTGCGACATCAAATGCTGGCACAGAGGAGAGGTATGATGAGGACCAAAAACAGGCTCATCATGGTATGTGGCAGTGAGAAGTGGAAAACCCAGAGTGGGGTATAGACTGTGCTGGGGCAAAGAGTGAGTTGGAGTTGAGGTGGTACAATCAGTCAGTAGAAACTGAATTTAAAAATTTGGTAGTCATGAGGAGGGAACCACAAGCTAGCCTGAGAAGGTAGTAGGGTTAAAAGAAGGGTTTTTGTTGTTTATTTGTTTAGAAATGTGGAATTGACTAGTTTGTAGGCCAAATTAAAGAAGCCAAAACAAAAGAGATTTAAGGATCAGGGAGAAAATGATTGAGCCTAGGCTAAGTGGGATGCTATTATGGAGGTGAAGTAAGAGATTTAAGTTGTGTTTAGGTTTTAAAGGGGCCTCAGATGGACAAGACGTGGAGGTACAGACAGAAGTGAGGATGGGCTGAAGGAGGGCAGGAAAAGTAGAACAGCTTATGCCTGTTGGCCTCTATTTTCTTTGACAAAGTCATCTCTGTAGAGAGATAATGCTTGAAGAAAAGGTGTTTTGCGAAAGCAGGTATTTGGGGAATACAAATTATCTAGGAATGAGTGCTCAGCTAAGGTAAGACTGATACTATTTTGATAACAGTTATGAATAGTTAAGGTGATTATTAGATATAGCTTTAAATGCATTCTAGATTATAGCTAGAATTGTTAAGCCAAATTCAAATTCAAAGTGCAGAAGTCATATTAAGTTAAATCATAAAAACATTGACCTAGCAGGAATGTTGGAATTTGAGTTCAAATCCCTTTTTTCCACAGATATAGGAGCTGAGGGCATAAGAGAAATAATGAAAGTTGGATACTCATCTAGTTGGTAACTAGGTGTTTTTGATTCCAGTACTTCTGTTACTTAACACAGCACACCTAAAGATAACAGCTGTATTTCAGAAAACTTTCAAACGTACAAAACTAAAATAGTGAACTCTTGTTTACCTTTTTTTTTTGGTATCATTAATATACAGTTACATGAACAACATTATGGTTACTAGACTCCCCCTATTATCAACTCCCCACCACATACCCCATTACAGTCACTGTCCATCAGCGTAGTAAGATGCTATAGAATCACTACTTCTCTTCTCTGTGTTATACTGCCTTCCACGTATACCCCCCGCAACCCCCACTACATTATGTGTGCTAATCGTAATACCCTTTTTTCCCCCTTATCCCTCTCTTCCCACCCATCTTCCCCAGTTCTTTTCCCTTTGGTAACTGTTAGGCCATTCTTTGGTTCTGTGAGTCTGCTGCTGTTTTGTTCCTTCCGTTTTTTCTTTGTTCTTATACTCCACAGATGAGTGAAATCATCTGATACTTGTCTTTCTCCACCTGGCTTATTTCACTGAGCATAATACCCTCTAGCTCCATCCATATTGCTGCAAATAGTAGGATTTGTTTTCTTCTTATGGCTGAATAATATTCCATTGTGTATATGTACCACATCTTCTTTATCCATTCATCTACTGATGGACACTTAGGTCGCTTCCATTTCTTGGCTATTATAAATAGTGCTGTGATAAACATAGGGGTGCATATGTGTTTTTGAAAGTGGGCTCCTGCATTCTTAGGGTAAATTCCTAGGAGTGGAATTCCTGGGTCAAATGGTATTTCTATTTTTGAGTTTTTTGAGGAACCTCCATACTGTATTCCACAATGGTTGAACTAATTTGCATTCCCACCAGCAGTGTAGGAGGGTTCCCTTTTCTCCACATCTTCGCCAACATTTGTTGTTGTTTGTCTTTTGGATCGTGGCCATCCTAACTGGTGTGATGTGATATCTCATTGTGGTTTTAATTTGCATTCTCTGATGATAAGTGATGTGGAGCATATTGTCATGTGCCTGTTGGCCATCTGAATTTCTTCTTTGAAGAAGTGTCTGTTCAGATCCTCTGCCCATTTTTAATTGGCTTATTTGCTTTTTGTTTGCTGAGGTGCATAAGCTGTTTATGTAATTTGGATGTCAACCCCTTATTGGATACTTCATTTATGAATATATTCTCCCTTACGGTAGGATGCCTTTTTGTTCTGTTGATGGTGTCCTTTGCTGTACAGAGCTTTTCAGCTTGATATAGTCCCACTTGCTCGTTTTTGCTTTTGTTTCCCTTGCCCGTGGAGATATGTTCATGAAAAAGTTGCTCATGTTTATGCCCAAGAGATTTTTGCCCATGTTTTTTTTCTAAGAGTTTTATGGTTTTATGACTTATCAGGTCTTTATCTATTCCGAGTTTACTTTTGCATATGGGGTTAGACAATGATCCACTTTCATTCTCTTACATGTAGCTGTCCGGTTTTGCCAACACCAGCTGTTGAAGAGGCAGTCATTTCCCCATTGTATATCCATGGCTCCTTTATCATATATTAATTGATCATATATGTTTGGCTTAATATCTGAACTCTCTATTCTGTTCCACTGGTCTATGGGTCTGTTCTTGTGCCAGTACCAAATAGTCTTGATTATTGTGGCTTTGTAGGAGAGCTTGAAGTTGGGAAACAAGATCCCCTATGCGTTTCTTCCTACTCAGGATTGCTTTGGCTATTCGGGGTCTTTGGTGGTTCCATATGAATTTTAGAACTATTTGTTCCAGTTGAAGAATGCCATTGGTATTCTCATAGGTACTGCATTCAATTTGTAGAATGCCTTAGGCAGGATGGCCATTTTGACAATATTAATTCTTTCTACCCAAGATCATGGGATGAATTTCTATTTATTAGTATCCTCTTTAATTTCTCATAGGAGTGTTTTATAGTGTTCAGGATATAGGTCTTTCACTTCCTTGGTTAGGTTTATTCCTAGGTATTTTATTCTTTTTGATGCAAATGTGAATGGAATTGTTTTCCTGATACTCTTTGTGCTCGTTCATCATTAGTGTATAGGAATGCAACAGATTTCTGTGTATTAATTTTGTATCCTGCAACTTTGATGAATTCAGATATTAAATCTAGTAGTTTTGGAGTGGATTCTTAGGGTTTTTTTATGTACAATATCTGCAGACAGTGACAGTTTGACTTCTTCCTTACCAATCTGCATGCCTTTTATTTCTTTGTGTTGTCTGATTGCCGTGGCTAGGACCTCCAGTACTATGTTGAATAACAGTGGAGAGAGTGGGCATCCCTGTCTTGTTCCAGATCTTAGGTGAAAAGCTTTTAGCTTCTCACTGTGAAGTATAATGTTGGATGTAGGTTTGTCATATATAGCCTTTATGATGTTAAGGTACTTGTCCTCTATACCCATTTTGTTGAGAGTTTTAATCATGAATGATTTTTGTCGAATTTTGTCGAATGCTTTTTCAGCTGAATTTTGTCGAATGCTTTTTCAGCATCTGTGGAGATGATCATGTGCTTTTTGTCCTTTTTGTTGATGTGGTGGATGATGTTGATGGATTTTCAAATGTTGTACCATCCTTGCATCCCTGGGATGAATCCCACTTGATCATGGTGTATGATCCTCTTGATGTTTTTTTGAAATCGGTGTGCTAATATTTTGTTGAGTATTTTTGCATCTATGTTTATCAGGAATATTGGTCTATAATTTTCTTTTCTTGCGGTGTCTTTGCCTGGTTTTGGTATTATAAGGATGCTGGCTTAATAGAATGAGTTTGGAAGTATTCCCTTCCTCTTCTATTTTTTGGAAAACTTTAAGGAGAATGGGTATTATGTCTTCTCTAAATGTCTGATAAAATTCTGCAGTGAATCCATCTGACCCAGGGGTTTTGTTCTTGGGTAGTTTTTTGATTACCGACTCAATTTCTTTGCTGGTAATTGGTCTGTTTAGATTTTCTGTTTCTTCCATTGTCAGTCTTCGAAGATTGTATTTTTCTAGAAAGTTGTCCATTTCTTCTAGGTTATCCAGTTTGTTAGCATATAGATTTTCATAGTATTCTCTCATAATTCTTTGTATTTCTGTGGTATCCATAGTGATTTTTCCTTTCTCAATTCTGATTCTGTTTATGTGTGTAGATTCTCTTCTTCTCTTAATAAGTCTGGCTAGGGGTTTATCTATTTTGTTTATTTTTCTGAAAGAACCAGCTCTTGGTTTCATTGATTTTTTTTCTCTATTGTTTTATTCTTCTCAATTTTATTTATTTCTTCTCTGATCTTTATTATGTCCCTCCTTCTGCTGACTTACAACCTCATTTGTTCTTCTTTTTCCAGTTTCAGTAATTGTGACTTTAGACTATTCATTTGGGATTGTTCTTCCTTCTTTAAATAGGCCTGGATTGCTATATACTTTCCTCTTGGAACTGCTTTCGCTGTGTCCCACAGAATTTGCGGCGTTTTGCTGTTGTTTTCATTTGTCTCCATATATTGCTTGATGTCTGTTTTAATTTGGTCATTGATCCTTTGATTATTTAGGAGCATGTTGCTAAGCATCCATGTTTTTGTGAGCCTTTTTGTTTTCTTTGTACAATTTATTTCTAGTTTTATACCTTTGTGATCTGAGAAGTTGGTTGGTAGAATTTCAATCTTGTTGAAATTACTGAGGCTCTTTTTCTGGCCTAGTATGTGGTCTATTCTGGAAAATGTTCCATGTGCACTTGAGAAGAAAGTATATCCTGCTGCTTTTGGGTGTAGATTTCTGTAGATGTCTGTTAGGTCCATCAGTTCTAGTGTGTTGTTCAGTGCCTCTGTGTCCTTACTTACTTTCTGTCTGGTTGATCTGTCCTTTGGAGTGAGTGGTGTGTTGAAATCTCCTAAAATGAATGCAGTGCATTCTATATCCTCCTTTAATTCTGTTAGTATTTGTTTCCCATATGTTGGTGCTCCTGTTTTGGGTGCATATATATTTATAATGGTTATATCCTCTTGTTGGATTGACCCCTTTATCATTATGTAATGTCCTTCTTTATCTCTTGTTACTTTCTTTATTTTGAAGTCTATTTTGCACCTGCTTTTTTCTCCTTGTTGTTTGCATGAAATATCTTTTTCCATCTCTTCACTTTTAGTCTGTGTATGTCTTTGGGTTTGAGATGTGTCTCTTGTAAGCAGCATATAGATAGATGGGTCTTGCTTTTTTATCTATTCCATTACTCTGTTTCTTTTGTTTGGTGCATTCAGTCCATTTACATTTAGGGTGATTACTGCCATTGCAGGCTCTGGATTTGTGGTTACTAAAGATTCAAGGGTAGCTTCTTTACTATCTAACAGTCTAACTTAACAAGTAAAGCTATTATAAACACAGTCTGATGATTCTTTCTTCCTACTCCACTCTTTATATGTTAGGTGTTTTATTCTTTACTCTTTTGTATTTCCCTTGACTGCTATTATGGATAGCTGATTTTATTTTTTGCCTTTAGTTAGTATTTGGTTGGTCTGCTTTCTTTGCTGTGATTTTATTTTCTCTGGTGACATCTATTTAGCCTTAGGAGTGCTTCCATCTAGAGCAGTCCCTTTAAAATATACTGTAGAGGTCTTTTGTGGGAGATAAATTCCCTCAACTTTTGCTTAACTGGGAATTGTTTTTATCCCTCCCTCAAATTTAAATGAGAATCTTGCTGGATACAGTATTCTTGGTTCAAGGCCCTTCTGTTTCATTGCATTAAATATATCATGCCATTGTTTTCTGTCCTGTAAGGTTTCTGTTGAGGAGTCTGATGATAGTCTGATGGGTTTTCCTTTGTAGGTGCTCTTTTTTCTCTCTCTGACTGATTTTAATATCCTGTCCTTATCTTTGATCTTTGCCATTTTAATTATTATATGTCTTGGTGTTGTCCTCCTTGGGTCCCTTGTGTTGGGAGATCTGTGAGCTTCTATGGTCTGAGAGACTATTTCCTTCCCCTGCTTGGGGAAGTTTTCAGCAATTATTTCTTCAAAGTAACTTTCTATCCCTTTTTCTCTTTTCTTCTTCTGGTACCCCTATAATATGAATATTGTTCCATTTGGATTGGTGACACAGTTCTCTTAATATTCTTTCATTCCTAGAGATCCTTTTATCTCTCTCTGCCTCCGCTTCTCTGTATTCCTGTTCTCTGATTTCTATTCCATTTAGAGTCTTCCACCTCATCCAATCTGCTTTTAAATCCTTCCATTGTTTGTTTCATTTCTGTTATCTCCCTCTGTAATTCATCCCTTAGCTCTTGCATATTTCTCTGCAGCTCCATCGGCACGGTTATGATTTTTATTTTGAATTTTTTCAGGAAGATTGGTTATATTGGTCTCACCAGGCTCTTTCTCTGGCATTTGAGTGATTTTGGACTGGACCATGTTCTTCTGCCTTTTCATGGTGATAGAAGTGATTGCCGGCGAGTGGCATATGTGTCAGCTGGGAGAACAAAGTTCCTTCCTGCTTGCTGGTTGCCTTGCCCTTCTCTGCTGCCTGTACTGGTTAATCACACACAGGGAGCAGTCTATGGGTTAATCCTCTGAGCTGCCGTCGGCGGGGCAGCCCTCGGGATAGCCTAGGGCACTGCCGGAGTTTCCGGCACATGGCCTGTGTTCTCCTGTGAGAATGGCACCCCTTCCTGCCTTCTGGACTTTGCACCGGCCTCCCCTGCCTGTGCCAGGCAGCTGCGTGCAGAGGGCAGCCTCTGGGTCTGGCCCAGTTAGCTGCGCCCTGGGATGAGATTCTGTATGATTGCTGTGGGCAGGGCTGCTCCCCAGCTGGTCTGCAGCAATGGTGGGTCAGCCGGTTTGCTTGCGTTGCCGGCGGGTGGGAATGAATGGCAGACTGCTTATCACTGTGAGGTTCTTCAGAGCTGCTTTGCCACCCAAGGGGTTAGGGTGCCTGAAGTTCCTTACTGGGCCTGAGTGTGCTAGGACGAATTTGTCCACCTGTTAAACCCTTGTCCCTTTAAGACTTTTAAAGCACCTGCTTTTCTTTTGTCCCAGGGTAGCCAGCTGTGGGGACCTTGTTCATAGTCTGTCTTGGATTTTACTTTTCCGTTTCTCTAATATGCAGTACACCATGTGATGTGTGTCTGTGCTCCCAGTGCAGATTACTTGGGCTGGTTAATTAGCAGTCCTGTGCTTCCACTCTCTCCCCACTCTGATCATTTTCCTCCCGCCGGTGACCTGGGGCGGAGGGAGTGCTCGGGTCCCGCCGGGTCACGGATTTGTATCTTACTTACCCTTTTCATGAGATGCTGAGTTCTCGCAGATGTAGATATAGCCTGGCTGTTATACTGCATCTCCTGGTCTCTTTTTTAGGAATAATTGTATTTGCTCTATTTTCCAAAATATATATAGTTTTGGGAGGATATTTCTGCCACCCTACTTACACCGCCATCTTGAGAAAATCGAAATAATTCTCATTTAATTTCCATTCTTCTCTGATTTCTAGCACCTTATTTCTGTTTTTCTAATTCTGATTTGTCCTTTCACATTTTCCAGCATATAATTTTTACCTGTTTTGTAGGTATGGTTTTTGGCAGGCTTTTAATATCAAAATTCTACTCCTTATCCTTCCATTTCTTATGGCATGGGATTTGATCCCAATCCTTTTCTGTTGTTCATGTTAAAACAGGTTTTCCTGAACTTCTCAGAGCAAGGAATGGGTCACCATAGCTCTTCTAGCATTACCATTATAAATCCCTTCTTCTGTTGTGTTTTACAAAGTGACTTAAAAAATATATGGCTTCCTGTTTTCTAAGACCTGGCTTTTTCACTAACCCACTTTTATCTGGACCTTCTGTTTCCCTTGCTGCAGTCTGGCTCACTTGGGATTCTTCTCCCAGAAATTTATTTTCACTGCAGGGCTTTGTCCAGAAAGAGGGACTTCAACCCCTAGTTTCTGAGTCTTAAAATATTGGCATGTGCAAAAGATCCCGTCCATTTGCAGTGTTCTCATATAGCCTTCTAAACTCTAGTGATTCATGACTTTGGGTTCTGTTCTCCAGTCCTTCAATTGTATCACCTCTGCCCTTCTGTTTCCTTCTGCATAAATGCTGATACCATGGGAGTCCTGTAGTTGATGAATTAACCAGATCCTGCTTGTATCTGAGAATCATGGGAATAGCGTATCACCCAACCTGATAGATTTTGTCCTTGGGGTTTTGGTTTGCCTGTCCTGGTGACTTTTTTTTCTAATTTTTAATGGCGTGGGAGATTCCAGGAAGTTAAAAAATTCACTGAGAAGTTTTATTCAAGAGAATGACACCACAGGTTTGCATTTAAAAAAGAATGCTTTGGGGAAAAAAAAGAACACTTTGGCTGTGTTGTGGATAATTGGTTCAGTGCATAGGAGGAGACTAGTTAGGAGGCTATTGTAGTGAACCAGATGCGGTGATAGTGGCTTAGTCTAGGATAGTGGCAGTGGAACTAGGTTTGAATCCTGTTTTGGTAACTCGCTGGATGTAAAAGAATGAGAGAGTGAATAGACATGGATGATCTCCCGGGATTGGTGTTCTTGCAACTGTTTGGATGTTTGTGCTATTTCCTAATATTGGGAATATTTGTGGCAGAGTAGGTGTGGTATTTTTGGGAGAAGGGAGTAGAAAGGGGCCAGGTATATATTTGTCAGCATTGCTGTTTGAAGCCTTGTAACACTCTATCCTTTACCTCCACACATACACACATATTTTAATCCTTCAGGGAATTGTTTTTCCTCATCCTCTGTTCATGTCTCCTTCCAATGTAGAACTAGATTATTAACTTCCGTATGTTAACATTTAACATGTTTGTATTACTGCTTATGGTTACTGTCTTTTCCGCTAGACCAGCTGTTGGCAAACTTTTCTTAAAGGACAACAGTAAATATTTTAGCTTTGGGAACCAAGAGACAAGAGTAAGTATATTATATAGATACTTAATGTAATTTGTAATGTAACCACTTAAAAAATGTAAAAACCATTCTGTTGGCCCTACGAAAACAGCCTTTGAGATCTGGCCCACAGCCTGCAGTTTGCTGACCATTGTACTAGACTGGACTAAATTCTCATTTGTCTCCTAGTTACAGGCATATTGCCTGGTGCAATTTAGATGAGTTCAGTAAATTTTTGTTGAGTGAGTGAATATTGTACTTACAATATTTGGAGCTTAGGCAAGTGGGCTGAACTAAAGATATTTGGGAGTGGTCATTAAACAGTAATTGAAGACATGAGAGTAGATGAGATCATTTGGGAAGAATGTAAGGGAGGAGAGGCCTTTTACTGTAACTCAGAGCAGATTAAGTCATGAGAGACTCAGAGGTACATGTATCATATGTAGTAGTTAGTATCTGTTGCTAATTGACCTAAGCCATTTGGGCATTTACTCAAATGGTTCTTTTGGATGAATAGGGGGCCTTTAACTATTAGAGATAGGTGAGGGTAATACATGTTTTTTCTATAAAAATTTTACTACTAGTGAGTTCTAATAAAACAAGCCTTAGACAGAATTCTACTTATACAAACATGTATTAGCAAGCAGTCACAGAAAGTCACACAGCTTGTTCAGAGGTTGGCCCTTTTAAATTCTAGACTACCACCTTGGAATAAAATTTCGACTTAAGTACAAAGATCTGACCAGAATTAGGTGACAGAGTCCTCCAAGGTGAGACATGGGATCAAAGGGAGGCCTAGACTCAAAAACTTCTCTACAGACATACTGCAGGGCTTGCCAGAATCTTAAACCACAAATAGGTAAGACTCAAGGCACCTGTACAATATTCCTAGTCAGCCACACATCTTGAACATTTCCATTTCAGCAGTAAAAAATTATTTCCAACGTCTCATACTGTTTAACAAACTGCTAAGTTCAGGTGTTGGTATTTGAAGTATTTACTGATATGGGTGCTTCAAATAGTAACTAACCTCCTCAGAAGTGTGTATTCCTAATTTAGGGAACTTCAGAAATTTACTCAGACCCCTATTAATGATGAAGAATTTAATGTGAATTACAGTATTGCAGTAACTTGATCATGTTTTGGAGGGGATATGCTGCCTGGATCTCTTTTTGTTATGTACCATCTTATAACACTTCATGAACAATTAAGGGTAATAGTTATTGCAATGAAAATATTTTTTCTTCTCAGTTCTAGTAACAATTGGATTAGATATTGATACAGGCAGATTTTAACAATGGTGCAGTTGAAGTTCTAAACTTCAAGTGAATAAAGACAGCTTACAAAGTTATCAAATAATACTTCATTAATATTGGTACTTGAAGATTTCTCAACATTTATTACCATTTTATATGGTGAATTTATACATAAAGCATTCTCTGTATTAATAGTAATGAAGTCAGAACACAAACATATTAAGTAGAACATAAAAATAGAATTAGATTCAAGGCTCTTTCTACTGTTGAACTCTATTAATGATAATAGTTTTATCAATGCATCATTCCATCACATTAAATGAATGCTACTAATTTGAATTTTGACAGTTTCATTTGCATTTAATATATATATATGTATTTAAGTATATATGGGTTTCCATGGGATTTTTTTTCCCCTAAAAAAAAGATTAATTTATCACTGCAGTTTAAGAAAATTTGACAGAGGTACCACAACAAAAGAATTATTAAATAAAATAATAGTAGTATACTGTATCTGGCAGTATTTAAAAATAATAATATACCATGACCATGTAACCTTTATGTAGCCTTTACAAATTTAAGAATTTTATTATACTTACATATGTAATAAAATAATCCATCATATCAGTACATCATGGGGAGAAGGGATATCTTAGTAAACTTAAAAGGAACTTTCATTACCTTCTAATACAAAATATCTATCCCAAACTTATTTTCATGTGGTTTTAAGACCACAATGAATTATTTTGCTTTTTTAAACATTAGTCACTTGAGATAAAATTCACTAGTCGCAAGCATCAAAAACCAGCTCTGGCTGACTTAAGCAAAACCATAATGTATTGGAAGAATATGGGGCAGTTCATTGAATGAATAGGGACACCAGAGAATTGGGAATAGAGTAACTCCAGGATATAGGCATTTTTCACTATCTTGTCCAGATACTTCCTTTGGAAACTAATGTGCTGCTTTTTTTTTTTCCCCCCACTTTGCTCAAGGTTCAGAATTATGGGGAAATGAGTTCTCTTGACTTAGCGTGAATCTCATGCCCTGTGTAAACTACGAGAGAGTGAGATACTTTAATAGGCAGTTCCATCAAGACCGTATAGTGTAGAATACATAATTTCCTGAAATAACCTGTGTACAGTTGGGAAAGAGGAATGGGTTCTAGGCAGTCAAGCTTAACCCTTCCATTCCCCACACAATCAACAGATACCCAGTAAAATAGACAGGAGGTTTGCCTTTTTAATCTCCTGTAGTTTATCATTTTAAAGTCTAAAACTGATCAATCCTTAAGAATAAATTTTTGAATCTTAGGTGCCTGAGAATATAATTTGTGTACTAGCAGTGTATCACTATTCAGATACTTACGTAATCTTTATTTTTCTTTTTAGACAATGCGAAGACACAGAAATGAAGTGACAGTTGAACTGCGAAAGGTAAGAGTGATTGCATTTAATGAAAAGTAATTAGGAAATTTTTTGATGTTGAAATTCTTTATAATTTGAATAATGAAAATGCTGAAAAAAAGGAAAATAATTAGTGCCCATCCCACTAATGAACTATACTGCATAATAATATATCATTAAATAATTTATAATAGCTTCCATTTATTGAGATAGTAGATAACTGTTTGAAGTACTTAGTGCCATTACTGAAATTCTCACATCTGAAGTTAGACACTCTTACACTTTTTCTTAATAGCCTCTTTCTGTGGGCTGTTTGCTAGACAGAATTCCTCTACCTTCCTCACATAGAAGTCACACATAATTGTTAAAGATACTTTAGAAAAATAAAAATGGAATAACCTTTTATCTTACCAACTAAATGCAACTGCTATTAAAATTTATAGTTTTTCTTCCATAAATTTTGGAGGACTTTAGAGTACCTTCATCAGATTGTGGTTTCATGCAGTCACATTTTATTTGAAGCAAATATTTTAATTGCCAATAAAGAAAATACACATAATTAACTCTTACTAAATGTACATTAAAAAAAATTTTGAAACTTACTTCCAAATCTTTGTCTTAGATCCTTTTCTTGATTTAATTCACTTGTGGAACTCCTATGTTAAATTACCATCTTGAAACTTCTCAGTTTTAAAAAGAAGGAAGGTCTTGATTCTGAGAATACACACTCTCAATGAGTCACTAGAACTAAAATAGACCTGTGCATTTATTTACTTAGTAAGTATTTATTTAATACCCACTTTCTGTCATGATTTTTTTCCCTGGCATCAATGCTGTTCTTATTGATATAGCATATGGTTCCTGAAATCCATTCATTCCCCTGTACCTGCCTTTTAAATAAATTTGATAAATTTTTTGGTAATTAACTTGTTAATTCAGTGTTCTTTAAACTCCTTAACCCCTTCATGGATACTTAGAGATTAATAGCAATGATTTAGCATGTTTTTCCAGATCCTTTGGTCATTTGGACCAGAGAAGTGAACAAAGCCTTACCTTTATAAAGTGATTCAAGTGAGCTCCTCACTAACCTTAAAACTTTGGACTTAGCT
Source organism: Phataginus tricuspis (assembly GCA_029783875.1). NCBI lineage: Eukaryota > Metazoa > Chordata > Mammalia > Pholidota > Manidae > Phataginus > Phataginus tricuspis. The sequence goes on along the minus strand of JAQQAC010019963.1, from coordinate 60,363,395 downwards.
TCCTTCTTTTTTTTTTTGAGAAGTGTGAAAGCTTTAGGAAGTACACACTTAAAGAAAGGAAAGTGTGGGCATCCTCAGAGAGGAGGTGCACTGAAAATTTGGGGATTCTGTCTTTTAAGGAATTCAAGAATGGGGCAAAGGGCAGAGGGGAGGTTGTTGGGCATAGGCTTGACTTGTGGTCTCAAGATGCTTATCTCTGATGAGAGACACCATGTTTCCTCTCATTTATTATCAGTCCTCCAGCTAATTTTGCTAAATAAACCCAACACAAGGATTTCATTGATCCTGTTTTCCTCCAAGATAGTGGTTATCCTCAAGCAGTGGGGACATACCAGTTAAGACTGCCTGCCCTGCCTTAACGTAGGCTGTTGGGTTATTGTCTGTTACCAGAGAATATGTTAGGAATCTTATTTCTCAACTCTCTGCTTTTTTTTTTTTGTATTATTAATATACAATCACATGAGCAACATTGTGGTTACTAGATTCCCCCCATTATCAAGTCCTCACCATGTACCCCATTACAGTCAACTGCCCCTCAGCATAGTAAGATGCTATAGAGTCACTACTTGTCTTCTTTGTGCTATACTGCCTTCCCCATGTTATGTGTGCTAATTGTCATGCCCCTTTTTCCCCTTATCCCTCCCTTCCCACCCATCCTCCCCCAGTTCCTTTCCCTTTGACAACTGTTAGTCCATTCTTGGGTTCTGTGAGTCTGCTGCTGTTTTGTTACTTAGCTTCCTTCTTTTTTTCTTTTAACTTTTTATTCACATATAACATATATATAAAAAGCCAACATCTTGAGCATGCAGCTTGATAAATTTTCACAAAGTAAACACTTTTGTGCAACCAGTTCCTGAATCAATAAAGAGAATATTACCTGTATTCTAGGGCTCTTTACCAGTTATTTCTCCCCCAAAGGTAACCATTATCCTCATTTCTAATACTGTAGATTATTTTACATATCGTGAATTTATACAAATAAGAGAGGTGTGTGTTCTTTTGTGACTGGTGTTTCATTCATCATGTGAAGCTCATTCTCCTTAATTGAGACAGTAAGAGTAAAATTGGAATTAAGTAATTAGCCATTTGTTGTCATCTGTTGGGTTATTTACATTACACCAGCTATCCCCAGATGTGGACCTTTGCTTTCCCTTAACCTTTAAGGCTTGAAATATAACTCTAAAATTTTTTTATTGGTCCTGGCATTATTCAGAATCCACCCCTTGTTTTAAAAAGCTTTTTAGCCCTTCTAATATACTTGTAAATCTAAGCTATTCACCTGTGTTTATATTTGGTTATTTGTTCCTCCTCCTATAGTTTTGCTGCCTTCTGTATCTAACTTACAGAATTAAAAATTCTTGCTTGTAAGAGCACATCTTTTTTAAAATCTACCTTGGTTACTTTAGACACCTCTTATCTTTTTCTTTTTTTTCTAGATAACATTATTTCCTTTCCTGTTATTTTGATCAGTTCCTGAAAATCCTTGTAGAAGTACCAAAAGAGACACTAACTAAAGAAATCTCAAGCAGTTCTTTATTTCACACTTCAAAATTCCTTGAGTAAGTGACAGAAAATGACCCCTTTCTGAAGTGAAGTTTAAACTTCAGACAAAGCTTAATTGATTTTGATACGATTCTACAGAGGTGTGGAAAGCCTTTCAAGAGAAGGTTCCTCCACTCCTTATGGTCCAAGTGCTGTCTCATTCCAACCTTGCTATCTCTATAACTCTATTGAGAAAATCACAGCATTGTTATTACTGACATTGAGATTCTTGAAAATACAAGAAAAGAGAGCTAGTCCCCAGAGTTTCATAGGTGAGCGCTATCCATTTCTATTAAATTATAAGCTCCTAAAGTGAAGCTAATAACCCATACTGTTCCCCACACACTTTCCTCCCCCGCCCCAAATGTTGCCAAGTCTCTCTCCTAGAGATTAGATTCTGGACATGTGATTATTACTCATTAAATGCAGATATTTAAAATTTTAATTGCATTATAATATCTTACAATTTTACTTCTATTTAAATCATTTATTATTCTTTTTTCATTTATTGAAGTTTTAAGAAAATCACTTTAGATATAGAGCAGTGCTACTCAAAAGTCTTGATCTGTGACAAGTTAAGAAGCTTGTGTCAAAATATTAAGGCACTGCTTTTTTTTTCTTTTCTTTTTTTTGCAAATTTTTTAATTTGCTATCATTAATGTAGAATTACATGAACAACACTATGGTTACTACACTCCACCTATTATCAAGTCCCCACCACATACACCTTTACACTCACTGTCCATCAGCGTAGTGAGATGCTATAGAATCAATACTTGTCTTCTCGGTGTTGTACAGCCCTCCCCGCGCCCCCCCAACATTACTTCTGCTAATAGTAATGCCCCTTTTTCCCCCTTATCCCTCCCTTCCAAACCATCCTCCCCAATCCCTTTCCCTTTGGTAACTATTAGTCCATTTTTGGGTTCTGTAAGTCAGCTGCTGTTTTATTCCTTGAGCTTTTTCTTTTTTCTTATATTCCACAGATGAGTGAAATCATTTGATACTTGTCTTTCTCTGCCTGGCTTCTTTCACTGAGCATAATACCCTCTAGCTCCATCCATGTTCTTGAAAATGGTAGGATTTGTTTTCTTCTTATGGCTGAATAATATAACATTGTGCATATACAACACATTCTTTATCCATTCATCTACTGATGGACACTTAGGTTGCTTTCATTTCTTGGCTATTGTAAATACTGCTGCGATAAACATAGGGGTGCATATGTCTTTTTCAAACTGGGCTGCTGCATTCTTAAGGTAAATTCCTAGGAGTGGAATTCCTGGGTCAAATGGTATTTCTATTTTCAGTTTTTTGAGGAACCTCCATACTGCTTTCCACAATGGTTGAACTAATTTACATTCCCACCAGCAGTGTAGGAGGGTTCCCTTTTCTCCACATCCTCGCCAACATTTGTTGTTGTTTGTGTTTTGGATGTTGGCCATCCTCACTGGTGTGAGGTGATATCTCATTGTGGTTTTAATCTGCATTTCTCTGATGATTAGCAATGTGGAGCATCTTTTCATGTGCCTGTTGGCCATCTGAATTTCTTCTTTAGAGAAATGTCTATTCATGTCCTCTGCCCATTTCTTAATTGAATTTTTGCTTTTTGTTTGTTAAGGTGGGTGAGTTCTTTATATATTTTGGATGTCAACCCCTTATCAGATACGTCATTTATGAATATATTCTCCCATACTGTAGGATGTCTTTTTGTTCTACTGATGGTGTCCTTTGCTGTACAGAAGCTTTTAACCTTGATATAGTCCCACTTGTTCATTTTTGCTTTTATTTCCCTTGCCCGGGGAGATAATGTTCATGAAGAAGTCACTCATGTTTGTGTCCAAGAGATTTTTGCCTATGTTTTTTCCTAAGAGTTTTATGGTTTCATGACTTACATTCAGGTCTTTGATCCACCTTGAGTTTACCTTTGCGTATGGGTCTGGGCAGTAGTCCAGTTTCATCTCTTACATGTAGCTGTCCAGTTTTTCCAACACCAGCTGCTGAAGAGGCTGTCATCTCCCCATTGTATATCCAAAGCTCGTTTATCAAATATTAATTGACTGTGTATGTTTGTGTTAATGTTTGGATTTTCTATTCTGTACCACTGGTCTGTGGGTCTGTTTTTGTGCCAATACCAAATTGTCTTGATTACTGTGGCTTTGTAGTAGAGCTTAAAGTCAGGGAGCATAATTCCCCTGTTTTATTCCTCCTACTCAGGATTGCTTTGACTATTCGGGGTCTTTTCTGGTTCCATATGAATTTTAGAATTATTTGTTCGAGTTCATTGAAGAAAGCTGTTGGTAGTTTGATAGGGATTGCATTGAAACTGTAGATTGCTTTAGGTAGTATAGCCATTTTAACTATTTTTTCTTCCTAGCCAAGAGCATGGGATGCATTTCCATTTGTTAGTGCCCTCTTTCTCTTAGGAGTGTCTTGTAGTTTTCAGAGTACAGGTCTTTCACTTCCTTCGTTAGGTTTATTCCTAGGTATTTTATTCTTTTTGATGCAATTGTGAATGGAATTGTTTTTCTGATTTCTCTTTCTGTTAGTTCATCGTTAGTGTATAGGAAAGCAACAGATTTCTGTGTGTTAATTTTGTATCCTGCAACTTTGCGGAATTCAGATATTAGTTCTGATAGTTTTGGAGTGGAGTCTTTAGGGTTTTTTATGTACAGTATCATGTCATCTGCAAATAGTGACAATTTGACTTCTTCTTTACCAATCTGGATGCCTTGTATGTCTTTGTTTTGTCTGATTGCCATGGCCAGGACCTCCAGTACTATGTTGAATAACAGTGGAGAGAGTGGGCATCCCTGTCATGTTCCCGATCTTAGATGAAAAGTTTTCAGCTGCTCGCTGTTAACTATGATGTTAGCTGTGGGTCTGTCATATATGGCCTTTATGATGTTGAGGTGCTTGCCATCTATACCCATTTTGTTGAAAGTTTTAATCATGAATCAATGCTGAATTTTGTCAAATCCTTTTTCAGCATCTATGGAGATGATCATGTGGTTTTTATTCTTCTTTTTGTTGATGTGATGGATGATGTTGATGGATTTTCGAATGTTGTACCATCCTTGCATCCCTGGGATGAATCCCACTTGATCATGGTGTATGATCCTCTTGATGTATTTTTAAATTCGGTGTGCTACTCTTTTGTTGAGTATTTTTGCATCTACGTTCATCAGGGATATTGGTCTGTAATTTTCTTTTTTTTGGTGATGTCTTTGCCCGGTTTTGGTATTAGGGTGATGCTGGCTTCATAGAATGAGTTTGGAAGTATTCCCTCATCTTCTATTTTTTGGAAAAATTTAAGGAAAATGGGTGTTATTTTTTCTCTATATGTCTGGTAGAATTCAGAGGTGAATCCATCTGGCCCAGGGGTTTTGTTCTTGGGTAGTTTTTTGATTACCGCTTCAATTTCATTGCTTGTGATTGGTCTGTTTAGTTTTTCTGTTTCTTGCTTGGTCAGTCTTGGAAGGTTGTATTTTTCTAAGAAGTTGTCCATTTCTTCTAGGTTTTGCAGCTTGTTAGCATATAGATTCTCATATTATTCTCTTTTAATTCTTTGCATTTCTGTGGGGTCCATAGTTATTTTTCCTTTCTCATTTCTGATTCTGTTTATGTGTGTAGATTCTCTTTTTCTCTTAATGAGTCTGGCTAGGGGTTTTTCTGTTTTGTTTATTTTTTCAAAGAACCAACTCTTGGTTTCATTGATTTTTTTCTATTGTTATATTCTTCTCAATTTTATTTATTTCTTCTCTGATCTTTATTATGTCTCTCCTTCTGGTGACTTTGGGCCTCATTTGTTCTTCTTTTTCCAATTTTAATAATTGTGTCTTTAGACTGTTCATTTGGGAATGTTCATCCTTCTTTAAACAGGCCTGGATTGCAATATACTTTCCTCTTAGAAGTGCCTTTGCTGCGTCCCACAGAAGTTGTGGCTTTGTGTTGTTGTTGTCATTAGTCTCCATATATTCTTTGATTTCTGTTTTGATTTGGTCGTTAACCCATTGATTAATTAGGAGAATGTTGTTAAGTCTCCATGTATTTGTGAGCCTTTTTGATTTCTTTCTAAAATTTGTTTCTAGTTTTATACCTTTGTGATCTGAGAATTTGGTTGGTAGGATTTCAATATTTTTTAATTTACTGAGGTTTTTTTTGTGGCCTAGTATGTGGTCTATTCTAGAAAATGTTCCATGTGCACTTGAGAATAATGTATATCCTGCTGCTTTTGGGTGCAGAGTTCTGTAGATATCTGTTAGATCCATGTGTTCTAGTGTGTTGTTCAGTGCCTCTGTGTCTTTACTTATTGTGTGTCTGGTTGATCTGTCCTTTGGAGTGAGTGGTGTGTTGAAGTCTCCTAAAGTGAATGCATTGTTGTCTATTTCCTCCTTCCGTTCTGTTAGTATTTGTTTCACATATGCTGGCACTCCTGTGTTGGGTTCATATATATTTATAATGGTTATATCTTCTTGTTGGACTGACCCCTTTATCATTATCTAATGTCCTTCTTTATCTCTTGCTACTTTCTTCGTTTTGAAGTCTATTTTGTCTGATACAAGTACTGCAACACCTGCTTTTTTCTCTTTGTTGTTTGCATGAAATTTCTTTTTCCATCCCTTCACTTTTAGTCTGTGTATATCTTTGGGTTTGAGGTTAGTCTCTTGTAAGCAGCATATAGATGGGTCTTGCTTTTTTATCCATTCTGTTATTCTGAGTCTTTTGATTGGTGCATTCAGTCCATTTACATTTAGGGTGATTATTGATAGATACGTACTTATTGCCATTGCTGGCTTTAGATTCGTCATTACCAAAGGTTTTAAGGGTTGCTTCTTTACTATCTAACAATGTAACTTAACTTTCTTGTTAAGTTATTGCGAACACCGTCTGATGTTTCTTTATCTCTCCCTTCTTATTCTTCCTCCTCCATTGTTTATATATTAGGTGTTTTATTCTTTGCCTTTAGTTAGTATTTGGATGGTCTGCTTTCTTTGCTATGATTTTATTTTCTCTGGTGACATCTTTTTAGCCTTAGGGTTGCTTCCCTCTAGAGCAGTATGTTTAAGATGTCCTGTAGTGGTGGTTTATGAGAGGCAAACTCTCTCAACTTTTGTTTGTCTGGAAATTGTTTAATCCTTCTGTCATATTTAAATGATAATCGTGCTGGATAGAATATTCTTGGCTCGAGGTCCTTCTGTTTCATTACGTTAAATATATCATGCCATTCTCTTCTGGCCTGGAAGGTTTCTGTTGAGAAGTCTGATGATAGTCTGATGGGTTTTCTTTGTAGGTGATCTTTTTTCTCTCTAGCTGCCTTTAATACTCTGTCTTTATTATCTTTGATCTTTGCCATTTTAATTATTATGTGTCTTGGTGTTGTCTTCCTTGGGTCCTTTCTGTTGGGAGATCTGTGGGCTTCCGAGGACTGCAAGACTATTTCCTTCCCCAGCATGGGAAAGTTTTCAGCAATTATTTATTCAAAGACACTTTCTATCCCTTTTTCTCTCTCTTCTTCCTCAGGTGCTCCTATAATGCGAATATCATTCCGTTTGGAATGGTCACACAGTTCTCTTAATATTCTTTCATTCCTAGAGATCCTTTTATCTCTCTCTGCCTCAGCTTCTCTGTATTCCTGTTCTCTGATTTCTATTCCATTAACAGTCTCTTGCATCTCATCCAGTCTGCTGTTAAGCCCATATCGCCTGTCTGATTTCTGCATTGTCTTTCCTGACTTCCCTCACTTCCTTCCTCAGCTCTTGCACATTTCTCTGTAGATCTGTCAGCATGGTTATGACTTTTATTCTGAATTCTTTTTCATGCAGACTGTGCATTTCCATCCCTTCAGGCTCCCTCTCTGGGGTTGTCTGGTTGATTTTAGTCTGGATCATATCCCTCTGTCTTTTCATGGCTATAGAAGTGGTCCCTGGTAGTTGCCACGTATGTCAGCTGGGCTCTTTAAGACTTTAAAAAGAAAAAAAAGAAAAGAAAAAAAAGAGAAGAAAAAACAAAACAACTCACAAACAACAACAAAAAAACGCCCACCAGGAGTGGATTTTGTGGGGATGCTGTAGGTGGCGCTGTTGCTCCACTATTCCGCAACCCTGGGTGCGCTGCTCCTCAGGGCCCTTTATAGCTCTGGCCGGGGTGGGAACGAATGGGAGGCTGTTGATCTCTGTGGGAAGTCTAAGTGCGGCCACCCTTTCCCAGTCACCAGCTAAGGGGTCCGAAACTCCTCAGGACTCCCAGCCTGCTGGGCTGAGTGTGCTGGGGCGATCTGGCCCCTCAGCTGGGCTCCTGTCTCTTTAAGACCGCTAATTAAAAGTGCGCGCTTTTCTTCTTTTTTTTTTTCCTTCCCGGGAGCTGGCTGCAAGCACCCTGGCACGTTCCCCGCTCAGATCCTGCATCCTCTGTCTTTCCAATCTCTGCTACACCACGCGATGTTTGTCAGCGCTCCCCGTGCAGATCACCGGGGCTGGTTATTTCACGAGCCTGTACTTCCACTCCCTCCCGGCTCTGAATCCTCTCCTCCTGCCGGTGCCCTGGGGTGGGAGAGTGCTCGGGTCCTGCCGGGTCGCGGCTCCATATCTTACCCGCCTCGTGGGGTGCCGCGTCCTCTCAGGTATAGCTGCATGCTGTGCGCTTTCCTGTGTATTCTTGTCTCTCTTTTAGGAATAGTTGTATTTGCTGTATTTTCATAGATAAATATAGTGTTGGGAGGAGATTTCTGCCGCCCTGCTTACGCCACCATCTTCCCGGAAGTCTCTTGATGGCACACTTTTATACATTACAAAATGCTCACCACAATAAATGTAGTTACCATCTGTCATCATACAGAATAATTACAATTTTACTGGCTATATTCCCTATGCTGTACATTTCATCCCTGTGACTTATTTATTTTATAATTGTAAGGAAGTTTGTTCCTCTTTATTCCCTTCACCGATTTTGTCCATTCCCCCACCCCACCCTGCCTTTATGGCAAGTTTGTTCATTGTATTTATGAGTCTATTTCTGTTTTGTTTGTTTGTTCATTTGCTTTATTTTTTAAGATTCCACATATAAGTGAAATATGATATTTCTCTGTCTCACATAAAAAATATATATTAGGTTGAGTCATAAGAAATAATCCATAATTAACTTTTTTGACCTACAAAGTAGAAATTCCATAATTTCAACCTGATAGAAAACAGAAGATACAAAAAAATATTAAATATATCAATTATAGATTTTTTAAGGAATCTAAGAAATGGATCTAATTTCTGTGTGTGTGTGTATCTGAAAACAAGGTGGGTGTTGAAACTTGACTAGTTCCCATATCATCTGAACTCCCCTCCCACCTAACAAAACAGAGAGATACCTTTTATAGATGCTGAATTTGTTGAAGTCCAGTCTCTATGAGGGTAAAAATCTCTAGGTTGTCAAGCAAAAGAACAGTTTAAGTTACTGGTTTTGATGAAGCCTCCTTTACTGATTAATCAGATTACCGGAAACCTGCCCAGGGATTAGCTTTCCTTGGCTTGTATATATTTTTTGTTAAGAGTAAAGTATTTTTTTCATATTCTAGGATATTTTGGCCTATGTTAGGAAGTTTCAAAGTCAAATGCAGGGGTTGTTACTTAAGAAGCTACAATAACTCTAAACTTCTAAATGCTTAATAACATATGTCCAAAAATATATAAAGGAAAAATTCACAGAATTACAAGGACATATTTATCAATGACATAGTCATTGTAAGAGATTTTCTTATCAATTACAAACATACTAATAATAAGAGATAGAAAAGTTAAATAACTTAATTTGCAAGTGTCATCTAATAAACATGTACAAAACCCCATGAATATTTGAAAATTGGTTTTGTGATAGTATAAAGCTATATTTTTCGAACTGTGCAGTGAAGTACCATGAGACTCCCTAGTGTACTAAAAGAGACACCTTGGGGAGAAACACAGTGACATTTAATATCTTTCAGATATCATAGAAATACTTGAGGTCATTCATAAGTTAAACATTAGGTCACATTGCATTCCTTTCAATCACATACTTTGTCTAAGTGAAATAAAAATTTTTCTTTCAATTTATATTTCTTTACCCACAAATGACTATGAGGTTTTTTGGACCTAACTACTTCATAAAGGAAACTGAGGTATTTCCATTGGCTTACACTCTGCACTCAGAAAGTTCAGGAAACTGGTAAAAGCAAATGTCAGCTAATTTCAGAGTGCTGTACAGACTGTCTCCTGATCAAAATATAATTAAATTAGAGTCAGTTAACTTTTTAAGATAGTTAAAAAAGTCTCTTAATTGTGAAAAAAAGCATCTCTAAACACCTTGGGCATCAAGGAAATAATCACGAAGATTAGGAATAACCAGAAATGAACAATAGGAAAAATATTACATGTCAACCTGTGAAAGACAGTTAAAATGGCACTTAACAAGATGAATTTATAGTATATAGAGAGGTGGAACAGATAATAGAAACCTAAAAGATATATTAATTTATATGTAGTTCAAGTTAAAAAATATTAGTATATTGAGAGATTAAAGATGGCCGTATGAGGTAAGACAGAAATGTCCTCCCAAAACCACATGTAATGAAAATATAGTGACTACAACAAATCCTGAAAGAGCAACAGGAAAGAAGGCTGCCCCAGAATGAATATACTTGGAGAAAAGAACAGATCTCATGGAATAGGGTAACGTACCAAAGCTGTGATCCAGCGGGACCCAAGCCCTTCCCCCACCCCAGCTCACTGGCGAGAGGAAAGGAAACAGAGCAGAGAGGTGATGTAAGCCCAGGACTGCTGAACACCAAGCCCTGGAGATCTGATCTGGGATCACGAACCTATATTACATGGTGCTCTAGAGATTAGTGGGGTTGGAAAGCTAGGACAGGTGGAATACTTGGAGAGACTGCGATTCCAGCCGCTTGTGGAAAATGGGTCCACGTCTAGCCACTCTGGGACAAAAGAAACACAGACAGTCTGAGAGACTTCCTAACAGCAAGAGGGTTGCCAGGGCTGCTAAAGGGACAAAGATTGCACAGACCTTGCTGCTCAGGAGAAAGGACAGGTGGACAAAATTGGGCACACTCTGCCCAGCAGATTGGAACGTTCAGGAGATCTTCAGATCCCCGTGATTGGCTGCGCAGCTCTGAGTCCCCACACCGTGAAATGCAGAACACTGCAGCCAGGAAGCAGGAGAGAGCTCTTTCCTTCCCCCAGGCACCCGTGCTGCTACCCTGAAACCCCAGACGTCACGTCAGGGTCTGAGCAGCACCAAAGAGTAGAGCTTCTGGGCACTAGAGGGCGTGACATACAAATATGAAACATCAAAGAAACCTGCTTCAAGCCAAAATTCCACAAACACTAGAAAGAGGGCCAAGTGACACTGAACTCATCGATTTTACTGAAAGAGATTTCAAAAGAAAAATCATAAACGTGCTCATGGAGATACAAAAAAATATTCAAGAACTCAGGAAAGAATTCAGGAATGAGATTCAATCATTAAGGAATACATTATCTGAAATAAAACATACAATGGAGGGATTTAAAAGACTAGATGAAGTAGACAAGACAGTAAATGAAGTAGAAATTAGAGAAGAGGAACACAAAGAAGCTGAGGCACAGAGAGAAAAAAGGATCTCTAGGAATAAAAGAATGAGAACTGTGCAACCAATCCAAATGGAACAATATTCGCATTATAGGGGTACGAAAGAAGAGAAAAGAAAAAGAAGAGAGAGAAAAAGGGATAGAAAGTGTCCTTGAGGAGGTAATTGCTGAAAACTTCCCAAATCTGAACCAAGAATACCCAGCAAGATTATCATTTAAATTGGAAGAAGAGATTAAACAATATCCAGATAAGCAAAAGCTGAATTTACCTCCCACAAACCATCTCTACAGTGTATTTCGGAGGGACTGCTCTAGATGGAAGTGCTCCTAAGGCTAAATAGATGTCACCAGAGGAAATAAAACCACACTAAAAAAAAGTAGAACAATTAATTACTAAGCACATGCAAAATCAAATCAGCTATCCCCAAAGTCAGTCAAGGGATAGACAAAGAGTGCAGAATGTGATACCTAATATGTAAAGAATGGAGGGGGAAGAAAAAGGAGGGGAAAAAAAACCTTTAGATTGTGTTTGTACTAGCATACTAAGTGAGTAAAGTTACATGGTTACATAGTAAGGAAGTTACCCTGATCCTTTGGTAACCACAAATCTAAAGCCTGCAGTGGCAGTAACTACATACCTATCGATAATCACACTAAATGTAAATGGTGTGAATGCACTAATCAAAAGACATAGAGTCACTGAATGGAAAAAAAGCAAGACCCATCTGTATGCTGCCTACAAGAGACTCACTTCAAACCCAAAGACATACAGACTAAAAGTGAAGGGATGGTTAAAGATATTTCATGCAACTAATAGGGAGAAAAAGCAGGAGTTGCATGCAGTACTTGTATCAGACAAAATAGACTTGAAAACAAAGAAAGTAACATTAGATAAGGACATTACATAATGATAAAGGGGTCATTACAACAAGAGGATATAACCATCAGTAATATCTACGCACTGAACATAGGAGCATCTACATATAAGAAACAAATACTAACAGAATTAAAGGGGGAAATAGAATGCAATGCATTCATTTTAGGAGACTTCAACACACCACCCACTCCAAAGGACAAATCAAACAGACAGAAAATAAGTAAGGACACAGAGGCACTGAAAAACAAAATAGAACAGAGGGACCTGACATATCTACAGAACACTCCACCCAAAAGCAGCAGGATACAATTTCTTCTCAAGAGCACGTGGAACATTTTCAAGTAAGATCGTATTCTAGGCCACAAAATGCCTCAGTACATTAGAAAAGATTGAAATTGTACCAAGTTTCTCAGACCAGAAAGGTGTGAAACTAGAAATAAATTACGCAAAGAAAATGAAAAAATCTCACAAACACATGGAGGCTTGACAGTATGCTCCTAAATAACCAATGGATCGATGACCAAATAAAAACAGAGATCAAGCAATATATGGAGACAAATGACAACAATAATTTAACACTGCAAAATCTGCAGAACACAGCGAAACCTGTGCTAAAAGGAAAGTATATTGCAATACAGGCCTACCTCAGGAAAGAAGAGCAATCCCATATGAACAGTCTAAACTCACAATTAACAGAACTAGAAAAAGAACAAATGAGGCCCAAAGTCAGTAGAAGGGGGAACATAATAAAGATTAGAACATAAATAAATAAAATCAACAATAAAACAATAGAAAGAATCAATGAAAGTAGGAGCTGGTTCTTCAAGAAAATTAACATATTAAACCCTTCACCATACGTATCAAGGAAAAAAGTACACACATAAATAGAATCAAAAATGAGAAAGGGAAAATCACTACAGAAACCACAGTAATACAAAGAATTATTAGAGAATACTATGAAAAGTCATATGCTAACAAACTGGATAATATAGAAGAAATGGACAACTTCCTAGAAAAATACAGCCGTCCAAGGCTGACCAAGGAAGAAACAGAAAATCTAAAAAGACCAATTACCAGCAAAGAAATTGGATTGGTAATTGAAAAACTACCTAAGAACAAAATTCCTGGTCCAGATGGTTTCACCACTGAATTTTATCAAACATTTATTGAAGACCTAATACCTATCCTCAAAGTTTTCCAAAAAGTAGAAGATGAGAAAATACTTGCCAACTCATTCTATGAGACTGGCATCACTGTAATACTAAAATAAGGCAAAGATAGCACAAAAAAGACAATTACAGACCAAAATCCCTGATGACATAGATGGAAACTACTCAACAAAATATTAGCTATTGAAATTAAAAAATATATCAGAAAGATGATCCATCATGATTAAGTAGGATTTATTCCAGGGATGCAAGGATGGTACAACATTCGAAAATCCATCAGCATCATCCACCATATCAACAAAAAGGACAAAAACCACATGATCATCTCCATAGATGCCGAAAAAGCATTCAACAAAATGGGTATAAAGGGCAAGTACCTCAACATAATAAAGGCCGTATATGACAAACCGAGAGCCAATATCATATTAACGGCGAGAAGCTGAAAGCTTTTCCTCTAAGATCGTGAACAAGACAGGGATGCCCACATTCCCCACTTCTATTCAATATAGTACTGGAGGTCCTAGCCATGGCAATCAGAGAACACAAAGAAATAAAGGCATCCAGATCAGCAAGGAAGAAGTTAAACTGTCACTATTTGCAGATGACATAATATTATACATAAAAAACCCTCAAGAATCCACTCCAAACCTAAAAGATATAATAACTGAATTCAGCAAAGTTGCAGGATACAAAATCAATACACAGAAATCTGTTACACTCCTATGCACTAATAATGAGCTAGCAGAAAGAGAAATCAGGAAAACAATTCAATTCACAATTGCATCAAAAAGAATAAAATACCTAGGAATAAACCTAAGCAAGGAAGTGAAAGACTTATACCCCGAAAACTACAAGACAGAAACTACTATGAGAGAAACTGAAGATATCAATAAATAGAAATACATCCCATGTTCTTTGGTAGGAAGAATTAATATTTTCAACATGGCCATCCTGCCTAAAGCAATCTACAGATTCAATGCAGTCTCTATCAAAATACATATTCTTCAATGAACTATAGCAAATAGTTGTAAAAATCATATGGAACCACAAAAGACCTCGAATAGCCAAAGCAATCCTGAGAAGGAAGAATAAAGTGGGGGGGGGGATTATGCTCCCAAACATAGACTCTACTACAAAGCCACAGTAATCAAGGCAATTTGGTGCTTGCACAGAAAAGACCCATAGACCAATGGAACAGACTTGAGACCCCAGATATAAACCAAAGCATATATGGTCAATTAATATATGATAAAGAGGCCATGGATACACAATGGGGAAATGACAGCCTCTTCATCAACTGGGGTTGGGAAAGCTGGACAGCTACATGTAAGAAAATGAAACTGGATTATTGTTTAACGCCATACACAAAAGTAAATTCAAAATGGATCAAAGACTTGAAAGAAAGTCATGAAACCATAAAACTTTTAGGGACAATGTATGCAAAAATCTCTTTAGTATAAACATTAGCAACTTTTTCTGAACGCATCTCCTCGGGCAAGGGAAACAAAATAAAAAATGAACAAATATGACTACATCATGCTAAAAATCTTCTATAAAGCAAAGAACACCATCAGCAGAACAAAAAGGCATCCTACGGCATAGGAGAATATATTTGTAAATGTCATCTGACAGAGGTTAATATACAAAATATATAAAGCACCCACAACTCCTCAACAACCAAAAAAGCAAATAACCAAAAAGTACACAAGGTTTATGGGAGGGTCATGGGGAAGACAGTGTAGCACCAAGAAGACAAGTAATGACTGACATCTTACTACACTGAAGGACAGTGAGTTCAGTGGGGTATGGGGCGGACTTGATAATATGGGTGAATGTAGTAACCACATTGTTTTTCATGGGAAACCTTCATAAGAGTGTATATCAGTGATACCTTAATAAAAAAATTAAAAATATATCAGTATATTCCTTAGTTGTATAATAAACCACTGCAAGACTGAGTGGCTTAAAACAATAGTAATTTAATTGAGCTAATTCTGTCAGTTGACAGAGTGGTTCCTCTGGTTGGGACCAGTTCCATTGAAATCTGACAGGTTCATTCATTTTTGGTCAGCTGGTAGGTTGGTGACATGATCTAAGGTGGTCTCACACAAGTTCTGGCTGTCATCTGGGACATTGGTTGTTGTCCATGCAGCCTTTTCCTCCAGCAGGCTACCTCAGTGTTGTTCATATGGTGGCTTTAGATTTTTTTATTATGGTTAATTTTTTTTTATTTTGCTATCATTAATGTACAATTGCATGAACAACATTATGGTTACTAGACTCCCCCTATTATTGAGTCCCAACCATATACCTATTACAGTCACTGTCCATCAGCATGGTAAGATGCTATAGAATCACTACTTCTCTGCTCTGTGTTGTACAGCCTTCCCCGTACCCCACCCCTACATTATACGTGCTAATCGTAATGCCCCTTTTTCCCCCTAATCCCTCCCTCCCCACTTGTCCTCCCCAGTCCCTTTTGTAACTGTTAGTCCATTCTTGGATTCTGTGAGTCTGCTGCTGTTTTGTTCATTCTATTTTATCTTTGTTCTTATACTCCAGAGATGAGTGAAATCAATTGATACTTGTCTTTCACCTGGCTTATTTCACTGAGCATAATACCCTCTAGCTCCATCCATGTTGTTGCAAATGGTAGGATTTGTTTTCTTCTTATGGCTAAATAATATTCCATTGTGTATAAGTACCATATCTTCTTTATCCATTCATCTACTTTTGGACAATTAGGTTGCTTCCATTTCTTGGCTATTGTGAATAATGCTGCAATGAACATAGGGGTACATATGTATTTTTCAAACTGGGCTGCTGCAGTCTTAGGGTAAGTTCCTAGCTGTGGAATTCCTGTGTCAAATGGTATTTCTATTTTTGAGTTTTTTGAGGAACCTCCATACTGCTTTCCACAATGGGTGAATTATTTTACATTCCCACCAGCAGTGTAGGAGGGTTCCCGTTTTCTCCACATCCTCGCCAACATTTGTGGTTGGTTGTGTTTTCGATGGTGGCCATCCTAACTGGTGTGATGTGATACCTCATTGTGGTCTTAATTTGCATTTATCTGATCATTAGCAATGTGGAGCATCTTTTCATGTGCCTGTTGGCCATCTGAATTTCTTCTTTGGAGAAGTGTCTGTTTAGCTCCTCTGCCCATTTTTTAATTGGCTTATGTGCTTTTTTTTCATTGAGGTGCATGAGCTCTTTATATAATTTGGATGTCAACCCCTTATCGGATATGTCATTTATGAATATATTCTCCCATACTGTAGGATGTCTTTTTGTTCTATTGATGGTATCCTTTGCTGTACAGAAGTTTTTTAGTTTGATATAGTCCCACTTGTTCATTTTTGCTTTTGTTTCCCTTGCCCGGGAGACATGTTCATGAAAACGTTGTTCATGTTTATGTCCAAGAGATATTTGCATATCTTTTTTTTTAAGAGTTTTATGGTTTCCTGACTTATGTTCAAGTCTTTGATCCATTTTGAGTTTACTTTTGTGTATGGGGTTAGACAGCAATCCAGCTTCATTCTCTTACATGTAGCTGTCCAGTTTTGCCAACACCAGCTGTTGAAGAGGCTGTCATTTCCCCATTGTATATCCATGCCTCCTTTATCCTATATTAATTGACCATATATGCTTGGGTTTATATCTGGGCTCTCTCTATTCTGTTCCATTGGTCTATGGGTCTGTTCTTGTGCCAG
Source organism: Phataginus tricuspis (assembly GCA_029783875.1). Taxonomy (NCBI): domain Eukaryota; kingdom Metazoa; phylum Chordata; class Mammalia; order Pholidota; family Manidae; genus Phataginus; species Phataginus tricuspis. The sequence continues at coordinate 60,346,486 of JAQQAC010019963.1, read as the reverse complement.
CACCAAATTGCCGATTACTGTGGCCTTGTAGTACAGCCTGAAGTCAGAGAGCATCATTTCCCCTGCTTATTCTTCCTTATCAGGATTGCTTTGGCTATTCGGGGTCTTTTGTGGTTCCATATGAATTTTAGAACAATTTGCTCTAGTTCATTGATGAATGCTGTCGGTATTTTAATAAGAATTGCATTGAATCTGTAGATTACTTTTGGCAGGATGACCATTTTGACAATGTTAATTCTTCCTATCCATGAGTATGGTATGTGTTTCCATTTATTGGTATCTTCTTAATTTCTCATGAGTGTCTTTTAGTTTTTTGAGTATAGGTCTTTCACATCCTTGGTTAAGTTTATTCCTAGGTATTTTATTCTTTTTGATTCAACTGTGAATGGAATTGTTTTCCTGATTTCTCTCTCTGCTAGTTCCTTGTTAGTGAATAGGAATGCCACAGATTTCTGTGTATTAATTTTGTATGCCGCAACTTCAGATATTAGATCTAGTAGTTTTGGAGTGGATTCTTTAGGGTTTTTTATGTACAATATCATGTCATCTGCAAACAGGGACAGTCTGACGTCTTCCTTGCCAATCTGGATGCCTTTTATTTCTTTGTGTCGTCTGACTGTCGTGGCTAGGACCTCCAGAACTATGTTGAATAAAAGTGGGGAGAGTAGGCATCCTTGTCTTCTTCCCGATCTTAAAGGAAAAGCTTTCAGCTTCTCACTGTTAATTAAGTATAATGTTGTCTGTGGGTTTTTCATACATGACCTTTATTATGTTGAGGTCCTTGTCCTCTATACTCATTTTGTTGTTTCATGTCATGCTTTTTCAACATCTATGGAGATGATCATGTGGTTTTGGCTTCTTTTTGTTGATGTGGTGGATGATGTTGAGGGATTTTCGAATTTTGTACCATCCTTGCATCCCTGCAATAAATTCTACTTGATCATGATGGATGATCTTTTTGATGTGTTTTTTAATTCGGTTTGCTAATATTTTGTTGAGTATTTTTGCATGTATGTTCATAAGGGATAATGGTCTGTAATTTTCTTTTTTGTGATGTCTTTGCCTGGAATTGTTATTAGAGTGAAGTTGGCCTCATAGAATGAGTTTGGGAATATTCCCTCTTCTTCTACTTTTTGGAAAACTTTAAGGAGGATGGGTATTGGGTCTTCACTAAATGTTTGATAAAATTCAGCAGTGAAACCATCTGGGTCAGGAGTTTTGTTCTTAGGTAGTTTTTTGATTACCATTTCAATATTCTTTCTGGTAATTGGTCTATTCAGATTTTCTGTTTTGTTCTGGGTCAGCCTTGGTAGGTTGTATTTTTCTGGAAAGTTGTCCATTTCTTCTAGGTTATCCATTGTGTTAGCATATAATTTTTCATAGTATTCTCTCATAATTCTTTGTATTTCTGTGGTATCCATAGTGATGTTTACTTTCTCATTTGTTATTCTGTTTATGTGTGTAGACAGTTTTTTCTTGATAAGTCTAGCTAGGGGTTTATCTATTTTGTTTATTTTCTTGAAGAACCAGCTCCTGCTTTCATTGATTCTTTCTATTGTTTTATTCTTCTCGATTTTATTTATTTATTTTCTAATATATATTATGTCCCTCCTACTGACATTGGGCCTCATTTGTTCCTCCTTTTCTAGTTTCATTAATTGTGAGTTTAGAGTGTTCATTTGGGATTGTTCTTCTTTCCTGAGGTAGGCCTGTATACTGCTCTCTTAGCACGGCCTTTGCTGCGTCCCCACAGATGTTGTGGTGTTGCATTATTGTTGTCATTTGTCTCCATATATTCCTTGATTTCTGTTTTTATTTGGTCATTGATCCATTGATCATTTAGGAGCATGTTATTAAGCCTCCATGTGTTCGTGGGGTTTTTCGTTTTTTTTGTGTGTAATTTATTTCTAGTTTCATACCTTTGTGATCTGAGAAGCTGGTTGGTACAATTTCAATCTTTTTTAATTTACTGAGGCTCTTTTTTTTATTATTTTTTTATTTTACTATCATTAACCTACAATTACATGAGCAATATTGTGATGATTAAACTACCCCCTTCATCAGGTCCCCCCCACCAACCCTATTACAGTCACTGTCCATCAGCGTAGTGAGATGAGAATCACTACTTGTCTTCTCTGAGCTGTACAGTCCCCCCCGTACCCCCCACTCTATCTCTGACAATCGTAATGCCCCTTTTACCCTCTTATCCCTCCCTTCCCGCCCTTCTTCCCCAGACCCTTTCCCTTTGGTAACTATTAGTCCGTTCTTGGGTTCTGTGAGTCTGCTGCTGTGTTGTTCCTTCAGTTTTTTTTTTTGTTTTGTTCTTTGTTCTTATACTCCACATATGAGTGAGATCATTTGATACTTGTCTTTTTCGGCCTGGCTTATTTCACTGAGCATAATACCCTCCAGCTCCATCCATGTTGTTGCAAATGGTAGGATTTGTTTACTTCTTATGGCTGAATAATATTCCATTGTGTATATGTACCACTTCTTCTTAATCCATTCATCTACTAATGGGCACTTAGGTTGCTTCCATTTCTTGGCTATTGTAAATAGTGCTGCAATAAACATAGGGGTGCATCTGTCTTTTTGAAACTGGGCTGCTGCATTCTTGGGGTAAATTCCTAGGAGTGGGATTCCTCGGTCATATGGTATTTCTATTTTGAGTTTTTTGAGGAACCTCCATACTGCTTTCCACAATGGTTGAACTAATTTGCATTCCCACCAGCAGTGTAGGAGGGTTCCCCTCTCTCCACATCCTCGCCAACATTTGTTGTTGTTTGTGTTTTG
>JAQQAC010019963.1:60322679-60343293 GCA_029783875.1 Phataginus tricuspis | reverse complement strand
AAAACTTTAAGGAGAATGGGTGTTATTTCTTCTCTATATGTCTGGTAGAATTCAGAGGTGAATCCATCAGGTCCAGGGCTTTTGTTCTTGGGTAGTTTTTTGATTACCGATTCAATTTCGTTGCTGGTGATTGGTCTGTTTAGTTTTTCTGTTTCCTGCTTGGTGAGTCTTGGAAGGCTGTATTTTTCTAAGAAGTTGTCCATTTCTTCTAGGTTTTCCAGCTTGTTAGCATATAGATGCTCGTAATATTCTCTTATAATACTTTGTATTTCTGTGGGATCCGTCGTTATCTTCCTTTCTCATTTGTGATTCTGTTTATGTGTGTAGATTCTCTTTTTCTCTTAATGAGTCTGGCTAGGGGTTTATCTATTTTGTGTATTTTTTCAAAGAACCAGCTTTTGGTTTCATTGATTTTTTCTATTGTTTTATTCTTCTCAATTTTATTTATTTTATCTTTGATCTTTATTATGTCTCTCCTTCTGGTGACTTTGGGCCTCATTTGTTCTTCTTTTTCCAATTTCAATAACTGTGTCCTTAGACTGTTCATTTGGGAATGTTCTTCCTTCTTTAAATGGGCCTGGATTGCAATGTACTTTCCTCTTAAGACTGACTTCGCTGCGTCCCATAGAACTTGTGGCTTTGTGTTGTTGTTGTCATTAGTCTCCATATATTCTTTGATTTCTGTTTTGATTTGGTCGTTAACCCATTGATTCATTAGGAGAATGTTGTTAAGTCTCCATGTATTTGTGAGCCTTTTTGATTTCTTTCTGAAATTTATTTCTAGTTTTATACCTTTGTGATCTGAGAAGTTGGTTGGTAGGATTTCAATATTTTTGAATTTACTGAGGTTCTTTTTGTGGCCTAGTATGTGGTCTATTCTGGAAAATGTTCCATGTGCACTTGAGAATTATCTGATACAAGTACTGCAACACCTGCTTTTTTCTCTTTGTTGTTTGCTTGAAAAATTTTTTCCATCCCTTCACTTTTAGTCTGTGTATATCTTTGGGTTTGAGGTGAGTCTCTTGTAAGCAGCATATAGATGGGTCTTGCTTTTTTATCCACTCTGTTACTCTGTGTCTTTTGATCGGTGCATTCAGTCCATTTACATTTAGGGTGGTTATTGATAGATATGTACTTATTGCCATTGCTGGCTTTAGATTCGTGGTTACCAAAGGTTCAAGGGTTGCTTCTTTACTATCTGAAAATCTAACTTAACTTTCTTGTTAAGTTATTGCGAACACCGTCTGATGTTTCTTTATCTCTCCCTTCTTATTCTTTCTCCTCCATTGTTTATATATTAGGTGTTTTATTCTTTGCCTTTAGTTAGTATTTGAATGGTCTGCTTTCTTTGCTATGATTTTATTTTCTCTGGTGACATCTTTTTATCCTTAGGGGTATTTCCCTCTAGAGCAGTCCGTTTAAGTTATCCTGTAGTGGTGGTTTATGAGAGGCAAACTCTCTTAACTTTCCTTTGTCTTGAAATTGCTTAATCCCTCCGTCATATTTAAATGATAATCGTGCTGGATACAATATTCTTGGTTCGAGGCCCTTCTGTTTCATTACGTTAAATATATCATGCCATTCTCTTCTGGCCTGTAAGTTTTCTGTTGAGAAGTCTGATGACAGTCTGATGGGTTTTCCTTTGTAGGTGATCTTTTTTCTCTCTCTAGCTGCCTTTAATACTCTGTCCTTGTCTTTGATCTTTGCCATCTTGATTATTATGTGTCTTGGTGTTGTCTTCTTTGGGTCCCTTGTGTTGGGAGATCTCTGGGCTTCCGTGGACTGTGAGACTATTTCCTTCCCCAGCGTGGGGAAGTTTTCAGCAATTATTTATTCAAAAACACTTTCTATACCTTTTTCTCTCTCTTCTTACTCTGGTACTCCTATTATGCGAATATTGTTCCGTTTGGATTGGTCACATAGTTCTCTTAATATTCTTTCATTCTTAGAGATCCTTTTATCTCTCTCTGCCTCAGCTTCTTTGTATTCCTGGTCCCTGTCTTGCAATTCCTTGATCGTGTCTTGAACCTGATTCATTCTGCTGTTGAGCCCGTCAATGGCTTGTCTCATTTCTGCATTGTCTTTCCTCACTTCCCTCACTTCCTCTCTTAGCTCTTGCACATTTTTCTGTAGATCCGTCAGCATGGCTATGACTTTTATTCTGAATTCTTTTTCTGGAAGACTATGCATGTCGATTCCTTCAGATTCTTTCTCTGGTGTGGTGTTTGTCTGAACCTTTGTCTGTATCATATTATTCTGTCTTCTCATGACTATAGAATTAGTTGTTGGTAGTTGTCACGTATGTCCGCTGGGCTCTTTATGAATTTAAATGGAAAGAGAAGAGAGGAGAGAAAAGAAAAAAAGAAAACAAAGTGAAGAAGAAGAAAAATACTTCTACTAATAAAAAAAGTAAAAAGAGAGAGGGAAAAAGGAAAAGAAAGAAAAAGAAAAAGCAGCAACACGTAAAAGAAAAAACAACAACAAAAAAAAAAACAAAAAAAACGCCCACCGAAGGTGTGTTCTGTGTGAATGCTGTTGGTGGCGCTATTGCTCCACTATTCCAGAGCCATGGGCACATTGCTCCACACGGCCCTTTAAAGCTGTGGCCGGGGTGAGAGTGAATGGGAGGCTGTTGAAAGAGAGGGAAAGAAAAAAAAAAGGAAAAGAAAGGGGAGAAAAAAACAATAACGAAAAAGAAAAAATTAAAAAAATAAAAAATAAATAAATAAAGCCCCTGGGAGTGGGTTCTGTGTGAATGCTGTAGGTGGCGCTGTTGCTCCACTATTCCAGAGCCATGGCCGCCCTGCTCCGCAAGGCCCCCTATAGCTCTGGCTGGGTTGGGAACGAATGAGAAGCTGTTGATCTCTGTGGGGGTCTTAATAGCAGTCACCCTTTCCCAGTCGCCAGCTGAGGGGTCCAAAGCTCCCCAGGACTCCCAGCGTGCTGGGCTCAGCTTGCGGAACTGTCCGGCCCCTCTACTGAGCTTCTGTCTCTTTACGACCGCTGAGAAAGAGCGCGCGCTTTTCTTCCCTTTTTTTTTCCCTTGTCTTTCCTTCCCGGAGCCTGCCACGCGCAACTTGCATGTTCAGGGCTGGGACCCTGTGCCCTCTGTCTCTCCAATCTCCGCTACACCGCCGGCTGTGTGTCGGCGCTCCCAGCGCAGCCTTCCACTACCTCCCGGCTCTGAATCCCCTCCTCCCGCTGGAGCGCTGGGGGGGAGGAGCGCTCGGTCCCTCCGGGGTCGTGGCTCCATACGTTACCCGCCTTGCCGGGACTCCCGCCGGAGTGCTGGGGTGGAGAAGCGCTCTGGTCTCGCTGGGTGCCGAGTCCTCTCTCTGGATTGGCTGACCGCCGGAGCTCCATATGCTGTGCACTTTCCTGTATATTCTGGTCTCTCTTTTAGGGATAGTTGTATTTGCTGTATTTTCGTGAATAAATATAACGTTGGGAGGAATTTTTCTGCCGGTCCCCTTACGTCGCCATCTTCCCAGAAGTCCTGTACTGAGGCTCTTTTTGTGGCCTAGTATATGATCTATTCTTGAAAATGTTCTGTGTACACTTGAGATGAACGTGTATCCTGTTGCTTTTAGATGGAGTGTTCTGTAGATGTCAGTTAGGTTCATCTGTTCCAATACATTGTTCACTCCCTCTTTCTTTTTCCTTATTTTCTGTCTGGTTGATCTGTCCTTTGGAGTGACTGGTGTGTTGAAGTCTCCCAAAAAGAACGCATTGTATTCTCTTTCCCCCTTTAATTCTGCTAGTATTTGTTTCACATATGTAGGTGATCCTGCGTTGGTCCATAGATATTTATAATAGTTATATCCTCTTGTCGGACTGACCCCTTTATCATTATGTTATGTCCATCTTTGTCTCTTTTTATTTTCTTTGTTTTGAAGTCTATTGTGTCTTATACAACTACTGCAACTCCTGTTTTTTTCTCCCTATTAGTTGCATGAAATATCTTTTTTCTTCCCTTCACTTTCAGTCTGTATATGTCTTTGGCTTTCAATTGAGTCTCTTTTAAGTGGCATATAGATAGGTCTTGTTTTTTTATCCATTCAGTGACTCTTTGTTTTTTGGTTGGTGCATTCATACCGTTTACATTTAGGGTGATTATCGATAGGTATGTACTTATTGCCATTACAGGCTTTGGTTTCGTGGTTACCAAAGGTTTAAGGGTAATTCCCTTAACTATCTAACAGTCTAATTTAACTAACTTTGTGTACTATTACAACACAACCGAAACGTTTTTTTTTCCTCCTTTTTCTTCCTCCTCCATTCTTTATATGTTAGGTATCATATTCTGTACTCTTTGTCTATCTCTTGATTTACTTTGGGGGTAGTTGATTTGATTTTGCATCTGCTTAGTAATTAATTGTTCTACTTTTCTGTCATTTTATTTCCCCTGGTGACATCTATTTAGCCTTAGGAATACTTCCGTCTATACGAGTCCCTCCAAAATGCACTGTAGAGGTGGTTTGTGGGAGGTAATTCTCTCAGCTTTTGCTCATCTGAAAATTGTTTAATCCCACCCTCAAATTTAAATGATAACTTGCCAGGTAGAGTATTCTTGGTTCCAAGCCCTTCTGCTTCATTGCATTAAATATATCATGCCACTCCCTTCTGGCCTGTAAGGTTTCTGTGGAGAAATCAGATGATAGCCTGATGGGTTTTCCTTTGTATGTGATCTTTTTTCTCTCCCTAGCTGCTTTAAAAATCTGTCTTCATCCTTGATTTTTGCCACTTGAATTATTATATGTCTTGATGTTGTCTTCCTTTGGTCCTTTGTGTTGGGAAATCTGTGCACCTCCATGGCTTGAGAGACTATGCCTCAGATTGGGGAAGTTTTCAGCAATTACCTCAGTGACACTTTCTATCCCTTTTTCCTCTCTCTTTTTTTCTGATAACCCTATAATGCATGTATTGTTCTGTTTGGATTGGTCACACAGTTCTCTCAATATTCTGTCATTCTTAGAGATCTTTTTTTGTCTCTCTGCCTCAGCTTATTTGTATTCCTCTTCTCTTATTTCTATTCCATTTACCGTCTCTTCTACTACATCTAATCTGCTTTTAAATCCCTCCATTGTATGTTTCATTTCAGGTACGTAATTTCTTAATGGTTGAATCTCCATCTTAAATTCGTCCCTGAGTTCTTGAATATTTTTCTATACCTCCATGAGCATGTTTATGATTTTTATTCCAAACTCTCTTTCAGGAAGATTGGTAAGTTCAGTTTCATTTTGTCCTTTTTCTGGGCTTTGTGAGATTTTTGTCGGAACCAGGTTCCTTCAACATTTCATCATTTTATGTCGTGCCCTCTAGTGCCCAGAAGCTGTAGTCTCTGGAGCTGCTCAGCCCCTAGAGTGCGTTTGAGGGTCATAGCTGAGTGGCACTGGTGCCTGTGGGGAGGAAAGAGCTGTTTCCTGATTCGCAGCTGCAGTGCCTGTCTCCAGTATCAGAGCCAGTGGGCTGAGCACACAGGTGTAGGCCTCTGTGCTTGGCTTCTTCTAGCTGTTGTAGTGGGGCCTTCCTCTGGCTGGCCTGATGCCAGCACAGTGACTGCCAGTTTGCCAGGAGGTGCCAGCAGGCCAGGATGAAGGCGCAGCAGGCTGCGTATCACAGTGTGGGGCCTCAGAGCTGAGTAGGTGTCCAGTGGGATGGATCGCCTGAAGCTCCTCAAAGTTCCAATACTGGTGGGCAGAGTGCACTCAGACAACCTTATCCACTTATTCCTTCTCCCGTGTAGCATGCCTTGTGCAAATCCTGCCCCTTTAGCAGCCCTCTCCCTGCTAGGAAGCCTCTCAGACCTCCCGTCTTTCCTTTATCCCAGAGCACCCTGATGTGGATCCCATCCTCCACACCGGAATCCCAGTCTCTCAAGCCCTCCCCCTGTCCCTGCTCCCCAACCCCATCAACATCCAGAGCACTACACAATGTAATTTTGTGCTCCAAAGCTGAGCTCCAAGGCTCGGTTTTCAGCAGTCTTAGGTTTCTACCCGCTCCCCACTCCATTTCTCTTCCTCCTGCCAGTGAGGTGGGGTGGTGGAAGGGCTTGGGTCCTGCCGGATCAAGACTTTCATGTTACCCTGTTTCATGAGGTCTGCTCTGTTCGTAAGGTCTGTAATGCAGTCTCGTGCAGCCTTCTTTCCTGTTGCTGTTTTAGGACTAATTGTATTAAGTACATTTTTAACTATATGTGGTTTTGGGATGAATTCTCTGTCTCCCCTCTCACGCCACCATCTTGAATCTCCCCTGGTGGCTTTAGAATTTTAAGAGCCACTACAAATGACATGCTCAGATGTGTAAGCACTTTCAAGTCCCATTGCTTAATGTCCCATTGCCAAAATAAGTCACATAGTCATGCCTACAGTCAGTGCAGTACCAGACTATCCAAAGGTGTGGATATAGGAAATGGAGTTACACTTCTTTCTGCAAACAGTGTACCACAGTTTGGACATGAGCAATTTTATGCTAATAAATTTGAAAACTTAGGTGAAATTGATCGTTTTGTAGTAAACAAAATAAAAGTAATTTAGCTAACTCAAGAAGAAATAAAAAAGTTGAAAAATGTAAAAATTTTATAAGTAGCTGAAAACTTAAACTCTCCCACTCCCCTGAAAAAGAAAATGTAATCTTACAGTTAGAACTCCAGCAAACATCCAAACAATAATTTCAGTGTTATTGAAGGATTTCAGAGAACTTAAATAGGGAACATTTCTTAGCTCGTTTTATGAGGCTACCAAAACTGACACCAAGAACCGATTAAGAACATAGGTGAAAATATCCTAAATTAAATATTAGTACATTGAATCTAGTAATTAATACATTTTTTTAATTCCAAGAAAGGTTTTTCCCAGTTCTAAGTTTTAACATTCTAAGGTTCTAAGTGTAACATTAGAAAATCAATAAATTACCACATTTATAGGTGAAAAGGGAAAAGTTATATGTCCATATCAATAGAGGAAAAAGAAGTACCATTCAATAAAATTAAGCACCTATTTGTGGCTTAAGAGAAAAGATATGAAATCTTAGCAAATTAGAAATAGAAAGGAGCTTCCTTACCAAAAAAAGACAGCAAACCTTTTATGTAATGATAAACTGCTCTCCCTATATTAAGCGTCTGTGTATATAGGAGGCTTTAGTTGTGTTTATGATATGTATTGCTTTTATGCCTAAAATGCCTGGGGGAGGAAGAGGAATGGAGGGAGTAAGATTTCTAAAAGGACTTTGAAAGCTTGATTATTCAGGCTCTAAAAAGTTGGAGGAAAACAGAATGAAAATAAAATGGGATCATTGTTAGAATTTTTTTTTATCTGTCAATAGATAAACTTTGAAACTTTCATAGCAGATTAAATTCTAAGAGAAGTTAAAAATTACCTATGTTACAAATCACAAAGTACACTTAATAGATTTTTAACTTTGATATAATTTCAGACTTGCAGTTTGAAATTCAAAGTTGCAAGAATAGTACAAGAAATATCATACACCCTTTACTTAGCACCCAGCTTCCTCAATTGTTAGCATTTTTCCATATTTGTCTTATTTTCTCTCTCATATATATATATATATGTATGTGTGTATATATATATATATATATATACTTCCTTCTTGAACCAGTTAAGTTGCAAGCATGATGCCCCATTCTTAACTATCTGTTCATAATTTCATAAAAACAAACTTTTCTTAACATATATTTTATTAAAATAGATAGAATTTCTTAAATTAACCCAGATAAATTGCTACTATCTAATCCACAGAACTAACTCATATTTTGCTAGTTGTTCCTAATAGTAGCCTTTCTAAGTCCAAGAGCCAGTCCAGGATTAGACATTGCAGTTACTTGTCATGTCTCTTTAGTCTCTTTCAATCTGACAGTTCCTTGGTCTTTATCTTTCATGACTACATTTTTAAAAAGTACAAAATAGTTTTTTGTAGGATGGCAGATTTAGGTGTGTTTGACTTTTCCCAGGTGATGGTGGTGGTGATTATTTTGGTCAGGAATACTACAGACGTGGTACTGCTTTTTCTTCTCTTCCTCCTCTTCCTCCCTCCAACCGGCTCCTCTTTTCCCGCTCCTCCTCCTCCATTATTATTAGTCTTATTATTATCACCAGGAATACCACAGATGCTTTTTTCTCAGTGCATCACACCAGAGTGCACACAATGTTGATTTGTCCTTTACTCTTCATGGTGCATCACTTAGTCAAGATGCTGTCTGCCAAGTTTTCCTGTTTTAAATTTATGTGTTTTGCGGGGAGCCACGTGAGACCATAAAATATCAAGACATGCAGATATAAGGAAGATGGAGGCGTGAGCAGGGTGGCGGAAATCTCCTCCCAAAACCATATATATTTATGAAATACAACTATTCCTAAAAGAGAGACCAGAAGATACAGGACAACAGCCAGGTTACAGCTACACCTGCGAGAAGTCAGCGCCTCACGAAGCGGGTAAGCGACAAAGCCGCGACTCGGCGGGACCCGAGCACTCCCCCACCCCAGAGCACCAGTGGAAGGAAAAGATTCAGAGCGGGGAGGGAGTGGAAGCACAGGCCCGCCAAATAACCACCCCTGGTGATCGGCGCCGGGAGCACTGACACACATTGAGTGACGTATCGGAGACTAGAGAAATAGAAGTGCAGGATTTGAGACAGAGAATGCAACCAGGTCCTCTCAGGCATCTCCCCAGGACAAAAGAAAACCGGCGTTTTTTAAAAGTCTTAAAGAGGCAAGGGCCCAACAGTGGAACAAAATCGTCCCAGCACACTCAGCCCAGCGGGCTGGGAGTCTTGGGGAATTTCAGACCCCTTGGCCGGTGGCCGGGCAAAGCAGCCGTGCCAAGGCTTCCCACAGAGATCAGCAGCCTGCCATTCGTTCCCTCCCTGGCCAGTGCCGCAGACGGATCCGCCACTGCTGTGGAACAACAGATGGGGGCCCCACCTGCAGCGAACTCACAGAATCTACTCCCGGCAGGCACACAGGTAAGCGGGAAGAACCCCAGAACCAGGTCCAGAAGGCCCCAATGGGACCAGAACCCACCCAGTATAACTGCAAACCCCCACAGTGCTATAGGTTACGCTGAGGGCGATCCCGCACACAGGCAGTTCAGGGGATTATCCAGAGACTGCCTCCCGGTGTGCAGGAAAACACCTCAGGCCCAGGAGAAGGGCAAGGAGAACAACAAGCAGGAAGGGACTTTGTTCTCCCAGCTGACACACATGGTGCCTACCAGCGACCACTTCTATTGCCATGAAAAGACAGAGGAATATGGTCCAGACTAAGATCAGCCAGACAACCCCTGAGAGGGGGCCTGATGGGATGGACATACACAATCTTCCTGAAAAAGAATTCAGAATAAAACTTATAACCATGCTGATGGATCTATAGAGAAATACGCAAGAGTTAACAGAGGAAGTGAGGGAAGTGAGAAAAGACAATGAAGAAATGAGACAAGCAATCGACTGACTTAGCAGCAGACTGGACGAGATGCAAGAGACTTTTAATTGAATAGAAATCAGAGAACAGGAATACAGAGAAGCTGAGGCAGAGAGAGATAAAAGTATCTCTAAGAATGAAAGAATTTTAAGAGAACTGTGTTACCAATCCAAACGGAACAATATTCACATTATAGGAAGTACCAGAAGAAGAAGAGAGAGAAAAAGGGATAGAAAGTGTCTTTGAAGAAATAATTGCCGAAAACTTCCCCAAGCTGGGGAAGGAAATAGTCTCTTAGACCATGGAAGCCCACAGATCTCCCAACACAAGGGACCCAAGGAAGACAACACCAAGACATATAATAATTAAAATGGCAAAAATCAAACATAAGGACAGAGTATTAAAGGCAGATAGAGAGAGAAAAAAGATCACCTACAAAGGAAAACCCATCAGACTTCTCAACAGAAACCTTACAGGCCAGAAGAGAATGGCATGATATATTTAATGTAATGAAACAGAAGGGCCACGAACCAAGAACATTGTATCCAGCACGATTATCATTTAAATTTGAGGGAGGAATTAAACAATTCCAACACGCCAAGGGAAAGCTGAGGGAGTTTGCCTCCCATAATCCACATCTACAGGATATCTTAAAGGGACTGCTCTAGATGGAAGCACTCCTAAGGCTAAAAAGAGGTCACCAGAGAAAATAAAATCATACCAAAGAAAGCACCATCCAAATATGAACTAAAGACAATAAAATACCTAGTATATAGAGAATGGAGGAGGAAGAATAAGAAGGGAGAGGAATAAAGAATCATCAGACTGTGTTTACAATAACAACAAGAAAGTTAAGCTCGACTGCTAGATACTAAAGAAGCTACCCTTGAAACTTTGGTAACCACAAATCTAAAGCCAGCAATGGCAATAAGTACATATCTGTCGATAATCACCCTAAATGTAAATGGACTGAATGCACCAATCAAAAGACACAGAGTAACAGAATGGATAAAAAAGCAAGACCCATCTATGCTGCTTGCAAGAGACTCACCTCACACCCAAAGATATACAAAGATTAAAGGTGAAGGGATGCAAAAGATATTTCATGCAAACAAGGAGAGAAAGCAGGTGTTGCAGTACTTGTATCAGACAAAATAGACTTCAAAACGAAGAAAGTAGCAAGAGATAAAGGACATTAAATAATGATAAAGGGGTCGGTCCAACAAGAGAATATAACCATTTTGAATAAATATGCAACCAACACAGGAGCACCGACATATGTGAAACAAATACTAACAGAATTAAAGGGGGAAATAGAATGCATTCATTTTAGGAGACTTCAACACACCACTCACTCCAAAGGACAGAACAACCAGACAGGAAATAAGTAAAGGAACAGAGGCACTGAACAACACACTAGAACAGATGGACCTAAGAGACATCTACAGAAATCTACACCCAAAAGCAACAGGATATACTTTCTTCTCAAGTGCACATGGAACATTTTCCAGAATAGACCACATACTAGGCCACAAAAAGAACCTCAGTAAAATCAAAAATATTGAAATTCTACCAACCAACATCTCAGATCACAAAGGTGTAAATCTAGAAATAAATTGTACAAAGAAAACAGAAAGGCTCAGAAATACATGGAGGCTAACATGCTTCTAAATAATCAATGGATAAATGACCAAATAAAAACCGAAATCAAACAATATATGGTGACTAATGACAACAATAACACAAAGCTGCAACTTCTGTGGGAAGCAGCAAAGGCAGTTCTAAGAGGAAACTATGTTGCAATCCAGGCCTATTTAAAGAAGGAAGAACAAACCCAAATGAATAGTCTGAAGGCACAGTTATTGAAGTTGGAAAAAGAAGAACAAATAAGGCCCAAAGTCATCAGAAGGAGGGACATAATAAAGATCAGAGAAGAAATAAATAAAATTGAGAAGAATAAAACAAAAAAAAGTCAATGAAACCAAGAGCTGGTTCTTTGAGAAAATAAACAAAATAGATAAACCCCTAGCCAGACTTATTAAGAGAAAAAGAGAATCTACACAAATAAACAGAATCAGAAATAAGAAAAGAAAAATCATGACGGACCCCACAGAAATACAAAAAATTATAAGAAAATACTATGTGAATCCATATGCTAACAAGCTGGAAAACCTCAAAGAAATGGACAACTTCTTAGAAAAACACAACCTTCCAAGACTAACCAAGCAAGAAATAGAAAACCTAAACAGACCAATCACCTGCAACGAAATTGAATCAGTAATCAAAAAACTACCCAAGAACAAAATCCCTGGACCAGACGGATTCACCTCTGAATTGTACCAGACGTATAGAGAAGAAATGATACCCATTCTCCTTAAAGTTTTCCAAAAAACAGAAGAGGAGGGAACACTTCCAAACTCATTCTATGAAGCCAGCATCACACTAATACCAAAACATGGCTAAGACCCCACCAAAAAAGAAAATTACAGACCAATATCCCTGATGAACGTAGATGCAAAAATACTCAACAAAATATTAGCAAACCGAATTCAAAAATACATCAAGAGGATCATACACCATGATCAAGTGGGATTATTCTCAGGGATGCAAGGATGGTACAACACTCGAAAATCCATCAACATCATCCACCACATCAACAAAAAGAAGAACAAAAACCACATGATCATCTCCATAGACGCAGAAAAAGCATTTGACAAAATTCAACATCTATTTATGATAAAAACTCTCAACTAAATGGGTATAGAGGTCAAGTACTTCAACACTATAAAGGCCATATATGACAAACCTACAGCTAACATCATACTTAACAGTGAGAAGCTGAAAGCTTTTCATCTAAGTTCGGGAACGAGACAGGGATGCCCACTCTCTCCACTGTTATTTAACATAGTACTGGAGGTCCTAGCCACAGCAATCCTACAAAACAAAGATATACAAGGCATCCAGATTGGTAAAGAAGTCAAATTGTCACTATTTGCAGATGACTTGATATTGTACATAAAAAATCCTAAAGACTCCACTCCAAAACTACTAGAACTAATATCTGAATTCAGCAAAGTTGCAGGATACAGAATTAACACACAGAAATCTATTGCTTACCTACACAATAATGATGAGCTAACAGAAAGAAAAATCTGGAAAACAATTCCATTCACAATTGCATCGAAAAGAATAAAATACCTAGGAATAAACCTAACGAAGGAAGTGAAATACTTATACCCTGAAAACTACAATACACTCCTAAGAGAAATTAATGTGGACACTAACAAATGGAAATGCATCCCATGCTCTTGGCTAGGTAGAATATATATTGTCAAAATGGCTATACTACCTAAAGCAATCTACAGATTCAACACAATCCCTATCAAAATACCAACAGCATTCTTCAATGAACTGGAACAAATAGTTCTAAAATTCTTATGGAACCACAAAAGACCCCAAATAGCCAAAGCAATTCTGAGAAGGAAGAATAAAACAGGGGCAATTACGCTCCCAGATTTCATGCTTTACTACAAAGCTTCAGTAATCAAGAAATTTGGTATTGGCACAAGAACAGACCCACAGACTAGTGGAACAGAATAGAAAATCCAAACATTAAACCAAACATATACGGTCAGTTAATATATGATAAAGGAGCCTTGGATATACAATGGGGAGATGACAGCCTCTTCAGCAGCTGGTTTTGGCAAAACTGGACAGCTATATGTAAGAGAATGAAAGTGAACTACTGTCTAACCCCATACACAAAAGTAAACTCAAAATGGATCAAAGACCTGAATGTAAGTCATGAAACCATAAAACTCTTAGAAAAAAACATAGGCAAAAATCTGTTGGACATAAACATGAGCGACTTCTTCATGAACATATATCTCCAGGCAAGGGAAACAAAGCAAAAATGAACAAATTGGACTATATCAAGCTGAAAAGCTTCTGTACAGCAAAGGACACCATAAGTAGAACAAAAAGACTTCCAACCGTATGGGAGAATATATCCATAAGTTACATATCCGATAAGGGTTTGACATCTAAAATACATGAAGAACTCACACACCTCAACAAACAAAAAGCAAATAATCCAATTAAGAAATGGGCAGAGGACATGAATAGACACTTCTCCAAAGAAGAAATTCAGATGGCCAACAGGCACATGAATGATGCCCCACATCCCTAGTCATCAGAGAAATGCAAATTTAAACCACAATGAGATACCACCTCACACCAGTAAGGATGGCCAACATCCAAAACACAAACAACCACAAATGTTGGTGAGGATGTGGAGGAAAGGAACCCTCCTACACTGCTGGTGGGAATGTAAATTAGTTCAACCATTGTGGAAAGCAGTATGGAGGTTCCTCAAAAAACTCAAAATAGAAATACCGTTTGACCTAGGAATTCCATTCCTAGGAATTTACCCTAAGAAAACAGGATCACAGATTCAAAAAGACATATGCACCCCTATGTTTATCGCAGCACTATTTACAATAGCCCAGAAATGGAAGCCACCTAAGTGTCCATCAGTAGATGAATGGATAAAGAAGAGGTGGTACATATACACAATGGAATAATATTCAGCCATAGAAGGAAACATATCCTACCATTTGCAACAACATGGATGGAGCTAGAAGGTATTATGCTCAGTGATATTAGGCAAGCGGAAAAAGACAAGTATCGAATGATTTCACTCATATGTGGAGCATAAGAGCAAAGAAAAAAAAACTGAGAGAAAAAAGCAGCAGACTCACAGAACCCAAGAACGGACTAATAGTTACCAAAGGGAAAGGGACTGGGGAGGATGGGTGGGAAGGGAGGGACAAGGGGGAAAAAGGGGCATTACGATTAGCAGATGTGATGTTGGGGGGGGGCACGGGGAGGGCTGTACAACTCAGAGAAGACAAGTAGTGATTCTATAGCATCTCACTATACTGATGGACAGTGATTGTAATGGGGTTGGTGGGGGGGATCTGATGAAGGGGGTAGTTTAATAACCATTATGTTGTACATGTAAGTGTAGATTAATGATACCAAAATAAATTTAAAAAAATATATATATATATATCGGTACATGGGTTTTAATGTTTTTGAGATGCATTCATTTAACAATAATGTCGAACTGGTTATTTTAGTCATTACTAAAGTATGCTGTGATATTAGTGGAAGTCGGGGTAATCTAATGATTAGCATGTAATATATGTATATGCACATCAATTTATTTAAACATGCTTGCTTATACATATCATAGTGTACATGTCATGTAGATAAACCAATAAGCTTCAGATATATCTATATTTCTAGTTTAAATTTCTATTTGATCTGAATTTAAACATCAATATTAATACGTCTTCAGTAACTCTGTTATCATGAAAACTTCTCTACATACTGTATTGAAAACTACATGGTATACCCTTTGGAACTTGAAGTTGAAACGATCTCAGAAACCATTTAGTCTTTTATCTAATTTTTTTTATTTAATTCTATAGAAAAACTAAAAACTTAGGGAAAATTGATTTACCCAGTTATGTGAAATGGCTCATGTTGCCATTACAGATAGTTGAAATCTGATAAAATATGGAAATAATTTGCTAGTAGAGAATTCTTGTTTGTAAAAGCCAGATAGCAAGAATTTAAACTAAGATGATGGCAGATAGGTGGTATTTATGCTAATAAATTCCTATTGTCCACACTCCCAACAAGCATACAACCCTTAATATTTAAGCACTGAACTCTTTCCCATTAAGCTGACTTCTTAATAAATTTCTTCAGGCAACTATTAGCAGTATGTAGATGAAAGCTAGCATACTAGTTGAAATATATTTGCTAGGCTTTTATAATAATAATGCATCCCCAAATTTGAATCTTTACTAAAGATTAGGAGGCATGGTATTAGTGAAAACAATGCTTAATATTGTGTGTTTGTGTGTGTGAGAGAGAGAGAGAGTGTGTGTGAGTGAAAGCTGGACTGTAACCAGTTAATTTTGTTGCCAAACCTAGAATGTAGCCTGTCATTGGTTGGCAGGATACACTTTTAATTCATGGCATTCTTATGTAGCAATTCAGTGTTTGTTTTACAATTGCCAGGTGAAGTTGAAATACTTTTAATAGACTTTTCATTAACATTAGCATTCATGACTTCTTAAGTATTTATTGGTTGCCTTTCAGAACAAAAGAGATGAACATTTACTGAAAAAAAGAAATGTTCCCCAAGAAGAAAGTTTAGAAGATTCAGATGTTGATGCTGATTTTAAAGCAGTAAGTTACCTTGTTGTTATAAAGTGTTTTTTAATTAATTTTTATAATAACCTGGGAATTTCATTTTTAATATAAGACCAATTTTCAATGATAATTATGGTATATTAACTCTTAAGTAAATAGACTGTTTAATAAATGTAATTTTGCTAATAAACTCTTTGCTTAACTCTCTTTTTTTCTTTTTAAGCAAAATGTAACACTAGAAGCTATATTGCAGGTATGTTACTAATTTAGTACTCTTATTTTGAAGTATTTTGAAATTGATTTTTTTTTTATTTCTGAAATTTGCATTTGGTGTTGCAGAATGCCACAAGTGATAATCCAGTGGTCCAGCTGAGTGCTGTCCAGGCTGCAAGGTAAATACTAATTTGTCTAGAAAGCGAATTATGTCTTACCTAGGGTGTTTTAGCTGGTGTTTTAGCTGGTGTTTTAGTTGCTATTTCTGTTTGTAGTTTAAAAATCAAAACAATTTCTTATATTTCTTTTTTTTAGAAAACTGTTATCCAGTGACAGAAATCCACCAATTGATGACTTAATAAAATCTGGAATTTTACCAATTCTAGTAAAATGTCTAGAAAGGGATGATAAGTAAGTATGGACTGACTCCCTATTCACTTTTTTTCAGCTAACTGAAAATTTAGGATTGTTATTTAACAAGTAGGTTTGGTTTGGTTTTGCATTTATTACATTTTTCGTTTTTCATGCATTTCTATGTTAATTTTCTTATTCAGTGATCACCCTCAGCATATGTGAAGTGCTTCTCTTTTTAGTTTATGAAGTGTGTGTGTATTTCCTAAGAAAATTTTAGCGTCTATTTATTGTCTATTCTAACTTACCTCAAATACTCTTTTTGTTTTGTTTTATAGTATTTTAAAACAACCCAAATAGTGTTTGAGTCAGTCATTGCTTATGAGTCTATATATAGATTAACCTTGTGACCGAGTCAACATGAATGGTTTCCAGAACTGGGTAAATCTTTCTTACCCTGGAAATATTCCAGCTGATCCACCTATCCTGTCTGAAGTCTTTAACAGAGCTCCAGCCATGATTAGTTTTCCAACATCATGCTTTTTATTTGTGGTAAATTAAAAATATGAAGCAGGTTATACCTTTCCAGAATAGAAAGGGGAGAACACCACTTGGTATCTTTTAGGGTACTGGCCTCATTTCCATTAGTATTTAGAGGTCTTGGTGTGTTGTACCTTAACCTTATCAATTTGAATTAACTGGAGGAGAATGTAAGTTTGAACTCCAAAATACTTTAAAATAAATGCTGGTTTTGCATTTATGAGCATTTAAACTAAAACTTGGGATATTTTGCTAAATGTTGCCTAAGGAATTTTCAGTTTACTACGTAAAAATAGTGGTATATAAATGTTGCCGGTAAGGATTTTTATTTTTTAAGAATACTTCCTTCTGTGTTTGTTGTGTGCCACAACCATCCCTCCAGAAGTCCTTAACACTTTTTTAATATTATCATGTATATTTTCTGTAATAAGATTTATAAGTAAAACTGAATTTTATTTCAGCTGTTTTTTAAAAAAATAATCTAACTACCTTTAGGGCTGCCTTTTTGTTCTTTATCTGCTTCTGCTTCTCTGTCCTTTTTTTTTTCCTGTGCCTTCCAGCCTTTGCCATAGACTCATTGTGTGTCGGTGAAAAAATAGCATATATACAGAAATCTGTGCTAAAATATAGATCTGTGCAAAAACAGAAAATTGTCAGTGGTTTGGATCTGACTTTATGGATTTGTCATGGAAAATTGTGTTATAATATAAAAGCCCATTCACTTTGGAGCCAAGTAGACCCTGGATTAAATCCAGGCTTTGCTGTCAACCAACATTCAGGCAGCGTTTGAGCTTCAGGACCCTCATCAATAAAAATAAGGAGGTTGTGAGAAATGGAAATAATATCTACAAAACACTTTACACAGTATCAAGCTTGTAATGTTCATTTATTGTTTACATATTATACTCGTTTAATTTTTCTAAATCCTCTTTCTCTTTTTTCAAATAAAATGTCTTAGAAAACTTTCTTTGGCTTCATAATTTCATTTTTTTGTATTTTTCTGTTTTCTCACTTAGGGCACACTTTTGCAGTCTTTTGCCAAATCACCTAGGCTAGCTTGTAACTGTTTCTTCTTCCAGTCTGGGATAGCATAAGCTTTGTATCATATTTTACTTTATTGTCCTTTTACTTCTCTACCACTGATACCCTCTTATTTCCCACCTTTTACCAAAATTCATCATGTAATTTTTGTCTTCTGCCCCCATTTTCTCATCTCTTCCATCTTTTTAACCTCACTGCTTGCTCTATCTCAGACATTTATTCTCCTTAAAAATCTCTTCCTTCTTAGAACTTTTCAATCCTTTTGATACTAACAGCCTCACTCTCTTTCTTTGATATTTATAGAGTTTTCTTCTAAGTCCCTAACCTTTGACTCTTCTCAGTTTTTGCTTACTACCACCCCTTCCCACCTTGGTATCCTACTTTAAAAGAATTCTTTCAGCTTTCTGTCCTAACTTTGATAAGTCTGTCCTACATCTTTTAAAAAACTTCTACACCAACACTTTACTGTTTTTATCCATTCTGCATACCATTGGCTCCAACATTATTTTCTTGACTCCCCTTTCCAGTAGCACTCTATTCTTAGTATACTATCTATAGATTCTAAGATTCTTAGTATGTCTATAGAATAAATTCCAAGGTCGGAAGCCTGAGATGTGAGTCCAACTCATCCCCCAACACACATGCTTAGATAACCTAGCCTTCAGATTTTCATCCCCTGTAATATTTTTGCATACCTCTAAGCTTCGGTTCTCTTGATATATAGTCCTTCTCATCTGCACACATCATGATCATTCTACCCATGACACTGTTATTTGTATTTCCAGCTGTCAGTGCCTTTCATTCTTTATCCACCTTGAAAAGCTAGTCAAGTTCACTCTTTGTGAAGTCTTCTGTCACTATTCCAAATTATAATGATTTTTTTCTTTCAACCTTGTAATATTTCCAGTATGTAAAGCAAATGGTGTAGTGGAATCACATGGCGACACAGCTTTAAGACCAGTCTAGAGGCTGTATCAGTGATTCAAGTGGGAAGATGAGGGCCTCAACTAACACAGTGATATTAGGGTTGATGCTATAAATATAAGAAATATTTTGGAGGTATTGACATTGACTTACTGATTAGAGGCCTGTGGGAGAGGTGTGACTAAATGTTGCAACTACCAATGATATTTTTTATTAAGGTACTGATATACAATCTTATACTCAGGTTTCACATGAGCAACATGTCATTACTACATTCCCCCTATTATCAAGTCCCCACTACATACCCCATTACAGTCACTGTCCATCAGTGTAGTAAGATGCTATAGAGTCACTACTTGTTTTCTCTGTGCTGTACTTCCTTCCCCGTGCAACCCCTATATTATGTGTGCTAATTGTAAGAGCCCTTTTTCCCCCTTATACCTCCCTTCCCACCCACCCTCCCCAGTCCCTTTCCCTTTCGTAACTGTTAGTTCATTCTTGGGTTCTGTGAGTCTGCTGCTGTTTTGTTCTTTCAGTTTTTGCGTTACTCTACAAATGAGTGAAATTATTTGATACTTGTCTTTCTGTCTGGCTTATTTCATTGAGCATAATACCCTCTAGCTCCATCCATGTTCTTGCAAATGGTAGGATTTGTTTTCTTCTTCTGGCTGAATAATATTCCATTGTGTATATGTACCACATCTTCTTTATCCATTCATCTACTGATGGACACTTAGGTTGCTTCCATTTCTTGGTTACTGTAAATAGTGCTGCAATAAACATAGGGGTGCATCTGTCTTTTTGAAACTGGGCTGCTGCATTCTTGATGTAAATTCCTAGGATGGGATTCCTGGGTCATATAGTATTTCTATTTTGAGTTTTTTGAGGAACCTCCATACTGCTTTCCACAATATTTGAACTATTTTACATTCCCACCAGCAGGGTAGGAAGATTCCCCTTTCTCCACATCCTCGCCAACATTTGTTGTTGTTTGTCTTTTGGATGGCGGCCATCCTAACTGGTGTGAGGTGATATCTCATTGTAGTTTTAATTTGCATTTCTGTGATGATTAGGGATGTGGAGCATCTTTTCATGTGCCTGTTGGCCATCTGAATTTTTTCTTTGGAGAAGTTTCTGTTCAACTCCTCTGCCCATTTTTTAATTGGCTTGATTGCTTTTTGTTTGTTGAGGTGTGTGAGCTCTTTATATAATTTGGAATGTCAACCCCTTATTGGATATGTCATTTATGAATATATTCTCCCATACCGTAGGATGTCTTTTTGTTCTGTTGACAGTGTCCTTTGCTGTACAGAGCTTTTTAGTTTGATATAGTCTTACTTGTTGATTTTTGCTTTTGTTTCCCTTGCCCGGGGAGATATGTTCATGAAGAACTTGCTCATATTTATGTCCAAGAGATTTTGCCTATATTTTTTCTAAGAGTTTTATGGTTTCATGACTTACATTCAGGTCTTTGATCCATTTTGAGTTTACTTTTGTGTATGGGGTTAGACAATAGTCCAGTTTCATTCTCTTACATGTACCTGTCCACTTTTGGATGTAGGATCTTTTAGGTGTATTTTTGAATTCAGTTTTCTAATATATTGTGGAGTATTTTGCATCTGTGTTCATCAGGGATATTGGTCTGTAATTTTCTTTTTTCCTGGTATCTTTGCTTGGTTTTGGTATTAAAGTAAGGCTGGCCTCATAGAATGAGTTTGGAAGTATTCCCTCTTCTAGTTTTTGGAAAACTTAAGGGAAGATGGGTGTTATGTCTTCTCCAAATGTCAGATAAAATTCAGCGATGAAGCAATTTGGACCAGGAGCTTTGTTCTTGGGTAGTTTTTTGATTACTGATTCAATTTCACTGCTGGTAACTGGTCTGT
>JAQQAC010019963.1:60157269-60303426 GCA_029783875.1 Phataginus tricuspis | reverse complement strand
CGATTAGCAGATGTAATGTTTGGGGGGGCACGGGGAGGGCTGTACAACTCAGAGAAAGACAAGTAGTGACTCTATAGCATCTCACTATGCTGATGGACAGTGACTGTAATGGGGTTGGTAGGGGGGGCCTGATGAAGGGAGTAGTTTAATAACCATAATATTGCACATGTAATTGTAGATTAAGGATACCAAAATAAAAAATAAAGAAAGAAGGCAAGAATACATATTGTGGAAAAGACGATTTTCTTCAATAAGTGGTGCTGGGAAAACTTCACAGCTACATGCAAAAGAGTGAAACTGGATCACTGTCTTATACCACTCATGAAAATAAACTTGAAATGGATTAAAGACCTAAATATAAGACCTGAAGCCATAAAACTTTTAGAAGAAAACATAGGCAGTACATTCTTGAATGTTGGCATTAGTAATTTTTTTCTGGATATGTTTCCTCAGGCAAGGGACAAAAGCATAAATAAATAAGTTGGACTATATCAAATAAAAAAAAACTTCTGCACAGCACAGGAAACTATCAGCAGAATGAAAAAGCAACCTACTGTGTGAGAGAATATATTTACAAATGGTATATCGAGCAGGGGATTAATATCCAAAATATATAAAGAACTTATACAACTCAACACCAAAAAAAAACAAATAATCTGGTTAAAATACAGGCATAAGACCTGAATAGATATTTTTCCAAAGAAGACCAACAGATGCTAAACACTAATCATCAGGGAAATGCAAATCAAAACCACAGTGAGACATCGCCTCACACCAGTCAGAGTGGCTAGTATCAATAAGACAAGAAATAACAAGTGTTGATGAGGATGTGGAGAAGAGGGAACACTTTTAGACTGCTGTGGGGTTGTAAATTGCGGAAAGCAGTAAGGAGGTTTCTCAAAAAACAAAATCTGACCTAGCAATTCCACTTCTGGGAATTTACCTGAAGAAAAAAAAATCACTAATTTGAAAAGATATTTGCACTCCTATGATTATTGCAGCATTATTTATAATAGTCGAAATATGGACAACCTAAATGTCCATCAGTAGATTATTAGATAAAGAAGATGTACATACATATAATGCAATATTACCCGTTATAAAAAAGACTGAAATCTCGGCATTTCTGACAACATGGATAGACCTAGAGGTTATTAAGCTATGTGAAATAAATCAGAGAAAAGCAAATACGTGTGATTTTACTTACATGTGGAATCTAAAAAAACAATAAATAAATCAGAAATAGACTCACAGACAGAAGAGGCTGGTGATTGCCCTAGGGGTCGGGGTTAGAAGGATATGTGAAACAGATGAAGGGGGAAAATATCAGAATGTTCTATATCTTGCTCTGGGTGATGGTTACATGAGTGTATACACATGTCAAAATTCATCAAACTATACAGTAAAATTTTTGCATTTTATTGTATGTATCTCAATAACAAAAGTGGAGAGATGGAAGCATTAAATTGTGAAACAAAGTGTGGGGAAAAAATAAGGCAGAGATTTAGCAGGTTCTAGATCATGTAGGGTCTTATATACTGCCTTAAGAGCCACATATCCTTTTAATGTAGCTGATAGGGAGGCAAAGAATAATGGTCTAGGTTATATTTTGGATTAATAATTTCTATCACTAAGTGGAGTGTAGATTTTAGAGGAAAGTGAAGTTGGGAAGACACATTGGTGGTAATTTTGTGGTATGGATGAGAGAAAATTAGGGACCAGTACTAGAGCTTAAACATTAGGAATAAAAAGACAAGGGAAGACTTGAGAAATGTTTAGATGATAAATTTGCTCACTTCGGTATGGATGTGAGAGAAGAGAGGAGTCAGGAGCGATACACAGCTTCCTAACTTGGGTTTAGGATAGGACACAACAGAAAACAGAAGTAGCAGCAGGGAGTGGTATAAAACAGGAATGACTTAATTTATGAGTTAATGACTTGTGAGAATGCTGGAGAAGCTGGGTTAGGGTATGGAGATAATTAAGGTGGTTTATGGACTTTGATATGCCTGTGTGACATTAGAAAAGAACCTAAATATTGACCCTGAAGACTGGAGGAGAAATCTAGACTGATACAGGTCCAGACTATGTTCATTTGCTTTCTAGTTATTATACTTCTTAAAATTAATTTGCAGTTTTAGTGATCCTGTAGCATTTAGTTTTCCTGACCTTTTTGAACTTGTTCATCCATGGCTTGAAATGCTTAGACAGTTTTGAGTGTTACTCAGATATTTGATATACATCTAGCTTATTTTACTGCTGGTACAAATGAAGTTAATAAGTTGTTGCAGATTGGTTATGTGCTGAGACTTGATTATTAATGACATTTGGTGATAAGTGTTTTGGGACTCCCCAAGACTCCTTCAGGTTTAGTGATTTGCTAGAAGGCATCACTGAAAAGCCCTTATGCTTATACAGATCTTCCTTATCTTACAGTGGGGTTATGTATCGATAAACCCATTGTAAGTTAAAAATATGTTTACTGCACCTCGTCGCCAGAGCTTAGCCTAGCCTACCTTAAACTTGCTCAGAATACTCACATTACCCTACAGTTGGGCAAAATCATCTAACACACAAAGCCTACTTTATATAAAGTGCTGAGTATGTCATGTAATTTATTGAATGCTGTACTGAAAGTGAAAAACAGAATGGTTGTAAGTATATCAGCTATTTAATCTCGTAGCTGATCAGGAACCGTGGCTTGCTGCCACTGTCCAGCATCAGGAGAGAGTATCTTATTGCATAAAATTAGTCCCTCTTTGTTCTTTGTAATGCTTTTCAGAACAGTAGCCTGAATTCTACTGTTCTGTTACCAGGCTTGAGGACTCTTGTTTTCCTACCATTTAGCTGGTGTACCTTCACTCATCCCTTATTTTTAGCCTTTGTGAATTACTTTGTTTTAGGTGTGTCTCTTGTATACATCATAGAGTTGGGTTTTGTTCGGCGAGCCAATTTGAAAATCTTGTAGATGAGTTAAGTCTCTTCACATTGTTTGATATGTTTAACTCTGTCATATTATTTTGTGAAATAATTTGTGTGTTTTATTTAAAACATAGAGTGCTTTTTAAAATTTCTTTTGGAATTTAAGAAGGTTTGTTCTTGTTCTTTCAGTGTCTTTATTCTTATACCTTTTGTAAATACCCTTTTCTTTTTTATTGTCTGATTTGACAGTTTTAATGGTATTTTTTGACTCCTATTTAGTACCCATACAACAATTGATAGGTTTATTCTATTCTATTTTCTCTTGCCTCATCCTCCCACTTTTGAATCTGTAGGTTTATGTTTTTTCCTGAATTTGGGAAATTTTCTATTACTTATCAAATATTTTTTCAACTCCACCTCTCCTTCCAGGAGTCTGATGACACAAATGTTAGATCTTTTGTCTGACAAGTCTCTGAAACACTGTTCATTTCTTTACAATCTTTTTGTTTTGTTTTGTTTTGGTTTTTTCCTGTTATTCAGATTGGATGATTTGTATTGATTTATTTTTTAATTCACTTACTATTTTTTCCCTTTCTTCATTCTCCTGTTGAGTCCTTTCAGTGAGTTAGATTTTGGGTACTGAATTTTTCAGATTAAAATTTTCCATTTGGTTTTTCTTTGTCTCCTTTTTCTTTGCTAAGAACTTCTTATATTTTATTTGTTTCAGAGGCATTCATAATTGCTCTCTGAAGCATTTTTATGATAGTTACTTTAAAACCTTTGTCAGATAATTCCAATATTTGAGTCATCTTAGTGTTGCCATGTTTCCTTTTGAGTTGGGGTGTTTCTGGTTCTCGGTATGACAAGTTATTTTCATTGTACTCTGCACAGTTGGGGTGTTATATTATGAGACTCTGATTTCTGTTTAAATCTTGTTGCCTGTTACTGCCACACTGGGTAGTAGAGAGGCTTTGCTCAGAAGCACAACACATCTGCGGGTGGGGTGGTAGATGGGCTCAGGTCTCAGGCATAGCTTATCCTCCCTCCCCATTTTTGAAGTTGCAGTATTTATGTTTTTCCAGAACATATAACATTTATAAGTTATTCTTCCACTCTTATCCCACATTTGTGTTAGTCTTTGATCTATAATGAAATATTACCTCAGTCATCTCTCAACTGAAAGCAGCTCTTCTGTAGTAAAAATGTCAGCGAATTTTTCTCTAAATAACAAATTCTAAATTTTATAGGCTTCGGGGCCACGTGGTCTTTGTCCCACTTACATGGAATAGTTTTTTAGATTTTACAGCTAAATGTACTACATAGGTTATATTTCCTTTAAGCCCTTTACTCTCTTCTCTCTGAAGTCTCACACAGGCTTGGGGCAGGAGATCCAGATCAAAACTAGAAATTAATTTTTTCTCTTACTACAGGTAATTTGAAATTTGTAGTATTCTCTGACTCCTACTAATGCTGGAGTTGTGGACTGTTATGTGGTTTTATTTACTCTTCTTATTCATCTGTATACTTCTTTGAAGGGTAGGTGGAGAGATTTGAATTCAGGTGGCTGCTATTATTTTAGAGCAACAGAGTGTCTTCAATTTGGACCCTAATAGGAAATATCTCTGGATTTCATATGAGTTAAGACCTGTGCTTACATTCCTCTGTGAAGGGAACAAGGAAAGCCACATATAGCTCTTAGACTTTGAATCAGTCAACAAACCTGAGCTGGTTTTTATTTTTTTATTATTTGCAACTTAATTGGGTATAGGGCATAGTTTTTATACTCTGTGCTTAATTAGGGACATCTTTCAAAGGCTTCAAATAATTTTTTTCCCAAAGCTAAAATGTCAAGTCATTTTTTTATGTTTACTTCAATAGCGTGAAAAAATACTAAACCTGTTTGAAAACCACTAGTGTAGATAGGTGATCTTTTTGGTCTCTTCTAGATTTGAAGCAGTTGGGTATATTGGTGTCATTCTGTATATAAAGTGTTTCCTTATGGTTTTAAGGTACTTAGTTTGTGGGAGCAAGGAGAATTAGTGTTCTACTTGTTTTTTTTTTAATTATCTGTCTGATACATAAATGCAGGAGTTGGGATAAAAGTTGTCCCAGACTTCTGTGTCTCATTTTTATGAACAGTGATCTGAGGTAGGCATTGAGAAACAGGGTTACCTACTACTTAATAGATTTATCAGGTAAGCGAATATTTTTGCCACCAATCTAAAACATAAGATTTAATTACTTTTTATGTCACTATCCCAGAAGTGTGTTATCTATTTTAAGCATTCAAATACATAAACTAGTAATTGTTTTTTACTTGTGTAGATTCTTGTAGATACTGTTTGGGCTCTGTCATACCTGACAGATGGAGGTAATGAGCAGATACAGATGGTTATTGATTCAGGGGTTGTGCCATTTCTTGTGCCCCTTCTGAGCCACCAGGAAGTGAAAGTTCAAGTAAGTATATGTAAAATTGTGTTTGCTATAACCCATTAATTTGAACAACCGGGCTTCAATTCTTTTTATATGCACATACCTTCCATATTTCTCCTGCTGTTTTACTGAACCTGATTTTTTTGGATTTCTAAATCTTTATCTCACCCAGAGTCTTTGTTGCGTTTCAAACTCAGCCAATTGCCCTTGAGCCCTTGTATATGTCCTCCAAGAACTCCTTGAAGCATTCCATTGTCATTTCAACCAGACAAAAGTGAAATATATCATCTCACACAAATCTGCTTCTTTTCCTAGATCCCCTTTCAGTGGACAGCATAGTCTAAGCTAGAAACCTTGATTCCTCCTCTTATTTCCCCTCCATTACAAAATCCAGTCAATTCTTATTATATAGCGTTCAAATCTGTCTCTTCCTGATATATCTAGAGCCACTGACTTAGTTCAAGACTCATTTTCTTTCCTGCAGATAATTGCAGTAGCATCCTAACTGCATTTCCTCCCCTCTCCAATTTCTCCTTATTCTAATTAGAGGTAGGTGACTGATAGAACTGTTCATCCCATTTCTGCCAAAGTGACTTTCTAGGTGGAAATGTGTGCCTATTCCAGGCCTTTATTATCATCTTCCTGTGGTGTCAACTTAGAAACAGATAAAAATAACAGTTAGAAGCGTACCTTCACATTTTATTTCAATTTCTTTTTATGTTTTGAATTTTTTCAAACGATTTCCCACACAATTTACCCATATAGTTCCATTTTCACAAGACTATTGTTTAAAATTCAACAATGCTTCTCAGTTCTGTGTAATTAATGCTTTGTGTAAAAATGCACTAATCATTCACCCCTTGCATTTTCACATTTTTCTCAGGATTTAAAAAATAGTATCAGTGTCATCATAAACAAATAAATTTATAGAAAATATTTTATCTCCACCCAGACAGCAGCACTCAGAGCAGTTGGCAACATAGTGACGGGTACTGATGAGCAAACCCAGGTTGTTCTCAACTGTGATGTCCTGTCACACTTCCCAAATCTCTTATCACATCCAAAAGAGAAGATAAATAAGGTAAGGTTTATAATATCCTCGTCATTGGATTTCTTCATCTCTGTATATCTCATTTTTAACTGTCCCTTGTTTTTGTTGCTATTTGATTGTGATATTCTTAAAAACTACTGCAGTTACAATGAGAATTATTTCAAATCACCCCTACAATTGTTATAGTTCTTAATTGCTTGCTAAAAATATTATCCTGATTATCACAGAATAAAAACTACTTCTATACTAACCAATGTTTTTATTTAAATAGATTGAGCAGCCGCAACAATCAGTAAATTAGCCACTAAGTGAGCATGCATACACAGTCTCTCATTGGATGGCCGTTATCTTTTATAAACGAGTTAGAGATTTTAATCTCCCTACAAAAATAGAGTGGACCTAAAGGTGTGGTGCCTAAATAAAAGGGACATAAAAATTGCTTTTTTTAAGATTTCAGGCTTGAGATACAAATTTCCTTTGGGTATATGTCTAAGAGGTTTTCTGCCTGAAATGCCAGCAGAAATCCCCCCAAATTTTCTGCCTGAAATGCCATCAGAAATCCCCAAAATTAATAATTTCTTCTATATCACAGCTATATTTATATAGTTGCTTGACTATAATTTAACAATTGAATTCATACAGATAAGTATATTGTCAAAAGTCACATTTTATAGACACATTTGTTCCAATGAAGGGAAAGAAGCCAGGAGTCTTTTGGACTTAACGCCAGTTATTTTTTACTGTAGAAATTTAAATAATAAAGGTGATTTTTACAGCTAAATGTATTACATAACTGGAAATGGCTGAGACGTGAGGAAGCCAGACAGAAGTGGGAGGGGAGAAGTTCTGGCCAGTGATCCAATATGCTCTAAATGAAGGTATCATGGGGGAAAGAAAAAGGGTTCATATAGATAACTACTCAGCTTTAGCAATCAGTTAGTTGCTTCAGAAGTTTTTTCCTTGAGCATTTGAGGTATTTGTATTTTGGGACCATCGCGAGATCCTGAAGGTAGAAGTTCGCATCTCAAGTTTTATTCCCTCAACAATTTAATTCGAAATTTTTCAAACTTACAAGAAATTTGTAAGACTAGTATAATGAACACACCCATATAGTCTAAACACCAATTCACTAATTGTTAAAGTCTTAACCACAGTTGGATGGAAAAACAAATTTACAATATACTCTTAAAGAGGGAGGAGAGACACATTTGACACTAAAATTACAATAAACTTGTTTGTGGACTTATAAATCCATTAAGGTTATGATAAAGTTTGTTATATAGAGCCATCCTAGACTAGTTAGATGCTTAATTTCTAATTTCTATTTCTAAATATATATGTTGCAAGTAAATATTTTTACAACAAAGCAATTCACCTTTTTTAGAAGTAGTTTTAACAAAGCATAAGGAAATTTAGCCTTTTATTTATTTCTATTTTTTAAAGGGAGCTCATGCACCAAAAATGTAGCTCCACAAGTAAAGATTTTTTTGTCTGTTTTGTTCACTACAGTATCACCATTGTCTAAAATAGTGCCTAGCACATAGAAGGCATATATTTTATTGAACGTATAAGTGCTAGGTTAATGGGGCCCAAATATTATGGATAAAAGTTTTCTTTTAATTTATTTAAAATGAGAGATACTGTATAACACAGTCACTTTTTAGATACATTCCCCTTAATGCAACTCAGTTGATTTTGTTAATTGTGTATATAAACTACATTAAAGTAAAAATATAAGAGCATTAAAGATATAATTACCCTGTATTTTGTTCAATTGTAGGAAGCAGTGTGGTTCCTTTCCAACATAACAGCTGGCAACCAGCAACAAGTCCAAGCTGTAATAGATGCTGGATTAATCCCTATGATTATTCACCAGCTTGCCAAGGTCAGTCATATTGAGTTCATCATGTACACTACTATATTATAACCAAGACTTTTGGAATAAAGAGTTCATTTTATCATTTCTTTTTTAATCTTCAGGGGGACTTTGGAACACAAAAAGAAGCCGCTTGGGCAATTAGCAACTTAACGATAAGTGGCAGGAAAGATCAAGTGAGTTGGCAAAAACTAACTGTGATGACTGTTAAAATTGGAATGTCTACTACTTTCTTATGTTTAAGAGTTGCTGATTGTTTATGAGCCCCATCCTGTGTTCTTTTTGGAGAAAAGAGAATTATATAAGTAAAAATAATTCTTCTCTTTTGTTGCCTAGGTTGAGTATCTTGTACAGCAGAATGTAATACCACCATTCTGTAATTTACTGTCAGTAAAAGATTCTCAAGTTGTACAGGTCGTTCTAGATGGTCTGAAAAACATTCTGATAATGGCTGGTGATGAAGCAAGCACAATAGCTGAAATAATAGAGGAATGTGGAGGTAAGAGTGGAGTGATGGAAGAAAAAAGTTGAGCACTTTCTTCTCAGAAGAAAGGAACTCAGAAACATTAGTTCCTTTAAAGACAATTAATTGGAAAGAGAACTGTTAAGACAGTCCATATTTAGAAAAAACTGGTTGTGAAGGTCACTTAATAACCTAAACTTCTTAGAGATTCACATGGCTTTTTAGTTGACATAAATATTCTTCTTGAATTCGTGGTGCATGGGAGCAAATTAAAAGCTCTGAGAACCACTACAGTAGAAAAACTAATAAGTTTTATTTAATTCAACATTTCTCAAACTCCTTGACAGTGAAACACTTTTTACCTTGTTAAACCTATTATCATGGGATTCTGGGACCTTACTTTGTGAAATCCAGGTTGTTTGAAAAGGTTAATGATTTTGGAATCATCTAGATACTTTGTTTCACTCTTTTGATTGTCAGAACTGCATGCAAAAGTTACTACTACAGAAGTTACTTTGAAATTTTGAGAACTATGATTTGAAATATTATATCATTATTTCTCTGATATGAAGCATATATTTTTAAATTCTATATTTAATGGGTCCTGTTCAATATATACTAAATTACCCAAACCATAAATTATCCTAATGTCATGTTTATTTTATTGACTAATATGTATATGATTATACTACCCAGTTTAAAGGAAACAAATACAGTAGCATCATAGGCTATTCAGAATGGAAGCATTTGTAATAACAAGAAGAAATTATCCTAGAGCAGTTAAAGGAGTCTTGTCTGTGGTTATAGAAGTAGTGATAGAAGCATAATTAAAATCTACATCTTCATACTGTTAATTCACTGCTCATTCTGGTTTCAAGATGTTTTCCTTGTTAAGATAATTTAAGATTAGCATTATAGTCTGGTTCAGAACAATTTAACATAGAAAGTTAGAGATCCAGATTTGTTATTCTTAAGCTTTTAATATAGTTGCTTCTGTCTATGGGAGTAATACTTACAATTAGGATACATACTTATTTAGTATTTTTCAGTTTTATAAAGCACTTTACATCCATTATCTTTGATACCTATTTTTCACATTTTTTTCATTTGTATATTACTGTATAAAGAAAAAAATGAAACTATTTAAAAATAACCTACCTAAATAGATATTTTAAGGAAGAATACTTACTATTAAGAATTTAAATTTATAGACTAGTGTATCTGATGCATGGAGTAATATTGGGGATATAAATGAAAGGATTCTAAAGTTACTGTTCTGAAAAATTATTTCCTAAGTTTACTGTGGCTAACAGGACATGAGCGCCCTATTCATTGTTCTAAAGAAATTACTTCAAAATTAAAGTTTTATCTTCTATTTTATCAGTTAATTAAGTTTCTGAAAACTTATTTTTATAGTTATGTAAAAGTAATTACAGAGAATGATGAAAGTTATTACATGAAACAGTATGATTATATTAAAGCAGTCTGGGGAGATCCAAGTTCTAGTCCTGTCATTAATTTGCCACACAAGCTGAAATACAACCCTTTACATCTCTGTGCCACAGCTTTCTCATCTGTCAAATGGAGTGTTTAGGTGGTCTTTAAACTGTTGGCCTTCAGGGACCAGAGTACCTTAAGGGCTTCTAAAGAGGAAAAAATTAGTGGGGATGCTGGTCCTCCAACTAGAGCAGCTCAGGTTTTCATCTGTTTTTTAGACAAACTATCATCTTTGGGAAGCAGTGAGAGGGTGGAGTGTTCTAAGTTCTTTAGGATTTTCCATGATTGAAATGAGCACAGTTTTGGGTAGTATCTATTTAACTGTTTTGATTATTTTATTTATATCAGGTTTGGAGAAAATTGAAGTTTTACAGCAACATGAAAATGAAGACATATATAAATTAGCATTTGAAATCATAGATCAGTATTTCTCTGGTGATGATGTAAGTATATATTAAAGTATGGTGTATCTGCATGTATATTACATAATGTATATGTATATATACATGTATAAACATAATGTAAGCTTACTAAGAATTTTCCTGTTATCATTAATACGACTTAAGTTTACACTATTTTTATCAGATACTCATGAGGTGGCATTTTTCCAGTTATTTTTAAAACCCTGAATTTAAATAGATTAATGATTATTTTCCCTCAGTTTTCTTAAATACTATGACTGAAACTTCATTATAAGGTAAAATTGTAAAAACAGTTCTTACTACATTTGTAATATGTTAAATGGGAAGAAATAGTAGTTATATAAATGATGTATGTTCAGATAGGTAAAGTATATCTACAGATACAGAAACTTTGGAACAAGGCAGTTTTTAAATTTGTGTTCTTGTTAAATTTTAAAAATTATTATTATTGATTTACTACTTAAAAATATGAAGGTGATTAAAATATTGATATGAAATTCTTTCCTAAGAAGTAAATAATTTCTACTTACAACATAATATGTAGTCTTAATATAGTAAGCACTTTTATCTCATTTTTTATAGATTGATGAAGATCCTAGCCTCATTCCTGAAGCAACACAAGGAGGTACTTACAATTTTGACCCAACAGCTAACCTTCAAACAAAAGAATTTAATTTTTAAGTTCAGTTGAGTGCAGCATCTTTCCCACTTTCAATATGAAGTACCACCAAATGGCTACCAAATAACTAGAAGAAGAACAAAAACAAAAGGCTCCAAAATATACATGCCTCTTCGTTTTGATGCTTCTAAAAGCAAGCCATGTCTCAGTCACTTTGCAGTTGCCAAAAGTCACTATCACATGGACTGTAAATGCATATGCATGATTTCCTAAACTGTTTTAGAATTCTCCTTAACAATCTCAACTACCCTATTTTTCCCTGTTCCCTGGTACCACACGCTGACAATTGCAGTCTCCAGTAGAATATTCCAGAGTGGGGGCATGTCAGCTGCCCACTTGATATTCATTTGGAAAATGGTGCGCTGTGGATCAAGACACTTTGGTATGATGCATATACAACTTTGGAAGACTTTCAAGAGGTGCAGTCTGATCTGAGCCTCCATCGTTGTCCTCCACAAACATATTTTCATATTCTTTATGTGGAAGAATAGATATTAAAACAAGCCAAATGACTTTCATTGGTGGAACTGACACAAAAATTAACTTAAAAAAGAAACTTGGTTATTGATTAAACAGATAAGTTTAAAAAAAAACTGTACTTCATCTACCAGTAATTGATGTGTTTATTATCTGCCTCAGAAGCCAGGGTTGGAGGAAGAACTTTAGCTATGGATGGTAATGCTTTCGCCATTATACCTAATTTTTGAGAACAGCAAACCCTATTTGACCACTCACTTCAGCCTGTGTGTTCCTGCTGTTTTGAAGTAATCAAATGCTGTGCATGGTATTTTACCTGAGCTGCAACCTACAGACTTGAACTTCTGTTTAAGTTGAAAGCAAGAGTCCCTGACTATAAGGAAAAACACAAAAAACAAAAGCCTAATGTACCCATTCATGGTGTTAAAAAAGAAAATCTTGCTTTCAGCTTTCAGGAGTTAATATTTTTTGTTTTAAATTGATAATTGGATATGGTTGATTTATATTGGGTTTAAACTGTGGAGCTTTCATGTTTACTGTAATTTAGTCCTAAAATATTTTTTACTTAGTAATCAGTGCTTTTGATAATGTGGTTGGCAACGAACCACTAAGTATCTAAGTGTCATAAAACTTCATTCTTTGGGTGTTGGGGAAAACTAATTCAGATCCTACTCTAAAAACATATTCACATATTAAGATTCAGACACGGGTCTGTATGGGGAATAATCTGCAGTTATTTGACCTAAACTTGATTTGCAGTGATCTTTAAGTAATTCTGCAAAATCTGGTATTACTATATAAAGTCATTGCTTTTGGTAAGTTGACCCAGTTATTAATGAAAGAATATGAATTTGAACATTTGTAAACTGAGTAATTTGTGCTGTCACAGAAATGTTTTTGTTGCTTTTGTTTACTGGGTATAATTTCCCAATGCATTGATGTGAAGGGATAGAAAATCTGAGCTAATTTAGTTAACTGATGGGGGATGTATTTACTGTGATGAAGATGAAACAGATGCCATCAGAGCTTTGTGAATCAGCTGGGGTGTTTTCACTGATAAACAACACATAGCGGGTGTGCATTCATTACAACTATATGTATCTGCCAAGGTGGAGCCACTTTAAAGAGTGAGTTTTGTCTTGTATCTAATGTGAATACAAGCGTATGTTTAAACTGCAAGATTTTTACTTGCTAGAGAATCTGTTTTAATACAGTGGTTTGGCCTCTGATTATTTATAGGTTTTATAAATTTTAGAATCAATTTCTCTTTAAGGTGGCTCAGATTTTTCAACTCTTGTGCACATAAAATTGAGTTGAAGTTCATTGTGCCTTTTTTTCTTTATACAATTTTGAGTTAAAGCTTCATATGGTAACTGCATCCTGTTCAGACACTGTAGTCTAAATTTTTGAAACTGTGTGGTGTTCACTAAAAGTAGGAATAACAAAGTCAAAGCTATTAAGGTCACAAACTTCAGTGGAACCCTTAAAGTCCAAATCTTCATGATGTCGTGAATTGTACCCCTTCCAGTATAGTTTCTTCTGGACTCTCCATACTTACTCCCAGTTACCTTTTAAACTGCACACATTGAGATTAAATTGGGCCTTTACTGTGCTGTTTCCTCTATGTTTTAAGTGCAAACTAACATTAAGTGAACATTAGCATCAAGTAGTGCAGACGTATGTATGCATTTGCTTGATTCAATTTGTTGTGACCTTATCAGTTTGGAATTGGGATTGCACCATTTCATAGATAAAGAAAACTATATTGCTGCACTTTTAAGTTTTCAAAACAGTGTTGAAAATTGCATTGTTTTTATTTTTTTTAGACTCGGTTTAAAAAGACTAAAACGTTCTTTCAAAAGAGGCATCTAAATGTGTTCCTAATTTTGTATATGGGCTTAGGTTTTATAACCAATAAAAAAAGCTGCTATCAAATAACGATAGAACATGGAAGAACTTATTTCTAAAAGTATCTTAATTTCCTAGTTTTGTTTTCTGCTTGGTTAAATTTAAACTTGAAATAATTTTTCAAACATCAGCCACTGTGGAGGTGAATCATAAATTACTCTTTCATGGTATTTTAATACTTCCTTTCCACTATAACCAATCAGGATGATAATAAATAACACTGCTAGATTTTTAAGACTATTTTGTGATAAATAACTACCAGAACCTTCATTAGTTTCCTAAGCTGTCATAACAAAGTACCACAAACCAGGTGGCTTAAAACAAAACAAACTTACTGTTAAACTGTTCTGGAGGTTAGAAGTCTGAGATCAAGGTGATAGCTGCATCTCTCTCCGCAGGCCTTAGGGGGGATCTTTCCCAGCAATCCTTGGTGTCCCTTAGCGTGTGACTGCATTACTCCAATCTCCGCATTCACCAGCACGTGACATGGTCTGTGCATCTCAGGTTTAAACACCATAACTTACAGAAAGGCCATTTGAGAAAATAGTGTGATTCTGACATTCATGGGAAAAAAAATCAAACTCTATTTAACAAGTAACTATGGAAAATAGTAATTGAAGTAAACCTGGGAGTTTTAACTTGCTAGGTAGAGGTTGTGGTTCTAAAAGAAATCTTCAATTAATTAAAAGAACAAAAGAACAGCTGAACTTTTGAATACACAAATATTTTTACTTTTGTATAATACTACTTCAAATTATTTTTGAAGAAAGTTACTATATAAGTAAATAATAATGATAATAAGTAAATATATAAGTGATAGTGCTCCTATATAATCTTGCCACAATTTCCTTCAGAAGGGTTGTCCTTTTCAAGGGATTATTAAATTACTGCAAGTGAAAATTGATGAATCTCCATTGTCTTACAGCAGTGGTTATGAGTTTTTTTTAACTGTAGTTGATCTGAGGGATTTTAATTAATTATTTGGAGTAGGGGAGTATAATTTCTGAACATTAAGCTGTAAATCTTAAGGCAGATAACCCAAGGAGTGCTCTCTGTACTGTACCATTCAATTAAAAGGAACTCTTCATTTAAGTGTTGTACTTTATTAGATAACTGAAGAGCAGTGGTTGAATGAATCTCAAAATGTACTATATATATAGGTAGAGCTCTATCTAAACATACCACTGTGTGTGGGTGGGGGTGGACCTCAGTGCCATATCAGGAGAAAGTGTGTGAGAAAAGGGATTGCGAGAGTGCAACCTACTCACACCCTTAGCTTCTCTATTTTCTGTGAAATCCTTCAGCTATCTGGGACTGACATTAGGGTTTCTTACTGATACTGTGCACCGATGGCTCTGTTGTCTGGTGCACTGTAGGATGTTTAGCAGCTCCCTTAGGCTCTACCCACTAGCTGTCTGACGCACCTCTCCATCCCCCCAACCCCCCCAGTCCTGACAACCAAAAACATGTCCAGGCATTGCCAAATGTCCTCTGGAGTCCAAAATTGCCTCTGGTGTGAACCATTGGCCTAAATCAATTCCTGTAGAAAACTTCACTCAAATGAGACAGCCTACATCATGCCTTTTTGTTTTATAAAACAGTACCTGCTTTCACCAGATGCTTTAGATAAAGAAACAAAAATAGGCCTTTTCTTTATTCTCAGTCTAGTAGAAATCAGAGCCAGATGTAAGAGCATTTCCCAAATCACCCATCTGTGTGAACTTCTGCTAGTTCTGAGCCCCATCTATTGTAAAAAGACATAAGATAGAAATACAAATATGGAGTAACTAGTTACCCTCTTAAATTTATCCTATGGCTAAAAAACAAGGTGTGTATAACAATCAAATGTGTTGATTGCCCATAATCTCAACATTGCCCTACTGTAGCAGTGTTTTTTTGACATTTTTAGTTGAAGGTCTTTTAAATTCTCTGGGAAAGCTGGGGTTGGACCAGAAAATAACAGC
This sequence comes from Phataginus tricuspis, assembly GCA_029783875.1. Classification (NCBI taxonomy): domain Eukaryota; kingdom Metazoa; phylum Chordata; class Mammalia; order Pholidota; family Manidae; genus Phataginus; species Phataginus tricuspis. The sequence continues at coordinate 60,287,734 of JAQQAC010019963.1, read as the reverse complement.
ATAGTTTGAAAAACATATCTTTGAAACACTGTGAGAGCTCCATCAGGAAACTTACAAGTGTATTAAAAATTAAAAGCAGGGGAACTATGGCTGAGCCCTGCTATAAAGGAAATATTCCCCTGCAGGAAATTTCTTCTACAATATTCCTAACAAATTGCCATCTATTCTCTTGAGTAATTTTCTTATTTCAAGCTATGGTATCGCAAGATAAATGGGGCCAAAGTGCCAAGCAATGTGTGAAGCCACAGGATAAACAAGGCACATCTTCATGGAACAGCAGTTTTACTGATGGTAAGTAAAACAGTTTTGTGGTAATAGATACCTAAATTACAGAGTAAAGGACACATTTTGCATAGTGTTTTAAAGATAAAATCAGATATTTGAGGCAGGTTTTATGAAAACATTCCTGCAGTAGTAGGAGACGAGTTTGAGAAGCAAAGGATGAAGCGCTCCAAGTGAGCTATTCAGTAGCTTTAGTTGATACTAGGTCTCACTGCAGAACAAAAGTCACTGCTTTTAAAGGACTTAAAAATCTTGATTCGAAGTAGACTTTTTGTAATTTCCAAGTAGCAGAAGAGATAGATCAGTTCTTATCAGCTCCCTTCCTCAGCCTGAATAGCCTGTGTGTCTCAGCCATCCTCATAGTAACGCCGCTCCTGCACCTGGCTCCTGTCAGGTTCATACATTCCAAAGACCCCAATAATAGAATGTGATGTGACCAGTTTCTGGGTGCAGTGGAATGGAACCGTTCCATTATCTGGACACTTAATTCTGTTACTGTGGAGAAGATTATTTCAGTTGTTTTTACCAGCGTTGTCACTCGACATGTGTTAAGGTAGCAGACTCAGCTCCCTTTGCCTTCAACTAGCTCTCTTTGATCCAGGAGTTGGGCATTTACACTTTCAAAACTAAATATAAGAATTTATAAATGTCATTGATTTCTGCCATTTTCCTCAGTAAGATCAGATTCCATTATCTGTTTCCTAACCACATCTTTGAAGTCTTTTAAATAGAATAATAAAAGAATAATAAGTCTTTTAAATTAAATAAATAAGAATTTGACTAAACCTCATGCAAATATTTCTTGAGCACTCCTATCCCATGCCAGGTACTCTCTACCAGAACACAGGATACTTACACACACAAGAATAAAAGTACAAGTTATATGACAAATGTGATGAAAAAGAGGCATGCAGAGATAATAGGGAATTGGCCTAGTTGGGAAGGTGATTGGCTGGCAGTGAACCTTTACTAAGTGCCAGCCAGTAGTATGAGCACATTAAAAGTACCAACTCAATCCTCAACAATTCTATGAAGAAGGTTCTGTAATGAGGCAGAGAAGTTAAGTTTTCCTCAAATTTCACAGCTGATGGTGAAGAAAAAGGAATTAATTGGGCAGGTTCACTGGAATGCTCTGGTAGAGGAGACATGTACAAAGGCCATATAGGAAACACCGTGGGTTCAAGGGAGTGAAAAGAAAGCAAGTATAACTAGAGCAAGGATAATAATGAGGAGAAGGATTAGAGGCAGGTGAGGCGCTAAAGAGATGGTAGGGGTCAGCCCCCAAAGCCTGGTAAATCCTATAAAGGATAGTACTCTAAGAGCAATGTGCTGTCACACAAGAGTGCTGACAGAGAGCTGTGTTTAATGACAAACACTGGCTGATAAGAAGAAATACACTTTGGGTTTAGTGATCTGTAGAGGTCAGGTAGGAGGCACTGAGGCAAGAGACTGGTGGAACTGCCTTGTCCAGGAAGTGGTTGGGATCAGGAGTTGGTAGCTAAAATAGGAGTTGGTGATGCCTTAGAACTGAAAACTGGGGAGAAGGAAGGTCAAGGGTGATTTCTAGGTTTCTGGATTGCGGTAACTGATGAATGGAAGTAACAAAATATTGAACACTGGATGAGGCTCAGACATAGGGAGAAGAGGGGTGATTAGGTCAGTTTGGATCGTGTTAGACATCCAAATAACAATTAGAGCAATTGGAAATACTCGTCTGGAGCTCAGAGGGAGGCCTGTGCTAGAGATTTGAATCCTACACCTATTTCTGTGGCTATTAAAGCAGGGGGTGTGGATGAGACTGTCTGTGTGTAGCATTTGGTATGGGAACGGGGTAGGACTCGGTGTTGTGGAGTTCCAACGTTCAGAGGGTAGGTAGTGGAGGATGAGCTTGCAAAGGGTAACATGGTGATGGGGATAAAGTTCTCTATTAAGATAACAAAGTGCAGGATCAAAAAGCAAAGGCCTTGGGGACACCCAGTCTCACCTCAGTTCCTTAATCTCAGGCAAGTTCCTGAATTTGAGCCTTTTTTCCCATTCATACAATAGGAAAACAAACACTGACTTCCTAGTGTTGTGAAGTTACATAAGACATAATAAATGAAAGTATTTAGTGCCAAACTGATATGACCTATTGCCCCTCGCCCCCTTTGGGTCAGAGTAAGCCACAAGGGCTTTAAAAAAGTCTGTTGGGATATTTTCACAACGAAACCAAGAAACTTTTATGTATAACTGAAGATCACATAAAACAGATTTGCATAAAATTACTGCTTTTGTTTATATTTAACTTTATTTTTGTACAAACAAGATTGTGTAAGATATAAAGTTTCAGTGATTTAACAGTCTTTCCAACTGTTCCTGATTTTTATGAGCACAGACTTTCAAGAAAACACTTGAAAATAAATTACATTTCCTTGTGTCCATTAATCAGCAAATAAAACATGGCCTTAAAAAAAAAAAGCCTGCTGGTGGCTGAAAATGCCCTTGGCCCTTACCTCTGGTGCAAGATTTGCAAGGGCCTAAACTTTTGTTCCTAAGATCTCCCTAGTCTGTTAGCTCCCTAAAATTTTCTCCAGTCTTGGCAAAATTTCTGCCATCTGGACTTCACTTCGTGGCTTAAGGTTTTGAACCTTGCTAAAAATCAAACCGCATCAAAAGATGAGGCTCTGTTACCAGTTGTTTAGGCGTGGTCTGGGAGCAGGTTTGGTGCCCAGGCAGTTGGGGGCTCCACCGTCCAGCCCGGAGACAAAGGAGGGGAGTCGTCCCTCCAGCCCCGCCCCCTGGTGGTCCTGCCCCGTCGTCTCACTCCAGGCAACCCCAGCCTCCCGGGCAGTACGTTAGGGCTGGCGGGTGGAGGAAGTATGGGCTCCGTGCTCGACCTGGGGGCCGCGGCGGGCGGCTCGCTGCTGTGCGCCGCGCTACTGATCGCAGGCTGCGCCTGGGCCGCGGGCGGGAGGCGGCGGACCGCGGGGTTCTCGCCTGGCTCTGCTACGACGCCCTGGTGCACTTCGCACTGGTAAGTGCCTTCGCCGCAGGCCCCGAAAACACTGGTGGGCGCCGCCTCCTTTCGGGAACCCTCTTTCGCTCGTCCCAGGGAGTTTCCTAAAAAGGACGGGGACGGTTGGCCGCCCCAGCCCCTGTCGGGAAGTCTGAGGAGGCCCGTGAGGTCCCAGGAGACCGAGGTGCTCGTGGCCTTTGGCCAGGTGCTGCACCCCTCTGAGTTCCCAAGTCTGTAAAAAGTGCACCTTCACCAGCGGTGCCAATTCCTCTACGAAGTGAAAAACAAAATTCAAAAACTCTGAAAATTGTTATTTCTGTACCTTGTTCTTGGTTGTAAGCTACTCAAAGGCCTTGGCTTACTTGACTTCGTAACCTGCACATAAGTGTTGAACTGAAAATAACAAGAGTTTTTGAGCGCCCCAGAAGGAGCAGGGAGAGGCAAGAGGCGCAACACACCAAATTCAGGGCCTGTACCAAAGCAAAAACCAAAAACCCCAAAATCCCATGTGCCCTCGGAGTAATCACCAGTTACTATTGTATAACGACTGTGTGACAGGCACAGTACTGTTTTAAAATTTCTGATCTATACAACACCCCATAAGCTAGTTACTGTTGTCCCCATTTTACAGAGGAGAAAACAAGCCCTCCAAAGTTATGGGACTTGACAGTACCACACAGCTAGCATGAGTCAGTTAGTTTAATCTGGTTCCAAAGGTTGTACTCTTTGTACTGACACAGGTTTTAGTAAATGACATACCTAAAAATTCAACCCACTATAAAAAGCCAATAGGGTTATATTTAAGAGAATTCTATTGAAATGCTCCCCTCCCTCACCAGCTCACTTTTAAGTTTTTTTTTATAACTATACCAAAATATCTTTTTTGCAAATTTGACCTTGCTTAAACCTAGGCGATAGGTGACTAGTATGGAGCCAAAGTCTATAGTATGGGGAAAGAGAAAACAGTGATGATCATCTCGTGCGTAGATGTTTATCAGTTGGATGTGTCCATGTACCACATGTTGCTGGAATGATGTGTGGAAATAAGAGACTGAATATTCCCTTCAACTCCTTTATTTATAGAACTGGCTTTTAAGCTGTCATTGAACACAGGGTCTCCCAAAGAACAGGGCAGTAAAACAGGTTGCTAGGCCCACTTAAAGTGTATTACAATATACTTTAATCATGCAAAAAAAGTACAAAAATACTAAAACACATACCCATATGTCCAACACCTGGTTTAAAATGAAGCCTACTTTTCAAGCACAGATTGTTTACAAGTAGCATCACACACATCTCCATTCACAGTGGCAATGTGTGGAGTCACTGCTCTGCTCTCTCCCAACCCTGTTCTGAAGGAAGTGTCCTCCATATCTCATGCCATTTACCTGTCAAAATATCCCACTCTATGAGCCACACCTTAGTTCTTTAATTCTAAAATACACATTTTTTCCCCACATATTAGGATAATCAATGACATAACCACTGTGGGCTATTTTATTGATATTTTATGTCTCTGAAATTGGGATGTGTCTTACAATTGACATTGTATGATCATTTAAACAGCCCATATTAATGGGAAAATTTTTATTTTTCTATTTACACACAGTACTTCAGCTAGCATCTTCGTACACTTAGAGATCAGTGAGGAGTACACTTGAATAAAGTGGGTAAAGCCTGCAAGAAAAATGCATGCCCATATTCTCTTTGCTTGGGAGCTTATTGCAAGAAAACCCAGAAATATGGCATGAGCTAAGATTGGAAGGTAAAGCCTCCTGGAGAACTGAAACCACAATTCACTTGTTCACACTAGAACCTGAGCTGGAGCTCCTCACCGCTTTAAATTTTACTCCTCAAATGGAAGGAGATGTTTGGATTGGTTGGCCACCATCAAATGCAGAGGTCCCCTATTGGACAGGGTTTCAAGCCAAGCATTCCCAGAGATAGTTCAGCTCTCTGATGTCCAACCAGAATGTGGTCACCTGGGGCTGCAGCACTGTTCTTCAGCTCAGTTGGTTATGGTGGCAGGAAGGGCAGGCGGATTTGCTGCCAGTGTACTGGGTAGGAGCCACGGTGGCACACATGAAACAGTTGGTGGTTTGGTTCACCATTCCTGGAATGGAGCTATGGGTGTTCCATGCTCTAGTGCTTCATGGGTTTTCCCCCTCTGCCATCTAAGTACAGCACTCTAGGCATGGCCAGAGCATGGAGGCAGGACGTGTATACCTGTTTCAGAAACATCTTGAAGTCCAAATTGACTAGAGCACAGGGTTTATCTAGGGAAAAAGTGGAGGGACAGGCTAAAAAGAGAGCTTGACTTTTATTTTGTAGTTGGGAGCCACTGAAGGATTTCAGGCAAGGAAGTAGCATGTCCAAAGCAAATCTTTTGATAGATAATTTGGCAGTAGTGTATTAACTCAAAAACTGAAAGCTCTGAGATTTTACCCTTCTTACAAGTTAACATGTCAGCCTGGTTGATTGCCCAAGTCCCTCAGGGCAACACAGTGGGCACTTGCACATGCAGCGGATGTGTTACAGGAAAAGAGCTCCAGAATTAGGCTCCATCTTATATGGAGCTGCTGGTGACCTGCTCATAAGTTTCTCTGGAGAGAGACATTATTGTTTTTCAGGAATGTAAACAAACCTCCTAGAAGGAAGAGGCAAAGTCTTTATTTTTACTACTATGGACTGTCTCAGGAGGGAGGTGTCCAAATTTTACTATCCTAGAATGTCTCTTTATATATTCTTAAGTTGCTGCAAATGCCTGTGCACAAGGACTGCAGACAGTGCAGGTTATGAGATATTCATGAAGAATTATCTAACAACATGATGCAAGGTGGATTGGAAAGGATAGCTGAGGGACAAGAAGATCAGCTAAAAGCAATTGCACCCTAAAGACTCCACTCCAAAACTACTAGATCTTATATCTGAATTCAGCAAAGTTGCAGGATACAAAATTAATACACAGGAATCTGTTGCATTCTTATACAATAATGATGAACTAGCAGAGAAATCAGTAAAACAATTCTATTCACAACTGCATCAAAAAGAATAAAATACCTAGGAATAAACCTAACCAAGGAAGTGAAAGATGTAGACCCCGAAAACTACAAGACACTCATGAGAAAAATTAAAGATACCAATAAATGGAAACACACCCCATGCTCATGGATAGGAAGAATTAATATTGTCAAAATGGCCATCCTGCCTAAAACAATGTACAGATTCAATGTAATCCCTATCAAAATACCAACAGCATTCTTCAACGAACTAGAACAAATAGTTCTAAAATTCATATGGGACTGCAAAAGACCCCAAATAGCCAAAGCAATCCTGAGAAGGAAGAATAAAGCAGGGGGCATTACGCTCCCCGACTTCAAGCTAGCACTACAAAGCCACAGTAATCAAGACAATTTTGTACTGGCACAAGAACAGACCCATAGACCAATGGAACAGACTAGAGAGCCCAGACATAAACCCAAGCATGTATGGTCAATTAATATATGATAAAGGAGTCATGGATATACAATGGGGAAATGACTGCCTCTTCAACAACTGGTGTTGGAAAAACTGGGCAGCTACATGCAAGAGAATGAAACTGGATTATTGTCTAACCCCATACACAAAAGTAAACTCAAAATGGATCAAACACCTGAATGTAAGTCATGAAACCATTAAACTCTTAGACGAAAACATAGGCAAAAATCTCTTGAATATAAACATGAGCAACTTTTTCCTGAATGCATCTCCTCGGGCAAGGGAAACAAAATAAAAAATGAACAAATGGAACTATATCATGCTAACAAGCTTCTGTACAGCAAAGGACACCATCAGCAGAATAAAAAGGCATCCTACAGTTTGGGATAATATATTTGTAAATGACATATCCAACAAGGGGTTAACATTCAAAATATATTTAAAAACTCACATGCCTCAACACCCAAATAACAAATAACCCTATTAAAAAATGGGCAGAAGATATGAAGAGACACTTCTCAAAAGAAGAAATTCAGATGGCCAACAGGCACATGAAAAGATGCTCCACACCGCTAATTATCAGGGAAATGCAGATTAAAACCACAATGAGATATCATCTTACACCAGTTAGGATGGCAACATAGAAAAGACTAGGAACAACAAATGCTGGTAAGGATGCGGAGAAAGGGGAACCCTCCTGCACAGCTGGTGGGAATGAAAACTTGTTCATCCATTGTAGAAAGCAATATGGAGGTTCCTCAAAAGACTCAAAATAGAAATACCATTTGACCCAGGAATCCCACTCCTAGGAATTTACTCTAAGAATGCAGCAGCCCAGTTTGAAAAAGACAGATGCACGCCTATGTTTATCGCAGCACTATTTACAATAGCCAAGAAATGGAAGCAGCCTAAGTGTCCATCAGTAGATGAATGGATAAAGAAGAGGTGGTACATATACACAATGGAATATTATTCAGCCATAAGAAGAAAACAAATCCTACCATTTGCAACAACATCGACGGAGCTAGAGGATATTATGCTCAGTGAAATAAGCCAGGTGGAGAAAGACAAGTATCAAATGGTTTCACTCATCTGTGGAATATAAGAACAAAGAAAAAACTGAAGGAACAAAACAGCAGCAGACTCACAGAACCCAAGAATGGACTAACAGTTACCAAAGAGAAAGGGACTGTGGAGGATGGGTGGGAAGGGAGGGATTAAGGGGGAAAGGGGGCATTACGATTAGCACATATAATGTAGGGAGGGGGCATGAGGAAGGCAGTATAGCACAGAGAAGACAAGTATTCTATAACATCTTACTATGCTGATGGCCAGTGACTGTCATGGGGTATGTGGTGGGGACTTGATAATGGGAGGCGTCTAGTAACCATAATGTTGCTCATGTAATTGTACATTAATGATACCAAAATAAAAAAATTAAATAAATTGAATTGGAAAGCTATCCTATCTGGGAGTGGGAAATTCAGCCTCATTTATTAGAGGTCTTCTCTCTTTTGTAGGGTCTCATGAGAACCCAGAAGAGTTCCATAATATCTGCAAAAAAGAGTGTCATCTCTTTGCTGCATCTTGAAGACAGCTGATAGATACCCTCATATACAAATGCTCATGCCTTCTTGAAGGAGGGCAACTCCACTCTTCTGTGCTGCCAGGCTTCAGGACAGGAATCTAGGCTTAAGATCCTGGGGTCCATCTCCTACAGCTCATTTTACTGTGGGGTTGTTCGTCTGTCCTTAATTTCACTTGCATTTTATTGTGCAGTCTTTTTTTCTATTTGGCCAAGAAAAGTCTCAGCTCCATTTGTTAACAAATCCATTCTTTCTCCACTTACTTGAAATTCTACCTTCATGAGATACTGAAGCCTTTTATATGCTTAGATATGTTATTTAAAAACTTTAGTTCTATTTCATGAATGTTTTGGTTTCAGTTCTGACCACCTATTTCGTACTATTTTAACCTTATAATATATTTCAATATCTGTTCTGATAAAGCTAACCTTTTACCACACTTTTGAAAACACTTTGCAATATCTTATTTATCCCTCCATATGAACTTTAGATTCACTTTTCCGACTTCTAAATCTTGGTATTTTGATTAGGGATTTTCTTAAATGAACAGATTAATTTGAGGTTAAATGATATCTTTATAATGCTGAGTCTCCTCCTCTAAGAACTGAGTCTCAATTTGCTTAAATTTTCTGTTATGGTGTCTTAAAATGTACTTATGAATATTTTATATTTTAATGTTACTATGAGATATTTTTCTTTTGAATTTTAACTGACTTATTGTTTCTATAAGTGAAAATTATTGGGATATATATATCTATGGTAATCCGCCACTTTCTTAAATTCTCTTTCCCCTTCTCCAACTTTATTGTTGTAATTTATATACAATAAAATTTACCCAGTTGTGTGTACAGTTTGATGAATTTTGTAGGTTGTATAGACTTGTGTAACCACTGTCATGATCACAGTATAAAATTCTAACCCTTTTTTTAATGAAGTATAGTTGATGTACAATATTATATTGGTTTCAGGTATAAAACATAGTGAGTTGACAATTATTTACATTATGAAATACCCACCACAATGATTACCATCTGTTACCATACAAAGATATTACAGTATTATTGACTGTGTTCCCTGTGCTGTACATTTCTTCTAACAAGAATTGTATTTTATAATTGGAAGTTTGTACCTCTTTACACCCTCGACCTATTTCACCCATCTCCCCAATCCTCTGGCAACCACCCAGTCTGTTCTCTGTGTTTATGAGTCTGTTTCTGTTTGTTTGTTCATTTGTTTTGTTTTTTAGATTGGATGTATAAGTGAAATCATGTCTTTTTTTGTCTTTCTCTGTCTGACTTACTAAGCATAATACCCTATAAGATCCATCCATGGTGTTGCATAATGGCAAAATTTCATTCTTTTTTTGGTTGAGTAATATTCCATTATGTATATATACACATCTTCTTTATCCATTCATCTATCAGTGGCCAGTTAGGTTGCTTCCATATCTTGGCTATTGTAAATAACACTACAGTAAACATAGGAGTGCATATCTTTTTGAATTAGTGATTTGTTTTCTTTGGGTAAGTTCCTAGAAATAGAATTACTGGATTACATGGTAGCTATAATTTTAATTTTTTGAGGAGTCTGCATACTGTTTTCCAATGACTGAAACAATTTACATTCCAACCAACAGTACACAAGGGTTCCCTTTTCTCCACTTTATCACCAATACTTGTTATTTCTTGCCTTGTTGATATTAGCCACTCTGACTGGTGGGACATGATATCTCATTGTGGTTTTGATTTGCACTTCTCTGATGCTTACTGGTGTTGAGCGTCTTTCCATGTGTCTGTTGACCATCTGTCTGTCTTCTTTGGAAAATGTCTATTCATGTCCTTTGCCCATTTTTAAATCAGATTTTTGGAGTTTTTGGTGTTGAATTATATGGGTTCTTTACATTTGGATATTAGCCTCTTATCAGATATATCATTTACAAATATATTCTTCCATTCAGTAGGTTGACTTTTAATTTTGATGTTTCGTTTGCTGTCCAGAAGCTTTTAAGTTTGATGTAGGCCCACTTGTTTATTTTTGCTTTTGTTTCCCTTGCCTGGGGAGACATATCCAGAAAAAAATTGCTGATGCCAATGTTCAAGAGTTTACTGCCTATATATTTTTTAGAAGTTTTATGGTTTCAGGTCTTAATATTTAAGTCTTATTCCATTTCAAGTTTATTTTTGTGTGAAGTGTAGACAGTGGTGCAGCTTTATTCTTTTGCATGTAGCTCTCCAGTTTTCCCAGCATCATTCATTGAGGAAACTGCCTTTTCCACATTGTATATGCTTACCTCTTTTGCATACATGAATTGACCATATAGACATGGGTTCATTTTTGGACTGTCTATACTGTTCCATTGACAGGTCTATTTTTGCACTAATACCATGCAATTTTGATTACTGTAGCTTTATGGTATAGTTTGAAATCAAGGACCAAAATACCTCAGCTTTGTTCTTTCTCAAGATTGCTTTGGTTATTTGGGGTCTTTTCTGGTTCCATACAAATTTTAGGATTATATGCTCCAGTTCTGTGAAAAATTACATTAATATTGTGATAGAGATTGCCTTGAATGTAGATTGCTTTGGGCAGTATAGCCATTTTAACAATATTAATTCTTCCTATCTATGAGCATGAAATACCTTTCCATTTATTTGTGTCTTCTTCAGTTTCTCTCATCAAAGTCTTATATTTTTCACAGTACAGATCATTCACCACCTTGGTTAGATTTATTCCAAGGTATTTTATTCTTTTTGATGCAATTGTAAATGGCATTGTTTTCTTAATTTGTCTTTCTGACACTTTGTTGTTTGTATATACAAATGCATCATATTTCTGTATGTTGAGTTTGTATCCTGTGGCTTTAATGAATTCATTTACTAGTTCTAGTAGTTTTTGGAAGAGCCTTTAGGGTTTTCTATATACAGTATCATGTCATCTGTATATAATAACCTTTTTACACCTTCCTACCAATTTAGTTGCTTTTTATTTCTTTTTCTCTTTCTGATTGCTATGGATAGGACTTCCAGGACTATGTTGAATAAAAGTAGTGAGAGTGGGCATGCTTGTCTTTTTCTTGATCTTAGAGAAAAAAGCTTTTAGCTTTTCACCATTGACTATGATGTTAACTGTGGATTTGTCATATAAGGCCTTTCTACTTTGAGGTGTATTCCCTATATACCCACATTGTTGAGAGTTTTTATCATGAATGGATGTTAAATTTTGGCAAAAGTTTTTTAGGATCCATTGTGATGATAATATTGTTTTTATCCTTTTTGTTAATGTGATATGTCACATTGATTTGTGGATGTTGAGCCATCTTGCATACCTGAATTAAATTCCACTTGGTTGTGGTGAATAATCCTTTTAATGTGTTTTTGAATTCCATTTAGTGATATTTTTGTTGAGGATTTTGAAATGTATGTTCATTAAGAATATTGGTCCATAATTTTCTTTTTATGTAGTGTGTTGTATTTTGGCATCAGGGTAATGCTGGCCTCATAGAATGAGTTTGGAAGCAATCCTTCCTCTTCAATTTTTTGGAATTGAAGAAGATAGGTATTAATCTTTAAATGTTTTGTAAAATTCACCTGTGAAGCCATTCTGGTCCTAGAATTTTGTTTGTTGGGAATTTTTTTGTTCATATTCAGTTTTGTTACTAGTAATCAGTCTGTTCAGATTTTCTATATCTTTCTGGTTTAGTCCTGAAAGATTGCATGTTTTTAAGAATTTATCCATTTCTTCTCGGTTGTCCAATTTGTTGGCATATAATTTTCCATAGTAACCTCTTATAACATTTGTATTTTTGTGGTGTCAGTGGTAACTCTCCTGTTTCATTTGTGATTATATTTACTTGAGTCCTCTCTTTTTTTCTTGATGAATCTGTTATGAACTTTGTTTATATTTTCAAAGAACTTGCTCTTTCAATTTTTTCTTTTATAAATACTATTTAAAATTTTTTAGAATTTATGTACATATATAAACACAAATCTTACTGTACAGCTCAATGCATTTTGGCATGTGTGTGTGTATATATATATATATTCATGTAGCCATCATTGTATTGTTTTGTTAGTCTCTTTCATTTATTTCCTTTCTGATCATTATTATTTCCTTCCTTCTACTAACTTTGGAGTTCTTTTTCTGGTTCCTTTAGGTGTAGGGTTAGATTACTTATTTGAAATTTGTTTTGTTTTTTGATGTAGGCCTGTATTGTATAAACTTCCCTCTTAGAATTGTTTTTTGTTGCTTTCCAAAGATTTTGAAACATTGTTTCTATTTTCATTCATTTTCTGGTATTTTTCATTTCATCTTTGATTTCTTCTTTGACCCCTTGGTTGTTATTAACATATTTAGCCTCCACATGTTTGTGCTTTACCAGGTGTTTTTCTTGTAATTGATTTTTGTTTTTACTGTTGTGGTCAGAAAAAGATACTTGACATGATTTCCTCATCTCATTCTCTTAAATTTATTGACTTGTTTGGTAGCCTACATGTGATCTATCCTAAAAAACATTCCATTTTAATGTGAAAATAATGTATATCCTGCTGTTTTGGGTTGGAATGTTTTATATGTCTCTATTAAGTAAATCTGGTCTAATGTGTCATTCATCCCTGTTTCCTTATTGGTTTTCTGTCTGGATGACCTACCCATTGATGTAAGTGGGGTGTTAAAGTCACCTAGTAATATTGTATTACTCTTAATTTCTCCCTTTATGTCTGTTAATGTTTGCTTTATATATTTAGATGCTCCTCTGTTGAGTTCATAGATACCTAAAATTGTTTTATATTGCTGGACTGAACTCTTTATTAGTATATATCCTTGTGTCTCTTTTTACACTCTTTGTCTTAATGTCCATTTTGTCTTATATAAGTACTGTTATCCCAGCTTTTTTTTTCCATTTCCATTTGTATGAAATATCTTTTCCATCCCTTCAGTTTCAGTCTGTGTGTATCTTTAGGTCTAATGCAAGTCTCTTGTGGGAAGGTTATAGATGGGTCTTTCCTTTTTAATCCATTCAGCCACCCTATGTCTTTTGATTGGAACATTTAGTCCATTTACATTTAAAGTAATTATTGGTAGGTATGTAATTTATTGCCATTTTGTTAAATGTTTCCTGGTTGTTTTTATAGTTCTCCGATATTTTCTTCTTCTCTTCCCTGGTGTGTGATAACTTTCTTTAGTATATGCTGAGATCCTTTTCTCTTTACTTTCTCTATATCTATTATGTTTTTGGTTTGTGATTACCATGAATTTCATATATGACATCCTATATATATAGCAGCCTATGTTAAGTTGGTGATCACTTAGGGACAAACATATTCTAATAGCACTATATTGTTACTCCCCCTTCTCCATATTTTATGAATATAATGTCTTATTTTGCACCTTTTTATATAGTGATTACCTTAACCAATTTTTTAGACATACTTGATTTAACTACTTTGGTCTTGTAATGTTCATATTAACTTTTAAGTGATTGATATAGCACCTTTACTATATGTTGCTTTTATCAATGATATATTTTTCCTTCATAATATTCTTGTGTCTAGTATTTTAATATTCAAACTCTAGAGTCAGCTGAGTGGGGGGGGTGAATGCCTTTAACTTAAGTATATCTGGAAAATTTTTTATCTTTCTTTTCCTTCTAAATGAAAACCTTGCTGGGTAGAGTATTCTTAGTCAGAGATTTTTTTCCCTTTCAGCACTTTGAATATTTCATGCCACTCCCTTCTAGCCTGTAGGGCTTTTACTGAAAAATCAGGTGAAAGCTTTGTGGGGTTTCTTTTGTATGTAACATGTTGCTGTTCTCTTGCTGCTTCTATTTTTTATTTATTTATTATTATTAATGTACAATTACATGAGCAACATTATGGTTACTTGACTCCCCCTATTATCAAGTCCCAACCACATGCCTCATTAATCACTGTCCATCAGCGTAGTAAGATGCTATAGAATCACTACTTGTCTTCTCTGTGTTATACTGCCTTCCGCATATCCCCCCGCTACATTATGTGTGCTAATAGTAATACCCCTTTTTCCCCATTATCCCTCCCTTCCCACCCATCTTCCCCAGTCCCTTTCCCATTGGTAACTGTTAGTCCATTCTTGGGTTCTGTGAGTCTGCTGCTGTTTTGTTCCTTCAGTTTTTTCTTTGTTCTTACACTCCACAGATGAGTGAAATCACTTGATACTTGTCTTTCTCCGCCTGGCTTATTTCACTGAGCATAATACCCTCTAGCTCCATCCATGTTGTTGCAAATGGTAGAATTTCTTTTCTTCTTATGGCTGAATAATATTTCATTGTGTATATGTACCACATCTTCTTTATCCATTCATCTACTGATGGACACTTAGGTTGCTTCTATTTCTTGGCTATTGTACATAGTGCTGTGATAAACATAGGGGTGTAATATGACTTTTTCAAACAGGGCTGCTGCATTCTTAGGGTAAATTCCTAGGAGTGGGATTCCTGGGCCAAATGGTATTTCTATTTTGAGTTTTTTGAGGAACCTCCATATGGCTTTCCACAATGGTTGAACTAATTTACATTGTCACCAGCAGTGTAGGAGGGTTCCACTTTCTCCACATCCTCGCCAACATTTGTTGTTTGTCTTTCGGATGTTGGCCATCCTAACTGGTGTGAGGTGATATCTCATCGTGGTTTTAATTTGCGTTTCTCTGATGACTAGTGATGTGGAGCATCTTTTCATGTGTCTGTTGGCCATCTGAATTTCTTCTTTGGAGAAGTGTTAGTTCATATCCTCCACCCATATTTTAATAGAGTTATTTGCTTTTTGGGTGTTGAGGCATGTGAGTTATTTATACATTTTGGATGTCAACCCCTTATCGGATATGTCATTTATAAATATATTCTCCCATACTGTAGGATGCCTTTTTGTTCTCCTGATGGTGTCCTTTGCTGTACAGAAGCTTTTTAGCATGATGTAGTCCCATTTGTTCATTTTTTATTTTGTTTCCCTTGCTTTCCCGAGGAGATGCGTTCAGGAGAAAATTGCTAATGTTTATACTCAAGAGATTTTTGCCTATGTTTTCGTCTAAGAGTTTAATGGTTTCATGACTTACATTCAGGTGTTTGATCCATTTTGAGTTCACTTTTGTGTATGGAGTTAGACAATAATTCAGTTTCATTCTCTTGCTTGTAGCTGTCCAGTTTTGCTGACACCAGTTGTTGAAGAGGCTGACATTTCCCCATTGTATATCCATGGCTCCTTTATCATATATTAATTGACCATACATGTGAGGGTTTATATCTGGCCTCTCTAGTCTGTTCCATTGTTCTATGGGTCTGTTCTTGTGGCAGTACCAAATTGTCTTGATTACTGTGGCTTTGTATTAGAGCTTCTCCAGGATTGCTTTGGCTATACGGTGTTTTGTGGTTCCATATCAATTTTAGAACTTTTTGCTCTTAATTCGTTGAAGAATGCTGTTGATATATTGATAGGATTGCATTGAATATGTGGATTGCTTTAGGCCAGATGGCCATTTTGAATACATAATTCTTCCTATCCATGAGCATGGCATGTGTTTCTATTTATTGGTATGTTCTTTAATTTCTCTCTCCAGTGTCTTGTAGTTTTCAGGGTATAGGTCTTTCACTTCCTTGCTTAGGTTTATTCCTAGGTATTTTATTCTTTTTGATGCGATTGTGAATGGAATTGTTTTACTGATTTCTCTTTCTGCTAGTTCATCATTAGTGTATAAGAATGCAACAGATTTCTGTCTATTAATTTTGTATCCTGTAACTTCACTGAATTCAGATATTAGATCTAGTAGTTTTGGAGTGGATTCCTTAGGGTTTTTTATGTACAATATCATGTCATCCGCAAACAAGGACAGTTTAATTTCTTCCTTGCCAATCTGGATGCCTTTTATTTCATTGTGTTGTCTGATTGCTGTGGCTAGGACCTCCAGTACTGTGTTGAATAAAAGTGGGGAGAGTGGGCATCCCTGACTTGTTCCCCACCCTACAGGAAAAGCTTTTAGCTTCTTGCTGTTAGGTATACTGTTCGTTGTACATTTGTCATATATGGCCTTTATTATGTTCAACATAGGTACTTGCCCTCTATACCCATTTTGTTGAGAGTTTTTATCATGAATTGATGTTGAATTTTGTTGAATGCTTTTTCAGCATCTATGGAGATAATCATGTGGGGTTTTTTTACTGCTTTTGTCTCAGGGGTCCTGGTGGAGCATCCCATTCTCCACAGTAGCTGGAGTCAGCCTCCCAGAACGTCATCTGTCCCTGGTGTCTAGCCCTCCTAATCACCAGGACCCAATGTAATGCGGGCTCGTGCTACTGGAGCAGATCTCCTTGGCCAGGTGTGCAACAATCCTGGGCTCCTATCTCCTCCCCACTCTGTTCCTCTTTCTCCCACCTGTGGGCTGGGGTTGAGGGAGGTCTTGGGTCCTGCTCAATCACTGCTCTGCTTCTTTACCCTTTTCTGTGTTGTCTTTTCTTCCCCAGGTGTAGGGGGTCTGTTCTGCAATCTTCAGGTCATTTTCAGGTTTAGTTATATTTGCTGTATTTCTTTTTTTATGTGTTTTTGGGAGGAGGTTTCCAGCTTGCCTTCCTATTCCTCAGTCTTTTTCTCTTAGCATACATCCCTTTTATAATAATTTTTAATGGTTAAAGTAATAAAAGTACCCCACCAGAAGCATGTCAACAGTTCCAATACTACAGGATCCCTCATGTGTTCCTTTTTTAGTCATTGGCATGTGCCCTCCCTCACTTCCTTCAGTGCTTAACCCCTGGAAACCACTAATATGTCCTCTATTTCTAAAATGTATCATTTCAAGAAGTGTTATGTAAATGGAATCAGAGTGTGTAATCTCTTGGAGTTGGCTTTCTTTACTCAGCAGATTCCCTGGAGATCCATTGACTTTGTTGAGTGTGTCAGTAGTTGGTTCCTTCTTACTGCTCGAGAGTACTCCAAGGTATAATGTGCTGTGGTTTGTTTAACCATTCACCTGTTGGATGACATCCAGTTTTTAGCTCTTACAAATAAAGCTGCTGTGAACACTTTTGTACTTGTTTTTGTGTGAACATAATTTTTTATTTGGGGGGATAAATGCCCAGGAGGACAGTTGTTGGGTCACATGGTAATTGCTTGTTTACTTTTAGAAGAAACTGCCAACCTCTAGTTTTCCAGAGTGGCTGTTCCAGTTTCTCCACATCTTCATCAGCATTTGGTGGTGTAACTATTTTTTATTTTAGCTGTTCTGATGGGTGTATAGTAATATCTCCCTGTGGTTTTAATTGGCATTTCCCTGGTGACTAATGGTGTCAAACATCTCTTCACATGTTTATTTGCTGTCTGTATGTCCTCTTTGGAGAAGAGTCTCTTCGTCTCTTCATTTCCTTTGCCTGTTTCTAATTGTTTGGGTGTTGGTTTTTGTTTGTTTTTTAAACTCTGTTTATTTCCCCAGCATCACCCCCTTCCTCCTTTCTTATTCTTTTCGTAAAAAATTTTTGGCCTGTACCATCTATTAGGCTTTTGTCATACAGAGACAAAAGACAAAGACTTTGCCTTGAAGCAATTGACAATTTTGAGGAGGAAACAAATAAGCAGGGTTCTGTATAGGAGACACACCTACTTCCCATCAAGAGACTCATCGAAGGTTTGCTTCCTGGAGGAGGTAACATCCTATCAGCATTTGGAGGCATGGATGTATTATTACACTTTATTTATATTATACTGTCTTTATATTTAGGACATTAATATAGTAAGAAATATATACTGCCTTCTAAAAGCTCCAGGGGCATCATTCTTTTTAAGTAATTAATTATGTGAACTTGTCATTAACTTATGGTTAGCAAACACTGAACACAAAATATCCTGACTTCTTGAGGATTCTAAGAGAGAGACTACAGCATCCCAGACCCCAAAGATGTATGACCTAAGAACCATAACCAGCAGACAGTTGATTACAGAAACTCATTTTTAGTAGCAAGGGAAATTAAGAAATTAATCCTCACCAGGACCTTGGAAGGTTTCTTGGAAGAAGGAGGATTTAAACTGAGATTTGAAAAAGGAGTAGAAATTCAACAGGTGGATATAAAAGGGAACAAATTTGTTATACACTCATAGGTCCCTGCATGTTATAGACTGCTGGGTCCCCATCTTGCTCTTACCCACAGAGTTGCTCTAAGGTCCTGGACCTAATGTCAGAGTCCATGATTTGCTAATGGCTCCTGTTGAAAAGATTGCTAGTGGAAGTCAAGTCTAGTGTTAGGATGAGATCCACAATCTAATTTTAGGTAATCCTTAGTCTTACAGATAGATGGACTAAGGCCTAGAAAAAGTCAAATTCAGCCCATCGTTGTTGCCCCTGTCAACCAGCCCAGCATATATGTTTTGTCTAGAAAGTTTCCAGACCAAGCCAGGGAAGTGGTGTGGATTTCCTGCTATCGCCTAACTAAAAATAAAAAATGAATTGGTGAAAATAAAGTGTTACAAAGTGAATGGGGAGTACTTGTTTTAAAACATTGCTATTTATCTCATATGTAATTTTTAAAAATCTCTTTGAAGAATACAGTTTTTTGTATATACTCTGAGATAAACCACATTTACCAAGTAACTTACAGAGCATCAAGAAAAGACAAAGTAAGCCAGCTTTACAAGCCTCTGTTAAGTAGAGATTAGAATGGATAAGAGGCTGGAAGATATTAGTGAGATGGGGAGAAAGTCCAGTCAGATTTCTTCTCTCAGAGGAAAAGAAAGGCGTCATGTACTGTAGCATAAGCAAAATTATCAGGAAGTCAAGGTCTAACTATGAAGTAAACTAAAATGTCGCATGATTTTGAAGAATTTATGACTGTAATAAAGGATATTCTATCTCCCACACTATCTTTAAGTGACACACGAATCAAGATACTAGATCTGTAGAGAAAGAGGTTGTGTGGCCCATTGCAGTGAATAATATTTGCATAACCACCATATTATAACTGCTATTCATTGGCTTTTCAGCTTTTAGAATCCACTTATAGATAAAATAGAGGAGACAAATGTGTTTATAGAGCAAGAATGTAATGTAATCAATCGCAGCAATGTACAAACAAACTGAGAATTGGAAATGGGGCGAGGAGCGTGGCCGGGGCTAATGCTCATCTTATGTGCCAAGAAGCCAAATGCTGAGCATCGCTGATAAACGAGTAAGCTGAGATTTTAAGTTTATTACTTCAGTTAAAAACTGGGTAACTAATAGAAGAATTAAAAAGAATATTGTAGCTATTTGAAGGGGTCAGGACATGCCACTCTAAAATGTGCCACTTAGGCATACCAATTGCTTTGAACCAAAGACAGTCGCAAAACTGCCACTGCAGGAAGGACTGCCTCGCCTCCCCTTTCTGCCTAAAATCAAGTCACTGAATCCCCTCGAAGAAAGGTGCCCTCCCTATGCCAGGAAGAAAAGGGTGATCTTTGACCAATGACCAGTAGCACCAAAAATGGACCTATATGAACAAATCTGCTAAAATAGCCCTCATCTTCCTTTAATTCCCCCATTTATTTCTTCCTCACTTTCCCACAATTTACTATCCCTAGTCCAAGCCCCTTTGTGCTGTCACATCCCCATAATTTATCATTCTTTGTGTTAAAAGGTATTTAAGGTTTGGGCCTAACAGCTTCTGCATGTGATTGTTTTCCTTTTGAAGACACCCCTGTACACACAAATATATTAAATAAAATATATATGTTTTTCTTCTCTTAATCTGTTTTGTGTCAGTTAATTCTTAGACTAGCTACAGAATCTAAGAGAGTAGAAGGAATATTTCCTTCCCTGAACGCTCCAAAACTGGAAGGGCTGGAATGGGGAGGGGAAGAAATATAAATTAAATCAAAATTTTCAGGATTGGCAATTAGTTGATAATGTCTAAAGAAACAGCAATGTAAGTATGAGTTATGAAGATAATCCCCAGAGCTAAAAACAGAAGTGGTTGTCACTGGTAACCTCCGGAAAGTGTGACTGGAAGTAAGCAGGGATCAGGCAGAGACACAATTTTAATGTCATATAAGCAACTGCTTGATTTGTTCAGAGGAGCAATGTGACAATCAGATATCCCAGTGAATTCTAGTTAGTTAGTTTTTAAAATACTAGTTAAACACTTCAGTGATGGGGAAATACTAAGTGTAATTGCAGGTATTTCATTACATAACAAAATGTAGCTGGTAAGCATTTTTTATTTTCCTAAATATGCCCTTACGCAGGAAAAAGATCTGGTTCAACTCTGATATAAATAGGTGAATGCCATTTTGTTAAGAGAGATCTTGGATTTATTTGAGGTGAGACAGAATGAGCTGCTATGAGATACGTCTGAAAGGTGTAAAATCTCTGGAATGCTCTGGAATATCATCTATTTAATACAACTTTTAAGCTCTTGCCTTGTGTAAGTATTTCAACTTATTTTCCCCCTGAGAATACATCTCTGATTTTATAATGCCAATCATTGAAAACCAGCATTTATTAAATAAACATTTGCTTTGGAGATACCTATGTCCAAGGTTGGAGCCAGACTCCAGGATCACACCTCATGGGTTGTGGGTGGCATGCTGACCAGGATGTGCGGTCTGGGGAACATGTAATGCCATGTATCTGCAGTGCCATCCTGTGGTTGTGATGCTAATTAGAGCATGTTTTCATTTTCTTCTTTCCAGGAAGGCCCTTATGTCTACTTATCCTTAGTAGGAAACATTGCAGATGCTGATGACTTGATTGCTTCATTGTGTAAGTAATTTAAAATGTTTGCATTTAAAATATTTCAGGAGATGAAATGCAAGTGTGTCTGTCAATTAAGTGAGTACCAGTGTCACATATGTGATTTCATTTACATGAAATGTCCAGAATAGGTGAATCTATAGAGACAGATTATAGATTAGTGGTTGCCTGGAGATGGGAAGGGGACTGGGAGGGATGGAGAATGACTGGGTTTCTTTTTGGGGTAATGAAATGTTCTTAGATTATACTGATTCAAATCTGACACTTTACTAAAACCCACTGAATATTACGCATTAAGTGGGTGAATTGTAACGCAGGTCAATTATATCTCAATAAAGCTGTATATGAAAAATGTAGTGAACACAGATTGAAAAGCTTACAGTATTTAAACTGGGTGTTTTTCATACTTTTAATATCAGCTTTCATGTATATATATCTGTAGTCTTCAGATAATTTCCAAAAATCTTCCTGCTCTGGAGAGATATTAACTAGTTTTCCCTATCTTCTTCATGCTCACTGTAAATCAGTCAACATTCAGTAAATTAGTATGGACCCCCTTCAATGTACTATGTCAATTTTGACAAATAAATAAACCATGCAACAGCAGGGTCCTTTGCCACTATTATCGAACTGCCTTGTGCAGGATTAATTCTTTCAGATTTTGCATCTAAAATTCTGTATTGTTACCTCATTTCTTCCATGGCTCTGAAATAATATCCTCCAGCCAGGATCTGTGTTGGGCTCTTGCTCACCACTAGTGTTAGAGAATTGAGTCATGTACAGTTAATGCTTCTCTAAGCAAAGCACGGATCCTCTTTGATGCCTCTCGGATCCTGGCTAGCGGCAGCTCAGGGAGCCTGAGCCCCCAGGCCTTCAGGGACTGAGTGAAAGGCAGCTGTCCTGGTGAGCAGGCCAGATTAAATCGTGGGCGTGCTCGAGAATTGCTAGGGAAGCCCAAGGGCTGAGGGGCCCCAGCCTAAACCATTGTCCTCGCACCCTGGTGGCCCCATCTACCATCAAAAAAAGCGAACAGCCCACATTTGGCTCAATCCCATGAAATGTGAATGTCTAACACAACCTTTATTAGTCATCTCCGATTTATATTTTTGCCTTTAAAAAGTGAAAACTCAAATAATGGTGACATCCTTTATTCTCTAGAAAGTGGAATCCAATAGATAAGGTAAAGTAGTGCTTCCGGACTTTAAAGTACACATAATCACCCGAGGCCTCTGTTGAAATACAGATTCTGATTCAGAGGGTCCAGGGTAAAGCTTTTCAGGTGCTGATGTGTGGACTGCCCGTTGATTCACCAGGAGGTAGAGCTGAGCTATAAACATTATGTAGACCCTGTTAAAGAAAAAAATCATTCATGATGTTTGTTAAACATGGTAAGGAAGAATTTATTTACAAGATATCACCATAGTGGGGGGTTCTACAGTTAGGGGAGAGGGGAAAGAGGTCCGGCTCTAATCCAAATACAACAAGGACAGGTGGGAATTTATGGCCAAGTTTCAGGGTTGGGGTCAGTGGATGGAAAATTACTGAGAAGAAACATCGAGGCTAGAGAGATTCTTGGTAGAATGACTCAAGAGGACCTTGCTGAAGGCAGGCCAAGGTAATAAGAAACAGAGGGGTGGGGGCTGAGGAATTTGATCAGATATCTGCACACCCATGTTCATAGCAGCAGTATCTACAACAGCCAAGATATGGAAAAAACCTAGGTGTCCATCCAAGGATGAGTAGATAAAGAAGATGTGGTACATCTCTGTGGTATGTATATATGCAGTGGAGTATTATTCAGCCATAAAAAAGGAAGGAAATCCTGCCATTGTGACAACATGGGTGGACCTTGAGGGCATTACACTCAGTGCAATCAGGCAGACAGAGAAAAACAGTTACTGTATGATCCCTGTTACATGTGAATCTAAAAACAAAATCCCCAGACTCACAGATAAAGAGATCAGATTGTGCTTAACAGAAATGAGGAGTTGGGGGAGGAGGAATTGGAGGAAGGTGGTCAAAAGGTACAAACTTCCAGTTGTAAGAGGATATGGGGCTATGATGTACAGCATGTGACTAGTTACCACCTCTCTGTGGTATAGAGGAAAGTTGTTGAGAGTAGATCATCAGAGTTCTCATCACAAGGAAGAAAACTATTTTTCTTATTTTTGTACCTATATGAGACAACAAATGTTAACTTACTGTGGTAACAATTTCACAGTATATCTAAGTCAAGTCATTTTACTGTATACCTTAAACTTTAAGAGTGCTGTATGTCAATTATATTGCAGTAAAACTAGGGGAAAGAAGAATGATCAGATGCCAAGAATGGAGGATTTTCACTAAACTGACTCAGCAGGATTCTAACTAAACCCAAATTTACCAACCAGGGACAGAGCCCAAGGCTAAGGCCTTGTGTGAAGAGGGCTGGGAGGAGCCTGGCCAGAGCTTGGTCTGGAGGAGTCTGTCACCCCCACCATCACCTAATCTCCGCTCTGCCATGAAGAGAGCAGCCTGGGCTCATGTGCTGGGAACCTACTCCAGCCTTCACTGTGCATCTTTCTCTCCAACCTCTGCCTAAGCCTGGTAGTCAGTCAGAGAATTAATGAAATGATCACATAATTAGGTTTACTGATGCTTTTTGGCCTTTAAATATGCCATCTCAGTGTTTACTGGTTAAAGTCCAGCAGTAGAGGAGATGCCAGAGGCTTGATGTGCTGGGGCTGCAGGAGAGCAGGGCCTGCCTTTACTGTCTCCCCTCACCCTGCTCTCCAGCTTTGGCCCCCGTGCAAACACACACACACACACGCACAGAAACACACACTCGGTCGTCTTCAGTTTTGCTGAACTACCTGTAGTTTCAGACCTCATGTGTTCGCTCAGCTCCAGGCCTTTGCTTGTGCTCCTCCCTGACACACTCTCCTCCTTCACCCAGTTCAAGTCATTATGTGCAGAATCTCAAAACAAACCCAAACTCACAGAGAAAGAGTCAGAGCTCTTGTAGTGTGAGGCCTGAAATTAAGATCCAGTATTATGTGTGCCTTCACATATCGTAAAATCCAGAAGGCCTCAAATGGCCTGATGGCAGGTCCCCTCCCAACTCTGCTTCTGCACAGTGATGCCGGGGTTCTTGTTCATGGAGTCTAAGAATGAACTTTGCAAACACTCAAGGTAGGAGAGCAAGTTAGAGGCTTTTATTTAGAGAGAAAGCGAGAGGACAGAGCTCCCGGCTCATGCCAGGAGGGGACAAGAGAGCCCTGGGGTGGTGCTTTATCCAGGGTTTTATAGGCGGTTGAGGGACAGAGGGCTAGGGATGCACACCTGCTAAGTGGTCCCAAAATATTTATTTTTGAAGAGACATTAATTTTCTTATTAGTCTCCCTGGTTATTTACAAGAAATTTACCACTCTGATTTTCTCCCAGGATAGCAGCTTCCTGGTCTGGAAGCATATCACTCAAGGCTGCCTGCTGAGTTATTGCCTGTTTGTTAAAGAGTATGTTAGGAAACTTACTTTTTAACTAATTGGGTTTCAAAATGCAATCTGATCTTCAAGATGGACTCCTTCCTCTTTTTACTAGTTGTTGTGGGCTTGCTTGTTAAATTGCTCAAGTTGCAGATCACTTGACTAGGGCTGGAGGAGGAAAAGCATCACCTGGATAAACTCAGAAAAACAAGTTGGGCCCCCAGCGGGCCAGAGCAAATCCCACAATGGGTTATCTTGCTTTGTTTATTCCAGAGGCCCTCACCCTGCTCTGTCTGAGCCCGTGTTCCCTGCCTCAACAGGGACCAGGTACAGTGCCTGCATGCCCCTGAGTACTGGGCTTGAGTTTCCTGCACACCCTCAGAATGTTAAAAGGAGCCTGTCACCTCCTGCTGCAGGAACCAGAGGGCACTCTATCCTCTTGTTGACAAAACCTGCCTCCCACTGCTCCTCCTGTTCACTCCGTTTTCAACCACAAGCCCCATGTAGCCCTGGCGGCACCTTGTACTCCTTCCACAGGCTGAGTGTACATGGCCAGTAAACCTCCATCAGCCTCATGGGTCCAATGTTGCATGTTGTATGTTTCACCGTCCCCGTGACCCTAGCTGGAATCCCTCCTTCACCAACAGGGTGAAGAGAAAGTGATCAGAACACCTCATCTCCCTCATCTGGCTTAAGTGCTATGTCCTCCCTGTCCCTGTACTTTGTTCCCATCACTGACCGCACCAGAATGTGAGCCACCAGTGGGCCGACTTTGTGCTCCAGCTGACACTGTGTTCTGGAGGCCCGGCGCACACAGAGCCTCCCATGCGCTCTGAAAGGTCTGTGGAATTACAGAATGAATGAAGATGATGTTTTGAATGTCTAAACACTGACATCTTAGTGCCTAAAGCACTGATATTTTACTTAAATGATATTTCCTTAGATTTTGGATACACTAGAGGGTACATTTCAACTCTTATATGTATATATTTCAATTTGGAGAAAAAACTGCTTTGACTGTTATGTTCTTTATCAGTTAGTTCATGGCTGCAGTTGGCTAAGGACAGGCCGGACAGCTCTGCATGGCCGTGCACAGTCTCCTCAGCATGTGCCTGTCACCTCACTGAATGCCTGCTCCTGTTGACTGGCTGTCCTTTCTCTCAGGACAGCCTTCCCTTAGAACCTATGTCCCTGGCCCTGAGGGATCCTGACTCTGGCCATTAAGGGATAGAGCTTTGGCCCTGCTCAAACCAATCCAGTAACAGAGCTAATTTTTGATCATTCATACCTTTTCTAAACAATGTGAGAACAATATTGAGAAGGAGGGAAGAGGTAGGGACTTTCATTTTTTTACTACGACCATTTGAAATCTTAGGACCAGCATGTATTATTTTGATAAGAGAGAAAGAGAAGGAAAGAGGTAAGATAAAAGGAGGGATGTAGGAAGGGAAGGGAACCCAGCGCATGGCTCTCAGTCCAGCTCCAGCAAAGACTTTCTGACTTCATAGTGCTTTCTCTAAGAAACCATCAGATAATGGGGCCTGCAAAGATTTCTTAGGGCATACCTCCTCCCTACTCAGCGCGATTGAGGCTTTTGGGGGGCTGTTGTCGGTGAGTCCTGCCTGTGCAGCACACTGAAGCACCCCCTTGTCCATTTGGATCCATGCGAGAGTCCAGGCTCTATCATTCTTCCTGCGCCCCACAGCCCCCGCAGCAGTCAAATTTTCTCTAATTATTAATAAACACATTTTAATAAACATCCTTAATAGAAATGTCCCCACATCTATACTATACTTACAGATTTTATACTGAAATTTTGAAATACGGAATTGTAATGCATTTACCAAGATAATGATTAAATTTTGTCTTTGAATGAATTTTGAATTCTGCTACTTCTATGAGAAGGGAGTGGATGGGGATACCTATGTGAAAGCACTTTGGAAACTGAATTATTTTACAGATAGGATATGATGTTGTGATTACTGCACCTGGGGGCAAAACCATTTTATTCTTAGTGCTTCTCCTGCTTTCCACAAAGGACTGATGAAGAAGGGACAGATCAGCAGTGGACTTTTTTATCTCCTCTTTGAGGGAAGAAAAGGGCATTTCCATTGCCTGTTGCAACAATTATTGCCAGAGGAGTAACAAAATGTATTTTGTTTATAGGGAAGGAATATAGCAAAGCAGATGCAAGGTGGCTTCATTTTTCTTTATATTGGTATCATTAATCTACAATTACATGTGCAATATTATGGTTACTAAACTACCCCCTTCATCAGGTCCCCCCACCAACCCCATTACACTCACTGTCCATCAGCGTAGTGAGATGCTATAGAACCCTTACTTGTCTTCTCCGAGTTGTACAGCCCTCCCCGTGCACCCCAAACATGCTGTCTGCTAATTATAATGCCCCTTTTTTCCCCTTATCCTTCCCTTCCCTCCCATCCTCCCCAGTCCCTCTCCCTTTGGTAACTGTTAGTCCATTCTTGGGTTCTGTGAGTCTGCTGCTGTTTGTTCCTTCAGTTTTTTTCTTTGTTCTTATACTCCACATATGAGTGAAATCATTTGATACTTGTCTTTTTCGACTTGGCTAATTTCACTGAGCATAATACCCTCTAGCTCCATCCATGTTGTTGCAAATGGTAGGATTTCTTTTCTTCTTATGGCTGAATAATATTCCATTGTGTATACTACATCTTTATTCATTCATCTACTGATGGACACTTAGGTTGCTTCCATTTCTTGGCTATTGTAAATAGTGCTGCGATAAACATAGGGGTGCATCTGTCTTTTTCAAACAGGACTGCTACTTTCTTAGGGTAAATTCCTAGGAGTGGGATTCCTGGGTCAAATGGTATTTCTATTTTGAGTTTTTTGAGGAACCTCCATACTGCTTTCCACAATGGTTGAATTAATTTGCATTCCCACCAGCAGTGTAGGAGGGTTCCCCTTTCTCCACATCCGAGCCAACATTTGTTGTTGTTTGTGTTTTGGATGTTGGCCATCCTTACTGGTGTGAGGTGGTATCTCATTGTGGTTTTAATTTGCATTTCTCTGTTGATTAACGAAGTGGAACATCTTTTCATGTGCCCGTTGGCCATCTGAATTTCTTCTTTGGAGATGTGTGTGTTCATGTCCTCTGCCCATTTCTTAATTGGATTATTTGCTTTTTGTTTGTTGAGGGGTGTGAGTTCTTTATATATTTTGGATGTCAACCCCCTATCAGATATATCATTTATGAATATATTCTCCCATACTGTAGGATGTCTTTTTGTTCTACTGATGGTGTCCTTTGCTGTACAGAAGCATTTCAGCTTGGTATAGTCCCACTTGTTCATTTTTGCTTTTGTTTCCCTTGGCCAGGGAGATATGTTCATGAAGAAGTCACTCATGTTTATGTCCAAGAGATGTTTTGCCTATGTTTTTTTCTAAGAGTGTTATGGTTTCATGACTTACATTCAGGTCCTTGATCCATTTTGAGTTTACTTTTGTGTATTGGTTAGACAGTAGTCCAGTTTCATTCTCTTACATGTAGCTGTCCAGTTTTTCCAACACCAGCTGCTGAAGAGGTTGTCATCTCCCCATTGTATATCCAAGGCTCCTTTATCAAATATTAATTCACCATATATGTTTAGGTTAATGTTTGGATTTTCTATTCTGTTCCACTGGTCTGTGGGTCTGTTCTTGTGCCAGTACAAAATTGTCTTGATTACTGAAGGTTTGTAATAGAGCTTGAAGTCAGGGAGCGTAATTCCCCCTGTTTTATTCTTCCTTCTCAGGATTGCTTTGGCTATTCGGGGTCTTTTGTGGTTCCATATGAATTTTGGAATTATTTGTTCCAGTTCATTGAAGAAAGCTGTTGGTATTTTGATAGGGATTGCGTTGAATCTGTAGATTGCTTTAGGTAATATAGCCATTTTGACAATATTTATTCTTCCTAGCCAAGAGCATGGGATGAATTTCCATTTGTTAGTGTCCACATTAATTTCTCCTAGGAGTGTCTTATACTTTTCAGGGTATAGGTCTTTCACTTCCTTCATTAGGTTTATTCCTAGGTATTTTATTCTTTTTGATGCAGTTGTGAATGGAACTGTTTTCCTGATTTCTCTTTCTGTTAGCTCATTGTTACTGTATAGGAAAGCAATGGATTTCTGTGTGTTAATTTTGTATCCTGCAACTTTGCTGAATTCAGATATTGGTTCTAGTAGTTTTGGAGTGGAGTCTTTAGGGTTTTTTATTTGCAATATCATCTCATCTGCAAATAGTGACACTTTGATTTCTTCTTTACTAATCTGGATGCCTTGTATTTCTTTGTTTTGTCTGATTGCCATGGCTAGGACCTCCAGTACTACGTTAAATAACAGAGGAGAGAGTGGGCATCCCTGTCTTGTTCCCGATCTTAGATGAAAAGCTTTCAGCTTCCACTGTTACGTATGATGTTGGCTGTGGGTATGTCATATATAGCCTTTATGATGTTGAGATACTTGCCCTCTATACCCATTTTGTTGAGAGTTTTTATCATGAATGGATGTTGAATTTTGTCAAATGCTTTTTCGGCTTCTATGGAGATTATCATGTGGTTTTTGTTCTTCTTTTTCTTGATGTGGTGGATGATGTTGATGGATATTCGAGTGTTGTACCATCCTTGCATCCCTAGGATGAATCCCACTTGATCATGGTGTATGATCCTCTTGATGTATTTCTGAATTCGGTTGCTAATATTATGTTGAGTATTTTTGCATCTCTGTTCATGAGGGATATTGGTCTGTAATTTTCTTTTTTAGTGAGTTCTTTGCCCGGTTTTGGTGTAAGAGTGATGCTGGCTTCACAGAATGAGTTTGGAAGTATTCCCTCTTCTCCTATTTTTTGGAAAACTTCAAGGAGAATGGGTGTTATTTCTTCTCTATATGTCTGGTAGATTACAGAGGTGAATCCATCTGGCCCGGGGGTTTTGTTCTTGGGTAGTATTTTGATTACCGATTCAATTTCGTTGCTGTTAATTTGTCTCTTTAGGTTTTCTGTTTCTTGCTTGGTCAGTCTTGGAAGGTTGTGTTTTTCTAAGAAGTTGTCCCATTTCTTCTAGGTTGTACAGCTTGTTAGAATATAGATTCTCATAGTATTCGCTTATAATTCTTTGTTTTTCTGTCAGGTCCGTCGTGATTTTTCCTTTCTCATTTCTGATTCTGTTTATGTGTGTAGATTCTCTTTTTCTCTTAATAAGTCTGGCTAGGCGTTTATCTATTTTGTTTATTTTTTCAAAGAACCAGCTCTTGGTTTCTTTGATTTTTTCTATTGTTTTATTCTTCTCAATTTTATTTGTTTCTTCTCTAATCTTTATGATGTTCCTCCTTCTCGTGACTTTGGGCCTCATTTGTTCTTCTTTTTCCAATTTCACTAATTGTGTCTTTAGACTATTCATTTGGGATTGTTCTTCCTTCTTTAAGTAGGCCTGGATTGCAATATACTTTCCTCTTAGAACTGCCTTTGCTGCATCCCACAGAAGTTGCGGCATTGTGTTACTGTTGTCATTAATCTCCATATATTGTTTGATCTCTGTTTTTATTTGGTCGCTTATCCATTGATTATTTAGGAGCATGTTATTAAACCTCCATATATTTGTGACCCTTTTCGTTTTCTTTGTACAATTCATTTCTAGTTTTACACCTTTGTGATCTGAAAAGTTCGTTGATAGAATTTCAATATTTTTTAATTTACTGAGGTTCTCTTTGCGGCCTAGTATGTGGTCTATTCTGGAAATGTTCCATGTGCACTTGAGAAAAATGTGTATCCTGCTGCTTTTCGGTGTAGAATTCTGTAGATGTCTGTTAGGTCCATGTGTTCTGGTGTGTTGTTCAGTGCCTCTGTGTCTTTACTTATTCTCTGTCTGGTTGATCTGTCCTTTGGAGTGAGTGGTGTGTTGAAGTCTCCTAAAATGAATGCATTGCTTTCTACTTCCTCCTCTAATTCTGTTAGTATTTGTTTCACATATGTCGGCACTCCTGTGTTGGGTGCATATATATTTATAATGGTTATATCTTCTTGTTGGACTGACCCCTTTATCATTATGTAATGTCCTTCTTTGTCTCTTCTACTTTCTTCGTTTTGAAGTCTATTTTGTCTGATACAAGTACTGCAACACCTGCTTTTTTCTCCTTGTTGTTTGCATGTAATATCTTTTTCCATCCCTTCCACTTTTAGTCTGTGTATATCTTTGGGTTTGAGGTGAGTCTCTTGTAAGCAGCATATATATGGGTCTTGCTTTTTTATCCATTCTGTTACTCTGTGTCTCTGGATTGATACATTCAGTCCATTTACATTTAGGGTGATTATCGATAAATATGTACTTATTGCCATTGCAGGCTTTAGATTTGTGGTTACCATAGTTCAAGGGTAGCTTTTTTACTATCTAACAATCTAACTTAACTTTCTTGTTAAGTTATTGTAAACACAGTCTGATGATTCTTTATTTCTCTCCCTTCTTATTCTTCCTCCTCCATTCTTTATATACTAGGTGTTTTATTCTTTGCCTTTAGTTAGTATTTGGATAGTCTGCTTTCTTTGCTATGATTTCATTTTCTCTGGTGACATCTTTTTAGCCTTAGGGGTGCTTCCATCTAGAGCAGTCCCTTTAGGATATCCTGTAGTGGTGGTTTATGAGAGGCAAACTCCTTGAGCTTTTGCTTGTGGGGAAATTGTTTAATCCCTCCCTTAAATTAAAATGATAATCGTGCTGGATACAATATTCTTGGTTCGAGGCCCTTCTGTTTCATTACATTAAATATATCATGCCATTCTCTTCTGGCCTGTAAGGTTTCTGTTGAGAAGTCTGATGATCGTCTGATGGGTTTTCTTTTGTAGGTGATCTTTTTCTTCTCTGTAGCTGCCTTTAATACTATGTCCCTATTTTTGATCTTTGCAACTTTAATTATTATGTGTCTTGATGTTGTCCTCCTTGGGTCCCTTGTGTTGGGAGATCTATGGGCTTACATGGTCTGAGAGACTATTTCCTTCCCCAGCTTGGGGAAGTATTCAGCAATTATTTCTTCAAAGACACTTTTATCCATTTTTCTGTCTCTTCTTCCTCTGGTACTCCTATAAGGCGAATATTGTTCCATTTGGATTGGTCACACAGTCTGATAATATTCTTTCATTCCTAGAGATCCTTTTATCTCTCTCTGCCTTAGCTTCTCTGTATTCCTGTTCTCTGATTTCTATTCCATTAACAGTCTCTTGCATCTCGTCCAGTCTACTGCTAAGCCCGTCGATTGCTTGTCTCATTTCTGCATTGTCTTTCCTCACTTCCTCCCTTAGCTCTTGCATATTTCTCTGTAGATCCATCCATATGGTTATGACTTTTATTCTGAATTCTTTTTCAGGAAGATTGTGTATGTCCATCCCATCAGGCCCCTCTCAGGGGTTGTCTGGGTAATCTTAGTCTGCACCATATTCCTCTGTCTTTTCTTGGCGATAGAAGTGGTCGCTGGTAGGCACCACGTGTGTCAGCTGGGAGAACAAAGTCCCTTCCTGCTTGTTGTTCTCCTTGCCCTTCTCCTGGGCCTGAGGTGTTTTCCTGCACACCAGGAGGCAGTCTCTGGATAATCCCCTGAACTGCCTGTGTGCGGGGTCACCCTCAGTCTACACCTGGTTTTGGGGCTTGTCCCGCTTAGCTGCACGCCCACTGGGAGTCTGCGACGCTGGCCAGGGAGGGAATGAATGGCAGGCTGCTGGTCTCTGTGGGAAGCCTTGGCGCGGCTGCTTTGCCTGACTGCTGGCCAGTTGGTCCAAAATTCCCCTAGACTCCCAGCCTGCTGGGCTGAGTATGCTGGGACGATTTTGTTCCGTTGTTGGGCCCTTGTCTTTTAAGACTTAAAAAACACCCGCTTTTCTTTTGTCCCCGGGAGCCTGCTGATAGGACCCGCTCGCGTTCTCTGTCTCAGATCCTGCACTTCTATTTCTCTAATCTCCGCTATACCACGCAATGGGAGCACAGACACAATGCATGGAGTACTGGATATTAGAGAAATGGAAACGTAAAATCTGAGACAGAGACTGCAAGCGGGTCCCCACAGCTGGCTCCCCTGAGACAAAAGAAAAGTGGGCACTTTAAAAGTCTTAAAGGGACTAGGGTATAACAGGTGGACAAAATCATCCCAGAACACTCTGACCAGCAGGCTGGAATCTTAAGGAACTTCAGGCGCCCTAACCCCTGGGTGTCAATGCAGCTCTGAGGCCCCTTACGGCAACAAGCAGCCTGCTGTTTATTCACCCCCCGGCACTGCAAGGAAACCATCTGACCCACCACTGCTGCAGACCAGAGAGGGGGCAGCCCTGTCCACAGCAACCACACTGTCTTCTCCCAGCGCGCAGCTAAACGTACCAGATCCAGAGGCTGCTGCCTACACGCAGCTGCCTGGCACAGGCAGAGGAAACCGGAGCAAGGTCCAAAAGGCACGAAGGGGCACCATTCTCGCAGGAGAACACACTTGGCATGTTTGTGACACCCCCGCAGTGCCCGAGGCTATCCCGAGGGCCACCCCGCCCGTGACGGGGATTAACCCAGAGACTGCTCCCTGTGTGCAGTTAACCAGCACAGGCAGTGGAGAAAGGCAAGGCGACCAGCAAGCAGGAAGGGACTTAGTTCTTCGGGCTGACACACACGCCACTTGCTGGCGACCACTTCTATCACCATGAAAAGGCAGAATAATCTGGTGCAGTCCAAAATCACACAAACAATGCCAGACAGAGGGCTTGGTGAGACAGATATAACCAATCTTCCTGAAAAAGAATTCAAAATAAAAGTCATAACCATGCTGACAGAGCTGCAGAGAAATATGCAGGAGCTAAGGGATAAAGTCCAGAGAGAGATAACAGAAATGAAACAATCAATAGGACTTAAGAGCAGATTGAATGAGGTGGAAGAGGACTCTTAATGGAATAGAAATCAGAGAACAGGAATACAGAGAAGCTGGGGCAGAGAGAGATAAAAGGATATCTAGGAATTAAAGAACATTAAGAGAACTGTGTGACCAATACAAACGGAAAAATATTCGCATTATAGGCGTACTAGAAGAAGAAAAAAGAGAAAAAGGGATAGAAAGTGTCTTTGAAGAAATGATTGCTGAAAATTTCCCCAAGCTGGGGAAGGAAATAGTCTCTCAGACCACGGAAGCCCACAGATCTCCCAACACAACGGACACAAGGAGGACAATACCAAGACATATAATAATTAAAATAACAAATATCAAAGACAAGGACAGGGTATAAAAGGCAGCCAGAGAGAGAAAAAAGATCACCTACAAAGGAAAACCCATCAGGCTATCATCATACTTCTCAAGAGAACCGTTACAGGCCAGAAGAGCATGGCATGATATATTTATTGCAATGAAACAGAAGGGCCTTGATTCAAGAATACTGTATCCAGCAAGGTTATCATTTAAATTTGAAGCAGGAATTAAACAATTTCCAGATAAGCAAAAGTTGAGGGAATTTGCCTCCCACGAACCACCTCTAAAGGGTATTTTAAAGGGACTACTCTAGATGGAAGCACTCCAAAGTCTAAAAAGATGTCACCAGAGAAAATAAAATCAATAAAAGCAAAGAAAGCAGACCAACCAAATACTAACTAAAGGCAAAAAATAAAATCACCTATCCACAAAAGCATTCAAGGGAAACACAAAAGAGTACAGAATAAAACATCTAACTTATACAGTGGAGGAGGAAGAAGAAGAGGGAGAGAAATAAAGAATCATCAGACTGTGTTTATAATAGCATAATAAGTGAGTTAAAGTTAGACGGTTAGATAGTAAAGAAGCTACCCTTGAACCTTTGGTAACCATGAATCCAAAGACTACAATGGCAATTAGTACATATCTATCGAAAAACACCCTAATGTAAATGGAAGGAATGCACCAATCAATAGAGAGAAAAAATAGGAGTTGCAGTACTTGTATCAGACAAAATAGACTTCAAAACGAAGAAAGTAAAAAGAGATAAAGACGGACATTACATAATGATAAAGAGGTCAGTCCAACAAGAGGATATAACCGTTTTAAATATATATGCACCCAACACAGGAACACCGACATATGTGAAACAAACACTAACAGAATTAAAGGAGGAAATAGAAAGCAATGCATTCATTTTAGGAGACTTCAACACACCACTCACTCCAAAGGACAGATCAACCAGAGAAAATAAGTAAAGACACAGAGGCACTGAACAACACACTAGAACAGATGGACCTAACAGACATCTACAGAACTCTACACCCAAAATCAACAGGATACACATTCTTCTCAAGTGCACATGGAACATTTTCCAGAATAGACCACAGACTAGGCCACAAAAAGAACCTCAGTAAATTCAAAAATATTGAAATTCTACCAACCAAGTTCTCATATCACAAAGGTATAAAACTAGAAATAAATTGTACAAAGAAAACAAAAAGGCTCACAAACAAATGGAGGCTTAACAACATGCTCCTAAATAATCAATGGAACAATGACCAAATTAAAACAGAGATTGAACAATATATGGTTACAAATGAAAACAACAGCACAAAGCCTCAACTTCTGTGGGACACAGAGAAGGCAGTTCTAAGAGGAAAGTATATATATATATATATATATATATATATATATAGCAATTCAGGCCTATTTAAAGAAGGAAGAACAATCCCAAATGAATAGCCTAAAGACACAGTTATTCAAACTGGAAAAAGAAGAACAAATGAGGCCCAAAGTCAGCAGAAGGAGGGACATCATAAAGATCAGCAAAAAAATAAATAAAACTGAGAAGAATAAAACAACAGAAAAAAATAATGAAACCAAGAGTTGGTTCTTTGAGAAAATAAACAAAATAGATAAACACCTAGCCAGACTTATTAGGAGAAAAAGTATCTACACACATAGACAGAATTAGATATTAGAAAAGAAAAATCACTATGGACATCACAGAAATACAAAGAAGTATTAGAGAATACTATGAAAATCTATATGCTAACAAGCTCAGTAACCTAGAAGAAATGGACAACTTTCTAGAAAAATACAACCCTCCATGACTGACCAAGGAAGGAACAGAAAATCTAAACAGACCAAGTACCACCAATGAAATTGAATCGGTAATCAAAAAACTACCCAAGAACAAAACCCCCGGGATAGATGGATTCACCACTGAGTTTTATCAGACATTTAGAGAAGACATAATACCCATTCTCCTTAAAGTTTTCCAAAAAATAGAAGAGGAGGGAAAACTCATTCTGTGAAGCCAGCATCACTCTAATACCAAAAACAGGCAAAGACCTCACCAAAAAAGAAAATTACAGACCAATATCCCTGATGAACATAGATGCAAAAATACTCAACAAAATGTTAGCAAAATGATTTCAAAAATACATCAATAGGATCATACACCATGGTCAAGTGGGATTCATCTCAGGGATGCAAGGATGGTACAACATTCAAAAACCCATCAACATCATCCACCACATCAACAAAAAAAGGACAAAAACCACATGATCATCTCCATAGATGCTGAAAAGCATTCAACAAAATTCAACATCCACTCATGATAAAAACTCTCAACAAAATGGGTATACAGGGCAAGTACCTCAACATAATAAAGGCCATATATGACAAACTCACAGCCAACATCATACTTAACAGCAAGAAGCTCAAAGCTTTTCACCTAAGATTGGGAACAAGACAGGCATGCCCACTCTCCCTACTTTTATTCAATATAGAACTGGAGGCCCTACTCATGGCAATAAGACAAAACAATGAAATAAAGGGTGTCAAGTTTGGTAAGGAAGAAGTCAAACTGTCACTATGTACAAACTGTATCAGATGACATGATATTGTACATAAAAAACCCTAAGGACTCCACTGCAAAACTTCTAGATATAATATCTGAATTCAGCAAAGTATCAGGAAAAAAAATTAATACACAGAAATCTGTTGCATTCCTATACAGTAATGATGAACTAGCAGAAAGAGAAATCAGGAAAACAATTCCATTCACAATTACATCAAAAAGAATGAAAAACCTAGGAATAAATAACCAAGGAAGTGAAAGACCTATACCCTGAAAACTTAAGAGGACATGTTAAAAAATGGAAACTCATCCCATGCTCTTTGGTAGGAAGAATTAATATTGTCAAAATGCCCATCCTGCCTAAAGCAATCTACAGATTCAATGCAATCCCTATCAAAATACCAACAGCATTCTTCAACGAACTGGAACAAATAGTTCGAAAATTCATATGGAACAACAAAGGACCCCGAATACCCAAAGCAATCCGGAGAAGGAAGAAAAAAGCAGGGGGGATATCACTTCCCAACTACAAGCTCTACTACAAAGCCACAGTAATCAAGACAATTTAGTACTGGCACAAGGACAGACCCACAGACCAGTGTAACAGAATAGAAAATCCAGACATTAACCCAAACATACATGGTCAATTCATATACAATAAAGTAGCCATGGATATACAATGGGGAAATGACAGCCTCTTCATCAGCTGGTGTTGGCAAAACTGGACAGCTACATGTAAGAGAATGAACTGGATCATTGTCTAACCCCATACACAAAAGTAAATTCAAAATGGATCAAATATCTGAACATAAGTCATGAAACCATAAAACTCTTAGAAAAAACAGGCAAAAATCGCTTGGACATAAACATGAGCAACTTCTTCATGAACATATATCCTGGGGCAAGGGAAACAAAACCAAAAATGAACAAGTGGGACTATATCAAGCTGAAAACTTCTGTAGAGCAAAGGACACCATCAGTAGAACAAAACAACATCCTACAGTATGGGAGAATATATTCATAAGTGATA
The DNA here is from genome assembly GCA_029783875.1 of Phataginus tricuspis. Taxonomy (NCBI): domain Eukaryota; kingdom Metazoa; phylum Chordata; class Mammalia; order Pholidota; family Manidae; genus Phataginus; species Phataginus tricuspis. Next base: position 60,250,354 of record JAQQAC010019963.1, on the reverse strand, counting down.
TAACCGATAAAGGATTGGCATCCTAAATATATAAAGAATTTATGCACCTCAACAAACAAAAAGCAAATAATCCAATTAAAAAATGGGCAGAGAAGCTGAACAGACACTTCTCCAAAGAAGAAATTCAGATGGTCAACAGGCACATGAAAAGATGCTCCACATCCCTAATCATCAGAGAAATGCAGATTAAAACCACAATGAGATATCACCTCACACCAGTGAGGATGCCCAACATCCAAAAGACAAACAATAACAAATGTTTGCGAGGATGTGGAGAAAGGGGACCCTTCTACACTGCTGGTGGGAATGCAAATTAGCTCAACCATTGTGGAAAGCAGTATGGAGGTTTCTCAAAAAACTCAAAATAGAAATACCATTTGACCCAGGAATCCCACTCCTAGGAATTTACCCTAAGAATGCAGCAGCCCAATTTGAAAAAGACAGATGTATCCCTATGTTTATTGCAGCACTATTTACAATAGCCAAGAAATGGAAGCAACCTATGTGTCCATCAGTAGATGAATGGATAAAGAAGATGTGGTACATATACGCAATGGAATATTATTCAGCCATGAGAAGTAAACAAATCCTACCATTTGCAACAACATGGATGGAGCTAGAGGGTATTATGTTCTGTGAAATAAGCCAGGCAGAGAAAGACAAGTATCAAATTATTTCGCTCATCTGTGGAATATAAGAACAAAGAAAAAACTGAAGGAACAAAACAGCAGCAAACTCACAGAACCCAAGAATGGACTAATAGTTACTAAAGGGAAAGCGACTGGGGAGAATGAGTGAGAAGGGAAGGATAAGGGGAAAAGTGGCATTATGACTAGCACACATAATGTAAGGGGGGTAGCATAGTGAAGGCAGTAAAACACAAGAGAAGACAAGTAGTGACTCTATAGCATCTTACTACGTTGATGGACAGTGACTGTAATGGGGTATGTGGTGGGGTCTTGATAATGGGGGGAGTCTAGTAACCATAATGTTGCTCATGTAATTGTACATTAATGATACCAAAATAGAAAAAATAACAAAAATGTAAACCAGGGCAGACTTCTGGGAAGATGGCGGCATGAGGAGGGTGGCAGAAATCTCCTCCCAAAACCATATATATTTGAAAATACACCAAATACAACTATTCCTAAAAGAGAGACCAGAAGATACAGTACAACAGCCAGGCTACAGCTACATCTGCGAGAACTCAGCGCCTCACTAAGTGGGTAAGACACAAAGCCGCGACCCCGCAGGACCCGAGCACTCCCCCACCCCAGCGCACTGGTGGAAGGAAAAGAATCAGAGTGGGAGGGAGCGGAAGCACAGGACTGCTAAATAACCAGCCCTGGTGATCTGCACTGGGAGCCCAGACACACATCGCATGGTGTACTGGAGATTAGAGAAACGGAAGGGCAGGAGCTGAGAAGGAGACTGCAAGCAGGTCCCCTCAGCGGGCTCCCCTGGGACAGAAGAAAAGTGGGCGTTCTTTTTTAAGTCTTAAAGAGACAAGGACCCAACAGTGGAACAAAATCATCCCACTGCACTCAGCCCAGCAGGCTGGGAATCTTGAGGAATTTCGGATCCCCTAACTGGCTGCCATGTCCTCTCACGGGGAGAAGCAGCCTGCCATTCGTTCCCCCCAGCCAGCGCCACAAAGGGTCCGGTGGATCCGCCACAGCTGCAGAACAGCAGGAGAGCAGCCCCGCCCACAGCAACCACACAGAATCTCCTCCCGGCGTGCGAGCAGCTAACAGGGAAGGGCCACCGAACCCAGAGCAAGGTCTGGAAGGCATCAAGGGGTGCAGAACGCACCCGGCGTGACTGCAAACCCCTGCAGTGCTATAGGCTAGGCTGTGGGCAGCCCTGCACACAGGCAGCTTAGGGGATAATCCCAGAAACTGCCTCCCGGCATGCAGGTACCCACCTAAGACTCCGGAGAAAGGCAAGGAGAACAACAAGCAGGAAGGGACTTTGTTCCCCACCTGACAAACGTGGCACCTGCCAGTGACCACCTCTATCGCCATGAAAAGACAGAGGAATATGGTCCACACAAGGATTACCCAGACAACCCCAGAGAGAGGGCCTAATGTGATATACTTACACAATCTTCCTGAAAAAGAATTCAGAATAAAAGTCATAACCATGTTGATGGATCTACAGAGAAACATGGAAGAGCTAAAGGAGGAAGTCAGGAGAGACAATTCAGAAATGAGACAAGCAATCAACGGGCTCAAGGGCAGACTGGACAAGGTGCAAGAGACTGTTAATGGAATAGAAATCAAAGAACAGGAATACAGAGAAGCTGAGGCAGAGAGAGATAAAAGGATCTCTAGGAATGAAAGAATATTAAGAGAACTGTGAGACCAATACAAACGGAACAATATTCGCATTATAGCAGTACCAGAAGAAGAAGAGAGAGAAAAATGGATAGAAAGTGTCTTTGAAGAAATAATTGCTGAAAACTTCCCCAAGCTGGGGAAGAAAATAGTTTCTCAGACCACGGAAACCCACAGATCTCCCAGCACAAGGGACCCAAGGAAGACACCAAGACACATAATAATTAAAATGACAAAGATCAAAGACAAGGACAGAGTATTAAAGGCAGCCAGAGAGAGGAAAAAGATCACCTACAAAAGAACACCCATCAGGCTATCATCAGACTTCTCAACAGAAACCTTACAGGCCAGAAGAGAATGGCATGATATATTTAACGTAATGAAACAGAAGGGCCTTGAACCAAGATTATGGTATCTAGCACGATTATCATTTAAATTTCAGGGAGGGATTAAACAATTCCCAGACAAGCGAAAGTTGAGGGAATTTTCCTCCTACAAGCCACCTCTACAGGATATCTTAAAGGGACTGCTGTAGATTGAAGCACTTGTAAGGCTTAAATGATGTCACCAGAGAAAATAAAAGCAAAGCAAAGAAAGCAGACCATACAAATATTAACTAAAGGCAAAAAGTAAAATCAACTATCCACAAAACAGTCAAAGGAAACGTAAAAGAGTACCCAATAAAACACCTAGCATATAAAGAATGGAGGAGGAAGAATAAGAAGGGAGACAAATAAAGAATCATCAGACTGTGTTTATAATAGCTTAACAAGAGAGTTAAGTTAGACTGTTAGATAGTAAAGAAGCTACCCTTAAACCTTTGGTAACCACGAATCTAAAGTCAGCAATGTCAATAAGTACATATCTATTGATAATCACCCTAAATGTAAATGGACTGAATGTATCAATCAAAAGACACAGAGTAACATAATGGATAAAAAAGCAAGACACATCTCTATTCTGGTACAAGAGACTCACTTAAACCCAAAGATATACACAGACTAAAAGTGGAGGGATGGAAAAAGATATTTCATGCAAACAACAAGGAGAAAAAAGCAGATGTTGTATTACTTGTATCAGACAAAATAGACTTCAAAACAAAGAAAGTAGCAAGAGATAAAGGACACTATATAATGATAAAGGGGTCAGTCCAATAGGAGGATATAACCATTATAAATATATATGCACCCAATACAGGAGCACCAACATATGTGAAACAAATACTAACAGAATTAAAGGAGGAAATAGAAAGCAATGCATTCATTTTAGGAAACTTCAACACACCACTCACTCCAAAGGACAGATCATCCAAGCAGAAAATATGAAGACACAAAGGCACTGCACAACACACTGGAACATGTGGACCTAACAGACATCTACAGAACTCTACATCCAAAAGCAGCAGGATACACATTCTTCTCAAGTGCACATGGAACATTTTCCAGAATAGACCACATACTAGGCCACAAAAAGAACCTCAGTAAATTCAAAAATATTGAAATTCCACCAACCAACTTCTCAGATCACAAAGGTATAAAACTAGAAATAAATTGTACAAAGAAAACAAAAAGGCTCACAAAAACATGGAGGCTCAACAACATGCTCCTAAATAATCAATGGATCAATGACCAAATTAAAACAGAGATCAAACAATATATGGAGACAAATGACAACAACAACATAAAGCCGCAACTTCTGTGGGACACAGCAAAGGCAGTTCTAAGAGGAAAGTATATTGCAATCCAGGCCTACTTAAAGAAGGAAGAACAATCCCAAATGAATAGTCTAAAGTCACAATTCTTGAAATTGGAAAAAGAAGAACAAATGAGGCCCAAAGTCACCTAAAGAGGGACATAATAAAGATTAGAGAAGAAATAAATAAAATTGAGAAGAATAAAACAATAGAAAAAATCAACGAAACCAAGAGCTGGTTCTTTGAAAAAAATTTAAAAATAAATAAACCCCTAGCCAGACTTAAGAGAAAAAGAGAATCTACACATATAAACAGAATCAGAAATGAGAAAGGAAAAATCACGAAGGACCCCACAGAAATACAAAGAATTATTAGAGAATACTATGAAAATCTATATGCTAACAAGCTAGAAAACCTAGAAGAAATGGACAACTTCTTAGAAAAATACAACCTTCCAAGACTAACAAAGCAAGAAACAGAAAACCAAAACAAACTACTAACGGCAAAAAAATTGAATCAGTAATCAGAAAACTACCCAAGAACAAAACCCCTGGGCCAGATGGATTCACCTCTGAGTTTTATCAGACATATAGAGAAGAAATAATACCCATTCTCCTTAAAGTTTTCCAAAAAATAGAAGAGGAGGGAATGCTTCCAAACTCATTTTATGAAGCCAGCATCACTCTAATACAAAACCAGGTAAAGACCTCACCAAAAGGAAAATTACACACCAATATCCCTCATGAACATAGATGCAAAAATACTCAACAAAATATTAGCTAACCGAATTCAAAACTACATCCAGGGGATCATACACCATGATGAAATGGGATTCATCCCAGGGATGCAAATATGGTACAACATTTAAAAATCCATCAACATCATCCACCACATCAACAAAAAGAACAAAAACCACATGATCATCTCCATAGATGCTGAAAAAGCATTTGACAAAATTCAACATCCATTCATGATAAAAACTCCCAAGAAAATGGGTGTAAAGGGCAAGTACCTCCCACACTTCAAGCTCTACTACAAAGCTACAGTAATCAAGACAATTTGGTATTGGCACAAGAACAGACCCACAGACCGGTGGAACAGAATAGAAAGTCCAGACATTAACCCAAACATATACAGTCAATTAATATATGATAAAGGAGCCATGAACATACAATGGGCAAATGCAGCCTCTTCAACAGCTGGTGTTGGCAAAGCTGGACAGCTGCATGTAAGAGAATGAAACTGGATTACTGACTAACCCCATACACAAAAGTAAACTAAAAATGGATCAAAGACCTGAATGTAAGTCAGGAAACCATAAAACTCTTAGAAAAAAACATAGGCAAAAATCTCTTGGACATAAACGTGAGCAACTTCTGCATGAACATATCTCCCCGGCCAAGGGAAATAAAAGCAAAAATGAACAAGTGGGACCATATCAAGCTGAAAACCTTCTGTACAGCAAAGGACACCATCAGTAGAACAAAAAGACATCCTACAGTATGGGAGAATATATTCATAAATGATACATCCGATAAGGGGTTGACATCCGAAATATATAAAGAACTCACACACCTCAACAAACGAAAAGCAAATAATCCAATTAAGAAATGGGCTGAGGACATGAATAGACACTTCTCCAAAGAAGAAATTCATATGGCCAACAGGCACATGAAAAGATGCTCCACATCGCTAATCATCAGAGAAATGCAAATTAAAACCACACCAGTGAGGACGGCCAACATCCAAAACACAAACAACAACAAATGTTGCTGAGGATGTGGAGAAAAGGGAACCCTCCTACACTGCTGTTGGGAATGCAAATTAGTTCAACCATTGTGGAAAGCAATATGGAGGTTCCTCAAAAAACTGAAAATAGAAATACCATTTGACCCAGGAATCCCACTCCTAGGAATTTACCCTAAGAATGCAGCAGCCCAGTTTTAAAAAGACAAATGCACCCCTATGTTTATCGCAGCACTATTTACAATAGCCAAGAAATGGAGGCAACCTAAGTGTCCATCAGTAAATGAATGGATTAAGAAGAAGTGGTACATATACACAATGGAATATTATTCAGCCATAAGAAGGAAACAAATCCTACCATTTGCAACAACATGGATGGAACTAGAGGGTATTGTGCTCAGTGAAATAAGCCGGGCAGAAAAAGACAAGTATCAAATGATTTCCCTCATATGTGGACCCTGGATTTATGACAAAGGAACCACAGTACAGCAATGGGGAAAGGATAGTCTTTTCAATAAATGATGCCGATTGTGTGTCCATATGGGAAAAAAATGAATCTTGATCATTGTCTCATACCATGCAAAATAGTACCAATTTCAGGTGAACCGTTGATTTTAATGTGAAAGGCAAACAGTGAATCTTCAAGAACAAAAAAAACAGATGAATATATTCTTTAAAAAGAGACAAAAAGCTCTACTAAGTTTGGCTACATTAAAATTAAGTACTTTTGTTCATCAAAAGACACCATTAAGAGAGTAACAAAGGAAGTCACAGAGTAGAAGATATTTGCAGTGCATAAAACTGACAGAACCATCCCAAATAGTTAACTCTCATAAATCAATTAGGAAAACACAGGCAATCTAATAGAAAAGCTAACAAGATATTTGAATAAATACTCCACAAAAGAGAATATCCGTATGGAAATTTGGGAAATGATAAGACCACAATGAGGTGTAACTACACACCTATCAAAAGAGCTGAAAATAAAAACACTGACAATGATGAGTGTTGGTGTAGATGTGGAACAACCGGAACCCTCATTTAGGGCCTGTGGAAATGTAAAGTGGAAATGGTTTTGAAGTAACTATTAAAACTGAACATGCACATGCCTTATAACTTGGCGATGTGACTTAGGCGCATCCTCACAGAAATGCTCACCGTATGCACCAGAATGGCGGCATTACTCATTCTGACACCAAACTGGAAACAACCTAATGAGTACACCATGACATACACATACAGTGGACTACTATACAAAGAAAATGAACCTACTGCTACTCCTAATAACATGGGTGAATTTCACAGACATAATGAAAATTGAAAGAAGCCAAAAAGTCAAAATACATATTGTGTGATTCCATTTATGTAAGGTTCAAAAATAGATGAAACTATGGTGTTAGAAATCAGGGTAAATGTTGCCTTTGGGGAGGAGGGTGGGTGTAGTGATGGGAAGAAGTCATGAGCGGGCTTCTGAGATGCTAGTAATGTTCTGCTTTTTTTCATTTGAGTGGTAGTTGTCCCGGGCGTGGCCCGGCCCGACCCGCAGGACGGCAACGAAGAACCTGGAGAGGGGGCGCTGGAAAATATGGAGACAAGAGACACAAGAAAAGGAGACAAGACAGGCTTTCTGATCAAGTCTCGTTTATTTGCGGAAAAAGCAAGGAATATATAGCATTTGAAGGAGTGTGGTAGGACGTGGTTTCTTCTGACTGGTTGCCCGTTATGTTAATGAAGCGGTTTACAAACTCTAATCATACACTGAGCCGTACACATGCGCAGTTGCTTCTGACGTAAGCGGCGGACTGGAGTGAGAACAGGGAGGCGTGAAGATAGCTGAAACTGAAACTTAAGCTTAGTTCTGGGAATATGAAACTGAAACTTATCGTGCACTTTCAAAACTCAACTTCTCAAGATGGAGTCTGAGAGTCCAAGATGGAGTTACTATGGCTATTGCATATTCGGCTCCCCACAGGTAGTTACAATTTGTGATAATTCATTCATCTGTACACTTACAAATGGTGTACTTTTCTGTTTATATGTTATACATCAATTTTAAAAGTTTAATTTTTAAAAACTCCTGAAAAATGTCTCTGAGGGGTCCTCATGAAGATTATGCTGTGTCCTTGACAACAGATTCAATACAACTCAGGCTATTTCTCACCATGTGAGCTGAAGGTGGGATGCCAGAGTGAGAGTCTGTAAAAGGCTTTCCGTAAGGGATTACTGTGTTGTTTCCAGTACTTTGCGCTCGCTGATCTGTCTCAGTCCAAAGAAAACAGTAGAGAAAAATGGATGGGCTGCATATCCTCCTGGCAGTCCTAAAAACATGATGTCTCTCAACTGAGTTTTTGCTGAGTGATGAATGGGACAAAAATGAGGATTTTAGACTCTGACAGGAGCTTAGAACACAGGTGCAATGTGCTGCCGAGTCAGCGCAGATCTAACGTTTTAACAGTTAAGTACATTGGGAGAAGGATTGGTGTCCAGATGAAAGTCTAACAGAAAACTGCTTTTTCCCATCTCCCCAACCCATGGCGGTGGGGGCAAGGAGAGAAGGTAATGTGTTTCATTGATTCTAAGATAGATTTTTTTCCCCAAACTTTAACATTTTAAAAAGTAGAATGCATTTTACAGTTGGTGTATCTTCGTTTGGTTGACAGTGTTTTCTTCATTCAAAAATATGATACATTTTTAAATTGATGGCATCTTAGATTCAATTAAATAAGTTACTACCTTCAATGTTGTTGCCTTCTTCAAACCTCAATATCTACAGCTACTTGGAAGTGATTGTTTGAATTTATTTTAAGCTTAAATTTTGCTTGGAACCTTGGGGTTAATTACTCTAGTACTCCCCCACTCCCCCACCCCCTACCTCCATCGCATCCCATTTGCTGCCAGGGATCTGGCTGTAGAAAGCAAGCTTTGACAGATACATAACATGATTTACAATGGGTTACAAATTGTTTATTATGCAGGTAGCTAGGTTTCTGCAGAAAGTCCATCCCTCCCCAGCATTGTTTATGTTGTAAATTTCCTTTGCAAACTCTTTCCTTCCAGATAATGTTGAGGCAAATATCAGCATATCCAAACTAAAATCAGAGTCAAGATGATGCAGTTTCTTTGTATTTAATCATTTCAGTTTTACAGCTCCTGAAATGCAAGCGCTGGGGCTGAAGGAAAAGTCTTCAGATTGCAATATGGAATTGTAAAATAAAACTTGGGCAAGGCAGGCTTGATGGAAACAAAAATCCAAAAAGTTTAGAGATGAATCCTTAGTTTTTCTTTATTTTTAAATTATTATTAAAATCTATGAACCTTTTTGTTATGAAAGCTGGAGTTTTGATCTAAGGATAAATAATTTATAAACAGAATAATTGGGCAAAGCATTGCATTTGAAAGGTTAACTGTTGCCATACTTATTTTAATTAAATGCCTGTTACCTTGCCGTAGTAGGCGTAGCCTGGCAGGCCCCTCCAGCACTGCCCTTTTAGAATCTCTGCACTTTCTCCCCTCATTTCCACTGCCTTTGCAATCTCACAGATTCCAGACCTAACAAAATCCCTTTCCTACCACCACTTCACTGCAGGAAACAAATTGCATCTATTAATTAACTTAAGGTATTGACAATTGATGGCCATTTGATATATTACCCTTCTTGAATGTATTTGTATTTAAAAATGTATTATACAATTGATACATGTTCATTGCTGAAAAATGGAAAATTCAGAAAAAAAAATTACCTTAGTATCATCAGTGAGAATCACTATTACAAACAGTTTCTGGATCTCAAGTGCTCGTCTGTGCACGCATTAACATTTGGGGAGACTGCATCACCTGAAGGACTCTGACACACCTTCACTTACTCTCCCTTGCCCCAAACTTACCATCCAAGAATTAGCAGTCTTCCATGCATATGCCATACTAACTGCATAGTATTGCAGAACATGCCCCCACTCTTGAGGAGGTCATGCCCTTACAGAGGTTGATAGGTAGCAATTATCATTTATTTTTGGAAACCAGTTTCCTTAGATGCTAATGTTGACACAGATCAAGTTGACATCTTAAAGTATATAATTGGCCACCTCCCAGCTCTTGAAGGGAGGGATAAAGTGTGCTGAGCGTGCTGCAGAGTTATGTCCTAGGTATTTAATCCCTTCGCTTCCAGAAACCTTCCCTCGGTTCCCTGGGAGTCAGAAGGGGAGGACTCTGAATTCTTACAGCTCTTTGTGTCACTTAGTGGCCCTGGGTGACCTTGTTATTTTTGACATCCACCTTCACAACTATACAGGTGCCTCTCAAGGCCACACTTAGAATCTTAGACTCTTACATTGCTTAAACAGGCCTTGGAGAGGTCCAGTTTACCCATAAGAAGTCAGGCTCAGAGAGGTTAGATAACTGCCCAAGGCCACACAGCTTTTCAGTGAGCTAGGACCCAGTCACTTATAACTGCTCCTAATCCAACTTTACACATCTTCCCAGGTGCCTACAAGTCATGGAAATTATTCAATTTTGTGGCCTAAAAAATTTAAGCATATTTCTGATCATCTGACTCTATTCATTATACTTGAGTAGCCAGCCTCTCAATTTCATTATTTGATTTTGTGTTTTGTATTGTCCTGTTAGTATTTTTCACTGGTTTGACCAAGTGGTCAGGTTAGCAGCCATTAACTTGTAATGCATTGGTTTTCCTAGGAGGAGGGGTGACAAAAGTAGACAACATGCTCTGAGGGGTCCCCACTTTTTCAAATTTGAGCAACACTATGGTATAGCACACTACTTGTTCTCCACAAACTTTTGTTTGTTGGTGGTGTATTTTAATAAAAAATAAACATTCTTCTGTCTCAGCCTCTCATTTCTGATTGACAGTGTTGTATTGAGAGTAAAGGTGAACAGATTCTTGGCATTTTTTTACTACATTTTTCTACTATTTTGGGAGTCAGAGTGATTTTAGTACTTGGGGATAGGATCTAATTAGTAAGAACGTGAGGCAAAAAACAGATCTCACCCGTGTGCCCTGGCATGCCCACGGTTTAAACTGTCTCCATAAATTCAGTGCCTGTCTGCAGATCCGGCCACAATGTCCATCTTCTGTAACAGTGACACCTGGTGGCCCTGGGGTATTAGGACAGCAGTTGAGTGGCTGGTCTGTGGACTTTGATGAAATGACCTCCTTCTATATAATAAAGCAGTTGCCTGTTGCCACAAGGGCCACTGCTTTTTCCCTAGGAGCCCCTCCTCCCCCAGGACACACTCCCCTCCAACCACCCCACACCCAGTTACTACCTCTGGTGGGTGAACACTTCCGTGGTCTCTGCCTCCTCAGGGCCCACGCTTCCCTGCTGCCGAGCAGTCGATAGGCTAGTGGCAGGCCTGGATGGGAAGAGGTGAACTTACCCATGACCCTCATCAGCTGCTCGTGGCCGTGTTAGGCCAGGCCCGGCCTGGGTTTTGGTGCTTGAGGGCCAGTGATTTACTGCCTCCTTGGGCAGCAGGTGGCCAGGGTATTTTTAGTGTCTGGAGCCTTTAGGAGAGAGTTGGATGGGAGTGGGGAACAGCGGTGAAGTCTGGGGAGTCAGCACTCCCAAGACTCAAGTCTAAAGCCTTCTTATTGTGGGGTCTCTTTCCTAACTTCCCACGGGTTTAAAGGCTCTTGGCTCAAGGGTCCCCACTTTAAAAACTACGTCTTCTCGCATCTGTCTGCCGTTTTTCTTTTACTAGTCAGTTTGGAAGCACAAGCTAGAGAACTTGATATCTTTGGGATGCCACGCTGCTTGGTAGCTCAGAAAAGGACTGGGCTATATTAATGCCCTGCATGTGTATTCATCCCACTTCAAAGGTCCATTGTCTCCTCTGATCCTCACGGTGACCCCACGAACTCAGCGCACAGTGCTTATCACTTCCCTTCCTATGAAGAAGTACCTGGTGAAAAAAAATGAGCGATCAGCCCAACGCCACAGGGAGCGCATGTGGCAGAACCTGAAGCGGCTTTGCCATCAAGCACTGCTGAGTCAGAGCCTGCTCCTGCCCGCCGGCCTGAGGACGCAGGGCAGCAGCTTAGACGGCTCGGTCTCCTTATCCAGAAACAGAGAATCAGGTCCTTTGCACATACAGCTGTGAGGATGTTTAATAAAACACTCCATAAGCTGTTCTTATCTCAGCCAAATAAAAACTTCGAGTGGGTCCATAGCCCAGGCCCCTGCCTTCACATGACTGACAAGCTAAGAACAAACCGTTCAGCATGCCAGGGTGCCTAGGCGTGGAGCAGAGCAACCGGCCAAAACCTGGAGCTTCTGAGCACGCACATCAGAGAGAATAAAAGGTAAAAACTAAAGAGGCTGTGAGCCCATCTTTGTCAGTCAGACCATCTGAGTCTGGATTTGAGGTACTTGGTGCTGTTATTTGGTAGCATAAATGCTGAGTGGGTCCATGGTCGAGGCCCTGAATATACAGAATTGCCACTGCCAGCCTGTGACAGTCTCAGAATCAGCTCTTCATCCAGCCAGCTAATGCCCAGCCCCTGCCCTGGAAAGCGCTGTCAGTAGTGCTGGAGTCCAGGGGTAAGTTCTGTGTAGAAAGGGTTCATGATTAATCTCTGAAATTGGCACTCCCCAGCATCATGTTAAGGGTTCTGAGATGTCCTGCAGTGGAGAATCCTGCTTAATTCCATTGTGCCCAGAAAATCCCAAGCTTGTTGGACCACAGAACCCTTTTTCAAGTCAACAGCACTTAATTTACAGTCTTCAGAACTAGAGTTTCACAGAATGCACCTAGGGGAGTACTGGCCAAACCACGCCACAGCCACCCTGTGGCGGCTGTCCACTGCCCTGGCTGCATTCCAGCCCAGATGGCATCTCCCCAGATGCCAGTTCTCGTGAAAGTGAACCTGAGCTCATCCCACAGTCCCCGCTCCCCAGTCCTAATCCCATTCAGCTCTGGATTCCCACAATAGGCCAGTTCACCTAGTAGCTGAGCCGTCGTAGGGCAGCAGGGCGGAGAGGAGTCCCCTGTGCCTTCCCACGGTAGCTGTCCCCATCCGGGTCAACACCCAGAGGGCATGGCTTACCTCAAGGTTGGAGACCCATTGGACAGCGATCTTACTTTTCCTTGCTTCCCTCCCTTGTAGTTCATCCCAACTCCCCAACACCTGCTTGGAAGGCCCTGGGCCTGGGAGGAGCTTTATTAGGTAAGCAGATCGGCAGAGCTGCATTCCTGGTTTTGGAGACTTAAGCTAATCTGGTTGGCATTCTGAGACTGTATTACTCCATTTTTTTTTTCTTAAATCCAAACAAGTTGTGAACCACAGCCTGTGAATTTACCTGTTCTTCCTGGCTAGTTTCCCTCCTCTCATTCACCCATTCCCTAAGCTTTGGGTGAATCTCTACCACCTGGCCATCCTCCTCCCAAGAGGAGCCGACACTGCAGGAAGGACCGAGGTGCTTCGTGACAGAGCAGAGCTGGGTGCAATGAAGCCTCAGTGGGTCCTGCCCAGCTAAGGTGCATTTCCCCCTATGGTGCATGGTGGTTTCTTCCTCTGCCTTGATCAACATCAGACGGGAGTCACTGCCCTGAATCCATTCCAGAATCTCTAGCCTCTAGAACCCATTGTGTGTGCTTCATCCCTTTCCAAAACCTACTCTCAGCGTAGCATCTAATTAGTGCCTTCATTAAGTTAGGATTAACTAAACCCCCAAAATGGAAGAGAGTTTAATGACCAGGGCCTCCTCCTGGGGGCACATGAAATTGGGAAACCAAGGAGTTTAAGAATTCTAACAGGCAATTTCACACAACTTAAAACTGAGAAGTAGGTTTTCCCCTTCAATATCCAGGGGTGTATATTTCCTGGATGTGACCATGTTTGTTGGACTCTCTCTGGTATAAAATGTTAAAGCACGTGCTAAGTAAGGTAGGACATCTTTTATCATCCACCACCCATTTCTGAGGTTAGAACTTCTTTTCCTTAGCTCATAAATGATTAAAGACTCGAACTATTTTTTTGCTTTGTACTTGGGATACTATCCCTGAGCATTATTTTATAAACATGTGAAGCTTCGCTCTCAAACTTTCACCCACTAGTTTTAAAATCCATTGGTTAATCTTGCCTACGGCAATTGTTCTTAAAGGTTATTTTCTTTTTCCATCATTCTTTCACATTTATTAATGGAATTCTTTTGTAAGATAGAGCTGTTTCTTCTCCATTTATCTAGTCATTCATTCATTTATTTGTATCAGTATGGACTCATAGGTATTTTATTTTAGGGGTTGTAGTACAATTTTATTGTTAAAATTGCCCTTTGTTCCATTTTCCTTTTGATCTCAGTATTGCTGTAAGGAAGCTCGATGCTGTTCCGGTTCCTGATCTTTTGCATGTGTCCTGTATTTTAAAATGTTCTGAAATTTCACAATAGTGTGTTTGTGTATTTATATTGGGCACTCCATAGGCACTTTCAAGTTGGAAATTCATGTGTTCTGGGAAATGTTCATTTTATTTATCCAGTAATTTATCCCACCCCATTTTTCTTGTATTTCTGGAGCATCCATTATTTTGATGCCAAACTTTTACAAATCCTCAGTTTTCATATGTTTTGATTTCCCATTTTTCATCCTTTATCTTTTTGTTGTACTTTTTAGGAGATTATTGTTTCTACATTATCTTCCAATTTTGTATTGGATTTTTTGTTATAGATTTCAAAGAGTACTTGCTTGTTTTCAAATTTTTTACAATAATCTTGCCTCATGGATATGATATTCTGTTGCCTGTAAGGATATTTATTGTTTGGGGAAAGTTTTCTTTTGCTTTCTGCAATGATCTCATTCCTCTGAGTTGCTGTGTTTGTTTTTGTCTTTCTCTCCTGTGTTGGAAGCTTTTTCTCAGATGTCTTGTCATCCTTTATCGTCTGTTCATATTTGAGTCCTGCACTGCACAGTGTGTTTGCACTGTGCCAGGTGTAACCCATGGTCCCTTGCACAGGGAAAGTGTACTTTTACAGTGGAGAGATCCAGCAGTGTCTGCGTGTACCAAGAGACCAAACTTTGCCTTACAGCTAGCGAGCTATACAGGCGTGATGTGATGCGATATGAAGCAGAGAACTTATCACTGTGTCTTGCCAAAAACATCTAATCTGAATCTAGTCATGCCTTTACATCTAACTTCCAGTTGACAGGATTTACAAGACATACAGGGACAAGTGAAATGACACCACAAGGAAAAAGACAATTGTATGTGAGACCTTCCTTCAGTTAAGGACTGGTCCCCTTCAAAATGCAACAGCACATGGCGAACAAAGAGAAAGAGGACTTTGCTAGGAAGGAGAAAAAGAGACATCGTAACCAAATGCAGTGACAGTCTAGGAATGGGGAGGTGAGATATTAATATAGATTGAATATTAAACTATGTTATGGAATTATTTTAAATTTTCTTAGGTGTGATAATGGATTTAGGTTATGCGTGACAATTACCTTATTTGAATAGAGATATGGAAATACAGAGCAGTGAAATATCATAATGTCTGCAACTCATTTTAAAATGGTTCAGAAAAACAATATATATATACACATATCTAAAGATAAAGCAAATATGGTTAAAAATTGTAGAATTTAAGAGTTTGGTATTCAACTGGTGAGCCAACTATATCACTGGAGGACCTTCAGATGTCGATGTTGTATTCCTTCTCTCCAGATGGTCAGAATTCCTAGAGAGGGGCTCCGCATCCCTGTCCGGGTGTGTGAACCTCGCTGCCAGCACATGGACACTGAATGGGGAAGGAGTCCAAGCAGCTTCACCAGTCTGCTCACAAGCTTTCACTGAAATCTCCTGTTTTCTTAAATGTCTCACCCTTCCTCATCTGGATAATGCCTCCAGAGAATAAACCAACAGTATATTTCCAGGGAGCCGAAGAGCAGTTGCCTGGCCTGAATAAAATAGCAAAGGAATCCGAAGGCCTATCTCTTCATGTAGAATTTTCTCCAGATTTTTTTTTATTAAGGTATTATTGATATACACTCTTATGAAGGTTTCACATGAAGAAACAATGTGGTCACTACATTTACCCATATTATCAAGTCCCCACCCATACTGCAATGCAGTCACTGTCCATCAGTGTAGTAAGAGGCCACAGATTCAGTGTTTGCCTTCTCTGTGCTACACTGTTTTCCCCGTGATCCCCCACACCATGTGTACTCAACATAATACCCCACAATCCCCTTCTCTCTCCCTCCCCACCCACCGTCCCACACCCCTCCCCTTTGGTAACCACTAGTTCCTTCTTGGAGTCTCAAAGTCTGCTGCTATTTTGTTCCTTCAGTTTTGCTTCATTGTTATACTCCACAAATGAGGGAAATCATTTGGCACTTGTCTTTTTCTGCCTGGCATATTTCACTGACCATAATACCCTCGAGCTCCATCCATGTTGTTGCAAATGATTGGGTTTATATCTGTGCTCTCTAGTCTGTTCCATTGGTCTATAGGTCTCTTCTTGTGCCAGTACCAAATTTTCTTGATTAGTGTGGCTTTGTAGTAGAGCTTGAAGTGAGGGAGCGTAATTCCCCTGCTTTATTCTTCCTTCTCAGTATTCCTTTGGCTATTCAGAGTATTTTGTAGTTCCATTTGAATTTTAGAACTATTTGCCCTAATTAATTGAAGAATGTCGTAGGTATTTTTATAGGGATTGCATTGAATCTGTAGATTGCTTTAGGAAGGATGGCCATTTTGACAATATTAATTCTTCCTATCCATGAGCGCAGGATGTGTTTCCACTTATTGGTATCTTCTTTAATTCTCTCATGAGTGTCTTGTAGTTTTCAGGGTATAGGTCTTTCACTTCCTTTGTTAGATTTATTCCTAGGTATTTTATTCTTTTTGATGCAATTATGAATGGAATTCTTTTCCTGATTTCTCCTGCTACTAGTTCATCGTTAGTGTATAGGAATGCAACAGATTTCTGTGTATTAATTTTGTATCCCACAACTTTAATGAATTTAGATATTAGATATAGTAGTTTTGGATTGGATTCTTTAGGGTTTTTTATGTATAATATCATGTCATCTGCAAACAGGGACAGTTTGAATTCTTCCTTGCCAATCTGGATGCCTTTTATTTCTTTGTGTTGTCTGATTGCCGTGGCTAGGACCTCCAGTACTATGTTGAATAGAAGTGGGGAGAGTGGGCATCCCTGTCTTGTTCCCAATCTTAAAGGAAAAGCCTTCAGCTTCTCGCTGTTAAGTATAATGTTGGGTGTGGGTTTGTCATATATGGCCTTTATTATGTTGAGGTACTTGCCCTCTATACCCATTTTGTTGAAAGTTTTTATCATGAGTGGATGTTGTCAATAGCTTTTTCAGCATCTATGGAGACGATCATGTGGTTTTTTTCCTTCTTTTTGTTGATGTGGTGGATGATGTTGATGAATTTTCGAATGTTGTACCATCCTTGCATCCCTGGGATGAATCCCACTTGATCATGATGGATGATCTTTTTGATGAATTTTGGAAATCGGTTTGCTAATATTTTGTTGAGTATTTTGAACCTATATTCATCATGGATATTGGTCTGTAGTTTTCTTTTTTTGTTGTGTCTTTGCCTGGTTTTGGTATTAGAGTGATTTTGGCCTTGTTGAATGAGTTTGGGATTATTCCCTCCTCTTCTACTTTTTGGAAAACTTTAAAGAGGATGGGTATTAGGTCTTCACTAAATGTTTGATAAAATTCAGCAGTGAAACCATCTTGTCCAAGCATTTTGTTCTTAGGTAGGTTTTTGATACCAATTCAATTTCTTTGCTGGTAATTGGTCTGTTCAGATTTTCTGTTTCTTCCTGTGTCAGCTTTGGTAGGTTGTATTTTTCTACATAGTTTTCCATTTCTTCTAGATTATCCAGTTTGTTACTATATAATTTTTCATAGTATTCTCTCATAATTCTTTGTATTTCTGTGGTGTCCATAGTGATTTTTCCTTTCTCGTTTCTGATTCTGTTGATGTGTGTACACTCTCTTTTTTTCTTGATAAGTCTGGCTAGGAGTTTATCTATTTTGTTGATTTTCTCGAAGAACCAGCTCCTGCTTTCATTAATTCTTTCTATTGTTTTACTCTTCTTAGTTTTATTTATTTATGCTTATTCTTTATTATGTTTTTCCTTCTACAGATTTGGGACTCATTTGTTCTTCCTTCTCTAGTTTCATTAATTGTGAGTTTAGACTGCTCATTTGGGATTGTTCTTCTTTTCTGAGGTGGGCTTGTATTGCAATGTATTTCCCTCTTAGCATGGCCTTCGCTGCATCCCACAGATTTTGCAGTGCTAAATTACTGTTGTCACTTGTCTCCATATAGTACTTGATCTCTGTTTTTATTTGGTCATTGATCCATTGATTATTTAGGAGCATGTTATTAAGCCTCCATGTGTTTGTTGGTTTTTCATTTTCTTTGAGTAATTTATTTCTAATTTCATACCTTTGTGATCTGTGAAGCTGGTTGGTTCAATTTAAGTCTTCTTTAATTTACAGAGGCTCTTTTTGTGACCTAGCATGTAATCCATTTTTGAAAATGTTCCATGTGCACTTGAGAAGAATGTGTATCCTGTTGCTTTTGGATGGAGTGTTCTGTAGATGTCCGTTAGGTCCATCTGTTCTAATACGGTGTTCAGTGCCTCTGTCCCTTTATTTATTTTCTGTCTGGTTGATCTGTCCTTTGGAGTGAGTGATGTGTTGAAGTCTCCCAAAATGAATGCATTGCATTCTGTTTCCCCCTTTAATTCTGTTACTGTTTGTTTCACAGATGTAGGTGATCCTGTGTTGGGTGCATAGATATTTACAATGGTTATAT
This sequence comes from Phataginus tricuspis, assembly GCA_029783875.1. Classification (NCBI taxonomy): domain Eukaryota; kingdom Metazoa; phylum Chordata; class Mammalia; order Pholidota; family Manidae; genus Phataginus; species Phataginus tricuspis. The sequence goes on along the minus strand of JAQQAC010019963.1, from coordinate 60,231,768 downwards.
CCTCTTGTTGGATTGATCCCTTTATCATTATGTAATGTCCTTCTTTGTCTCTTGTGACTTTGTTTTGAAGTCTATTTTTTCTCATGCAAGTACTGCAACTCCTGCTATTTTCTCTCGATTACTTGCATGAGATATGTTTTTCCATCCCTTTACTTTCAGTCTGTGTATGTCTTTGGTTTGAAGTGAGTCTCTTGTAGGCAGCATATTGATGGGTCTTGTTTTTTATCCATTCAGTGACCCTACGTCTTTTGATTGGTGCATTCAGACCATTTACATTTAGGGTGATTATCAATAGGTATGTACTTATTGCAATTGCAGGCTTTAGATTTGTGCCCACAAAAGGTTCAAGGGTAATTCCCTTACTTTCTAACAGTCTAATTCACTTCACTTCATATGCTATTACAAACACAACCTAAAGATTCTGGTTTTTTTTTTTCCTTTTCTTCCTCCTCCATCCTTTGTATGCTATGAATCATATTCTGTACTCTTTGTCTAGCCCTTGCATAACATCTATTTAGTCTTAGGAATGCTTCCATCTGTAGACGTCCCTCCAAAATACACTGTAGAGGTTGTTTGTGCGAGGTAAATTCTCTCAGCTTTTGCTTATCTGAAATTGTTTAATCCCTCCTTCAAATTTAAATGATACCTTTGCCAGGTAGAGTATTCTTGATTTGAGGCTCTTCTCCTTCATTGCATTAAATACATCATGCCACTCCCGTTTGGCCTGTAAGGTTTCTGTTGAGAAATCTGATGATAGCCTGATGGGTTTTCCTTTGTATGTGATCTTTTCTCTCTCGCCAGCTGCTTTTAAAATCTGTCTTTATTCTTAATCTTGCCATTTTAATTTTTATATGTCCTGATGTTGTCTTCCTTGGGTCCTTTGTGTAGGGAGATCTGTGCGCCTCCATGGCCTGAGAGACTATCTCTTTCCCCAGGTTGGGGATGTTTTCAGCAATTACCTCCTCAGTGACACTTTCTATCCCTTTTTCTCTCTCTTCTTCTTCTGGTACCCCTATAATGCGAATATTGTTCCATTTGGATTGGTCACACAGTTTTCTCAATATTCCTTCATTCTTAGAGATTCTTTTTTGTCTCTGTGCCTCAGCTTCTTTGTATTCCTCTTCTCTAATTTCTGTTCATTTACTGTCTCTTCTACTACATCTAATCTGCTTTTAAATCCCTCCATTGTATGTTTTATTTCAGATATGGAATTTCTTAATGATTGAATCTCCGTCTTAAATTCTTTACTGAGTTCTCAAATATTTTTCTGTACCTCCATAAGCATGTTTATAATTTTTATTTTGAATTCTTTCAGGAAGATTGGTGAATTCATTTTCATTTGGCCCTTTTTCTGGGGTTTGTGATATTTTGGTCTAAACCATGTTCTTTGGACGTTTCATATTTCTGTGTGGTGCCCTCTAATGTGCAGAAACTCCAGTCTCTGGCACTGCTCAGCCCCTAGAGTGAGGTTGGGGGTCATAGGGGAGCAGAGCTGGTGCCTGGGCGGAGGAAAGATCTGTTTCCTGACTCCCGTCTGCCCTGCCTGTCTCCAGTGTCAGGGCCAGTGGGCCTAATACACAGGTGTTAGCCTCTGTGCTTTGCATCTCTAGCTGTTGTAGGCGGGGCCTCCCTCTGGCTGGCCTAACACCAGAGCAGTGACTGCCGGTTTGCAAGCCAGTGCTGTCAGGCCAGGAGGAAGGCGCAGCAGCCTGTGTGTGACAGTGTGGGGCATCGGAGCTGGGTAGCCAGCCAGGGGGTGGACCACCTGAAGCTCCCCAAAGTTCCCAATCTGCTGGGAAGAGCGCGCCCAGACAACCTTGTCCGCCTATCCCTTCTCCAGCGCAGCAATCTCCATGCAAACCCCGCCCCGTCAGCAGCCCTCTCACTGCTAGGAAGCCTCTCAGACTGCCTGCCTTTCCCTTGTCCCAGAGTGGCGGGGTGTGGATCCCATCCTCTACAAACAGCCGGAATCTGTCTCTCAAGCACTCCACCTGTCCCAGCTTCCCATCCTCTAGAGCAGCACACAATGTAGGTTTCTGCTCACAAAGCAGATCTCCAGAGCTAGGTGTTCAGCAGTCCCAGGCTTCCACCCCCTCCCCGCTCCATTTCTCTTCCTCCCGCAGGTGAGCTGGGGTGGGGGAAGGGCTTGGGTCCTGCCAGATCAAGGCTTTCGTATGTTACCTTGTTTTGTGAGGCCTGCTCTGTTCGTGAGGTCTGTATGCAGTCTGGTGCAGCCTTCTTTCCTGTTGCTGTTTTAGGGTTAGTTATATTAACTGTATTTTCACACTATCTGTGGTTTGGGGAGGAGTTCTCTGTCTCACCTCTCACACCGTCCTCTTGAATCTAGAAGGATTCATTTTTATGACAGGGAAACACACAGGTGCAGTTCTGCATTTACAGCCACTTCAGCTGGAGCAGTCCCACTCCTTCACTGCCTCTCATGGATTAATGGGCAGCTGATGGATCTGAAAGGTGTGGGTGAAATGGGACAGGAAGAAAACCTCTCAGGTAAGGAGAGCACCATTTAAAAAAACAAACAGAAAACACGATTTGTTTTTTCCTAAGGTCACTGTGTTGTAGCTCTGTGATGGAGATACATACAGATATGTAAATTTATGTCTCTGAGCAGAAAAGCAGGAGGGGAAGCCCCTCTTGGGCTTCTCTCCTCCAGCTTGCATGTCCCTCGAGGGCCCAGGACTGCCTCAGGTGGGGAAGCAAGGCCCAGGCTCCCTGCTCACTGCTGGCTGCTCTGCCCTTGGGTTGGCAGAAGCAGAAGAAGTGAATTATCTGCCATAAGAGCTGACATTGACCTCTTGCTTCCTTCAGGAAAGTAGAACTCTCCAGTGGTCTTCAGGAAAAGTTCTGGAAAAGGATGGTGTCCCACCCTCCCTCCAGCACCATCAGTGTTGGGGTGAAAGCAGAACGAAGGATGTGTCCGCTGTCCTGACACACCCCCGCCTTCCTCTAGGGCACTGCACCTGCCTCACTGGCCTCTGGAGGCTCAGCCTTTCCAGATGGCCTGCACTCCACCCCACCCACCTGTGTGAGCCCTCCTGCACTCTTGTCCCAGGTGCTCCCCTGCCCAGCTCCCCACTTAGCACCCCCTCCCCCACATACACTGAAGTCAGGTCATTCTGAGTGTGACATGTGTTAGAAGAGCATGTGTGACTTTCTGTCATTGTTCTTACTGCACAGGATGCCTGATGTGTAGCTTTGTGCTGCCATTTGGGCTCTCAGGCCAGTGAGCCTCTTGGAATTCTCATTTCTTTGGATTTTATTCTGGACAGTTCAGAGGGCCTGGGGACTCCCTGCCATGACACCCCGTTCAATAGCTTTCCTTAGTTCTCCATTGTTCACCCAGATATTTAATGTGCAACACTTGGTATCTAATATTGCTCCAGGCTTTGAAGAGGGTCAAAAGGATGTAAGGCATGAGCCTTCACCTATAGCAGTTTACACCATATCTGGGGAGACCAAATGCCAACATGGGGAACCCCCCCAGTTCAGGCACTCTTGGGGCCCTGGATGGTCAGCACCTGCGGAATTCAGAAGGGGATGAATGTGGGCTGAAGTGCGCAGGCAAAGCTACCTGCAGAGGTGGGATCTGAGGGTCATTAAATAGTGAGTAAGGCTCAAACAGGAACACACCCTAAGCCTAAAGAAGAGCAGGGGTGTCAAGGGACTTCCCCGGGCCTGCGGGGTTCCCAGGCCTGCTTCACGCTGCAGGAGCCAGTGGGGCAGAAGGCTGGCGGGGCTGCCCTGGCACTCAAAGGCTCTCAAACCCCACCCTCCACCCAGTAATCGTATAGTTAACATCCCAGAACTCACCTGCTGGGCAATTCCACATGACCGGTTCCTGTTCACTCCCTGCAAGCAGAAGGTGGCCAGCAGGGAGTCCAGGCAGCACTAGCTGGGCATGGTTCTTACAATATTTTGCTTTCTTGTCCTTATTCCCAAATCTTAATCCCAAATCAAAGAGGGATAATGCAAGGAGACTCTCTGGGGTTTATTAAGACTGAGCACATCTACCTGCAAGGATTTGAGGCCGTCAGCACACATTCAGAGCTACCTACTGGCCCCCTTGTCCACCCTGTCTCGTCCAGCAAGGAGCACACGTGTGGAGCTGGGCAAGAACACAGTACCTCCTAGACTCGGACAGCACACTGGCCGGGATGAAGCACGGGATTGTCAAGAGCATGCTGGGCCGCTGACAGGTGTCCACCCAGACGAGCAGCGCCAGCGTGTACCCATCAGTGTGTCTCTCTTCCTGCAGGATCCTCGCCACCCAAACACGGCTGCCGGGTCATCTTCGGAAGCATAGATGTCATCCTAGCTCCCCTTTGCCAGTACCTCAGGAAGGCTCCCTGCCACATACCAACACAAGCTCAGGACAGGCAGCAGCACAGCAGATGGACCCCTTCCCATCACGGAGTCATTCGTTGGGGGAACTATGACCCAAACAAACTGTATGTCCTTGAAAAAAAGAAAGGAAATCCTCACGTGGCGGAAATGAAAAGCGAAAGCGCAGCCTAAGCGGCCAAGTGCGGGCCGGAAGCCCAGGGCCGGTGGGGGCCTTAGAGGGGATGGATTTAGGATCCGGGGGTCTGGCTAAGGTCTTAACACGTGTATGGGAAGAGAAGATAAGGCCTTAGACTTGCTTGGAAGAGAGAAAATTTTTATCTGAGCCCACCAGAAAAACAAGAGCATCAAAGAGATGCCCCTTCCTTAAAAGTGGATTGGAAAATGCTGCCCACCAGCTCAAGGAGGTGTGAGGAAGCACATGATCTATCTTGGGAGCTGGGTGCAAAGGAAAAAGAAAAAAAAAATCACCTGTCAAATTGAATTCCTAGAATCTGATCCATGAATGGGCACAGAGGCCAGATTTATAACACCTGTGAGGCCATGAGCCCCAGGCAGAGAAACTAACATATTATTTGGTCTGAAACAAAGGAAACTTCCAGGAGCCTAGTGGACATAAATGTGAAACCACTCTGTGTAGAAACATTGTCACAACCCAGCACATGGGAATCACCCAGGAAAAATAAATCCTGCTGAAGATGAGCTCACAGCAAAAAGCAGCAGCGTGTGAAGCAATGAGCTTGTGTGTGCGGGAACCGGCAGGCAGACCCGTGCAGTACTTGGCCCTTCGAGGACTGCAGACACCGGGACAACCTGGAAGAAGCTTTAAACACATTCATACCAGCATTTCCAAAGCCCATTTCAGCTTGCTCCTGCTGCGTCCTCCTCCTCAGGGACCCCAGTCCCTCCTGTCCCATACCGCAAAATCTTGAGCTCTGTTCAAATTTTTCCTCTGTCTCAGGTCTGCCAGGTTCCTCTCCCCAAAGTCTTCCCTTCTAGGTGTATGTGGTTCTTTCCACTGTTTGATCTGTAGATGTCTTTTAAGACTGCTAATCCCCTTAACAACGGGTCTCCACGCTCTCCTCTCCCTTCCCCTCCTTCCTCTGTCCCTGTGACGGTCACCCAGCTGGTCTCCCTGCCTTCCTGTCTCCAGTGTTCCCCTTCTCTTTATCCCACCCTCCCCCACTGCCACCGAGTCATCCTACTAAATGGCAAGTCTGGTCATTTCACTTCCCCCAAACCAAACTCCTGATTATGAAAGTTGAAGTCTTTCCCAGCGTGGACTTAAACTTTCTTCCCAGTTGTGTTTCCCACTGTGATACGTCTCCCTCACCCACTCGGTATCAGCCTCCTGCTTGGGCCACTGCACTTACTCATTCTTCCTGCTCTCACCCCCATCCTTCCAAGCAGCTTCCTCCCTCTGACAGGACTGCTTTCCCATCACATCTGCTGATTGAAGGTCAACCGTACCTTAAACCTCCTAGAAGCCTGATGTTGTGGAAGAATGAAAGGCATCATTAGGGCTACACATATCTGGTTTCAAATTCCAGATATGTCATTGAATAGCTCTGTGCCTCAAGCAAGTCACAACCTCTTTAAGCCTCAGATTCTAATTATATAAAATGAGAATGATACCTGCTTTGCAGAGTTGGGAGCATTAGACATAATCTATGCAAAGCACCAAACCTAGCCCCAGTATGTGCTCAATAAACAATCGCTGAGTTGAGTTTCTATCTGCATTTTTATGGGATTTATGTCCTACTGCTTCCCCAACCAGAGCTCCAGTAAGCCAGAGGCCCTGTCTCTTTCGCCTTTGCATCTTTCCTAGGTCTAACACAAGCAGTCTTAAAAGACATCTATCGATCAAACAGTGGAAAGAACCACATACACCTAGAAGGGAAGATTTTGGAGAGAAGAACCTGGCAGACCTGAGACACTGGAAGGGTATAGAGGGTCAATTTCTACTGTGTCACCCCAGACAGGGCAGAAACACCATCAGGAGTCATAAGGAGGCTGGTTGTTATTAGCCCAGGATAGGAAGTAATATCCAATATTTAGATCTGTTTAACACGAGACTAGATGCCCAATATAAGCTGCTTGCCACTAATATGCTCAGATTATAGACAGTGCCCCTGGTTGGGATGAAGGATGAGACCAGAACTTTTGGGAGTCACGGATGCCTTTGAAAGTCTCATGAAAGTGTTGGTCTTCTTCCTTAGAGAAATGGCTCAAAGCATAACATTTTGCAAATAATCTCAGCAGCTTCATGGCTTCTAGGTAAAGATCACCTGAAAGCCCCTCTACGATGCTGTGTTCAACTTTGTTTTTTACAATTACTAATGAGAAAGAAGCATTGCTGTTATATATATCTTCAAAATTCACATAGACACACACACCTCATCTAAAGGACCTGGTTCAGAACTAAAAGCTCATGGCCCAGGTTCAGTGCTGTTCATATTTTTTTATTAAGTAAATGGATCAATGAATGAAATCATTAATTAACATGATCTTTAAGGAAAGATATGTGTTATAAGAAGGAGGGAAAAAAAGAAAGAAAAAATGAAGAGTTTTAGAAAAAAAACCAACACAGGATGACAACAAGGCAGAGAAGAGCTAATCGAGGCCTGAGAGTAAGATGGATCTCGGAAGACTCCGCTCCTGGCCTCCTGTCCGCAGCTGAGCCCCTCAGAGAGCCTGAGATTCTAGGGGCAGAGAGGCCTCCTCTGGCTGCTGGCTCTCAGAGCGGTTGGGGCACATACCCAGGAGCTACTAGGGAAAATCACTCGGAAGACTGACTCTCTCCAGATGATATTCTGGTTTTATTTTGAAACCTCTTCCCCTCTCTGAATTTAGGCCTTAATGATTATGGAACTACTTGTTCTATTATTACAATCACTCAGTTCACACTTAGTAATGAGTTATTAAATAAAGTAAGTTGAGGTATCTTTTTTCCTTAGTATATATCATTATTCAAAGAATACTTGATTTTTGAACAGAAACACTGGTGACAATAAGTCCCAAGAGGAAAATATCCTGTCCAAGCACAGAAGGATTTCTTGATAAACCGAGCTTAAGCTCAAGGACTAGCTGGATATGGCAGTTGGTATGAGCAACGGTAAGAAGCTCTCCCCACATCCTGCCCCACCTGCCCTCACCGGAGGACACAGCAGCTGCGGGATTTCAGGAGGCTCCTCAGGGTCCCCAGGGCCTCAGGCAGCCCTGCACCAGTGAGAGCGCTGCAGGCCCGGAGCTCCCAGCAGCGGTCCAGGAATCTCTCGAGGCCCAGCCTGTCTCTGATCTCAGGCAACGGCAGAGCATCGGGTGCCTCCTGCTTGTTGGCCAGCACCAGGAACGGGACGCTGGCCATGTTGGGGTTGGCCAGGACTTCCATGAGCTCAGACACTGCCTCAGGCAAGCGGGTCCTGTCTGTGCTATCCAGCACATACACAAGGATGTCTGCGCCTTCCAGGTAGTCCTTCCAGCTGGCTCTGAGCTGGGTCTGTCCCCCGACATCCCAGAGAGTCAGAGACACATGCCCCAGGGCTTCGAGAGGTTCCACATTGAAACCAACAGTGGGCAGGGTCTCCACCAGCTGGTAGCCCTTCCATCTGTACAGGAGCGTGGTCTTGCCAGCTGAGTCGAGGCCCAGCATCACCACCTGGGCTTCTGCCTTGTGACCTCGGGAATTCACAGAACCCATGGTAGCCTCTGCTAAGCCCTAGGGGAGAAAGGCCATTCTCTTCTGAAGGAACGCAAATCCACGCAGGCACATGGACGAAGAACTTCTACTTTAAAAATGGGAAGTGTCTTTATAATGTCAGGTTTCAAACATGGGTCTGCCCTCTGAAAGGGCCAGGAGCAAGGGTGTGTGAGTCACCATCAGCTGACCTATGGGGAGTGGGGGCTGCTTCAGAGAAGGGATAGAGCCACCTGGAAGACCCAGGATGAGGGCTCACATTCCTCGGCAGTTAAAGCAAAGGGGCGAAGCACAGTTCCAGTTAGACATACCTAGTTCAGCAGAAATGACTGAAAGATGTCTTCAGTTCTTGCTGGTCTGTGGCTTCCAGCCTGTTCTCCTCCTGTAAGCCGAGACCCTGAAATGGAAGCTGTCTTGGGCTCAGCGCACCAAGCGAAGAGGACACTCTGACTCATAATAACTTCTGCTTTTGGAACCAGCACTGTGTCCTGTAAACAATGGCTATTTATAAATATTGTTGACTGGTGACAAATTTACTAGTCAGAGCAAGTGGTCACGGCCAGCCTCGGTCGTCTTGTCCAGGTGAATCACCTCTAGAACGCTGCGCATGCTTCCCAAGAATCCCACATTCTAAGACTAAGACCTGTTCCCAACCTAGTCGGGGGAAACCTGGCTGGCACAGGAGAGACACCCCGTCCCCCGGCATATAATTCAGTTGCCCCTGGAGGAAAATAAAACTGCCTCTCTTCGTTCCTCATGCCAGGGGTAGAAGAGTGAAAACCAAAGTCACCTCAGTGTCATTAGACTGTGGCCCAAATCACCTCCTCGGTGGCCCTCCTCTCCGACACAGCTGCTTTCTGCTAGTCACTAATGTCCTGAGAACGAGATGGGAAGGAAGTGTAGAGAGTGTTACCGTTTCTCCTTTTTTCTGCTTCCTTTTCCCAGGTGGTTGGGGGTGGGGCGGGCCCCACAGCCCCTCCCACAGGGCTGGGGCTCCCCCAGCTGTCCTGCTGCTGAAGGTACACCACAGAGATGTCCCCAGCCCTTCAGCACTGGGTGAGCAAGGCCCAGCACCAACTCCTGTTTCTTAGCAGCTCAGACTCTGTGTGCAAAGGAGGAACCACAGTCAGAGCCGTTCCCAGGTTCAGCTTGAAATAAAGGAACTTTCCCAAATGCTACGGTCCTGTATAATCTGGAGAACATGAGAGCCAGGGAATAGGAATTGCACTGAATAAAACCCAAGTTCTACCCAAAGGCCACTCTGGCCAGAGTGACCTCTGTACACCCCAGCTGCACCTTTTGCTCAAGAAGGAGGGGAGCTTTTCGTTGGACATCCTCATGTGGGGAGCTTTAGAAGGCCCCCTGTTCAAGGGGACAGTGAAGAGCAGACATAACAGTTCTGGCTTTGATCTGGGACCACCTGGGGGCACACTTGGCCTTCACTACTTATCTGCCATGTCACCTTAAGCATGTTCCTGAATTTCTCTGTGCCTTAGTTTTCTTTGCCTGTAAAATGGGAATGATGATTATAATAACTGTACCTAACTTAAAGGGTTGTTGGGAGGATTGAATAAGTTAAGGCACAGCAAGTTCTTAGACCACAATGGGGCACCCAGTCCCAGCTTAGTGCTCTGGAATCAGGAAGGGGAGCAGTGGCGGGCAAGGGACACAGCACCTTAGAAGCCTGTGACTGCAGCTTCTAGAACCGTGATAGACAAGAGGGGCTCTGCTGGACTCACTGATGGAGGAGAGGAAAGGGTCTTGGACCCCATCTCTACTGCCCACGAAAACTCAGGACTTGCCAGGGAGGCCACAGAGCAGAGCCCCAGGCTTCAGAGCGTGGGCTGAGAAGTGTACTGCGCCCATTCTTATACAAGTAGTAAGGCCCGGAGGACTCAGCACTCTCACTGACTCACAAAGAAGGGGTTTATAAGATAGAATGGTGCTTCTTACATTTCTAACAGGAATTGGCAGCAGGGGAAGGAGGGGGCGTGCTGGGTGCACAGGGTCCCGAGTAAATCAAGCATGGGAACCGTGCAGACAGGCGGTTTGGCAACAGTGGGAAGTCGGTGGATTTTAAGGGATGATTTATCATGGAACAGAGCCTGGTGATTACTATCTTCTCTTTCTTTTTTAAGTACATACAGTAAAATGTATACATCTTAGCATATAGCTCCATGAATTTTGACATCTGTGTACGCTCATGTACCCATCACCCAGATCAAGATATCAAACATTCTCACAATTTTTTTTCCCAAAGAGGGCCACCAAGTAGAACTCCATGGTTCAGAGAAACCATGCTTTCTTTTCTCCTTTCTACAGATAGGTCCAAAGGAAGAGAGTGCTAGAATCAGAGCTTTTTTCCCTGGAAATTGCTGGAGGAATGCTGACAATCCCTGCTCTCCAGCCCTCCTTCTCCTGGGCATCCCAAGGGCCCAGCTTTCTGTTTGTCTTCTCACAGCCTCATCTTTTTCTAGTTTCTCACAGTCTCAACTTGAAACACTTATGTAAATAACTGATTTCCTAGGACTGCCTTTTTATTCATTTATTTATTTATATTTTCAAGCTATCCATGCAAAATTCAAAAGGCACAAAAGGGAGTTCTCTCACCCTGCCTCCAGTCATGCAGGTCCTTTTCTTGGAAAATCATTGGCTTTTAGATATGCCACCCCTCCCCCCCCCACCGAGGAACACGAGGGGGCCTGTGAACGCCGTCTTAAGGGGCACCATGGTGAGAGTCAGCGTGAAGAAGGCTGGCATTATCTGAGATGTTTAATTCCATCTATTAGTATCATTTATTAGGCAATCCCACGGAGCTGTAAGCAATATATGTGAATTCAGGAGTGGTGAACACTGTTTACAGGTATGCCCGTGGTCAGGCCTACCCCAGGCTCGAGAAAGTGGGCAGGGAGCACAAGGCCAACTTACAGACTGAGCGCATGGTCCTCAGTGGCAGCACCTCCACAGTTTGATTAGCGCTCACTCCTGGCAGTCACTGGGCAGGGCTCAGAGGTGCTAGAGACCCTACAATGCCCAGGGTAATTGTGCACAAGAAAGAATGTTTCTTGAATTTTAATTCAACTTTTGAATGCCCCAGACATTTTAATAGTCTTTAAAAGCCCACTGTTTAAAAATTATCTAATTCTAGGACAAAATTTTGTGTTATGTGTAAACATGACTATATTTGCATAGTTTCACATTTACATTTTCCAGAAATGAGGCTGCTGCTGAGGAAAGCTTGCCCGCTGTGTCGCTCTGTTGGGAGCTTCAGCATGAGCGGTTCACCATTTTGGAAACTCACAATACTGACAGGTGCGCTGCCCATGACACTGAGGTTGCTGATAAGACCCATGAAAACACTGTCCCAGGTGCCATTGCAGCCACATTTATGCTACGTTTACATACAAGAGTTTGACAGCTTCGTTAATGTGGTTGTGCCTGAGCACTATGCATGGAAATGCTCTTTTACGATGCTTTTATTTATTCCTTATCTTATAGTTACAGCGTTACATTGATTGTCTTTCAAGATTAAGTGGGCAGGTAGATTCTATTATTTATGTTTTTCATTTCTAGATAAAAAATGGACATTGTAAAATATTTGTTATGTAAAAGGTGACTTGTTCTGTTTTGCGCCTCTCAAGGGAGGAGAGAGAAGGATAAGTAAAGGACCAGCAGTGGGGCGGCCGGAGGAAAGGCAGTGGGAGGCCCCACGGTGACTGCCCGAGGGTCACCCTCTCACTCTCTGAGTCAGTGAGGTTTGTGCCTTCAAGGCAGCAGGCAGGCTCATCCTGTGCGGAATCTGGCTTCTACCTGCATCCTGTGGGCTACAGCACGGTCTCGTCAATGTGTGCAGTGACTGCATAGGGGCCAGTTGCAGAAGCATGTATGCGTGCAAAAGTGCAAGTCAACCACCAAATCTCAAGTTCACGATGGGTCAGAAGTTCTATATATAAAGATCTAAATCAGGCATAAGATATAGTAAGGGCTAATTGCAAATAATATATAATAATAATAAATCTAATTGTATATCATAACATACAGTTTTAAAAAATAAATATGTTTCTAGACACTGAGAAATGACTAGTGGTTACCAAAGTGTAGGGGAGTAGGCTGGGGCCGGCAGGGAGGGGAAGGGGAATGTTGAAACACTGTGATGTACATTTGGTAATAATAAAAATAAATAAATAAATGTTTATTTTTCTTTTTTCATATGCTTTTTCAATATATATATGTGATAAGTGTGCCCTTCCATGCTTTTCCCAGGCAATCAGTTTCATGGAATATTGCCCTCCACAGAACTCCCAAGGAAAAAGAAATCTCTCTGCCTATGCTTTTCTAGCACTCTGGCCACAAACAAGGCTCTGATGGTAGAGGGTCAATCAATAGGGAACATTCTACAAGAAACATATCCAGCAAATGGCATGTGGAAGCTGTTTCCTCTGTTCCCTACGTGCAGGGTGTCGGGTGCTCTGTGCCTCCCCTCTGTCTGAGAGCTGGGACGTCTTCCCTGTACCTCTTCCATGGCCTTTGTGGGGTATTCTAGGGCTGGGGCACCTACCCAGGATGCACTTCAGGCCAGCATCTGCGTCTTTGCTGCCCCCATCAGCTCTGCACACAGCTGCCTGTGATGCCAGGGTTCTTGTTTTTGGAGTCGAATTTTGCAAACAGCCAAGGTAGGAGAGCAAGGGAGAGGCTTTTATTGAGAGATACAGCGAGAGGACAGAGCTCCTGGCTCATGCCACAAGGGGACAAGAGAGCCTGGGGTGATGCATTGTCTAAGGGTTTTATAGGAAGTTGAGAATTTTGGGGAACATGGAAAAAGCTTAGGGGTGTGGACTTACTAAGTGGTCCCTGAATATTTAGAATTGACTTAACACAAGCAACTTCCTGCTCTGATGATTTCTCCCTGAGATACCAGCATCTTGGTCTGGGAGCAGATCAAACAAGGCTGCCTGCCCGGCCCCCAAGGTGGGCTGAGTTATTGTTTGCTAAAGAGTAAGTTAAGAATTTCTAAATTCTTAACTTCTTCGGTATTAAAATGCAGTCTTATCTTTAAGGTGGAATCCTTCTTGTCTTTTACTATGTTGTTTACAGCTGGGTCTGCTGCCAAATTAGTTGCCCAGTTTGCAAAACCAACCCATCAGATCTGAAAGAGGAAAGACAGCACACAGGCCTGGGCCTTTTAGCATGCTAAAGTGAATCTTACACATGATTACAAATGATTAGCATAATAAAAACATGTGCTATTCTTCTTTATCTGGGGAATATTAACTGATCTTACTGAAGAGTGACCCTAGAGCTTAATGTTTAACACAGAGTTTTGGTAGGGGGTTTCCTTGCATGTAGTTACATTGCTCTGACTGCAAATATCCTGCCTTGCTTTTTCCGGAGGCCCTCCCCCTATTCTGTCTAAGCTCATGGTCCCTGTCTCATCTGCACTATTTTGAAATCCACCTGATACCCTTAATGGGGAGACAGCAGTGCCCTTTGCTGGCCTTTTGCTGGCCCTTTGCCGGCCCTTTGCTGGCCCTTTGCTGGCACTATTATCACTGTTGTCTTTTCTCATCTTTCCTTCTGCCCAGAGTTTCTTCAGCTCCCTTATTTCCTGTGTTCTACTGCACTTGCCTAACAAATGTATTGCCAATTATAGTATGGTGTTCCAAGGGATGTAACCATTGTACAGACAAGTCTGTATTCTGACTTTTTTCATTAAAGTTTACGTAGGAAATTATATTGCCTTACTCCTACATAGATTCCAATAAAAATTTTTGTATTGGCTTTGTAATTATAAATTATACTACATCAAGGGGAAATATAATTTACTTCCAAAATAATGCTGACTTAAAGTTTGTGAGTAACGTTTTTCTCTTCATTTGAATTTTTGCTATTGGCTAGATCACCAGAATTGGGATCTCTATGACAAAAGAAGACTCTATGGCCTGCTCAGATCTTTCAATATGTCATCTTGTACTACATGTTTTGATTTTCATGCTGTGTATTTCTTTTTCTTTTTCCCATTTAGGGTGTCCTCCCCTAGCTCCCAGACCCAAAGTGTGTATGCCTCGAGCTCTTCAGCATTCAGGATGGAGGTGGCAGCCGGGTGTACTGCGCCCTGTTGTAAGAAACATGTTCCAGGTGCCATGGAGATTGGAGAGTGGAGAAAACATTCTCACTGTTGATGTTAGAACCCGGAACTACCTCCGGGCATAGTAAGCCCCTCCTTTGTATCACCTGCAGCAGCTGCACCCCAGCCTTGAATCCCCCAAGGCCTCACCCCCAACCTAGTTCTAAGAAAAAAGTGTTCTAGTTACTGGAAAACCCACCCATTGTTCTAGTAACCCTCATTCTAGATAGTTTCCCTAGCAACGGCCAGCCACCCGACCATAAAGGGCAAAGGTAACCTGCCCTTACCATAAAAGGTACCTACTTCCCTTAACCTACATACCTTCTAGATTACATCAGCTGGCAACTCAGCACCAACTGAGCTCAACCTATAGAAAGTGTACAAGACATACTTGTCTTAAACCATCCAATCAGCACCCCCTCTTCCTGAACCCTGTAATGCATAGAAGTCACGGGACCAGCTTCCCGCTCAAATTCCTTTATAAGCAGCTCCCCCCCTGCTGCCCCTGCTGCTTGCTCCTTTAGAGACCCATTCCGTCTTTCAGGCAATAAACTTCGCTGCTGGCGTTCTTGTGTCCTCCTTTCCTGAATGAGTGAATCGGGCAACTGAAGAACCCCCCTTTCATTGGTGCCGTGACTCGGATTGGGGCCCCCAGGAGCCTGCTCTTCCCCCGGGAATCTGAGCTGCCCTGCAGCCCCCAGCGCCCGACCTCCTTCAGAGACACGGGACCTCCTAGCGCCCTCCATCTCCCTGAACACCTCTCCAGCATCCACCACCGGCGCCAAAGGAGCGGTGAGTCACCCTCTCCCATCAAGTGACTAAAACGCCTCTTTGAGCGCCTGAGGGCTGACCGTTGAGTGTCCGGCACCCTCGTGGCCTCACCGCAGGCGGGGGACCGCCCCCAGCCACGGCCTTCAGTTGGCCACGGCTGTGCCCCTGGTCACCCCTAGTCCAGTTTCTCTCGTCCCCAGCAGGCGAGAGACTTGCCCCCTAGACCCGCAGCGGGTCAGTGATGCCCCCAGTCCACTAGTTTCTCCCATCCCTCTTGCACCCCTACTAGGCCCACAGCAGGTCAGTGACGCCCCAGTCCCTCTCGTCCCCAGCAGGTGAGAGACCGCTCCCACTGTGATGCTTCTGTACTTTTGTACTCGCCGCCCGGGGCGGTGCCGAAAAGTCCTAGTGCCAGGCCCCTGCTGGCCCGCTTGCCCGGGGCAAACTCACCCCTCCAGTGACAGTGGTGACGACCCCTCACTTGGAGTCGGGTTTCTCTCGGAGTTCTAAGCCCCCTAGGGACGCCTGGGGTGCGCTACAGACACTCCACTGTAGGAGTCACGATGGGAGGGTTCCCCCCATCCCTGTCGATTCCCCGCTCAGCGGCCTCCTAAGCAATTTCAAAACTCTTCATGTACATCCAGATCTAAAATCTTCTAAGTTAATTCGGCTCTGCAGCCATATTTGGCCCCAATATCCTTTAGACAATAAAACAGTTTGGCCTCAACATGGCTCCTTAGATTCTAAGGTCTTTCAGGACCTCCACAACTTCTGTGAGCGTTCAGGCAGATGGAAGGAAATTCCCTATTTTCAAGCTTTCTTCTCCTTCTCTACATAGCTCTTGCCACCTCAAACATGTCCTTGCCGTCCTTTCAAGCTCTCCAAGCACTTCCTCTTCTTCTCCAGACCCAGCTCCCTCCTCTTCCCTAGACCCAGACCCTGCAGATGAACCCCACCCTTATCGCACAGCAGGCCAAGGTTCAGCAGCCCCAAGTGCGCCTCCTGCCTCCACCCCTCCGACCCTCCCTTCTTCTCCCTTCACAGCTTCACTTCTTAGCCCCACTGAGGGAAGTAGCCAAATCTTGTAAATCCCTCCATCTGGGACACGAACAACCCATCTCTAGTTAAGTGCAGCCCAGTCCAGATTAGTCTTAAAAACCCAGACTCCTTCCCATCACAATCCCAATACCCGCTACCCTTGCGCAGCCAACTTGGCCTCCAGCCAATCATCCAAAATCTGTTTAAAAAAAGGCTTCTTGAAGCCAACCCACTCCCCGTTCAACACCCCAATACTTGCAGTGAGAAAGCCTAACGGCACTTTCAGGCTAACCCAAGATCTCCAGATCATAAATGAAGCCGTCATCCCCATCCATCCCGTAGTACCCGACCCACATACTCTCTCCTCCATCCCAAGCTCCACCACCTATTTTTCAGTAATAGACTTAAAGGATGCCTTCTTTACCATACCTCTCCACCCCAACTCCCAAAACCTTTTTGCTTTTACATGGACAGACCCTAAATCCCGCTTCTCCACTCAACTGACTTGGACTGTCCTTCCCCAGGGGTTTAGAGACAGCCCCCATATATTTGGACAAGCCCTTGCATGAGACCTTCAGAACCTCTCGCTCCCCCACTCCACTCTGCTACAGTATGTAGATGATCTGCTCTTTGCAGTCCTTCCTTAACCATCTCCCGACAAGACACCATCACCCTCCTAAATCACCTCTCTGACTGTGGCTATCGAGTTTCCCCAGAAAAAGTACAACTCTCCACCTCACAAGTTTCTTACCTTGGTGTCCTATTGACTCCAGGTCGAAAGGCCATCACATTATGCAGGAAAGAGTGCTTCAGGACATTCCAGTCCCCTCTACCAAAGAAGAGATTCTTTCCTTTCTGGGCTTAGCCAACTTTCTTCGTCGCTGGGTCCCCAACTTCTCCCTACTCACCGTCCCCCTCTATGCAGCAACCAAGGGCCCCATCTGCAAACCTCTCCAGCAGCCCATCAGCTGCCCCTTCTCCTCGTGCAGCAAGCTCTGCTACAAGCGCCTGCTTTACACCTACCTAACCTTACTAAGCCCTTTCTTTTATATGTTAATGAAACTCATGGATTCGCTCTTGGAGCCCTGTGCCAAGCCACTCCACCCTCCCCAGCTCCTATAGCTTATCTGTCAAAGCAACTAGACAACACAACCCGAGGGTGGGCACCGTGCCTCTGCGCCTTAGCAGCTGCAGCTGTTCTTCACCTAGAGGCAAGAAAGCCCACCTTTGGCACAGCCACCACCATCCTTTCACCCCACCGCCTGTCAGAACTTTTAACATACAGAAGTCTGAAAACCCTTCCCCCTAGCCGAATCCTAGCCCTGCAAGTCACCTTCCTAGAAGATCCCTCCATTTCCTGTGCTACGTGCACCCCTAGCAACACTGCCTCCCTGCCCCCTTCCCAGCCGACACCTCAACTTCCAGCCCCCTGGGCTCACACAGTCCCTATCAGTTCAGAGCCTTCATCAGCCCTGTTAGCCTGGGGCCATCTAAAACAGTTATATAGACTGCTCACCCTTAGACTGGGATACTTTTAGTGAAATAAGCTAAAAGGAAAGAAAGCAATTAAATATCAGCAACTCAAATCTTTATATCAGCTTGTCTGTGTATGTTCTTCAATGAAAAGTGTTGCTAACTGTAGTCATTGCGTCTCAATCTGTATATTTCTGTGTCTAAGTGTGTAAAGAAAAATGTTTTTCTACCTCCGGATGGTATTAATACAAATTAATTTAAAAACAAGCGCTTGTGAAAATTGGGCATTCTAAAACTTCCAGAAAATTCTAATAAAAATATTAAGCATTAATGCTAATTTAAGTTGAGCTGAAACGGACATGTCCTTATAGTTATCAGTTGCTTGTTTACCTAAAGTCATTTCAATTGACATTATCTGTTAAATCTTTCAAGAAGATGCTTAAAGAAACGCTTGACTTTGATGTTTAGTAGAAGCTTTTATAAGTAATCTAGCATAATTGCTGAAGAGGGTGTAAACAAGTGTAACAAATAAATATCTTAATAATAATAGTATATTAATGTATAACTGTGTATATCTGCAAACAGCCTGAGAATTTTTGTGGTAACCAAAATTCTTAGAGTTTTGCTACGTTATATGAAGATGTTTTGTGCTCAGTAAAAAATTGTGCTATAAGGCACATTTTCAGAAATTATAAAATGTGTTCATAAATGTATCAATCTAAGGAATGCTGGTGTTACAGTTTACCATAGCCTATTTTCAGTGTTCATTGAAAGTTAAAGTTCCTAATGGTTTTAAGTTCTAATTAAAACTACTTAAAGTAATAAAGAAAACATCTCTGCTAGAAAAGATGTGTGTTTTAACAAGAGAAAGTATAAGGAATGGAGATTCATTTTATTTAGGGTAAAAGAACATAACTGTTCTAAAGTACAGCTGTTTATTTAAAGAGGGAGAACAGTGAATGTAAAAAGAAAGTTGTAGAAAGTTCGTAGAATAATTGACATGGTCGCGCTATGTAAAATGAAAGCAAATGAGTCTTGATATCAAGTACACAGCAAAATTAGAATTTTGTTTTCAGTTAAAGACAAAGTTTTCTTAAACTGATTAGTCTGCTCTTAATGTTGAAAAATTGCAAAGACTTTTCTAATTGTTTTATCAAAGCAGTTTCTCATGCTTAAAGTCTCAATGAGTTCTCTGACTGTTTGCGAAAATGAAGTCTTCGCATTGGGAGGACTGTAAGCCAAGTGTTAACAACTGAGTAACCTGTATTTGCATTTAAGCCTTTTTATTGTCATTCTAGTTAAATACCTATAATCCTATTTAAGCAAGTGCCAAAGAAACTTTCTTCTGACAACTTGCCAAAATCAAATTCAAAAAGGCACTTTTACCTCTAGTTAACTCTGATATTTTCCATGTCAGAGAAATTTTTCCTCATTAAAGAATTTGGCTAAATTAGCTTATCTAATATATAATTACCTGCTTAATTACCTGGAAAACACTGCCAAACAGAATGATGCTAAACTTTGTTGTTGGATGTTTTGTGTTGTAAAAATATCCACATTTCCTTATGTCAACTGTCTTATAGTAAGCTCTCAGCAGATCTTTAGCCACTCTCATTTACAAGTCTTTTGTCATTTATAGTCACTGTCTTATTACTCCTAAACTAGTAAAGAACTAGATTTCAGCAGAACAGGTATTACATACGATTAAGTAAACTAAGGAAGATGATTTTGTGGCTTTTGCTTCAAATGTTACTGATAGTGTTGTAAGCTTTTTCTCTTAAGCTGACAACAATTTAGTAAATGACAATACCTTTATAAGCAGAATTGAAACATTTATCTTTCTCTCTACCTGATCCCTCCAGAATTTAAAACTCGGTGACTACTTTTATATTTCATGGCAGTATGTTTATTTACATAAGTTCAATAAGGATCTGCTTTCCTTGTAAGAAGACCAATTAAAAACACTGGTTATATTACCGAGGCTTTGACTGGAATACTATTCCTGAGAGACACGTGTGTAAACTCATGTTAACGGACAGCTTTAAGGAACTGAGGTTGACTTCATGGAGCCAACAGAGCCCCTTGGAGAAACTGGCCTGGTACCTTGCTTACCGGATTCCCAGCAGCCTTACCAGGTGAGTAAGGAAGGTCACTTCCTGGCAGGTGCAGGAACCTCACAATGTCTTGGGGACCTCAAGAAGAGAGGAATTCACCCAGATCTACAGGTACTGCAGGCAAAACCTGATGGCAAGTCTGGCTTGGCTTTCTGGCCTTGTGTGGCTTTTAAAAGTCCAATCTGAAGTTCCTTAGAAAAAGTTCCAGCAAAGCACATTTAAAAGAGCCGATGTAATCAGTTGCTCTTCTTGCTGCACTTTTGCAAATAATCAAGCCAAGTGTTAATTATTTTCTTAATCTGGTTACTTCTAATAAAAGTGAGGGTGATTTTAGAGAAAAGTATTGTTTCAATAATGCAGCCTTATCTATACTGAGTCCTAATACTAGTCATTGGGACATAGACTAGATCCAGAATTCTAGTTTCCCAAGACATCTGGCTATGATTCTCAATTAGAGTTTTACTATTTCTAATCCTCATATTCAGCCATTCATTTGTCAATCTCCTTGTCAAGTCTGTTCTTCCAGAATGGAAAATTCAACTCAAGATGTTACTACTTGACCTAATAACATGATTTATTCTGTCACACCTAGAGGCCATGAAACTGCAAATAGTGATTGCAATAGAACCCAGGATGGAAACTCCCATCTTCCGATGCCCTCCTGACCAACCACTGATGGAGACCTAGCTGCACCCCTTACTGCGCCCCATCTCAGCATGAAGCAGCCAGAGCGGTCATCGCCCCCTTTCCCCAGCAGCAGCTAAGGTCTCTATCTGGAGAAGGGGGAATGACACAGGGACCATGGGCTTAAATCAATTCTGAGAGACATCTTACTTCTCCTCATGCCTCTTATCATTTTCTGCTTCCTTCTACTCTTCGCTCCCTGCCTAATTAATTTCCTAAGAAACCTCATTCAAACCCAAATTTCAAAAATTACTAACCGAACTATCAACCAATTAATCATGCAGGAGTACCACCGCCTCCCAACGGAAGAAGAATCCTGCCAGCAGACAACGCAGTGCGGACAGAAGTCCGAGCCGTCAGCCGTACTTCGCCGCGCCTCCCCCGCGACCGCCCTTTCCATCTCCACGTCGCCCCTTTTCCCACACGAAGCAGCCAGATGATCCAACACTTCGGCCCCCATCCGCTACACATCGCATAGAAAGTAAAACAAAAATGCGGGAATGTTAGAACCCAGAACTGCCTCCAGACATAGTAAGCCTCCCTTTGTATCACCTACAGCAGCTGCACCCCAGCCTTGAATCCCCCAAGGCCTCACCCCCAACCTAGTTCTAAGAAAAAAGTGTTCTAGTTACTGGAAAACCCACCCATTGTTCTAGTAACCCTCATTCTAGATAATTTACCTAGCAACGGCCAGCCACCTGTCCGTAAAGGGCAAAGGTAATCTGCCCTCACCATAAACCATCCAATCAACACCCCCTCTTCCTGAACCTCGTAATGCACAGAAGTCATGGGACCAGCTTCCCGCTCCAATTCCTTTATAAGCAGCTTCCCCCCTGCTGCCCCTGCTGCTCGCTCCTTTAGAGACGCCATTCCGTCTTTCAGGCAATAAGCTTCGCTGCTGGAGATCCCATGTCCTCCTTCCTGAATGAGAGAATCGGGTAGCTGAAGACCCCCCCTTTCAGTTGAAGATTTTGATATAATGGTTATAATGATTATGATAGGGTAGCTACCATTTATTGAGGTCCTTTATGTTAGGCATTTTTAAATCTCATTTTGTTAGGCAGGAAAACAGATATGAGCAGGGTAGAAGAACAGGGTCAGGAAAGCCCATTAGAAAGGACTCGGTTAACCAGTTAAAACTAGAAATCCAGAAAAGACTCACAGTTAATCAGTTAAAGCTCAAAAGGTCAAGAGCAACTTGGCCTTGAATGCTTGAATATTCCCCAGATAAGGAAAGTATCTGAGCACAGCCCATGTCTTGACTGTGTCAATTAGATCATTGTCAGATTCACTCTAGCCTGCTAAAAGGCCCGCCTGTAAACAGCATAATAAAGACAGGGAGATCCCACCTTAAAGCCAAAATTGCATTTTGAAAAGAAACTCAGGAAGTTAAGAAAAAAAGATTTGTAACATACTCTTTAGCAAACAACAAATAACTCTGCCCACCTTGGAGGAAGGGCAGACAGTCCTGATAAGCTTATTTTGCAGAATTACCTAGAGGACTGATAAGAAACTTAACATCTCATCAAAGATACTTAAGTCCACGCCCCCAGCCCTTTGTCACATTCCTGAAAAATCCTTAAAAGGTGGAACCCCCAACCTTTCAGGGCACTCCTGTCTCTGAGGTCACCCACACTTTCTAAGTCTGTAACCTTTTCATCTTAAACTCTCTCCAACCTTTCAGGGCATTCCTCTCTCTCTGAGGTCACCTGCACTTCTTTCTAAGTAACTTTAAATAAAACTTTTACTCTGCTTCGCTACTGTGTTTCTGCCCTTCAATTCTTTGTCGTGGTGGGAACAAGAACCCAGGAAAATATACAATGCCTCTCCCCCAACAATTTCCTCACAACCACCCTGTCAGGTAGGTACTGTTATCTCCATCTTATAAACAAAAAAGCTGAGGCTCAGATATGCAAATTAACTATGCTTTCAAGTGCAAGTTACAGAACACCCAGCTGCAAGTATCTGAAACAATAAGGTTTTCTTATCATCACACAAGACCATAAGTAAGGACGGATAGGGTTCCAGGTTGGCTCAGCAGCTCAGTAGCGTCACCGAGGAGCCAGTCTCTTTCCACGTTCCTGCTTTGGCATAATCAGCGAGGCCAGATGGGTAAGGCACTGTAAATTAGGAAGAACACAACCTGAGGAACTAGGAGATTGGATTCTAGCCCCAGATCTGCTATTTTCTATTTGCGTTATGGTGGATGTTTTTTAACCTCTCTGAACCTCAACTTTCTAATCTGTAAAGCAAGAAGACTGGACCAGGTAATCCCAAAAGTTTTGTTCAGTTTGAATGTTCTGTAGGTACAATGCAATTTTTACTGAGCAGCTATGAGCAGAGCTCTGCAGAGTCTGTCACAGTATTTTTAAAAAACTGTTCAAAACTCATCTGTATACTATATGAATGGGACAGGTCAACATTATTCTTATATATGAAGACTAGGACACACAGCAAAATTAGATATAGACTATAATATTGCAGACTTTTTTAAATCTCTTTATCTTGCATTATAAGTGTTAGGCAGGAAAATAGATATGAGCCAGGTGAAAGAAGAAAAAGGCCAGGAAAGTTCATTAAAAAGACCCAGAGTTAATCAATTAAAGCTCAAAAAGCCAGGAGCAACTTGGCCTGGAATGTTTGAATATTCCCCAGATAAAGGAGGGTACCTAAGCATGGCCCATGTCTTTATTATGTCAATCATGAAGGCCTGGCTTATCTTTTTTACTTCACCTATATGCTGATTTTTTTCTCCTTCCGGCCCTAATCAAGTAGTCTGTCATATACCACATTAACAAAAAGAAGGATAAAACCACATAGTCATCTCAATAGATGCTGAAAAATGATTTGACAAAATTCAACACCCATTGATGATAAAAACTCTCAATAAAATGGGTATAGAGGGTATGTACTTCAACATAATAAAGTCCATATATGACAAACCTACAGCTAACATACTTAATGGCAAAAAGATGAAAGCTTCCTCTAATATCAGGAACAAGACAAGGATTTCCAACCTTACAACCTTTATTCAACATAGTTCTAGATGTCATAGCCCCAGCAATCAGACAAAACAAGACATCCAAATTGGCAAGGAAGAAGTTAAACTGTCACTATTTGCAGATGATATACATAGAAAATCCTAAAGACTCCACTAAAAACATTAAAATTAATAACTGGATTCAGCAAAGTTGCTGGACACAAAATTAATACACAGATCTCTGTAGTATTCCTATATATTAACACTGAGCTAGCAGAAAGAGAAATCATGAAAACAACTCCATTTACAGTTGCATCAAAAAGAATAAAATACCTAGGAATAACCTAACCAAGGAGGCAAAAGACTTGTACTCTGAAAACTATTAAGACACTAATGAGAGAAATTAAAGATACCAATAAATGGAAATCTATCCCAGGCTCATGAATAGGAAGAACTAATATTGTCATAATGGCCATCCTGCCCAAAGCAATTAACTGATTCAATGCAATCCCTATTAAAATACCTACAGCATTTTCCAATGAACTAGAACAAATAGTTACAAAATTAATATGGAACCACAAAAGACTCCAAATAGCCAAAGCCATCCTGAGAAAGAACAAAACTAGGTGTATTATGCTCCCAGACTTCAAGCTATACTAAAAAGGTACAGTAATCACAATAGTATGGTACTGGCACAAGAACAGACCCAAAGATCAATGGAACAGAATAGACAGTCCAGATATAAACCAACACATATATGTCAATTAATATATGATAAAGGAGCCATGAATATACAATGAGGAAAAGACAGCCCCTTCAATAACTGGTGTTGGGAAAATTGAATAGTTACATGCAAGAGAACGGAACTGGGTTACTGTCTAACTCCATACACAATAGTATACAGAAAATAAACTTGAGGTGGATTAAAGACCCAAATGTAAGATATGACACCATAAAACTCTAAGAATAAAACATATTCTGCAAAAATCTCCTGAACATAAGCATGAGCAATTTTTTTCTGGGCACATCTCCCAAGCAAGGGAAACAACAAAAAATGAACAAGTGTGACTACATCAAACTAAGAATTTTATGTACAGCAAAGGCAAGGTTAGCAGAACAAAAGGTAGCCTATTGTATGGAAGAATACATTTGTAAATGATTTATCCAATAAAGGTTAACTTCCAAAACATATGAAGAATTCATAGCCTCAACATCAAAAAATTAAATAAAATAACATGATTAAAAAATGGGTGGAGGACCTGAACATTCATTTTTCCAAAGAAATACAGATGGCCAACAGGCACATGAAAAGATGCTCCACATTACTAATTATCAGGGAAATGCAAATCAAAACCATGATGAACTCTCACCTCACACCAGCTAGAATGGCCGCTATACAAAAGACAAAAAATTGCAAGTATTGGCAAGGATGTGGAGAAAGAGAAACCCTCCTACACTGTTGGTGGGAATGTACATTGGTGCAGCCATTTTGGAAGAGAGTATAGAGGTTCTTCAAAAAAGTAAAAAATGGACAATACCTGTTGACCCAGTAATTCCACTTCTAGAAATTTATCCAAAGAAAACAAAATCCCTGATTCTAAAAGATATATGCACTCATATGTTTGTCACCACATTATTTACAATAGCAAGATATGGAAGCAACCAAAGTGCCAATCAATAGATGAATGGATAAAGAAGTGGTACATATACACTATGGCATATTACTCAGTCATAAAAAAGAGAAATCCTGCCATTTGCGACAACATGGGTGGACCTAGCAGGTATTTTTCTAAGTGAAATAAGCCAGACAGTGTTAGACAAATACCTTATGATTTTAATTATTTGTGGAATATAAAAACAAAACAAAACGAAGTGCATAAAATAGCATAGACACTGAGAAATGATTGTTGTTTACCAATTGGGAAAGGGATTGGGATGGGTAGGTGGGAAGTGTAAAGGAAATAAAGGGCACAAAAATTCTCAATCATAATAAGTTGTTCATGGGGATGGTAGTGCAGCATGGAGAATATAGCCAGTGATTCTGTAATATCTTTCTATGTTGACAAATAGTAACCGTGCTAGTTGGGGTAAGCATTTAATACTGTGGGTAACTGGTGAACCACCGTGTTGTATACTTGAAACTAATATAACATTGTATATCAACTATTCTTCAACAAAAAGAAAGAAAAACTGAGAAGCAAGCACAAATCGAAGGACCACAACCATTATCAGGTGAAGGCTACTAGGAAAAAATAAGCTGGAGAGCGTCTCTGGGTCATAGTCTGAATTTAGCTTCATGGAGGTTTTGCAAGAGCCCCTACGGGCAGTCAGTGGGCAAGGCCATTGACAGAGCCATGGGGCTTCCCATCGTTGTGCTTTCCATGCATGCCCAATACAGGTTAGACAGTAGGAATATGATCAATAGGAATGGACTGCTCTGCATATTCTATTTCAAAGCTTACCGTCAGCTCTCAGGAATTGGCAAGTCAGAATATTTCTTGGGATAAAGGGGATGTCCTCAGCTGATCCTGGCTGTAGGGAATGGAGAGGAGGGGAGAAACTTCATTAGCACATGACTAAGCCCAACCAAATACATACAAGAATCTGAGCCAGGCTTGCCTGGGAATACTTTCCTCCAGATAATGAGAATATGAGGACTGAAGATAGCTTGGTGATAACAGTCCTCACTGTACCTGTCTCAAGTCATATCACTTCAGTTGAATTAGTTCATCTTCTCATCATATTTACATCTTCTTTGATATTCCCTTGACCTCTCTCCTGTGTTGGATCCTCTGCATTTGTATACCAGGTTTTCCCATCTCTTGGTTCATTCTTTCATATTTGTGAAGTACATCATCAGTAGCTTCTTGGATGCTTGGGTGTAAGTTTTTAGACCTTTAATCTAAAAAAATATTTTTATGTTATTCTAATAATTTATTGGTAGTTTGGCAGGGTATGAAATTCTAGCATGGAAATCCTTTCCTTTTAGAGTTTTGAAGACATTGCTTCATTGTGTTTTGGCTGTTCTTTTGTGTTCTTGCTGTTGAGAATCTGAAACCAGACTGACTCTCGATCCTTTGACTGTGACTCCCTCCCCCCACAAAAAAGTTCATAATATCTTCTCTTTATTCCAGGAATTCTGAACTTGCATAATCATGTGTTTTGGTATGAGTCTGCTTTAATCTATTATGTTGGAAACAGTGGGCCCTTTGTTCTGCCACTTTCTGCTTGAAATAATTACTTTCAGTTTTTGCTGAACTCTGACTTCTTCTGTAATTTCCAAAATATTTTCTTTCCCTATACCTTTGCCTTTTTACCTTACGTTTTGTAAGATTTCATCAATATTACCTTTCAACCCTTCCATTCCAATTTTAATTTCCTCTATGTAATTTTATTTCCAAGGGCTCTTTTTTGCTCTCTGACTTTTTAAAAATAGCATTCTTATTTTATAGCATCTCGCTGAGATTCCATGGAACCATTTAGAATGACAGTAGGAGGCCCTGAATCAGAAGACTTGTGGCAACAATCAAGGGTTAATGTTCTTATTTTTTTAGTTCATGAAGTTTATTTCCTTCAGAGAAGCATGCAGACTGTTTCCTAGCATGGAGCCTGCCAGCCTGCTTATTAATGGATCCTGTTTGCCACCTTGGAACAGGATGCTATCTTGTCAGTGTGTACATATGAAGGAGCACAGAAAATTCACAACATAGACCCTATGGTGGGCTATAAAACAAGTCTCAATAATGTGACCACAGTGGAATTAAGGTAACAGTAAATAATGGAAAGATATCTAGAAAACCCCCAATTTTTAAAAATTAAATAACATACCTCTAAGTAACCACAGATGAAAAAAAGAAATTGCAAAGCAAATCAGAAAATATTTTGAGGTAAATTAAAATGAAAATATATCAAAATTTGTGGGTTACAGCAGAAGCACTGGGAAATTTATACTCTTAAGTGCTATATTAGAAAAGAGGAAAGACGTAAAATCGATGATCTAAGTGGCAATCTTAAAATGGGAAAAAACGCAAATTAAATACAAAATAGTAAAAGAAATAATCAAAATAAGAATGAAATCAATTAAATAGAAAAAGAATCAACTGAAAAAAGTTGATTTTTCAAAAAGATTAATAGAATTGATAAACTGATAAGGCTGATAAAGAAAAAAAGAAAATCATGAATAATTTTTTTAAAAAGGACATCACTATAGAATTTAGATATTTGAAAAACTTATGAAGAGGATACAGACAACATTATGCCAAGAAAATCAACAAATTAGACAAATTGAGTAAATACTACTTGGATAACTTGAAATATCACCTTTATTATACATTAATTCATATATTGACATGTAGGTGTGGGTTTTGATGTTTCTGCTTTCTCTACTACATTCCATTATTCTATTTGATCCAGGAGCAAGTATTCCAGTGAACGAGTAGGAGGCTGTGTCACCTTTTCTGACTGTGGGGAAAATGGAAGCTCCTATGGCCAGGCTCCTCACCTGACACTAATCTACTTGATAATGTCATCGGTATACTGCTAGGCTAATGCTTACACACCTGTTGGCAATGAGCCATTAGTGTTGGTGTTACTATATTAAGAGCTCTTCCCAGTGCCCTGCCCAAGGCACAGATGGAGACTAACTGAAAATGCCCCAGAAGGTATACGTGATTCCAGCACTTGACCTGGCACCATAAAAACAAAGTTCGGAATGACCTTTTTACCCCTAAAGTTCTGTTGTTATTATTCAGGCTCACTGAACCCAGAGTGAACTTGCCTGGAGGCAATTCCCTCAGGCGAGACACTGACCCAACCTCAGAAGTCACACTTCTCAAGGTCACTTCTGCTGAATTTTATTGGTTATAAGCAAATTATAAGCCTATCCATTTTCAAAGGGAGGGTCGATTTCACCTCCCAATGTAAAGGGTACCAAAGAATTTGCTGCTACTTAAAAAAAAAATCCATGCTATCTTTAGTGGTAATTCTTCTAATATTTTCATTAAGTATAATATTTTCTGCGGGTTTTGGACAAATATCCCTATGTTAGGAACATATTAGATAGGCCAGTACAAAGAAACAGCAATTGTCATTTTGGGTTTTCCTCTAGACCAATTAGTATACAGTAGTAACTGGACCAAATAAAAGGAGGGACATTTAAAAACTGTAAAGGGTTATGAGTACCAATGCCCTGTCCCCAATATTCTGTAACAAGTGTTAGAAGTAGCAGTCCCACATTTCCATTTGTCACCTGCTAGATGGATGTTGCCTTTTTACAACTTCAGTTGTGTCTTGCCAATGGTTTTCAGCCCCAGACAAGTTCACTATGGATTCAATGAGACCAAAGAAATGACAGTGGAATGTTCTTGGCATGAAAGGGTTTATACCCAACTTTATTCCCATGGTGGCAGGTCAATCACTAGAATCCCATCCACTCGGAGCAAGTCTGCAGGCAGCAAGCCGGTCTCTGCCTCTGGGCCCCTCTGCCCCCACAGCCGTCTCAGCCACTGTCCTCAGTGCTGCCACCGCTCCAGCCTCTGCTCTCCTGTAGCCTTGCAGCCCTGCAGCCATGTAGCTGTGCAGCAGCCATGCCACTGTGTCACCCGGAGCACTGGGCAGAGCTCTTTATATAGAGTCAATAACAACATATTGCCTACATGTGTGTAGTGAGCTACCCTACCAGGGCCAGGTGAGAATCCTGGCCGTAGGAACCCTCACTTTATCCACAAGTTGTTATTCTTGTTTTGATAAATGTTATAATATGTTAAACTTGTGTACTTTTAAAACTCTAGGAAATGTTGAACCCTATATAAATTGAGACATTCCACCTTCATATGGATGTTTATCCATATTTCAGCAGTTCTCAATATACTTATTGCATGATTAAGAATTCTGCCTGCTGGTTTGGTTCATTGGTTTACTACCAGTGGAGTGAGGTAAATAAACTCCTGAGTTTGCTTCCTTGTTTGTAAAATGTTGAAGTAATTGCCTTGTGAATGTGCCTGGGTCACATTTTAAGAGTTGGTCACTCCTATAGCAGGCTCAGAAATGTTGCGATAATTTTAGAATTGAATAAAAAAATAATGTATCTTGAAGTAAAAAGTACTTAAGCCTATAGAATTTACCACAGCTGGGTATGAATTTCTTACCAGGCAGTATCAAATCTAGGTTGATTAGTAAATAAATTATAAGCAAATAAGACAGATGGGAATTTAACAGGCATTAAATTTTGGCCCACACCACACGGTGGCAGGTTTGTCTGTTCTGTGCTTCCTCTTCTGCCCACACTCCACCCCCTAAAAAGGGGGAAAACACTCTTCATTAAGAAATGAATTTTAATGTTTGGGTTTAACAACATCAAACCACATCTTTTAGGAAGTAAACCTTTAGAAAGGATGACTGCCTCACCTCAGGGGCATTGTCTTCAGGAAGTTGGCTCTGGATTCTGTGAGACCCAATAAAAACAGAACATTAGGGGTTAAAGGGCTTATACCAAACTTTATTCTCACAGTGGCAGATCAAGTGCTGGAATCACATCTGTCTCTGGAGCAGTCTGCATGGAGCAAACCCGTCTCCATCTCCGTCCGTGGGCAGAGCACTGGACAGAGCTCTTTAGGACACCAACAATAATGGCTTGTTGCCAACAGGTGTTGTAAGCATTAGCCTAGCAGTTAGCCAATTACATCATCAAGCAGTTTAGGGTCAGGTGAGGATCCTGGCCATTGGAACTTTCATTTTCCCTACACTCCACCTCTCCAGGATTCTTGAATCACAATCTACATGCCCTCAGTCTTCTATGATGGAACCTGTGTGAGAAAGCTGGAGCATTGTAACCAGATTCCAGAACAGCAACAGAGGATAACAACATATGGATAACAATCAAAATTATGCCACAGATAACAACAAAAATTTTAGTAATCCTCAAGCCTGAGATCAGTTGCCACCAAGTGGTCATTCCACCTGTATTAAAACCAGTCCCAGTTCACAAGTCACACTTTCCACAGGAGGCTGGTAATGGTACTGATAGGGAGCTCTGTGCATACGCAGCAAGTGGCATTTTTTGCTAAGGTGTTTGCCCAATCTATAAAGATATTAGAGGAGATTAACTTTGAGGGTGACATGTTTTAATGACACTAACATAGTCAAATCTTGTCCCTCGGGTAGAATATATGAAAGACAGTGGTCCTTTGATAGGACCGTGACAGGAAGGGGGTCCCATCCAGGTCTAGTATGCCATAAATTTACTCCTCTCCCTATGGGGGTTACTGAGGGGTCTATGTATAGTGCTACTGGAGGTGCATGCACTGGCCACAAAAATAAAACAGAATTCCCTGGTAAGATGCTCCTATCTTCCGGTAGCTTAGGGTACACTGCTGGGATCTTTGGGGGCCACTCTGCTGTTACTACAGGAATACATTGGAGACTAACCTCCAGGCCTTTCCCCCAAGCTGCCAGGAGAGCCAGCCATCATGGATCCATGTGTTGAAACGTCCAAGACCACATCTACCGAACAGAGTCTCTGGGTTTTATTGCAGTTGGTGCTGGTAGCAATATATTCTGGGACCAAACCCCGGCTTCAACAATCCCTCCTTGGTTTGTATTTACAGTTGTATAGGGGAGGTTGGCAACATGCATTGGCATGTCTACAGAGCTCAATGCCATTTTCTGGGGCTTTTCATTTAAACGCATTAGTACTATCCATAAGTGGAGTGACCATCCCTGTAGACTACTGGTGTCTGACTTCAGAATTTAACAAACCATTGTATGTCTCCGTCATGCCTGCCCCAGTATAATTACATAGTACATGAAACTTCCCTTTTATCCCTAATTGTTGTACCCATTCTTGTAGTGCAGGGCCAGTAAAGTGGGTGTCTTGACCACTCTCAATTACCTGCAGTTGGCCGTAGGCTGCAAAGAGATAATCCAGGCCTCTTCTGTTTGTTTGCTCATCTGTGAAACATGGGAAAGCAACCAGAAGCCCAGTAGCTGTGTCCACACCAGTTGTGACATATTGGTAACCCTCTGACAGGGGCAGAGGCCCAAATGTAGTCTGTCTTCCACCTGACAAGGGGCATTGGCCTCTTAGCTATTGTCCTATGTTCCTGTGGGATTCAGTGTAAGTCCCTTTTAAGTATACAATTTACTCCTGTAGGACTCTACTAACTTCTTCAAAGGTCAAAGGCAGGGGCCACCAAGAGGCAACAGTCCATGTTATATTCTGCAACAGATGCAACAAACATCGATGCAACTATTGGGCCACATCAGAGGCAGCCTTTCCTTCTAGACAGCACACCTGGGCCAATGCGTCTGCCTCATCATTCCTGGGAGTGCCAGAAGCAATAGCCTGTCACATAGTGCACTACAACTGTTAAGTCTGACCACAGGCCCATAAGCCTTTTTTTTTAATTAAGGTATTATTGATATACACTCTTATGAAGGTTTCACATGAAAAAACAATGTGGTTACTACATTTACCCATATTATCAAGTCCCCACCCATACCCCAATGCAGTCACTGTCCATCAGTGTAGTGAGATGCCACAGATCACTATTTGCCTTCTCTGTGCTACACCGTTTTCCCCGTGATCCCCCATCCCATGTGTACTAAACATAATACCCCTCAATCCCCTTCTCCCTCCCTCCCCACCCGCCCTCCCACACCCCTCCCCTTTGGTAACCACTAGTTCCTTCTTGGAGTCTCTGAGTCTGCTACTATTTTGTTCCTTCAGTTTTGCTTTGTTGTTATACTCCACAAGTGAGGGAAATCATTTGGTACGTGTCTTTCTCTGCCTGGCTTATTTCACTGAGCATAATATCCTCCAGCTCCATCCATGTTGTTGCAAATGGTAGGATTTGTTTCCTTCTCATGGCCGAATAGTATTCCATTGTGTATATATACCACATCTTCCTTATCATCTACTAATGGACACTTAGGTTGCTCCATATCTTGGCTATTGTAAAAAGTGCTGCAATAAACATAGAAGTGCATATGTCTTTTTGAATCTGAGAAGTTATATTCTTTGGGTAAATTCCAAGGAGTGGGATTCCCAGGTCAAATGGTACTTCTATTTTTAGTTTTTGAGGAACCTCCATATTGCTTTCCACAATGGTTGAACTAGCTTACATTCCCACCAGCAGTGTAGGAGGGATCCCCTTTCTCCGCATTCTCCCCAACATTTGCTCTTAGTCTTTTGGATGCTGGCCATCCTTACTGGTGTGAGGTGATATCTCACTGTGGTTTTAATTTGCATTTCCCTGATGATTAGTGATGTGGAGCATCTTTTCATGTGTCTGTTGCCCATCTGAATTTCTCCTTTGGAGAACTGTCTCTTCATATCCTCTGCCCATTTTGTAATCAAGTTATTTGTTTTTTGGGTGTTGAGGTATGTAAGTTCTTTATATATTTTGGATGTTAACCCCTTCTCTGATACATCGTTTACAAATATATTCTCCCATACTGTAGGATGCCTTTTTGTTCATTTGATGGTGTCCTTTGCCATACAGAAACTTTTTAGTTTGATGTAGTCGATGAGTTCATTTTTGCTTTTGTTTTTCTTGCTCAAGGAGATCCATTCAGGAAGAAACTGCTCATGCCTATATTCAGGAGATTTTTGCTTATGTTGTATTCTAAGATTTTTATGGTTTTTATGACTTACATTCAGGTCCTTGATCCATTTCAAGTTTACTTTTGTGTAGGGGGTTAAACAATAATCCAGTTTCATTCTCTTGCATGTAACTGTCCAGTTTTGCCAACACCAGCTGTTGAAGAGACTCTCATTTCCCCACTGTATGTCCATGGCTCCTTTATCATATATTAATTGACCATATATGATTGGGTTTATATCAGGGCTCTCTAGTCTGTTCCATTGGTCTAAGGGTCTGTTCTTGTGCCAGTACCAAATTGTCTTGATTACTGTGGCTTTGTAGTAGAGCTTGAAGTTGGGAAGCATAACCCCCCCAGCTTAATTCTTCCTCCTCAAGATTTCTGTGGCTATTGGGGTCTTTTGTGTTCCATATGAATTTTATAATAATTTTCTCTAGTTCGTTGAAGCAGGCTGTTGGTATTTTGATAGAAATTGCATTGAATCTGTAGATTGCTTTAGGCAGGATGGCCATTTTGACAGTATTAATTCTTCCTATCCATGAGCACGGGATGTGTTTCCATTTATTGATATCTTCTTTAATTTCGCTCATGAGTGTCTTGCAGATTTCAGAGTATAGGTCTTTCACTTCCTTGGTTATGTTTATTCCTAGCTATTTTATTCTTTCTGATGCAACTGTGAATGGAATTGTTTTCCTGATTCCTCTCTCTCTCTGCCAGTTCATTGTTAGTGTATAGAAATGCAACAGAATACTGTGTATTAATTTTGTATCCTGCAACTTTGCTGAATTCATATATTAGATCTAGTACTTTTGGAGTGGATTCTTTAGGGTTTTTATGTACCATATCATGTCATCTGCAAACAGAGGCAGTTTAACTTCTTCCTTGCCAATCTGGATGCCCTTTATTTCTTTGTGTTCTCTGATTGCCATGGCTAGGACCTCCAGTACTATGTTGAATAGAAGTGGAGAAAGTGGGCATCCTTGTCTTGTTCCCGATCTTGAAGGAAAAGCTTTCAGCTTCTCGCTGTTAAGTATAATGTTGGCTGTGGGTTTGTCATATATGGCCTTTATTATGTTGAGTTACTTGCCCTCTATACCCATTTTGTTGAGAGTTTTTATCATGAATGGATGTTGAATTTTGTCAAATGCTTTTTCAGAATCTATGGAGATGATCATGTGGTTTTTGTCCTTCTTTTTGTTGATGTAGTGGATGATGGTGATGGATTTGGGGATGTTGTACCATCCTTATATGCCTGGGATGAATCCCACTTGATCATGATAGATGATCTTTTTTATGTATTTTTGAATTTGGTTTGCTAATATTTTGTTGAGTATTTTTGTGTCTACGTTCATCAGGGATATTGGTCTGTAATTTTCTTGTTTTGTTGTGTCTTTGCCTGCTTTTGGTATTAGAGTGATGCTGGCCTCATAGAATGAGTTTGAAAGTGTTCCCTCTTCTTCTACTCTTTGGAAAACTTTAAGAAGAATGCGTATTAGGTCTCACTAAATGTTTGATAAAATTCAGCAGTGAAGGTATCTGGTCCAGTGGTTTTCTTCTTAGGTAGGTTTTTGATTACCAGTTCAATTTCTTTGCTGGTAATTGGTCTGTTCAGATTTTCTCTTTCTTTCTGGGTCAGCCTTGGAAAGTTGTATTTTTCTAGAAAGTTGTCCATTTCTACTAGGTTCTCCAGTTTTTTCCCATATAATTTTTAATAGTATTCTCTCATAATTCTTTGTATTTCTGTGGTGACTGTAGTGATTTTTCTTTTCTCATTTCTTATTCTGTTTATTAGTGTAGACTCTTTTTTTCTCGATAAGTCTGGCTGGGGTTTGTCTATTTTGTTTATTTTCTTGAAGAACCAGCCCCTGCTTTCATTGATTCTTTCTATTGTTTTATTCTTCTCAATTTATTTGTTTCTGCTCTAATCCTTATTATGTCCCTCCTTCTACTGACTTTGGACCTCATTTGTTCTTCTTTTTCTAGTTGCATTAATTGTGAGTTTAAACTGCTCATATGGGATTGTTCTTCTTTCCTGAGGTAGGCCTGTATTGCAATATACTTTCCTCTTAGCACAGCCTTTGCTGCGTCCAACAGATTTTGTGGTATTGAATTATTGTTGTCATTTGTCTCCATATAATTCTTGATCTCTGTTTTTATTTGGTCATTTATCCATTGGTTATTTGGGAGCATGTTGTATAGCCTCTATGTGTTTGTGGTATTTTCCATTTTCTTTGCATATTTTATTTCTAGTTTCATACCTTTGTGACCTGAGAAACTGGTTGGTACAATTTCAGTCTTTTTGAATTTACTGAGGCTCTTTTTGTGGCCTAGTATATGATCTATTCTTGAAAATGTTCCTTGTGCACTTGAGAAGAATGTGTATTCTGATGCTTTTGGGTGTAGAGTTCTGTGGATGTCTGTTAGGTCCATCTGTTCTATTGTGTTGTTCAGTGCCTCTGTCTCCTTACTTATTTTCTGTCTGGTTGATCTGTCCTTCAGAGTGAGTGGAGTATTGAAATCTCCTAGAATGAATGCATTGCATTCCATTCTATTTCTCCTTTAATTCTGTTAGTATTTGTTTCACATATGTAGGTGCTCGTGCGTTGGGCACATAGATATTTATAATGGTTTTATCTTCTTGTTGGATTGATCCTTTTATCATTATTTAATGTCCTTCTTTGTCTCTTGTAACTTTCTTTGTTTGAAGTCTATTTTGTCTGATAAAAGTACTGCAACTCCTGCTTTTATCTCCCTATTAGTTGCATGAACTATCTTCTTCCATCCCTTCACTTTTAGTCTGTGTATGTCTTTGGGTTTAAAGTGAGTCTCTTGTAGGTAGCATATAGATGGGTCTTGTTTTGTTATTCATTCAGTGACTCTATGTCTTTTGATTGGTGCGTTCAGTCCTTTTACATTTAGGGTGATTATCGATAGTATATATTTATTGCCATTGCAGGCTTTAGATTCGTGGTTACCAAAGGTTCAAGGTTAACTTCCTTACTATCTAAGAGTCTAACTTAACTCAATATGCTATTACAAACACAATCTAAAGGTCCTTTTTTTTCTTCCTCCTTCTTCTTCCTCCTCCATTCTTTATATATTAGGTATCATATTCAGTACTCTTTGTCAATCCCCTGATGGACTTTGGGGATAGGTCATTTAATTTTGCATTTGCTTAGTAATTAGCTGTTCTCCTTTCTTTACTGTGGTTTTATTACCTCTGGTGACAGCTATTAAACTGTAGGAACACTTCCATCTACAGCTGTCCCTCCAAAATACACTGTAGAGATGGTTCGTGGGATATAAATTATCTCAGCTTTTGCTTCTCTGGAAATTGTTTAATCCCTCTTTCAAACTTAAATGATAATCTTGCCAGACTCAAAGAGGGACAAGGGAGTCATTTGCCCCACTGTATCCCTCATCCCTTCTATAAACAGCTCCTCTTCCAGGCCATAATTTACTGAGTTATAAATGGCATTTTCATGCCCAACTCCTGTAACACCTGTTGGAGCTTGGCATATGCCTGCCATCTAGTGGGAGAGAATAGTGACACCCTGATTGGGCCACAGTGCAAAATGTGGCCATTTTCCACTCAAGAAGTGAATGATTCCCTGGGGTCTAGTGTGCATTCTGCACTCGCTGCTGCATGGCAGGATGAGTTGCCAGGGAAGCTTTCCCATCTCTGATCCAGACAAAATGACCCCATCCACCTCTACAATCCCAAAGATGCAGGAGCCAGGCTTATATGGATTCTAAGGGTTTCTGCCACAACTAGGATCCCAAATGCCCCAACTCTGCCTTTGTAAAGGGCAGAGCATAGAGTGCTCCATGATATGGGGAGGGGTTGGTGCCTCTCCTGGAGGAACCTGTGGTTGCTGAGTCTTCATTTTATTGACTACAACCGGGCAAGATTTCAATAGAGGAGGGGCTGGTGCCTCTCGGACCACCTCTACCTCCTTGTTCTCCCCCAGCTCCTCCACCACTTCCAGGGCTGACAGCAGCTTTCTCATTCCACAGAACGCCTTCACTGCTAAATCCATTTCCTTTTCCACAGTGCCTCACAACAACATTATCTCGGTCCTCAACAGCTCTCTTACCTTCACCTCAGTACCTCACAGCTTGCATTCTCGTGTTGCCTCTCCTTTTGCTTCTTGAAGGGGTATGTCCTTCTCCTTCATGGCCTTTACCTTTTCCACAGTGCCTCAGAGCAGCACCATCTCATTCACCAACAAATCTCTTACCTCCTTCACAGCACCTTGCAGCCTACTTTCTTGTTCTGCCTCTTCCTGTGCTTCTCACAGGAGCATGCCCTTCTCCTTTATGGCCCTTCTTAATACTGTGAGAAACAGCCAACCACAGTTCCGACCACCTTGTGGGTACTCTGTTTCTTTAAGGAATTCCCTATTTTTCAGAGGGCTTCCTCTACTTCAGGTGTCACCTCCACCTCCCCCCAGTCCTAAGGAGGGGTCCAATCCTCTAGGAGGCAAGCCACCTCAGACCACATGCCCACTGGGGATACCCAAGTGTCTCCCCATACATAGAGACAGCCCTCTGAAGTACCCCTCTCATGAAGGCAGCTTATTCCACTTTTTTTTCTTGGTCTGGAATGAATCCTTCTGACTACCCAATTTTCTTGCCTGAAGAGGATTGCCCCTGGGCAAGTTCTCTAGATTCACTGAGACTGAATAACAACAATGGAACTTAGGGGTAAAAGGGTTTATACCAAACTTTATTCTCATGGTGGCAGGTCAAGTGCTAGAATCATGTCTGCCTCTGGGGCAGTCTGCATGCAGCAAGCCAGCCTCCATTGCAGAGCACTTGGAGGAGCTCTTTATATAGTAACACAGACAATAATGGCTCGTGGCCAATAGGTGCGTAAGCATTAGCCTACACAGTAGGCCAATTACATCAAGTAGTTTAGGGTCAGTTGAGGATCCTGGCCATAGCAAGTTTCATTTTCCCTACAATGACATATGATATTAGTTTGTCAAGATCACATTTTCTTGTAAAAATTATCTTTACTTCATATGGTACCTGAGCAGCAATGATGTGACTTTCAATAGAAAATTCTACTTCTAGAAGACAAGATGATGGGTTTGCATTACTTACAATTATAAAATTGTCAGACCTCTCTTTTAACTAAGAAAACAAAAGCCTAAATATTTTTCTTCAGTAGTAAGAATTTCAGTCATATTGCAGTTAACTTGATAAGGAAGATGGTTTTGAGTTAGAGAGCCTAGGTTTGAATTTGTGCTCTGCAGTTTGTTAACTGTGAGATAGTAAGAGGCTTAGCCCTATCAGAATTTCAGTTTCTTCACCTGTAAAGTGGCATAAATTATAGTACATATCTTATTGGGTTGTTAGAATTAAATGAGAAAAAAAATTGTGTGTGCCAGAGACTGACAAACTGTTCACCAAAAAATGTATTTTCCTTCCTAGGCAAACAACTAAACCACATTCCCCATCTTCACATGCAGCTGGTTGTGACCGCAAGACTGAATTCTGGCCAGTGGAATGTAGGAGGAAGAGACGCATACTCCCTCTAGGCTTAGCTCACAAAATACCCATGATCCTTCTTGTTAATTTCCCTTCTTCAGGTTTCCCCTGGAAGCCACTTGTTAATGATGGAGGAACCAAAAAATGGGAGGAGCCTGGGTCCCCAAATCATGGCTCAAAGGATAGCTTTATGTCTATTAAGAACACTCACCTTGGAATTTACATGAGTGAGAAATAAACTTGTATTTTGTTCAGCCACTGAGATTCTGGGGTTTATGTATTATGGCAGCTAGCATTAAAATAGCATGGAAGGCTCTTAGCACAATACCTGAAACAAAACCTGCTTAATAAATGTTAGATGTTAATAATATCATGACTATTACTAATACAAAGCAGAGCCTTAAACTCTGAACTTAAAACACAACAATGGTATGGAGATCCCTACTTGCACAATACAAGATTTGGCTTTTTGGTTTTTTAATCTAGAGAAAGCCTAGTAAATAAAGTTGGGTGTGGAAGTAACTGTGCTGTGCTATTTATGTGTGTAACTTGCAGAAAGTCAATATTTTGTATTTATATTTGCTACATTTTTTGGAAAAAAATTAACAATGTAAAAGAAGGAAAATCAAGTAGAAAATTCTAGTTGGTGCTCTATTTAAAATAGTATTTTAAATTATCTCTTTCTTGTGATAATTCAGTGTTATGATTCATTCAATAATTTACATTACTATACCACACAGTACTTCCTCTTCTGTCTTGAAAGTGTCTTCTTTCTTGGCTAGAACACTTCCTGATA
Organism: Phataginus tricuspis; assembly: GCA_029783875.1. Taxonomy (NCBI): domain Eukaryota; kingdom Metazoa; phylum Chordata; class Mammalia; order Pholidota; family Manidae; genus Phataginus; species Phataginus tricuspis. Next base: position 60,192,636 of record JAQQAC010019963.1, on the reverse strand, counting down.
TTTTAATGTTTTTGTTAATGTCTATTCATGGTTTTCTTTAATGAAATGCTACTTCTTTTAAAGCCCAGATCAAATTTCATATATTCAGTCAAAGTCTTCTAGGACATCCTGGTTGGAAGGGATCCCATTGCACTAAATTGTTATGTTTATACAATCCAAGGCTCCTACCATTTGCTGTCTTCTATTTTAGAGTTTATTTTCAGATGGATTTATATAGCTTGCTTCTCCCTAGTCAGATTATGAGCTACTAGATGAAAAGGATTGTGCTTTTTAAAAATTTTTATGGCTCACAGAATAGTCTGTGCAGTTACTGATAATTGACTCATTGGTTGGAAATCTCCAAATATATGAGATTTCCCCTAACATTTTAATATCTACCTTTCATAGAATTTCATAATAATAAAGAAAAACAGGTCTCATAAAGTTTTCTTCATAGATGAACAATAATTTATAGTTGAGGGACAATAGTGACGGCGGTGGTGTATTATGGTCAGTGGTTTGGGTTAGAGGAATTTGCAAAGGATAAATGAGTGCCTGATTTTCCATATTGAAATGAGGACAATTTTATATGTACTACCAGATAAATTTATTTTGCTCTTTTTGGGGTCTTTCATCCTAAATATTCATTTTTCTTTATTTCTTTTTTTCATATTTGTTTAAGATGTTTTCCTTAAAATATTAAAAACTATAACTAAACAATTTCAACTCCACATATTCAACATCATAAGGCCCTTAAAATGTTTTAACTCTGAATCTTGCCTTTCATCTTCAGTTTGCTACATAATATTCTAGTCATCCTGTGCTTATCCTCTAAAAATTAATAATTTTTTATAGTCAGTGTTTATTTAGGATTACCAATGTTCTACTTATTTCTTTGTTCATCATTGATCTTTCCTCCTGGCTTTATTATTCTTCTTTCTTAGGGTCTGTGAGTAAGAAATTCTCTTAGTCTTGGTTTTGAAATGTCTTCATTTTATCCTCACTTTTGAATGCTGGTTTAACTGGATAGAGAATTCTAGGTTAACAGGTCATTTCCCCCATCATATTGAAGATATTGCTCCATTGTCCTCTGCCATTTAATGTTTGTGATAGGAAGCCAGTTTTGTCTACATACTGTTTCTTTGCAGGTAATGTGACTTTCAGGACCATTCTGAACATTTGTAGAACCCAGAGCAAAATTACAAAAGGAAGCCCATATACATATGTCTAAAAACATTTTACGTTTAAAAAAAAGCTAACAACTTGTTAAATAAAATATGCTCTGTCCTCGTTTCTTGACAAATATAAATTTTTAATGACCTGGATGGCCTAGCCTCACATTTAGGATTCTTAGAACCCTTATGGTTCCATACTGGAACTTGTCAGGATAGGGAGAGATTACCTCATAGCTCATCCTCCTTGCTTTCCAATCCTGGCTTCATCCAGCAGTACAAGGGGCTTCACACCCATTTGTGGGCACTCCACTTCCCAGCCCTACAGACCACTCCCGGATACCTCATGGCCCTAAGGGTGTGTATTCTGTCCTTGGGGAGTTAGACATAGGGAAGAGGCCCATGAAAGTCCTGGAAGTAGGTTTGTACTCTCTGGGCAGGGAATTCTAGGGTCTTGGGCACCTGGAACATGGTTTAGAGGGAAGGGGCAATCTTCAGGTGGTCATATTGCTTGATGCTGCAGTAACCTCTTTAATGGCTCCTCTCTTCCAGTCGATTCTTTACACTGTTTCAGAGAGCAATTTTTAAAAATGTAAATCCCAGCATTTTACTTTCTTGTTTAAAAATCCTTTAAAGCCCTCCCATTGCATTTGAAATAAAATCCATTAAAAGGCTACAAAGCTCTAGGTGATACGTCAACATAGTGAGCACTTTGGGATGAGCCTTTATCCAAGATGTTTCTCTTCCTGAACACACTCTCCTGCCTGCTCCTCACACGGCCGACTTGGACCTGCTGTACAGTTCTTGGCTTAGGCGTCATCAAGCACAACTCTCCTGTTGTTCGCCATCACTGCATCTTGTTCATTTCCTTCAGGCTACAAATAACAAATTTACTTATGTGTTGTCTTCTCCTTCAAACTGTCCACCTACACTAGGGAGACTGGTCACAGATAAGATTTCCTGGGAATCTGATTTTGGATGGAGATCAGCACACAGCACATTTATCAGGGAGTACTCTAATCAACAGCCGCTGAACAAAAGAAAGCAGAATGGGTTATCAGTCAATGGCCAGTGCCTGCTCGGGAAGGGGCCTGACTCGGAGCAAAGCCGTTCTCTTCAACTGAAGCCACCCCAAAGCTGATGGCTGTGGCCTAGGCAGGGCAGTAGGATATCCAGGATGGTCCATGCCTTCTGAGGATCTACTTTCTCCACATGAGTTCTGGGAGTAGCTCCTTCAGAATTCTGCTGGGGGGCCTCTTTCCCTAGGAAAAGTTATAAAAAGGAAGTTAGTAAGATGAACTACATGGCCCTGCTGCTGCAGCTGGTTTGAGGCTGTAGTCAATATTCATCTTCTCCTGCCTCTGCTGCCCATTTAGATCCTTCTGTTAATTAGCACCTCTGAAGTTTTGGGGTGAGTTACCCAGTGGAGTCACCCAGACTCTCAAAAACTAATGAGCTCCTGCGCCTATTCCATGGCACGCTATTGCCATGCCTTCTCAGGCAGCACCCGCTGCACTTATCCATTTGCCATCAAAATTGCTCAAGACGGTACTAAAAGTTGTCCAAGTTGATTATCTGGGTGCCAAACATATGCCTTCCTGCTTCCATCGTGTAACAGGAGCTCTAGTGCCTCTTGATGATAGAAATCAATTCCCCAACTCCACACCCCCCTCCCCACTGCCAATCAGGATCTTTTTCTTGCCCTCTGGTCCTTGGCATAAGGGGCCCAAAGTGCCTGGGTGGTGGTGTGGCTTAAGGCTCGGTGAAGACCCTTGCTGTGCCCACTGATAGGGATTGTTTCTCCTTTGGGAACCAGGGCCTTAAAGTTGTGGTTGCAGTTGTGAGGATGAAAAGCAGATTCCTGAAGCAGGGAAGAGAGCTTGGTAGTAAGCCGGGATACTCCCGCCTCCACGCCTTTGATCCTACTCCTAGTTACCCTCCTACTGGGAATATAGCACCATATAATGGTGATTGGCTGACCATTGCTGTGTCCTGGAAGGTAACACTTTATCCTCACAGGTATCATCTCCAAGGTATCATCTTCAGTCAAGCTTTTCTGTTGCATTGCTATTAGAACAATAGCTTCTGGGTGGTATGTCATTTAAGGGATTCAATGGTCATGTGCTGTTACATTTCCTTTGCTGTAAAGTGGGTTCTGTGGTCGGATGCAATGATAATGCGATGCTTTGATGGTGGATCAAGATGATATAAGCCCCTGGATAGTCATGTTGGCTAAGACCCAGCAGATAGGGAAGGCAAACCCACAGAATATGTGTCTGTTTATGTTAAAATGAATGACTACCCCATCCAGGGTGGAAAGAGTCCAATCTAGTCACCTTTCCAGCAAGTGGCTGTTTGGTATCTTTAGGGGATAGTGCAGAATTGGGTCTCAACAATGGTTTCTACTGTTGGCAGGTTGATCATTTGTTAGGTTGACCTTTGTGAGGGTAGATCATGCTGTTGTTTCCATGTATAGCTTTCCTCCTTGCCCCCATGTCTTCTCTGTGCCAGGATGTGGGTGGCTGATGAAAACTTGGCTGACACCAACTCACTGAGTCATTCTACTTGGGTGTTTAATGCCTCTTCAGTGGCAGATACTCTCAGGACATGTAGAGAAAAGGGATGGAGGCAAGATTAGGCAGAAAGAGAAAATGGGCTGCAGTACAGTCAACCAGGCCTCAGCCAAACCTAGGGGAAGTTCTAAAGCTGGGATGACTCTTTAATTATCCCTTGTTGAGGGGAGGGAGTCAGATCTTAACAATACTGCATCAGTCAGTCTTTGTTGCAGGCTAGGGGTACGACCTTAGGTAAGATAGTTCTTTAGCCAACACAATTACTGAAGAAGACTGTCCATGTACAGCCTATGTAGAAAGTGGGTGAATAAGTCCTTCAGTCTTAAGGGAGAGATAGAATGGTATAGCATGACACTCAAAAAAGAGACCAGTACTATTTTATTCACCAATATATACCCAAGCTTACTACAGTGCTTAACATGTTGTAGATGTTCATAAGAACTTTCTGAATAAATTACTGAAATGTCCTGCTTCCCTAGTTTGGAGTATAAAGGTCATATCTGATCCCTTCTAACATTTCACTGTGAAAATTTCAAAATTTAAAGAAGAGAAGAACTCTTTCTTTTAACATTTTACCTTATTTGTCTTTATGGATATGCATGTGTATAGTATTAATTCTTTTGCTGAACCATTTGTAAACCTTCGACACTCTGTCCTTAAATACTCTGGTATGCAACTCCTAACAATAAGGACATTATCAATATTACTATTATCTAAAAAATAATGTAATCCCATCATGCCTAATATGCAGTCCATATGAAATTTCTATGATTATCCACAAAACATCTTTAATAGCTTTAAAAAAAACCAACCATGATTCCATCAGGGTTCATGTATTACATTTGAGAATCATATTTCTTTAGTCTCTTCTAATCTAGAGCTGTCTTCCCATTTTCACCAAGGCTTAACTGTTTTCAAGAGACCAAGGCTAGGAGGGTGCTTGTCCCTCATTTTGGATTTGCCTAATCATTTTCTCATAGTGTCATTTTTTTGGCCCAGATAAATTCACCTTTAATATTCCAACCATGAGGCAAGCCCCAGCTGAGAATATTCTTACTACCCCCATCCCCATCCGGGGGTCATTCCAAGAAGTCTTCATGGTGTGTACTAACATCCAGAGCATCTTTCCTGCTTCATAGTCAACTGCAGTCAGAACTCTTGCTCCCTGGAAGGTGATAGGTTTCATAAGTCCTTGTCTTGCCAATGGGTTTCACCCCTGGGCAAGTTCTTTATGGATTCAGTGAGACAGAGGAATGACAATGGAACGTCCTTGGGGTAAAAGGATTTAATATCCAGCTTTGCTCTCCTGGCAATAGGTTGAGCACTAGAATTATGTCTTCATCCAACAGTCTGCAGGTCTGCAATCCTCCTCCATCTCTGCCTCCACCTCTTTATATAGTGACTCAGTCAGCAGAAGCTTATTGCCTACGGGGTGGAAGCAGTAGCCTAGCAGCAGGCCAGTCACATCATCAAGTAGTTTAGGGCCAGGTGAGGATCCTGGCCACAGGAGCTTCCATTTTCCCCACAAGCACTGTCAGTTCACATGGATAGTGTAGAAATTCCACATTTAAGAGGCTCTTTCATCTGACAAAGGACAAGGAAGTAATTCTAAACAGAGTATATTGGATCTCTTTTATACATTAGGTGATCTTGTGTGGGGAGTGATATGGTTGTGAAAAGTGCTGTGCTTGTAAGGGCACCTTACATGCTAGGGAGCAGAGCAGATTTATTTCTTTATGCCACCTGTTCCGCATTGTATCTGCCTCAGCACAGGTGAAGATACAGATCAGCAGAGTAGTCGACTTTAGCCAGAGCTAAGATACTTGTTTATTTAATGTGTGTGGGGAGCAAAGGGAAGTCAGCTGGTTCTTAGGGTGAGGGAAAAAGGATTTAGAATAAAAATTCAGTTCTCCATTACTACTTCTGTTTTAACCACCCCTCACCCCACCCCATTTTATGCCATGTTTATTTATCCCAAATATAAGAGCATATCCCTGTAGCAAAGGCCCACCCTGCTTGCCCTACTGTTCTGAGGTCAGCTGCCCTCTGCTTCACCCCAGATATGTCTGGCCTTACGAAACCTGTTGTACCCATGGGAAAGGAGCTAGTTAAGGGTCTTGAAGGCCAGATGCCTGGCCATGAAGGCCACACGCATGCACATCTTAAAACACTTATGTAACCATGAATTAGCGGTATACCAGTATAAGAAGTACAGCTGTGTGCAGAATAAAGTGGCCTGTTTGAGCACCCTCCATGATGACTCCCGCTGCCTTATTTACTCTTTGCATTGCCCCAAAACCTCAGAGGCAACCCTTGTACCCCGACACTTGGCGGTGTGAGTAGGATGAGGTAGGTGGTTGTGAGAGCAGCAGTCCTTTGGCTCCCCTGGACATCGAGGGGTGGGTGGAAGGCATGCGGCCCCCAACCTCTATTTGGTACCTGGAGGCAGCACACTTGACAGCGTGGGTGGTGCCAGAGGATTGGGAGTCCACACAGCCGACCCCAGGAGCTATACAGATGGTGTTGGAAATGCTAGAGTCCCTTCTTCCTCAGGCCCACCGGGAGTCGGCTGGGCGAGTAGCATGGATGTTCCTGACGGTCATCTGCCGTGCTGCTCGCAAAACTATGGACTTGCAGCAGAGAGTGCAGAGTCTTCAACGGAAGGAAGAAGACTTGGAGCGAGGCCTATGTTACTGGGGTCGGTGAGTACTGCCCGTCATCGCAGGCAGAAAGCCCCGAGAGAGGCACAGCGCCAGTGGTTTTGCATGCTTGCCGTGCCATGCATCAATGCCTGGAGCTACAAGGACCCACAGGCGTGGGGGGCAGCTGGGTGGCCCCCTGATAGCTACCGAGCAAACGACATACACAACATATACGGCCATGGAACTGTGGGATTTGTCCAAGCAGTGTAAGCAACATTTGGAGGAATCTGTGCCTGCCTGGCTGTTGCAGCTGTGGGATGAGGGCGCTGAGAATACTGAGCTCTCATGCTCTGAAGTGTTGCAACTCACCAGCATAACAGCTGTGCCCTCTATGCAGCACGTACTGCAGGGCGCTAGGTGCACAGACCCACACACTGACAATAAGATGCTGATTAATTGGTTAATGGCTGCAGCAAAGGCAGTGTGGGATACCCCAGGGGACATGCTAGAGCATGTAACAAAGTGGAGGCCATACCTGGAGTTGGTGCACGTGCTTTGTGAAATGAGGTATGAGGCAAATGATGTTTGCTCCCCATTACTGCAGTCCAGATGAGGACCTGTTAACGTCTCGTATGAAAGATTTTGTTCTAGCCACTGGTCCTGCAGGTACCTTTGGGACTGTTGCTGCATTGGTAGAGCCATACACTGACCACCCAATATATGAACTGGTGTCAGCATTAGCTCGCTTGGGAGATATAGAAGTAAAGCGACCTCAAGCCACCAAAATGAGAACTACCACGGTGAAGCAGCACAAAGAAAAAAAATAATAAAACAGCCACAGCGAAAATGGCACTGGAGATGCCACGGTAGGACTGCTGAAAGTGAGCCGCAAACAGGTATAGACTGACCTTTCGGCTGCTGGATTGGCTCATGAAAAGCTTGATGGACAGCCTTTAGAGGTCTTGATGGGATTATGGAAGCAGTTGCATACAAACCAACACTATCGCCCACTGCCCCTGAAGCAGCTGGGGGCAAGTGCTGTGGCGGACCAGGAACCTGCACTGGTTGCGCTGACCGACTTCCTCCCCGACTAGGGGTGGGGCCGGCATACTCGGTATCCTGGGACGCTGGAGGACCGGAGGCCCTTTGTTGAACTTACCATTCACTGGTCCCCACAGAATGTACAGAGGGTGTTGGCGCTGGTAGATACGGGTGCTGAATCCACTCTCCTTCATGGCAACCTGGAAAGATTCTGGGGCCCCTCTGCACGCATAGAGGGGAATGGTGGGCACACAGTGCAGTTGCAGCGAGTGGCTCTGACTCTGAGAATTGGGCGCCTGCCCCCACATCAGTATGCCGTGTATGTGTCTACGATGACAGAACACATTCTAGGGGTGGGTGTGCTGCGCGGTCTAACAATGCAAATGACTCTGGGAGAGTTTCGGTTGCGTGTGCGTGTTGTGAAAACAGTACAGCGAGGTCATCCCCACCACACACTTTTAGTGTTGCCACAAGCCACCCGCACAGTGAACATTAAACAATACCGGCTCCCTGGTGGACAGGAAGAAACCAGCCAACCATTTTGCGGTGGGAGGAAGTACATACCATCCACCCAGCACACAGCCCTTTTGATTCACCTGTGTGGCCTGCGAGGAAGCCTGTTGGCACTTGGAGGATGATGGCGGACTACTGGGAGCTGAACAAAGTGACTCCCCCGCTGCACGCTGTGGTACCGAACATTACTGATTTGATGGATGAACCTGATTGTGACTCTGGGGACTTATCACTTTGTGTTGGATCTGGCTAATGCCTTCTTTTCTATTGACATTGCACTGGAAAGCCAGGAACAGTTTGCCTTCACTTGGGAGGGCCAGCAGTGGACATTTAATGTCCTCCCACAAGGATACTTGCACAGTCCTACATTGTGTCATGGCTTGATGGCTAGTGACCTGGCCACCTGGTTCCATCCACTCTTGGTTCAAGTGTTCCATTATATAGATGATATAATGTTGACTTATGATTCTCTTCTAGATGAAGAAGCTCCGGCTCACAGTTTGCATTAGGCCCTCCATGGGTGAGGATGGGCCGTCAATGAAGACAAGGTGCAGGGACCTGGTTATTCTGTCAAGTTCTTGGGTGTTGTCTGGTCGGGTAAGACAAAAGTGATTAAATACAACAGTACAACCACCGAGAAACTGTCAGGCAACTACAAACATATGTAGGCCTGTTGGGGTATTGGAGAATGTTTATCCCTCACTTAGCCATGCTTTTGAAGCCACTGCCTCACCTTATAAAGCAAAGGGAAACATGGGGCTGGACACCAGGGATAGAAAAGGCTTTTGCTGACACCAAAAGAGTGGTGTACCAGGCCGAGGCACTGCAAGTCACTGACCCCTCCATACCATTCCTGCTGATGGTGTCCGCCAGCATGGATGGGTACGGGTGGGGATTATGGCAGAAACATGGGGCCCATAAAGTCCCAATAAGATTTTGGTCTCAGTTGTGGAAAGGAGTTGAGACTTGCTTTTCACTGTTTGAAAAACAGCTGGCAACAGAGTATGCCACCTTACTAGCTACTGAAGGAATCACTGGCATGCAAGCAGTACAGGTGGTTACTGCCCTCCCAATTGAGGGGTGGGTGCAAGCCTGGGCTACAGCTTCCCAGACTGGAGTTGCCCAGACACCCACCATGACCTAGTGGGGAACCTATTTAGAACAACGGGCTAGATTCTCTAAAAGCCCTCTCTCACAGGAATTGCAGCAAGTCCTGGGACCATTAACTTTCACGGTTGAACCCGCACCCACCTTACTGAGCGTGGAAGTGCCAACGGTAAGCCCCTATGAGGAGGGGACAGGGACGCCACCAGCGGAGGCCTGGTGCACAGATGGATCCGCAGAGGGCCACCCATGGTGGGTGGCCATCACCATTCAGCCCTTACAGGAAGAGCTCTGGTATGAGTCCAGAGTAGGGCAATCGGTCAATGGGCTGAATTATGGGCAGCATGGCTTGTTTTGACTAGGGAATCAGGTCAGATAACGATCTGTACTGACAGCTGGGCTGTGTTTCAGGGCCTCACTGTCTGGTTGCCTCAGTGGGCAGCGCAGGACTGGGAAATTGGCCATCACCCACTGTGGGGAAAAACGATGTGGAAGGACCTGTGGACCCATGGGTTAAAGTAAGGTGCCCTGATACATCGTGTGTCAGGAAACTGCCCAGCATTAAGCCCTAGGAATGACATGGCTGATGCTTGGCCAGGGCTCGTATGCTCCAGGAACTGCCCCCTATGGACATGGGGCCATGGTTGCATAAGAAACGAGGGCATGTAGGCCCTAGAACCATGTGTAAAGTTGCCCATAGGTGGCACATTCCACTGATGTTTGCTGATGCAAAACAAGAGGTGCAAGCATGCACTCCATGTGCTTCCTTTTACCCGCATCATCATCGGGTACCCATGCAAGGGGGATAGCTCCCTTGTCCACCAGAACCATTACAGCTGTGGCAAGTAGATTACATAGGGCCCTTGCTCAGTAATCATGGATGTAAATATGCATTCACAGCAGTGGACATGGCTGCAGGATTGGGTTTTGCCCATCTCATGGCCCAGGCTACCCAACACACTACCAAACGGTCCTTGGAGAACTAATGTGCCAGTTATGGGCATCCGTTAATGGTCAACAGTGACAGAGAGAGTCACTTTACAAGACAGGAGATACAAGAATGGGTTCAACAACAGAACATTGTATGGCAATTACATGTGCCCTATCGAACCAAGCCACTGGAATGACAGAAAGCTATAATGGGCTATTAAAGGACAAGTTGAAACATTTACGATGGACAGAGTGGGTGAAGTACTTGCATGTAGCAGTATGCTTGCTGAATGAACAACCAAGGAAAATGGGGGAAAGTCCATAGAGAGGTTGCTGGTATCTCGTCCATATGTCTTGAAATATTTTAAACAAGGCCCCAAATAGTTACAGCCACAGTTGCAGGAAGAAAGATAGCTCCTTCCTGCCCCATGTACGCTGGACATACAGAGGAGTGGATGTGGCCATGGACCTTGGTGTTTGAAGGACATCCGTGGGTCGCATTTTATGAGGTGTGGGAGGAGGGGCTGACCCATGGGTTACAAGTTACCCCATGGATAGGAAAGTGGTCTTTTAAACTGGCTACTTACTTGCTAGAGAGTGCAACAGCCATACACGCAGGGATTTTGGTCATGCAAGTGTGGCCAATACCACAATTTCTGTTAAAGACCAAACCTTATACTCTGCCATTGTCTTCGGGAGCTCTGACATGGTATCACAGACCACGGAAACTGCACCTGGCAGCCACTGTTTTGTCACAAGATGACAAGGTCGGGATTCACTGCTGAATTTTATCAGATATTTAGAGAAGACATAATACCCATTCTCCTTAAATTTTTCCAAAAAATGGAAGAGGAAGGAATACTTCCAAATTCATTCTATGAAGCCAGCATCACTCTAATACCAAAACCAGGCAAAGACACCACAAAAAAAGAAAATTACAGAACAATATCCCTGATGAACATAGATGCAAAAATACTCAACAAAATATTACCAAACCGAATTCAAAAATACATCAAGAGGATCATACACCATGATCAAGTGGGATTCATCTCAGGGATGCAAGGATGGTACAATATCGAAAATCCATCAACATCATCCACTACACCAACAAGAAAAAGGACAAAAACCACATGATCATCTCCATAGATGCTGAAAAAGCATTCGGCAAAATTCAACATCCATTCATGATAAAAACTCTAAACAAAATGGGCATAGAGGGCAAGTACCTCAACATAATAAAGGCCATATATGACAAACCCACAGCCAATATCATACTTAACAGCGAGAAGCTGAAAGCTTTTCCCCGAAGATCGGGAACAAGACAAGGATACTCACTCTCCCCGCTTTTACTTAACAAAGTACTGGAGGTCCCAGCCATGGCAATCAGAGAACACAAAGAAATAAAAGGCATCCAGATTGGTAAGGAAGAAGCCAAACTGTCACTATTTGCAGATGACATATTGTACATAAAAAATCCTAAAGAATCTACTCCAAAACTACTAGAACTAAAATCTGAATTCAGCAAAGTTGCAGAATACAAAATTAATACACAGGAATCTTTTGCATTCCTATACACTAACGATGAACTAGCAAAAAGAGAAATCAGGAAAATAATTCCATTGACAATTGCATCAAAAAGAATAAAATACCTAGGAATAAACCTAACCAAGGAAGTGGAAATCTTATACCCTGAAAACTACAAGACACTCTTAGGAGAAATTAAAGAGGACACCAATAAATGGAAATTCATCCCATGCTCTTGGGTAGGAAGAAATAATATTGTCAAAATGGCCTTCCTGCCTAAAGCAATCTACAGATTCAATGCAATCTCTATCAAAATACCAACAGCATTCTTCAACAAACTGGAACAAATAGTTCTAAAATTCATTTGGAACCACAAAAGACGGTAAAGAGACAAAGCAATCCTGAGAAGGAAGAATAAAGGAGAGGGGATCTTGCTTCCCAACTTCAAGCTCTACTACAAAGCCATAGAAATCAAGACAATTTTGTACTGGTACAAGAACAGAAACATATACCAATGGAACAGATATAAACCCAAGCATATATGGTCAATTAATATATGATAAATGAGCCATGGATATACAATGGGGAAATGACAGCCTCTTCAACAGCTGGTGTTGGCAAAATTGGACAGCTATATGCAAGAGAATGAAACTGGATTGTTGTCTAACCCCATACACAAAAGTAAACTCAAAATGGATCAAAGACCTGAATGTAAGTCATGAAACCATAAAACTCTTAGAAAAAAATATAGGCAAAAATCTCTTGGACATAAACGTGAGCAACTTCTTCATGAACATATCTCCCCAGGCAAGGGAAACAAAAGCAAAAATGAACAAGTGGGACTATATCAAGCTGAAAAGCTTCTGTACAGCAAAGGACACCATCAGAAGAACAAAAAGACATCCTACACTATGGGAAAATATATTCATAAATGATGTATCTGATAAGGGGTTGATATCCAAAATATACAAAGAACTCACACACCTTAACAAACAAAAAGCAAATAATCCAATTAAGAAATGGGCAGAGGACATGAATAGACACTTCTCTAAAGAAGAAATTCAGATGGCCAACAGGCACATGAAAAGATGATCCACATTGCTAATCATCAGAGAAATGCAAATTAAAACCACAATGAGATATCACCTCACACCAGTTAGGATGGCTGACATCCAAAAGACAAACAACAACAAATGTTGGCGAGGATGTGGAGAAAAGGGAACCCTCCTACACTGCTGGTGGGAATGCAAATTAGTTCAACCATTGTGGAAAGCAGTATGGAGGTTTCTCAAAAAACTCAAAATAGAAATACCATTTGACCTAGGAATTCCACTCCTAGGAATTTACCCTAAGAATGCAGCAGTCCAGTTTGAAAAAGACATATGCACCCCTATGTTTATTGCAGCACTATTTACAATAGCCAAGAAATGGAAGCAACCAAAGTGTCCATCAGTAGATGAATGGATTAAGAAGATGTGGTACATATACACAATGGAATATTATTCAGCCATAAGAAGAAAACAAATCCTACCATTTGCAACATGGATGGAGCTAGAGGGTATTATGCTCAGTGAAATAAGCCAGGCAGAGAAAGACAAGTATCAAATGATTTCACTCATCTGTGGAGTATAAGAACAAAGAAAAAACTGAAGGAACAAAACAACAGCAGACTCACAGAACCCAAGAATGGAATAACTGTTACTAAAAGGAAAGGGACTGTGGAGGATGGGTGGGAAGCACGGGATAAGGGGGAGAGGGGACATTACGATTAGCACACATAATGTAGGGAGGAGACACGGGGCAGGCAGTATAACACAGAGAAGACAAACAGTGATTCTATAGTATCTTACTACGCTGATGGACAGTGGCTGTAATGGGGTAGGTGGTGGGGACCTGATAATGGGGGGAGTCTAGTAACCATAATGTTGCTCATGTAATTGTACATTAATGATACCAAAAAAAAAAAAAAGTGTGGGAAAAGATGACGAGGAATCTTGTATCCTCCCAGAGAACCGGGACTTGCCACTGGTGTTGCCTTTATCTGCTCCGTCTTTCCGCCCAGGTTGACAGAGAGCTGTAGTATGGTGGCATGGGCCCATACTTTTGCCCAGGTACATAATTTTTCCCACTACTGGTTGTGTAAGGAAATGCCCATGGAAATCACTGCTGGACTGCCATGGAAAATTGCTCCTGCCAACCTGTCTGTGGGGGAACGCCTTCGAGCATGGAATCGCAGTGATGCCGAATGTGAAGCAAAATGGCGTGCAACCGAGCAGTTGATCTGGCAATCAGCACACACTCTGCCTGGGGACGGTACCATGTATAATGGGTGGGGATGGATGTCTGGTATACATGTAACCCAGTCACATGGTTGGCTGGTTACCCAGAGAACTGTGTGCCTATGTCAGTGTTAATCGCATCCCTAAGCGCTGGAGGCATGGTTGCGCCCATGTGGGCATTGTGCTGACCGAATCTCTGTTGAAAGAAAACATTTGGATATGTGGGGAATATGGCTGGTCCTATCTCCCTGCAAATTGGACAGGCTGTTGTACGTGGGCTACCCCTACATATCAGGGCAGATATTGCAAATCTTGCCACGGCCCACACATAATTGGAATGCTGTATATTCCCGTTGGTATAGCCCAAAATGGACAGCATGGTAGTTTTACCTCCTGGCTATTTTCCTTCCAGGAGCCAGCACTATAGATGTATAATTACAAATAGAAGCCCTGGCGCAGCATGTTGCTAGGGCCTTGAATGTCACAAGGTCCTCACTAGCCCTATTGCTAGATGAAGACGCCCAAATGCAGAAGGTGACTTTACAAAACAGAATGGCTCTGGATATACTCACAACTGTACAGGGGGGTTAACTGCATGTTAACTGCCGTGTTTATATCTCAGACCACCAGCAACAAATACAAGCTGCACTCCAGGAAGTGAATGATGAAGTGTCTCAAATACAAGTCTTAACCCAAGACCCCTTGTCTACTTGGTAGCCACAACTTTGTCCCACTTGGTGGTGGTTCCTAACCATAGTGGCCACCGGGGTATGCGGCTTCCTTGTCTGTTGCTGTTCTTTATATTGTTTCTGTGGGCTCTGGCACAGGGCTCTGCTTTGTGTGCAAGAGAAAGGGGTGGGATGTAGGGAAGGCACCACCCCTTCCCCTTTTGTTCTATGAGGACAGCTGCCTGCTGCTCCACTCCAGGTATGTCTGGCCTTGAGAAACCTGTTGTACCCATGGGAAAGGAGCTAGATAAGGGTCTTGAAGGCCAGATGCCTGGCCATGAAGTCCACATGTGTGCACATCTTAAAACACTTATGTAACCAAAAATTAGCAGTATAGCAGTATAAGAAATGCAGCTGTGTGCAGAATAAAGTGGCCTGTTTGAGCACCTCCATGATGACTCCCACTGCCTTCTTTGCTCTTTGCATTGCCCCAAAACCTCAAAGGCAACTCCCAGACCCCGACAATCCCCCAAGTAGTCTGATGGATAATGATTGAGGTTATAAAATTTATTGTGACTGTCTTGCCAATGGGTTTCAGCCCCGGACAAGTTCACTATTGATTCAATGAGAAAAAAAAAAAAATGACAATGGAATGTACTTGGGGTGAAAGGGTTTATAGCCAACTTTAACCCCATGGTGGCAGGTCAAACATTAGAATCCTGTCCACTCAAAGTGAGTCTGCATGCAGCAAGCTGGTCTCTGCCTCTGGACCTATCTGTCATCACAGCTGTCTCATCTCTGCTCTCCTGCAGCCTTGCAGTCCTGTGGCCATGCAATGGTCATGCCACTGTATTGTCCAGAGCACTGGGTGGAGCTCTTTATATAGATTCAATAAGGATGCATTGCCCACACGTGTGTAGTGAGCTAGCCAACAGGGCCGGGTGAGAAACCCGGCCATAGGAACCTCACTTTATCCACAGTGACTCATCATGTTTACCTGTTTAGTTAAGCTCATTGAAAATCAAGGTGGAATCTCCTTTTAGCTAAATTCTGTGTGTTTACACTTGCAAAATCCTAAAACAGCTATGGCATTTATGATTCTCAAAAATAATTACACTGTTTTTGAGACTGTCTGTGGGGAAGTTGGGGTTCCTATGGCCAGGATCCTCACTGAACTTAAACCACCTGATGATGTGACTGGCCTGTTGCTAGGCTACTGCTTCCACACCTTTAGGCAATAAGCTATTACTGTGCTATGTAGAGAGCTTGGCCCAGGGCTCTGGGCGGAGGTAGAGATGCTAGTGATCAACCTACCGCCGGCCGAACAAGCCGGGTAATAAACCCTTTCACCCCAAAGAATGTTCTGCTGTCAATTTCTTTGATCGCATTGAATCCATAGCAAACTTGCCCAGGGCTGAGACCCATTGGCAAGACACTGTCAAAACAGATTTCCCAACTGTATCACAGAAACGGGGAAGCAATCTTATTTGGTGACCTAAATGTTCTCTATTTAGTCATTACAAGAGTTGCTGGATCTCTGGCTTATTCCTATTAATCTTGACCAATCCCAAGAGGAGCAACAGCGAAGGAGAAAACAGGTGGAGATAATCTGGATGCTCCTGGCTGTTTTCATTCTCTCAGAAGACATAATATTCAAGTTTTTTAGCCAGTAACTGAAATCCCCTTTAATTTTGCTTGCCCACTATCAAGAACTTTCCAGTGATATATGAAAAACAAATGCCCACCTAAGAGACCTTTAAGGAAGGAACACTTTCAGAAGATTTTCTTGGCAAAAAAAAAAAAAAAAAAAAATGTGTAAGAGCTGCCTTCTATCAGGAGTTAGCCCAGCTGAAGGAAGTAGGATCGGCTGACCCACACCTGCTCAGACTGACACAGAGGAAGAGCACCGTTGAGCAAAGAGAGCAAAGGTGGTGTTCTAATTTTGTACCTACTGAGAGATTAACTTTGAAATGAAATTCTTAAGTCCACAAGAGTGATCAGAATCATTCTTCCATTCCTACTCCACGTTGAACCTTACGTGAACTGTATTTCATTAGGTTTTTTAACCGGCATAGTCAGTATCAGCAGGAACAGAAAGAGAAGTCCTTCCCCACCCCTGGAGGTAGAGCCTGGTTTCTTCATTAAAGTATTACTTGTCAGTTGAATTTTTTTTTGCCCTGTAGAAAAAGCTTAGAATGCTCTAAAATAATTGTAAGTCTGGGGGGATAATCCCCGGGGCAATATACCTTTGAAACTGAAAGGGAGAAATAAAATGGGAGAACCCTGTTTATTTCTTACAAGCAGTCATCCTGTGTCTCCTCTGCGACCCAGCTGCAGAAGAAGAAGCCCCACCCCCCCTCTCCAGCCCAGATAAGCCCTCCCCACCCTTGTAATCACCTATTGATAGGGAGATGGCCTACTTCTCTCTACCTCTTGGAAACACCTATTGATATGGAGATGCACTAAGGCCAGGCAAGAGATTCTGGAAGTATTGCATTTTTACCCAGAATAATCTTATTTGGAACATGTAATTTTGCTATTTTTAGATAATAATTACAGAGAACTTTAGGTACTAAAAATAATAAATAACCACCTAGCACTAGTGTATAGGCCATTTAGGTGAAGAGCCTATAATTTATCTAATGGAAAGTTACTTTGGCCAATTAATACTAATAAATATGTGTGGAGAAAGTAAAGGTTCCTATGACCAGGATTCTCACCTGCCCCTGGTTGACTTGCTCACTACACATGTGTGGGCAATACGTTATTAACTCTATATAAAGAGCCCTGCCCAGTGCTCTGGGCGACACAGTGGCACCAGTGCAAGGCTGCAGGAGAGCAGAGACTGGAGCAGTGGCAGTGTTGGGGACAGAGACTGAGACTGCTGTGCAGGTAGAGGGGCCCAGAGGCAGAGACCGGCTTGCTACATGCAGACTCTCTCTGAGTGGAGGGGATTCTAGTGACTGACCTGCCACCATGGCAGTAAAGTTGGGTATAAACGCTTTCACCCCAAGAACATTCCACTGTCATTTTTTTTCGTCTCATTGTGTTGGGGGTGTGTGTGTGTATTTTCTTCTGTCCTTGTCCCCACTGCAACAAAGAATTGAAGGGTAGAGACATAGTAGTGAAGCAGAGTAAAAGTTTTATTTAAAGTTACAGAGGGAAAAAGTGTGAATGACCTCAGGGAGGAGAGGTGCCCTGAATGGTTTAAGATTTATTTGAAGAGAGCAAGTGCACACTTGGAGAAAGGGGAGTGTGAGATACCTCACAGAAGAGGCGCACTGAAAGGTTGAGACAGTTTTAAGGCTACCCACTTAGAAAGTGTGGGCGACCTCAGAGAGAGGAGCACACTGAAAGGTTTAAGGCCTGGGGTTTTATAGGTGGTTGAAGATTTTCAGGAATGTGACACAGTGCCAGGCGAGGACTGGCCAAATCATCCCAGAATGTTCATCTTTGTTAAGACATTCATTAAGTTTCTTTTCACTATTTATTTGTTTATTTTTTTTTTGGCATCATTAATATACAATTCCATGAGCAACATTTTGGTTGCTAGATTCACCCCATTATCAAGTCTCGACCACATACCCCATTACAGTTACTGTCCATCACCATAGTAAGATGCTATAGAATCACTACTTGTCTTCTTTATGCTATACTGCCTTCCCCGTGCCCGCCCCCCTCTACATTATTTGTGCTAATCATAATGCCCCTTATTACCCTTCTCCCTCCCTTCCCACCAAGCACCCCCAGGCCGTTTCCCTTTGGCAACTGTTAGTCCATTGTTGGGTTTGGTGAGTCTGCTGCTGTTCTGTTCCTTCAGTTTTTCCTTTGTTCTTATACTCCACATATGAGTGAAATCATTTGATAGTTGTTTTTCTCTGCCTGGCTTATATCATTGAGCATAATACCCTCTAGCTCCATCCATGTTGTTGCAAATGCTAGAATTTGTTTTCTTCTTATGGCTGAATAATATTCCATTGTGTATATGTAGCACTTCTTCTTTATCCATTCATCTACTGATGGACACTTAGGTTGCTTCCATTTCTTGGCTATTGTAAATAGAGCTGCAATAAACATAGGGGTGCATATGTCTTTTTCAAACTGGGCTGCTGCATTCTTGGGGTAAATTCCTAGGAGTGGAATTCCTAGGTCAAATGGTATTTGTATTTTAAGTTTTTTGAGGAACCTCCATAGTGCTTTCCACAATGGTTGAACTAATTTGCATTCCCACCAGCAGTGTAGGAGGGTTCTGCTTTTTCCGCATACTTGCCAGCATTTGTTGTTCCTATTCTTTTCTATGTTTGCCATCCTAATGGCGTGAGGTGATATCTCATTGTGATTTTAATTTGCATTTCCCTGATAATTAGCAATGTGGAGCATCTTTTCATGTGCCTGTTGGCCATCTGAATTTCTTCTTTGGAGAATTGTCTATTCATATCCTCTACTCATTTTTTAATAGGGTTATTTGCTTTTTGGGTGTTGAGGCATGTGAGTTCTTTATACATTTTGGATGTTAACACCTTGTCAGATATGTCATTTACAAATATATTCTCCCATACCATAGGATGCCTTTTTGTTCTGTTGATGGTGTCCTTTGCTGTACAGAAGCTTTTTAGCATGATGTAGTCCCATTTGTTCATTTTTTATTTTGTTTCCCTCAAGGAGATACATTCAGGACAAAGTTGATCATGTTTATATTTAAGAGATTTTTGCCTATGTTTTTCTTCTAAGAGTTTTATCATTTCATATCTTACATTCAGGTCTTTGACCCATTTTGACTTTATTTTTGTGTATGGGGTTAGACAATAAACCAGTTTCATTCTGCATGTAGCTGTCCAGTTTTGCCAACACCAGCTGTTGAAGAGGCTCTAATTTCCCCATTGTATATCCATGGCTCCTTTATCGTATATTAATTGACCATATATGCTTGTGTTTATATCTCTGCTCTCCAGTCTGTTCCATTGGTCAATGGGTCTGTTCTTGTGCCAGTACAAAATTGTCTTGATTACTGTGGCTTTGTAGTAGAGCTTGAAGTCAAGGAGCATAATCTCTCACCCCCCACCCCCTGCTTAATCCTTCTCAGGATTGTTTTGGTTATTTAGGGGTATTTTGTGGTTCCATATGAATTTTAGAACTATTTGCTCTAGTGCGTTGAAGAATGCTGTTGGTATTTTGATAGAGATTGCAATGGGTCAAATGGTATTTCTATTTTGAGTTTTTAGAGGAACCTCCATACTGCTTTCCACAATGGTTGAACTAATTTGCATTCCCACCAGCAGTGTAGATTGCTTTAGGCAGGATGGGCATTTTCACAATATTAATTCTTCCTATCCATGAGCACAGGATGTGTTTCCATTTATTGGTATCTTCTTTAATTTCTCTCATAAGTGTCTTGTAGTTTTCATGGTATAGGTCTTTCACTTGCTTGGTTAGGTTTATTCCTAGGTATTTTATTCTTTTTTTAAATATAATTTATTTTGGTATCATTAATCTACAATTACATGTGCAATATTATGATTATAAAACTACCCCCTTCATCAGGTCCCCCCCACCAACCCCATTACAGTCACTGTCCATCAGTGTAGTGAGATGCTATAGAATCATTACTTGTCTTCTGTGAGTTGTACAGCCCTCCCCATGCCCCTCCAACATTACGTCTGCTAATAGTACCGCCCTTTTTTCCCCTTGTCCCTCCCTTCCCACCCATCCTGCTCAGTTCCTTTCCCTTTGGTAACTATTAGTCCATTCATGAGTTCTGTAAGTTTGCTGCTGTTTTGTTCTTTCAGTTTTTTTCTTTGTTCTTATACTCCACATATGAGTGAGATCATTTGATATTTGTCTTTTTCATCTTGGCTTATTTCACTAAGCATACCCTCTCGCTACATTCATGTTGTTGCAAATGGTAGGATTTGTTTTCTTCTTATGGCTGAATAATATTCCATTGTGTAAATGTACCACTTCTTCTTTATCCATTCATCTGCTGATGGACACTTTGGTTGCTTCCATTTCTTGGCAATTGTAAATAGTGTGGCGATAAACATAGGGATGCATATGTCTTTTTCAAACTAAGCTTCTGCATTCTTAGGGTAAATTCCTAGGAGTGGAATTCCTGGGTTAAATGGTATTTCTATTTTGAGTTTTTTGAGGAACCTCCATATGGCTTTCCACAATGGTTGAACTAATTTACATTCCCACCAGCAGTGTAGGAGGGTTCCCCTTTCTCCACATCCTCACCAACATTTGTTGTTGTTTGTGTTTTGGATGTTGGCCACCCTAACAGGTGTGAGGTGATATCTCATCGTGGTTTTAGTTTGCATTTCTCTGATGATTAGTGATGTGGAGCATCTTTTCATGTGCCTGTTGGCCAACTGAATTTCTTCTTTGGAAAAGTGTCTCTTCATATCCTCAGCCCATTTTTTAATTGGCTTATTTGCTTTTTGTTTGTTGAGGTGCATGAGCTCTTTATATAATTTGGATGTCAACCCCTTATCAGATATGTCATTTATGAATACATTCTCCCATACTGTAGGATGTTTTTTTTTTTCTACTGATGGTGTCCTTTGCTGTACAGAAGCTTTTTAGTTTGATATAGTCCCACTTGTTTGTTTTTGCTTTTGTTTCCCTTGCCCAGGGAGATATATTCATGAAGAAGTTGCCCATATTTATGTCCAAGTGATTTTTGCCTGTTTTTTTCTCAGAGTTTTATGGTTTCATGACTTACATTTAGGTCTTTGATCCATTTCGAGTTTACTTTTCTGTATGGGATTGGACAATAATCCAGTTTCATTCTCTCACATGTAACTGTCCAGTTTGCCAACACCAGCTGTTGAAGAGGCTCTCACTTCCCCATTGTATATTCATGGCTTCTTTATTGTGTATTAATTGACCATATATGCTTGCGTTTATATCTGGGCTCTCTAGTCTGTTCCATTGGTCTATGGGTCTGGTCCTGTGCCAGTACAAAATTGCCTTGATTACTGTGGCTTTGTAGTAGAGTTTGAAGTCAGGGAGTGTAATTCCCCCTGCTTTATTCTTCCTTCTCAGGATTGCTTTGGCTATTTGGGGTCTTTTGTGGTTCCATATGAATTTTAGAACTATTTGCTCTAGTTCATTGAAGAATGCTGTTGGTATTTTGATAGAGATTGCATTAAATCTGTAGATTGCTTTAGGCAGGGTGGCCATTTTGACAATATTATTTCTTCCTATTCATGAGCACAGGATGTGTTTCCATTTATTGGTATCTTCTTTAATTTCTCTCATGAGTGTCTTGTAGTTTTCAGAGTATAGCTATTTCACTACCTTGGTTAGGTTTACTCCTAGGTATTTTCTTTTTGATGCAACTTTGAATGGAATTGTTTTCCTGATTTCTCTCTCTGCTAGGTAATTGTTTGTGTATAGGAATGTCATAGATTTCTGTGCATTAATTTTGTATCCTGCAACTTTGCTGAATTCAGATATTAGATCTAGTAGTTTTGGAGTGGATTCTTTAGGATTTTTTATGTACAATATCATGTCATCTGCAAACAGGGACAGTTTGACTTCTTCCTTACCAATCTGGATGCCTTTTATTTCTTTGTATTGTCTGATTGCCATGACTAGGACCTCCAGTAGTAGTTGAGTAGAAGTGGGGAGAGTGGGCATTCTTGTCTTGTTCCCAATCTTAAAGGAAAAGCTTTCAGTTTCTTGTTGTTAAGTATAATGTTGGCTGTGGGTTTGTCATATATGGCCTTTATTATGTTGAGGTACCTGCCCTCTATATCCATTTTGTTGAAAGTTTTTTTTATCATGAATGGATGTTGTCGAATGCTTTTTCAGCTTCTATGGAGATGATCATGTGGTTTTTGTCCTTTTTCTAGCAGATGATGTTGATGGATTTTTGAATCCCACTTGATCATGAAGGATGATCTTTTTGATGTATTTTTGAGTTAGGTTTGCTAATATTTTGAGTATTTTTGCATCTATGTTCATCAGGGATATTGGTCTGTAATTTTCTTTTTTTTGTGGTGTTTTTGTCTGGTTTTGGTATTAGAGTGATGTTGGCCTCATTGAATGAGTTTGGGAGTATTTCCTCCTCTTCTACTTTTGAAAAACTTTAAGGAGGATGGGTATTAGGTCTTCACTAAATGTTTGATAAAATTCAGCAGTGAAACCATCTTGTTCAGGCAATTTGTTCTTAGGTAGTTTTTTTATTACCAATTCAATTTATTTGCTGGTAATTGGTCTATTCAGATTTTCTGTTTCTTCCTGGGTCAGCCTTAGAAGGCTGTATTTTTCTGGAAAGTTGTCCATTTCTACTAGGTTATCCAATTTGTTCCCATATACTTTTTCATAGTGTTCTCTCATAATTCTTTGTATTTCTGTGGTGACCGTAGGGATTTTTCCCCTCTCATTTCTGATTCTGTTTATGTGTGTAGACTCTCTTTTTTTCTTGATAAGTCTGGCTAGTGGTTTATCTAGTTTGTTTATTTTCTCAAGAACCAGCTCCTGCTTTCATTGATTCTTTCTATTGGTTTATTGTTCTCAATTTTATTTATTTTTGATTTAATCTTTATTTTGTCCCACCTTCTAGTGATTTGGGGCCTCATTTGTTCTTCCTTTTCTTGTTTCATTAATTGTGAGTTTAGACTGTTCATTTGGGATTGTTCTTCTGACCTCAGGTTTTTGGGCAAAGTAGGCTCAAAGAATTTTTTGTAAATTCACTGAAGTGGTACAACATTAATCAAACCCCTTTATTCAGTGGATATTGAGGGTCTCCCACATGGACCCTCATTCAGTGGATACTGAGGGCACTGTACTAAGCCCAGCAGTCTTGTTTCAAAGAACTTATAATGTAGGGAAGATAAGACAATTTACCTCTTACAGGAAATGTACAGCACATTTCTCAGCAATGTGAGATTTATGTATCAGAATATAAAGAGTGTTCTGGAAATCAGGGAAGGTTAGTGAAGCGGGTGAAGTTGAGTCAGAGAGGAGGATGCAGGGAAGAGAAGAGTAGGTGGCATTTGACCTGAATTTGAAAGGTGAGGAGGCTGATGCGTACTACGGTATATTGTTGAAAATAACCACAGTCTGACTTTATTATTAAAGCAGTAGAAACAGATTCTATTCAGAAAGTATGGCAATTGTAAAAAAAATGTTTTTACTGATTTAACTACCGTCTGGCTCTGGTTGTCTTTAGGAGAGGAGAGAATAGTGATTCAGGGTAATTCAGGCAGGCAAAAGAATGAACAACTGCAAAGAAAACTAAGGCAATTTTGGGGAAAAGTAGGTAGTCCAAAGACAGTTGAGTAGTCAAGGAAAACAGGAATCCTCTGTAGCCAGAGCCTAGTGTTGAGGAAGTGCCCAAAGGGGAGGAAAAACAGGCTTCTTTTAGTAGATTCACACTTCTTTTAGATTAGCTGAGCTGTTTGGTGACACTCAGAAAATAAAATGTTTCTATTTATTCATGGAAGCACAAATGGGAAAACTACATTCAACAAGTTTGTAAGGTTATGCCAGGAACTTTGGACTTTAACCTGTGGATCCAACTGGGAGTTTTCAGAGAGCCCAGTGTTTTATAAAGATTACTGTGGTCTCCATAGATGACAGGCAGAAGCGGCAGGAAGCAATCCCTCTTCTGGCCTCAGTTTACTCATATACTCGGAAAAGGGTTGGGTACCTTCGAATCTTGACAGCTTGCTTCTGAGGTACCTCTGCCTTTCTTCCATTACCTGCGCCCTCTGCCTCACTTCCTCCTTCCTTCTGACCCCGTCCAGTTACCACCTTTCTTATCCCCGACTGTACTCAAGTGCCTTTCCACCAGCATGGTAAACAAGGTGGTGGAGGGGCACGTCTCTGGAGCAAAACGAGTCCCTGCTCCGAGGCCCTTTCCCAGGCAGCACCACCGGGGTAGTGCCTAAGGCGGGCGGGGCGCGCTACGGAGGCAGGGAGAGGTTCCAGTCGCTTTTCCGTCCTAGGCGCCTCGGGTGTCTGGCGGACCCTCCCCACGGCCAAGCCCTCTGCGGAGGCGGCAGGACCAGCCCTCGCGCGTGTCTGATTGCCTGAGAGACAAAAGCCTTTGAGTGCCGGCAGCCACTGAGGCCCGCAGCGACTCTCCGCAGAGCTCGGGGGCTGGGCTTGGACGGCCAATCGGCTTCTAGAGAAGTTCCAGGCGCTCCGGCCTGGCGCCCCGCAGGACACGGGCGCCACGCCACGTAGGACGCCTGCTAGGCCCGGGAGCCCGGGCGCCGCGCGCGGCGTCGGGTCACGTGAGGCGCCCTGGGCCACGTGACCGCGCCTGGGCCCCCCGGCGCCACTCCGGCCCCGCCTCTCCCCTTCGCGGCCCTCGGCCCGCCGCTGGCTGGCGAGCCTCCCGCTC
Organism: Phataginus tricuspis; assembly: GCA_029783875.1. NCBI lineage: Eukaryota > Metazoa > Chordata > Mammalia > Pholidota > Manidae > Phataginus > Phataginus tricuspis. The sequence goes on along the minus strand of JAQQAC010019963.1, from coordinate 60,167,854 downwards.
GCCGAGCTTCCGCGATCCCTCTGCCGCTCCCGGCGGCTGGAGTGCGCGCGGCAGCGGCGGGCCTCGCAGGTAGCCGTGGGGGCGCGGGCCCGAGCTGGCGCAGGCCGCGTCGCCCCTGCCGGTCTCCCCGCTCTCCTCTCCCGCGGGCCGGGCCGGCGTGTCCCGTTACTCCCGCGCCCTTCCTGCCTGCGCCGCGGGCCTTGGTCCCTAGCTTCTCTGCGTTGCGCCCGGTCCGGTGATGGGGGCGGTGGCCCGGCACTGTTAGCACGTCAGCTAGTGTTTTTTCCGAGGGAAGAGGGAACGGGTGGGAGAAGCTGGGGAAAGTTTTCCCCTCTCTCTTTCGAGCTGCAAGGACGCGGTTTTGCTCACATGGGACGTCTGCCAGTGCTCTCAGCGCTGCTTTGCGGAGAAGAGACCTCCCTCCGACTCTCCGCCTCCCCACTCGTCCCTTCCCAGATTTAAGTATCTGCTCCTTCGCCTCCGCGACGTAGAGGTGTTGCAAACCATATTCTTCAGTGTTGCCCTTTCCCCGACAACACTGGATCCACGGAAGTGTATTCACTTAGTAGGGAGTGCTACTTTATCCAGGAGTGCAGTGAACTGAATGAAATGACATTTCTCTTGTCCTGCCTGGGATAAACTACCTGCTTTATTTCAGATGACCAATGAGGCCCGCTCTGTTCTGCTGTTTTGTAAGTGTTTTTTTTCTTTATTTGCATGTGAGACACTCCCAAGTCATCGGCTGCAGAACTCTTGCCGCTGGGGATTATGATTTTGTAAAGCAATATTATAATGCTCTTTAAAAACCACATCAAATTAATAATCTTACTTTGGCCTGTTCTTTCGGGGGGGCGGGATTATAGCCTATGGACGCAAAAACTGAGTTTCTGAATTGGTGTGTGTTGGTGGATAGTAACAAAAAAACATCGAGGTATATAATGCCTCGGAAAGGAATGGAAAAATGATTTAACCCTGATGTCAGTTTTCAGTGTGCTGTAAACTAAAAAGTATCCATTTGAAGTGCAGCATGGGAGAATTTCACCTCTTTGAAGTGTTTTCAGGATTCAGTTTGTACTATATTTAGATTTTACTAATATGCAGCTAATCTGTGAGATGGATATCTTAATCGATTGTATGAATACCAGTCTCTTTTTTAATACTTCTAGACAGGTCCCTTCTACCCTCTAGTCTCTCTCAAAGAGGAAGGAAATTAATCATTAAAGAGATTTCTTCCACAGTGATTTTTGTGTGTGTGATCCAAATGATCGAGTTCTGGAAACTTCGGAAAACGGTTATAAAAATCAGAGCTATCATGTTTTGAGGTTTAAAACAAAAAATTTTTAACTTTTTAAATTGAGTGCTTATGTGATCCAGCAAGAGTTTATTTAGCTCAGTCTTAGTAATATGCAGCTCAAGCTGGGAGATTGGAGACAATGTCCTTTATCTGAAAGTCCCAGTGGGGAAAATGAAACTGAAGGGCAGTCAAAGATCTTTATTATTGTTATACTATTCCTTCTGTGTGTGTTACAGTAAACAGTAAGTCATGCCTGGGAAACAAGGTTTGGGCTCTTAGTCTAGAATCTAGGCCCAGGCATTGGATAGCAAACTATCTAAATTTAATAGCTGGGGATACCTCTTTATTTTTTTAGTATCAGGTAGATACACTTTTAAAAATGTAATCATACTCATGCAGGCCTAATAAATTGTAAGATGTGAAATAACCTCAGGAGGTGACGAATCCCATCTGGGGAAGACTACTCAAACCATTCCTGAAGGATGGTGTCTATCCTTCCAACAACCCCAGAAAAGATTCCATGGTTTTTCTGAGATTAGATGCTTAAGAAAATGTTCTAGTTTTGGAAATAAAGTATCCCCTCTCTAGTGCTGCAATCATGAACTCAAATGGTAGAGTGGAAACATGCCGTAAGATTCTTTACAGCCGTGGTAGAATGTGTCCCGAGCTGGTTGCCAGCAAGTCCTCCCATCCCTGGGCTTGCCTGCTGCTCCTCCCATCAGGACACGGGGGCTGTTGCTGCTTCATTTAGATCTAGGCTGGCCTTGTGACTTGCTTCGACAAGGAAAATGTGGCAGAAATGTTGTTGTGCCAGTTCTGGACATAGTCCTTAAAATGCATGGCAACTTTAGCTTTAACTCTGTTGGAAGCCAATCAGCATGTATAGAGGCTTGGGCTAAACTAGGTGGAGAAAGAGAGACCACCTGGAATGGCCCAGATTTGTGAGTGAGGCCTGTTTCAGTCCTAATCAAGCTCCCAGTGCCTGTGACCTCATGCGTAAACCCAGCTGAGTCCAGTCAAAACACAAATGAGAGAAATAACAAAGAGCAATTATTTTAAGCCACTGAATTTGGAGATGGTAAGTTACTCAACAACAGATAGCTGACAACAACATAGTGTCTTGTGCCATGAAAGCCTTGGTGTAAATCTGGCTCATGTGTATGTCAGTGCCAAGATGTGACCCCTGAGCACAAATTGTGGCCAACATATGCAGCAGTGTGTTTCTAAATTAAGTAAATCTTTGCTTCATAGTATATAGGGATGTACTTATTGAATTAGTTAAACTGAAGACTGTGGCTATATCATACTCTATAAAGTAATTGGTTAAGTTAAAAATCATTTTCTTTTGTGTAATTGTTTATTGTACGTATGATTGCTGTTCTTAGCTTATTAATGTAAGACTTTAAGTTGACACTTTATGATGGTGATTATCTGACTTATTTTAAAGGAATTACCCTTTATTGAGATGATGGATGTGTGGTGTTTCTTGCAGTTTGCTATTTGGTGAATTTAGCACCATGACTGTTGCTGTAAATCCTTGCAGTACAAATGTAAGGTCTGCAGTGAACACACCTATGAGAGGTGTTTTGTGCCCAAAGGTCAAGGAGAGTGAATCTTATGCAGACTGTCATTTCTAATGTGTTATAGAACTTTAAACATATGGTTTTTTCAGGAGCACTTCTGTCATTGCTTTTAAATGAGAAAATCCTCTGAGCAACTTTCCTTTCTAATTCTGGTTAGGTCATTGTCTTAAACACTTTTTTCCTGGAGAAGAAAACCTCACAGGAGATCAGGTGAGTACCTTTATAGTCTTCTTGTCTCCACCTCCCACAGGGCTCTATCTTAGAATCCTTTTAGGTTTCCTTGATTTGTGCTCTTTTCCATCCTCTCTGGGGGCTGCTTCAGACTTTTCCACCCTTTTTTTTAATTGCTCCACTCCAGTTTCTATTGCTTCCTGCCCTTTCTTCACAGGGAAAAATAGGTGACCCCAGAAGAGAATGTTCCCAAATGCAAATCTAACTCACAGTGAGGTACTACTTCTCACCCAGCAGGATGGCTATAATACAAAAGACAATAATAAATGTTGGTGAGGGTATGGAGAGATTGGAACCCTTATAAATTGCTGGTGGAAATGAGAAATTCAGACTCATTTAGCAGACTGTCTGTCTTGCCGATGAGTTTCAGCCCTGGGCAAGTTCACTATGGATTCAGTGTGACCAAAGAAATGACAGTAAAACGTTCTTGGGGTGAAAGGGTTATACCCAACTTTAATCCCATGGTGGAAGGTCAATCACTAAAATCCTATCCACTCAGAGTGAGTCTGCCCACACGGTCCAGAGCACTAGGCGGAGCTCTTTTATAGAGTCAATAGCAATGTATTGCCCACACGTGTGTAGTGAGCTAGCCAACCAGGGCCAGGTGAGAATCCTGGCCACAGGAACTTTCATTTTATCCACACCATAATTAGTGGGGAGGGAGAAAGAAAAGAGAAAAAGAAGAAAGATGCCTGCCTTCTCTTCAGGTGGCCGACGCTTCTCAGTTCTGGTGTTTTCGTAGCATGCAAACCTTCCATCACAGTACAGGCCACACTGTGATGTGCATCCGTTTATGTGTCTGGACTCCTGAACCCCCATGTAAATTCTGCTGGGGATGGGGATGTGACATTGGCTCTGTGTACTGTTTACCTAGAGGGCAGTCAGCAAATATTTGTTGAATGAGTATACTATGGTTCTGCACATACATTGCTGGAGTTTTAGTTTGGCTTTATGCCATTGCAGGATGGAGTTGATACTTTTCATATAGTGGAGACAAGTACATGAAATAAGTTTAGGGATTCCGCATAGGAAAAGTTCATGATATTGTAAACAGATTTGAACTCATACCTCTCCATTCCACCCCTAGACTCATTAGAAAAACAGAATGAAGTATTGTGTCCTGTTCATTTCTTTAACCTGTTGACCACGTATTTTTCTGTGGTCTATTTTTCAAAGCCTGTATGGTGCCACAAAGAAGAAAACTGTAGAAGAAAAGAATTCCTTTTTATTTGTTTGTTAATTTACTTATTTAATTTTGGTATCATTAATGTACAATTACATGAGCAACATTATGGTTACTAGACTCCCCCAATTATCAACTCCCCACTACACACCCCATTACAGTCAATGTCCATCAGCATAGTAAGATGCTATAGAATCACTACTTGTGTTCTCTGTGTTATACTACTGCCTTCCCCATGTCCCCCTTCTACATTATACATGCTAATGATGCCGGGGTTCTTGTTCACGGAGCTGAAGAATGAACTTCGCGAACAATCAAGGTAGAAGAGCAAGGTACAGGCTTTTATTTAGAGATAGAGTGAAAGGACAGCTCCTGGCTCACGCCACGAGGGGACAAGAGAGTCCTGGGGTGGTACGTTGTCTAGGGGTTTTTATAGGCAGTTGAGAGACAAAGGGCTAGGGATGTACACCTGTTAAGTGGTTCCAAATACTTTTGAAGAAATACTAAGTTTCTTCTTAGTCTTCCTGGTTATTTACAAGAACTTTACTGATCTGATTTCCTCCCAGGAGAGCAGCTTCCTGGTCTGGGGGCATATCACTCAGGGCCGCCTGCTCTGCTCCCAAGGGGGGCTGAGTCATTGTTTTACTTTTTAACTAATTGGGTTTCAAGAAGAAATCCTTCCTGCCTTATGTTGTTTTGGGCTTGTTTGCTACATTGCCCAAGTTGCAACAAATCATTTGTTTAGGGCTGGAGGAAGGAAGGCAGCACCTGGGTAAAGTTAGAAAAATAAGCCGGGCTCCTGCGCAAAATCGCAAACCTCGCAATGGGTATCCTGTTTATTCCAGAGGCCCTCAGTCTACTCTGTCTAAGCCCATGGTCCCTGTCTCACTAATAGTAATGACCCTTTTTCCCCCTTATCCCTCCCTTCCCACCCATTCTCCCCAGTCCCTTTCCCTTTGGTAACTGTTAGTCCATTCTTGGGTTCTGTGAGTCTGCTGCTGTTCTGTTCCTTCAGTTTTTTCTTTGTTCTTATACTCCACATATGAGTGAAGTCATCTGGTACTTGTCTGTCTCCACGTGGCTTATTTCACTGAGCATAATACCCTCTAGCTCCATCCATGTTGCTGCAAATGGTAGGATTTGTTTTCTTCTTATGGCTGAATAATATTCCATTGTGTATATGTACCACATCTTTATCCATTCATCTACTGATGGACACTTAGGTTGCTTCCATTTCTTGGCTGTTGTACATAGTGCTGCGATCAACATAGGGGTACATATGTTTTTTTCAAATTAAGCTGTTGCATTCTTAGGATAAATTCCTAGGCGTGGAATTCCTGGGTCAAATGGTATTCCTATTTTTAGTTTTTTGAGGAACTTCCATACTGCTTTCCACAATAGTTGAACTAATTTACATTCCAACCAGCAATTTAGAAGGGTTCCCCTTTCTCCACATCCTCACCAACATTTGTTATTGTTTGTGTTTTGGATGTTGGCCATCCTCACTGGTGTGAGGTGATATCTCATTGTGGTTTTAATTGCATTTCTCTGATGATTAGCGATGTGGAGCATCTTTTCATCTGCCTATTGGCCATCTGAATATCTTCTTTGGAGAAGTGTCTGTTCAGCTCCTCTGCCCATTTTTTAATTGGCTTATTTGCTTTTTGTTTGTTGAGGTACATGAGCACCTTATGTAATTTGGATATCAACCCCTTATCGGATATGTCATTTATGAATATATTTTCCCATACTGTAGGATGTCTTTTTGTTCTACTAATGGTTTCCTTTGCTGTACAGAAGCTTTTTAGTTTGATATAGTTCCACTTGTTCATTTTTACTTTTGTTTCCTTGCTCAGGGAGATATGTTCAGGAAGAAGTTGCTCATGTTTATGTCCAAGAGATTTTTGCCTATGTTTTTTTCTAAGAGTTTTATGGTTTCATGACTTCCATTCAGGTCTTTGATACATTTTGAGTTTATTTTTGTGTATAGGGTTAGACAATAATCCAGTTTCATTCTCTTGCATATTGCTGTCCAGTTTTGCCAACACCAGCTGTTGGAAGAGGCTGACATTTCCCCATTGTATATCCTTGGCTCCATTATCGTATATTAATTGACCCTATATGCTTGGGTTTATATCTGGGTTTCTTTCTAGTCTGTTCTATTGGTCTGTGGGTCTGTTCTTCTGCCAGTACCAAATTGTCTTGATTACTGTGTCTTCAAGTAGAGCTTGAAGTCAGAGAGCGTAATTCCCCCTGCTTTATTCGTCCTTCTCAGGATTGCTTTGGCTATTCTGGGTCTTTTGTGGTTCCATATGAATTTTAGAACAATTTGCTGTAGTTCACTCAAGAATGCTGTTGGTATTTTGATAGGGATTGCATTGAATCTGTAGATAGCTTTAGGCAGAATGGCCATTTTGACAATATTAATTCTTCCTATCCATGAGCATGGGATAAATTCTTATTTATTGCTATCTTTAATTTCTCTAATGAGTGTCTTATAGTTTTCATAGTACAGGTCTCTCACCTCCTTTGTTAGGTTGATTCATAGGTATTTTATTCTTTTTGATGCAACTGTAAATGGAGTTGTTTTCCTGATTTCTCTTTCTGATTGTTCATTGTTAGTATTGGAAGGAATTCAACAGAAATCTGTGTGTTAATTTTGTATTGTGCAACTTTGCTGAATTCAATTATTGGTTCCAATAGTTGGCTGGTGAGGTCTTTGGGGTTTTCTGTGTGTAATATGTCATCTGAAAATAATGACAGTTTAACTTCTTCCTTACCAATTTGGGTGCCTTTTATCTCTGTGTTGTCTGATTGCCGTGGCTAGGACCTCCCGTACTATGTTGAATTAAAGTGGGGAGGTTGGATATCCTTGTCTCATTCCTGATCGTAGAGGAAAAGCTTTCAGCTTTTTGCCATTAAGTGTGATGTTGGCTGTGGGTTTGTCTTATATGGTCTTTATTTATGTTGTGGTATTACCCTCTATAACCATTTTGTTGAGGGTGTTTATCGTGAATGGATTTTGAATTTTGTCAAATGGTTTTTCAGCATCTGTTGAGACGATTGTTTTTTTTAATTACATTTGTCATTTTTTTTATTAAAGTATTATTGATATACACTCTTATGAAGGTTTCACATGAAAAAACAATGTGGTTACTACATTCATCCATATTATTGTGCCCCCCTATACCTCACCACAGTCACTGCCCATCAGTGTAGTAAGATTCCACAGAATCCCTATTTTGCCTTCTCTGTGCTACAGTGTCTTCCGCATGATCTGCACCACACCATGTGTGCCAATCATAATACCCCTCAAAACCCTTCTCCCTCCCTCCACACCTGCTCTACCCCCACATCTCCCCTTTGGTAAATGCTAGGCCCTTCTTGGAGTCTGTGAGTCTGTTGCTGTTTTGTTCCTTCAGTTCTGCTTTGTTGTTATAGTCCACGGATGAGGGAAATCATTTGGTACTTGTCTTTCTCCACCAGGCTTATTTCACTGAGCATAATATCCTACAGCTCCATCCATGTTGTTGCAAATGGTAGGATTTGTTTCTTTTTTATGGCTGAATAGTATTCTATTGTGTATGTGTACCCCATCTTCTTTATTCATCTATGGATGAACACTTCGCTTGCTTCCGTATAGTGGTTATTAGTAAATAGTGCTACAGTAAACATAGGGGTGCATATGTCTTTTTGAATCTGAGAAATTATATTCTTTGGGTAAATTTCCAGGAGTGGAATTTTGGGGTCAAATGGTATTTCTATTTTCAGTTTTTGGAGCAACCTCCATATTGCTTTCCACAGTGGTTGAACTAGCTTACATTCCCACCAGCAGTGTAGGAGTGTTCCCCTTTCTCTGCATCCTCGCCAGCGTTTGTTGTTCTTAGTCTTTACAATAGTGGCCATGCTAACTGGTGTGAGGTGATATCTCATTGTCATTTTTATTTGCATTTCCCTGATAATTAGTGATGTAGAGCATCTTCTCATGTGCCTGTTGGTGATGTGAATTTCTTATTTGAAGAACTATCTGGTCATATCCTCTGCCCATTTTTTAATCAGGTTATGTGCTTTTTGGATATTGAGGCATATGAGTTTTTTATGTATTTTGGATGTTAACCCCTTGTTGGATATGTTGATTACAAGTATATTCTCCCATACTGTAGGCTGCCTTTTTGTTCTGTTGATAGTGTCTTTTGCTATACAGAGGCTTTTTAGTTAGATGTAGTCCCATGTGTTCATTTTCGCTTTTGTTTCCCTTGCTTGAGGAGATGCATTCAGGACAAAGTTGTTCATGTTTATATTCAGGATTTTTTTGCCTATGCTGTCTTCTAAGAGTTTTATGAGTATATGACTTACATTCAGATCTTTGATGTATTTTGAGTTTACTTTCGTGTATGGGGTTACACAATAATACAGTTTCACTTTCTTGCATGTAGCTGTCCAGTTTTGCCAACACCAGTTGTTGAAGAGGCTGTCATTTCCCCACTGTGTGTCCATGGCTCCTTTCTCGTTTATTAATTGACCATATATGCTTGGATTTATATCTGGGCTCTGTAGTCTGTTCCATTGGTGTATGGGTCTGTTCTTGTGCCAGTACCAAATATTCTTGATTACTGTGCCTTTGTAGTAGAGCTTGAAGTTGGGGAGCATTATCTCACCAGCTTTATTCTTCCTTCTCAGATTGCTTTGGCTATTCGGGGTCTTTTGTGGTTCCATATGAGTTTTAGAACTATTTGCTCTAGTTCGTTGAAGAATGCTGGTGGTATTTTGATAGGAATTGCATTCAATCCATAGATTACTTTAAGCAGGATGGACATTTTGATAATATTAATTCTTCCTATCCATGAGCACAGGATGTGTTTCCTTTTATTGGTTGGTATCTTCTTTAATTTCTCTCAGGAGTGTCTTGTAGTTTTCAGAGTATAGGTCTTTCACTTCCTTGGTTAGGTATATTCCTAGGTATTTCATTCTTTTTGATGCACTTGGGATTAGAATTGTTTGCCTGATTTCTCTTTTTGCTAGTTCATCATTACTGTATAGGAATGCAACAGAGACCTGTGTATTAATTTTTATCCTGCAACTTGCTGAATTCAGATATTAGATCTAGTAATTTTGGAGTGGATTTTTTCGGGATTTTTATGTACAATATCATGTCACCTAAAAACAGTGACAGTTTAACTTCTTCCTTACCAATTTGAATGCCTTTTATTTCTTTGTGTTGTTTGATTGTGATGGCGAGGACCTCCAGAACTATGTTGCATAAAAGTGTGGAGAGTGGGCATCCTTGTCTTGTTCCCGGTCTTAAAGGAAAGGCTTTCAGCTTCTCGCTGTTAAGTATGAAGTTGGCTGTGGGTTTGTCATATATGGCCTTCATTATGTTGAGGTACTTGCCCTCTATACCCATTTTGTTGAGAGTTTTTATCATGAATGAATGGATGTTGAATTTTGTCAAATGCTTTTTCAGCATCTATCGAGATGATGCTTTGGTTTTTGTTCTTTTTGTTGATGGATTTTCGAATGTTGTACCATCCTTGCATTCCTGGAAAAAATCCTACTTGATCATGATAGATGATCTTTTTGATGTATTTTTGAATTTGGTTTGCAAATATTTACTTGAGGATATTTGTATCTACGTTCATCTGGGATGTTCTCGTGTAATTTTTTTTGTGTGGTTTCTTTGCCTGCTTTTGGTATTAGAGTGATGCTGGCCTCATAGAATGAGTTTGGAAGTATTCCCTCCTCTTCTACTTTTTGGAAAACTTTAAGGAGGATGGGTATTGGGTGTTCACTAAATATTTGATTAAATTCAGCAGTGATGCCATCTGGTCCATGGGTTTTGTTCTTAGGTAGTTTTTTGATTACCAGTTTAATTTCGTTGCTGGTAATTGGTGTGTTCATATTTTCTGTTTTTTCTGGGACAGCCTTGGAAGGTTGTATTTTTCTAGAAAGTTGTCCATTTCTTCTAGGTTATCCAGTTTGTTACCATATAATTTTTCATACTATTCTCTCATAATTCTTTGTATTTCTGTGGTTTCTGTAGCAATTTTTCCTTTCTCATTTTTCATTCTGTTTATGTGTGTAGACTCTTTTTTATTTATTTTTTTTACACTTTATTTTATTTTAGTATCATTAACCTACAATTACATGAGCAATATTGTGATGATTAAACTACCCCCTTCATCAGGTCCCCCCCACCAACCCTATTACAGTCACTGTCCATCAGCGTAGTGAGATGAGAATCACTACTTGTCTTCTCTGAGCTGTACAGACCCCCCCGTGCCCCCCCACCCTATG